>JAEOAD010001606.1:1200000-1783173 GCA_036365145.1 Orientallactaga sibirica | reverse complement strand
GGCCTTAAACCTAATCCTACTGAGATATATATAAAAATTTATATAATTCACATATAATTATATATATTTGTATATGTATGTATTATGTGTTATAAATAACGTGTAAAAATGTATAATACATGTAATTATATTTTATACATGTCATATATGTAAATATATAACATATATTTATATATATAATATATGTATAAATTTCCATGTATATTCATATATGAACTCATCCATTTACATATAAGTTTATATCTAATTAAAATATATATTCATATATGTATATATATCTGGGTGAGCGGGCAGTAAAAGAACACTGTTCCTCGCACCTCACGGAGTTCTCACTCTCCTGCCAGGATCCTGCACCGACACCCGAGCTCACTTCAGAAAACCTGAGTCCCTCTCGTCATCAACAACAATGACAGGCGAGACAGTGGTCCAAGTAATTGGACTCAGAGCCCCGGGAAGATTTTTAAATCTCTCTACCTGAGTATTTCAAGCAGGGCCTTGGTCTCTAGCGGCCGGCTTCTAACTCCTCGAGGCCCTTTCCCATCAGCCGTCCACGATCTCCTTAGTTAGGCTGGGCCATTCCTAGGAAAACACACACTCTGTGACCTGTTTGTTCATTTTTCAGACATCCCCCTTCCGGTAGGCTCGTAACTAAGAGTGATGGCATGAAATGTAAGATATCGCTCCATTTCCAAAAAGACCCTTCCGCTCTCCGCCTGTCCCCTGGCTCAGCAGTCCAAACTCAGGCGGCCATTTGGAGCGTTTTTTTTTTTTTTTTTTCTCTAACCTCGGGTGACCGCGACGCGTTCACCCGAGGTTAGAGAATCTGGAGCCGGACGGGCCAGGAGAAGGCCTGGGTGTTCCAGGGACTCTCTGCGTGGGAGAAAAACGGGGCTCGCGACAAGCCCCTGAGTCATCCGCTCACATCTGTCCGGGACCTCCAGAACTGACAGAGGTTTGAAGATATTCAGTAGGAGTTTTGAGCGCCCTCTCTGCCTGAGGCTCACACTTCTGGTAACCCAGCAGACCTGGTGGAGTGTGAGAAATGGGCGGGCAGGCAGTGTCTCAGCTGCTGTGCACGAAATCAAGATGTGCAAGATGCCGCCTCGTGGCCAAGTGAGGCATTGCACCCTTGCGTAACTTTGCATCTGTCTAAACGTGGGACCTGGAGATTGAAACCCCCCTCAGGATTTGAACCAGTGTTCTTAGGGTTAGAAGCCAGGCGCCTGAAGCCCTGAGTATTCTCTCCAGCCCAGAAATTCCTTTTAATTCCTTATAAGCCTAATGAGCTGAAGAGTGGGCAGAAGGAAGGAATCGAAACCTCAGACTTGGTAAGTGTACCTTGAGGCACGGAGTCGCCAGAAGGAGGCGCTTGAGAACCTTCCTGACAACACGGTGGATGCAGGTGTGGTGATGGACCACAACAAGGGCAAGGTATGGAAAAATCGCCAATATGTCATTGCTTCATTCAGTCACACTTGCAAAACATCGCAAAGACAAAATAACAAAAAGCAAAATGAACGGAAGGAAGGAAGGAAGGAAGGAAGGAAGGAAGGAAGGAAGGAAGAAAGGAAGGAAGAAAAGAAAGGGAGGAAGAAAGACAGACAGACAAAGACTCAAGCAAGCAAGCAACAGAGAAAGAAAGAACAAGTAAAATATACAATAAATCAAAAGAAAAGAACGATCGAAACAGACTGAAGACTTTGACTTTACATAGCCTAAATGCCGGGAATAGTTGTAAGTTGTAAGCGATGACACACAACCCATTTGGCAAACGTCTATTAGGTCCTGTTAAGGAGACGACTCGATAATCTTTGAAAATTACAGAAAAACCCTATGTGCTCTATCTTTGCAGGAGACACACAGATGGCTATGCAGGCCTTTGTCATGATAGTGAAAAATTCAGTGCTGGTTTCAGAAACCTTCCAGCAGATCACCTGGGAGAGAAAATAACACAGACACAAGGCCAGAGTCACCTGGTGTCATCACATGAAAAGTCGACATCACAGAAGCCTCCCTTCAACTGAGATCCAGAGAATGCTCGCTGGCACTTACTATGAATGTTAGGACATTAGAAGGATTTAATTCCGAGATTGACACTTCTTAGAGGTTATTCTAACTTTTCCAGGAAACCAGTTGTGAATAAGTACAATTTATAAGGGTTTGGCTGGAAGTTCAAGGCCAGCCTGACACGCCACAGTGAATTCTGTGTTAGCCCTGCTACAGCCATTGCTACCTCATTGCCCCCCCCAAAATTATGTACGTATGTATGTATGTATGTATGTATGTATGTATGTATGTATGTATGTATGTATGTATATATATGTATATATGTGTGTGTGTGTGTGTGTGTGTGTGTGTGTGTGTGTGTGTGTGTGTGTGTTTTCTGTGGATGATGGATTACATATATGCCTTAAAAACCTAATCCTACTGAGATATATATAAAAATTTATATAATTCACATATAATTATATATATTTGTATATGTATGTATTATGTGTTATAAATAACGTAAAAAATGTATAATACATGTAATTATATTTTATACATGTCATATATGTAAATATATAACATATATTTATATAGCTAATATATGTATAAATTTCCATGTATATTCATATATGAACTCATCCATTTTACATATAAGTTTATATATTAATTAAAATATATATTATATGTATATATATATTCTGGGTGATTCTGGGTGAGCGGGCAGTAAAAGAACTGTTCCTCGCACCTCACACGAGTTCTCACTCTCCTGCCAGGATCCTGCACCGACACCCGAGCTCACTTCAGAAAACCTGAGTCCCTCTCGTCATCAACAACAATGACAGGCGAGACAGTGGTCCAAGTAATTGGACTCAGAGCCCCAGGGAAGATTTTTTTTTAAATCTCTCTACCTGAGTATTTCAAGCAGGGCCTTGGTCTCTAGCGGCCGGCTTCTAACTCCTCGAGGCCCTTTCCCATCAGCCGTCCACGATCTCCTTAGTTAGGCTGGGCCATTCCTAGGAAAACACACACTCTGTGACCTGTTTGTTCATTTTTCAGACATCCCCTTCCGGTAGGCTCGTAACTAAGAGTGATGGCATGAAATGTAAGATATCGCTCCATTTCCAAAAAGACCCTTCCGCTCTCCGCCTGTCCCCTGGCTCAGCAGTCCAAACTCAGGCGGCCATTTGGAGCGTTTTTTTGGAACGAGCAGATTCTCTAACCTCGGGTGACCGCGACGCGTTCACCCGAGGTTAGAGAATCTGGAGCCGGAATCTGGGCCAGGAGAGCCAGGCCTGCCTGGGTTCCAGGGACTCTCTGCGTGGGAGAAAAACGGGGCTCGCGACAAGCCCCTGAGTCATCCGCTCACATCTGTCCGGGACCTCCAGAACTGACAGAGGTTTGAAGATATTCAGTAGGAGTTTTGAGCGCCCTTGAGCTGCCCTGAGAGCCTGAGGCTCACACTTCTGGTAACCCAGCAGACCTGGTGGAGTGTGAGAAATGGGCGGGCAGGCAGTGTCTCAGCTGCTGTGCACGAAATCAAGATGTGCGCGCCGCCTCGTGGCCAAGTGAGGCATTGCACCCTTGCGTAACTTTGCATCTGTCTAAACGTGGGACCTGGAGATTGAAACCCCCCTCAGGATTTGAACCAGTGTTCTTAGGGTTAGAAGCCAGGCGCCTGAAGCCCTGAGTATTCTCTCCAGCCCAGAAATTCCTTTTAATTCCTTATAAGCCTAATGAGCTGAAGAGTGGGCAGAAGGAATCGAGAACCTCAGACTTGGTAAGTGTACCTTGAGGCACGGAGTCGCCAGAAGGAGGCGCTTGAGAACCTTCCTGACAACACGGTGGATGCAGGTGTGGTGATGGACCACAACAAGGGCAAGGTATGGAAAAATCGCCAATATGTCATTGCTTCATTCAGTCACACTTGCAAAACATCGCAAACACAAAAAGAAAAAATAACAAAAGCAAAATGAACGGAAGGAAGGAAGGAAGGAAGGAAGGAAGGAAGGAAGGAAGGGAAGGAAGGAAGAAAAAGGAAAGGAAGGAAGAAGGACAGACAGCAAAGACTCAAGCAAGCAAGCAACAGAGAAAGAAAGAACAAGTAAAATATACAATAAATCAAAAGAATTAAATCAAAAACAGACTGAAGCTTTGACTTTACATAGCCTAAATGCCGGGAATAGTTGTAAATAGTTGTAGCGATGACACACAACCCATTTGGCAAACGTCTATTAGGTCCTGTTAAGGAGACGACTCGATAATCTTTGAAAAAACAGAAAAAAACCCTATGTGCTCTATCTTTGCAGGAGACACACAGATGGCTATGCAGGCCTTTGTCATGATAGAGAAAATTCAGTGCTGGTTTCAGAAACTTTCCAGCAGATCACCTGGGAGAGAAAATAACACAGACACAAGGCCAGAGTCACCTGGTGTCATCACATGAAAAGTCGACATCACAGAAGCCTCCCTTCAACTGAGATCCAGAGAATGCTCGCTGGCACTTACTATGAATGTTAGGACATTAGAAGGATTTAATTCCGAGATTGACACTTCTTAGAGGTTATTCTAACTTTTCCAGGAAACCAGTTGTGAATAAGTACAATTTATAAGGGTTTGGCTGGAAGTTCAAGGCCAGCCTGACACGCCACAGTGAATTCTGTGTTAGCCCGGGCTACAGCCATTGCTACCTCGTACCCCCTCCAAAAATTATGTATGTATGTATGTATGTATGTATGTATGTATGTATGTATGTATGTATGTATGTATGTATGTATTTATGTATGCATATATATATGTGTGTGTGTGTGTGTGTGTGTGTGTGTGTAGGTTTCTGTGTTGATGGATTTTACATATGGCCTTAAACCCTAATCCTACTGAGATATATATAAAAATTTATATAATTCACATATAATTATATATATATTGTATATGTATGTATTATGTATGTATTAAATAATAAATAAATAAAAAAATATAAAATGTATAATACATGTTTTATATTTTATACATGTCATATATATAAATATATAACATATATTTATATAGCTAATATATGTATAAATTTCCATGTATATTCATATATGAACTCATCCATTTACATATAAGTTTATATGTAATTAAAAAAAATATATTCATATGTGTATATATATATATGAGGGGGCAGTAAAAAAGAACACTGTTCCTCTTCCCTCACTCACGAGTTCTCACTCTCCTCTCCAGGATCCTGCACTGACACCCCCGAGCTCACTTCAGAAAACCTGAGTCCCTCTCGTCATCAACAACAATGACAGGCAGAGACAGTGGTCCAAGTAATTGGACTCAGAGCCCCCCGAAGATTTTTAAATCTCTCTACCTGAGTATTTCAAGCAGGGCCTTGGTCTCTAGCGGCCGGCTTCTAACTCCTCGAGGCCCTTTCCCATCAGCCAGCCCACGATCTCCTTAGTTAGGCTGGGCCATTCCTAGGAAAAAAACACACTCTGTGACCTGTTTGTTCATTTTTTTTTCACATCCCCCCCTCCGGTAGGCTCGTAACTAAGAGTGATGGCATGAAATGTAAGATATCGCTCCATTTCCAAAAAGACCCTTCCGCTCTCCGCCTGTCCCCTGGCTCAGCAGTCCAAACTCAGGCGGCCATTTGGAGCGTTTTTTTGGACGAGCAGATTCTCTAACCTCGGGTGACCGCGACGCGTTCGACGGTTAGAGAATCTGGAGCCTGGAGCCGGGCCAGGAGAAGGCCTGGGTGTTCCAGGGACTCTCTGCGTGGGGGAAAAACGGGGCTCGGAAACAAGCCCCTGAGTCATCCGCTCACATCTGTCCGGGACCTCCAGAACTGACAGAGGTTTGAAGATATTCAGTAGGAGTTTTGAGCGCCCTCTCTGCCTGAGGCTCACACTTCTGGTAACCCAGCAGACCTGGTGGAGTGTGAGAAATGGGCGGGCAGGCAGGCAGTCAGCTGCTGTGTCTCAGCTGCTGAAATCAAGATGTGAAGATGCCGCCTCGCGCCTCGGCCAAGAGGAGCATGCACACCCTTGCGTAACTTTGCATCTGTCTAAACGTGGGACCTGGAGATTGAAACCCCCCTCAGGATTTGAACCAGTGTTCTTAGGGTTAGAAGCCAGGCGCCTGAAGCCCTGAGTATTCTCTCCAGCCCAGAAATTCCTTTTAATTCCTTATAAGCCTAATGAGCTGAAGAGTGGGCAGAAGGAATCGAGAACCTCAGACTTGGTAAGTGTACCTTGAGGCACGGAGTCGCCAGAAGGAGGCGCTTGAGAACCTTCCTGACAACACGGTGGATGCAGGTGTGGTGATGGACCACAACAAGGGCAAGGTATGGAAAAAAAAATCAATAATGTCATTGCTTCATTCAGTCACACTTGCAAAACATCACAAAGACAAAATCAGTCAAAAAAAAAACAAAAAAGAAAAATAAAAAAAAAGGAAGGAAGGAAGGAAGGAAGGAAAGAAGGAAGAAAGAAAGGGGAAGGAAAGAAAGGAAAGAAGAAAGGAAGAGAAGGAAGAAGACTCAAGCAAGCAAGCAAGCAACAGCAACAGAGAAAGAAAGAACAAGTAAAATATACAATAAATCAAAAGAATTACGATCGAAACAGACTGAAGCTTTGACTTTACATAGCCTAAATGCCGGGAATAGTTGTAAGCGTAAGCGATGACACACAACACACCAACCCATTTGGCAAACGTCTTAGGTCCTCCTTAAGGAGACGACTCGATAATCTTTGAAAATTACAGAAAAACCCTATGTGCTCTATCTTTGCAGGAGACACACAGATGGCTATGCAGGCCTTTGTCATGATAGAGAAAATTCAGTGCTGGTTTCAGAAACTTTCCAGCAGATCACCTGGGAGAGAAAATAACACAGACACAAGGCCAGAGTCACCTGGTGTCATCACATGAAAAGTCGACATCACAGAAGCCTCCCCTTCAACTGAGATCTGAGAAGAGCTCTCTGGCACTTACTACTGAATGTTAGGACATTAGACATTAGAAGGATTTAATTCCGAGACACTTCTTAGAGGTTATTCTAACTTTTCCAGGAAACCAGTTGTGAATAAGTACAATTTATAAGGGTTTGGCTGGAAGTTCAAGGCCAGCCTGACACGCCACAGTGAATTCTGTGTTAGCCCGGGCTACAGCCATTGCTACCTCGTACCCCCTCCAAAAATTATGTATGTATGTATGTATGTATGTATGTATGTATGTATGTATGTATGTATGTATGTATGTATATGTGTGTGTATGTGTGTGTGTGTGTGTGTGTGTGTGTGTGTGTGTTTCTGTGTTGATGGATACATTTGGCCTGGCCTTAACCTAATCCTACTGAGATATATATAAAAATTTATATAATTCATATAATTATATATATTTATATATATATATATATATATTATAAATATATATGTATAAATGTATAAAAATGTAATTATATTTTATATATGTATGTATATATATTTTATAAATGTATAACATATATATATATATATATATATATATATATTTATATATATATTCATATTCATATGATATTCATATATTTACATATATAGTTTTATATATTAGTTTATATTAATTAAAATATATATTCATATGTGTATATATTCTGGGTGAGCGGGCAGTAAAAGAACACTGTTCCTCGCACCTCACGGAGTTCTCACTCTCCTGCCAGGATCCTGCACCCTGACACCTGAGCTCACTTCAGAAAACCTGAGTCCCTCTCGTCATCAACAACAATGACAATGACAGACAGACAGTGGTCCAGTAATTGGACTCAGAGCCCCGGGAAGATTTTTAAATCTCTCTACCTGAGTATTTCAAGCAGGGCCTTGGTCTCTAGCGGCCGGCTTCTAACTCCTCGAGGCCCTTTCCCATCAGCCCCCCACGATCTCCTTAGTTAGGCTGGGCCATTCCTAGGAAAACACACACACTCTGTGACCTGTTTGTTCATTTTTTTGTTCACATCCCCCCCCCGGTCCCCTTCGTAGGCTCTCGTAACTGAGTGGCATGGCAAATGTAATGATATCGCTCCATTTCCAAAAAGACCCTTCCGCTCTCCGCCTGTCCCCTGGCTCAGCAGTCCAAACTCAAACGGCCATTTGGAGCGTTTTTTTTGAACGAGCAGATTCTCTAAACCTCGGGTGACCGCGACGCGTTCACCCGAGGTTAGAGAATCTGGAGCCGAGAATCTGGGCCAGGAGAAGGCCTGGGTGTTCCAGGGACTCTCTGCGTGGGAGAAAAACGGGGCTCGCGACAAGCCCCTGAGTCATCCGCTCACATCTGTCCGGGACCTCCAGAACTGACAGAGGTTTGAAGATATTCAGTAGGAGTTTTGAGCGCCCTCTCTGCCTGAGGCTCACACTTCTGGTAACCCAGCAGACCTGGTGGAGTGTGAGAAATGGGCGGGCAGGCAGTGTCTCAGCTGCTGTGCACGCTCAAGATGTGCAAGAAGTCCGCCTCGCCTCGTGCCAAGTGAGGCATTGCACCCTTGCATTGCACCCTGCATCTGTCTGTCTACGTGGGACCTGGAGATTGAAACCCCCTCAGGATTTGAACCAGTGTTCTTAACCAGTTTCTTAGGGTTAGGCGCCTGAAGCCCCCTGTATTCTCTCCAGCCCAGAAATTCCTTTTAATTCCTTATAAGCCTAATGAGCTGAAGAGTGGGCAGAAGGAATCGAGAACCTCAGACTTGGTAAGTGTACCTTGAGGCACGGAGTCGCCAGAAGGAGGCGCTTGAGAACCTTCCTGACAACACGGTGGATGCAGGTGTGGTGATGGACCACAACAAGGGCAAGGTATGGAAAAATCGCCAATATGTCATTGCTTCATTCAGTCACACTTGCAAAACATCGCAAAGACAAAATAACAAAAAGCAAAAAAAAAAAGGAAGGAAAAGGAAGGAAAGGAAGGAAGGAAGGAAGAAAGAAAGAAAGGAAGGAAGGAAGAAAGGAAAGGAAGACAAGAAAGGACAGACAAAGAAGACTCAAGCAAGCAAGAGAAAGAAAAAAGAAAGAAAAAAATACAATAAATAAAAAAAAAAAAATCAATCAAACAGACTGAAACAGACTGACTTTTGACTTTACAAATGCCTAAAATGAATAGTTGTAAATAGTTGTAAGCGATGATGACACACAACCCATTTGGCCATTTGGCAAACGTCTATTAGGTCCTGTTAAGGAGACGACTCGATAATCTTTGAAAATTACAGAAAAACCCTATGTGCTCTATCTTTGCAGGAGACACACAGATGGCTATGCAGGCCTTTGTCATGATAGATAAAAAAAAATTCAGTGCTGGTTTCAGAAACTTTCCAGCAGATCACCTGGGAGAGAAAATAACACAGACACAAGGCCAGAGTCACCTGGTGTCATCACATGAAAAGTCGACATCACAGAAGCCTCCCTTCAACTGAGATCCAGAGAATGCTCGCTGGCACTTACTATGAATGTTAGGACATTAGAAGGATTTAATTCCGAGATTGACACTTCTTAGAGGTTATTCTAACTTTTCCAGGAAACCAGTTGTGAATAAGTACAATTTATAAGGGTTTGGCTGGAAGTTCAAGGCCAGCCTGACACGCCACAGTGAATTCTGTGTTAGCCCGGGCTACAGCCATTGCTACCTCGTACCCCCTCCCAAAATTATGTACGTATGTATGTATGTATGTATGTATGTATGTATGTATGTATGTATGTATGTATGTATGCATAGATATGTGTGTGTGTGTGTGTGTGTGTGTGTGTGTGTGTTGTGTTGATGGATACACATTTACATATGGCCTTAAACCTAATCCTACTGAGATATATATAAAAATTTATATAATTCATATATAATTATATATATTTGTATATATATGTATTATATATGTTATAAATAACGTGTAAAAATGTATAATACATGTAATTATATTTTATACATATCATATATATATAAATATATAATATATATTTATATATATAATATATATATAAATTTCCATGTATATTCATATATGAACTCATATGTTTACATATAAACTTATATTTAATTAAAAATATATATTCATATGTAAAATATATTCATATGTGTATATATTCTGGGTGGGCTGGGTAAAGTAAAACACTGTTCACTCACTCCACCTCACGGAGTTCTCACTCTCCTGCCAGGATCCTGCACCGACACCCGAGCTCACTTCAGAAAACCTGAGTCCCTCTCCCATCACAACACAATGACAGGCGAGACAGTGGTCCAAGTAATTGGACTCAGAGCCCCGGGAAGATTTTTAAATCTCTCTACCTGAGTATTTCAAGCAGGGCCTTGGTCTCTAGCGGCCGGCTTCTAACTCCTCGAGGCCCTTTCCCATCAGCCATCCACGATCTCCTTAGTTAGGCTGGGCCATTCCTAGGAAAACACACACTCTGTGACCTGTTTGTTCATTTTTTTTCACATCCCCCTCCCGTAGGCTCGTAACTAAGAGTGATGGCATGAAATGTAAGATATCGCTCCATTTCCAAAAAGACCCTTCCGCTCTCCGCCTGTCCCCTGGCTCAGCAGTCCAAACTCAGGCGGCCATTTGGAGCGTTTTTTGGAACGAGCAGATTCTCTAACCTCGGGTGACCGCGACGCGTTCACCCGAGGTTACCGAGGTTAGAGAATCTGGAGGGCCAGGAGAAGGCCTGGGCCTGGGTTTCAGGGACTCTCTGCGTGGGAGAAAAAACGGGGAAAAACGGCTCGACAAGCCCCTGAGTCATCCGCTCACATCTGTCCGGGACCTCCAGAACTGACAGAGGTTTGAAGATATTCAGTAGGAGTTTTGAGCGCCCTCTCTGCCTGAGGCTCACACTTCTGGTAACCCAGCAGACCTGGTGGAGTGTGAGAAATGGGCGGGCAGGCAGTGTCTCAGCTGCTGTGCACGAAATCAAGATGTGCAAGATGTGCGCGCCTCGCCTCCAAGTGAGGCATTGCACCCTTGCATAACTTTGCATCTGTCTAAACGTGGGACCTGGAGACCTGGAAACCCCCTCAGGATTTGAACCAGTGTTCTTAGGGTTAGAAGCCAGGCGCCTGAAGCCCTGAGTATTCTCTCCAGCCCAGAAATTCCTTTTAATTCCTTATAAGCCTTCCTTTTGAGCTGAAGAAGTGGGCAGAAGAATGGGAGAACCTCAGAACCTGGTAAGACTTGGTGAGGTGTACGGAGTCGCCAGTCGCCAGGGAGGCAGAAGAGAACCTTCCTGACAACTTCCTGACAATGCAGGATGCAGGTGTTGTGATGGACCACAACAAGGGCAAGGTATGGAAAAATCGCCAATATGTCATTGCTTCATTCAGTCACACTTGCAAAACATCAAAAAGACAAAATAACAAAAAGCAAAATGAACGGAAGGAAGGAAGGAAGGAAGGAAGGAAGGAAGGAAAGAAGGAAGGAAGGAAAGGAAAAGAAAGGAAGGAAGAAAGGACAGACAGCAAAGACTCAAGCAAGCAAGCAACAAGCAAAAAGAAAGAAAAGTAAAAAAAAAAAATAAATCAAAAGAAAATAAAATCGAAAACAGACTGAAGCTTTGACTTTACATAGCCTAAATGCCGGGAATAGTTGTAAATGCGAAGCGATGACACACAACCCATTTGGCAAACGTCTATTAGGTCCTGTTAAGGAGACGACTCGATAATCTTTGAAAATTACAGAAAAACCCTATGTGCTCTATCTTTTTGCAGAGACACACAGATGGCTATGGCTAGGCCTTTTTCATGATATAGAGAAAATTCAGTGCTGGTTTCAGAAACTTTCCAGCAGATCACCTGGGAGAGAAAATAACACAGACACAAGGCCAGAGTCACCTGGTGTCATCACATGAAAAGTCGACATCACAGAAGCCTCCCTTCAACTGAGATCCAGAGAATGCTCGCTGGCACTTACTATGAATGTTAGGACATTAGAAGGATTTAATTCCGAGATTGACACTTCTTAGAGGTTATTCTAACTTTTCCAGGAAACCAGTTGTGAATAAGTACAATTTATAAGGGTTTGGCTGGAAGTTCAAGGCCAGCCTGACACGCCACAGTGAATTCTGTGTTAGCCTGGCTACAGCCATTGCTTGCAGTACCCTCCACCCCCTCCAAAAATGTATGTATGTATGTATGTATGTATGTATGTATGTATGTATGTATGTATGTATATGTATGTATATATGTGTATATATATATGTGTGTGTGTGTGTGTGTGTGTGTGTGTGTGTGTGTGTGTGATGGATGGATATTTTTACATATGGCCTTAAACCTAATCCTACTGAGATATATATATAAAAATTTATATAATTCACATATAATTATATATATTTGTATATGTATGTATTATGTGTTATAAATAACGTGTAAAAATGTATAATACATGTAATTATATTTTATATTGTCATATATATAAATATATAACATATATTTATATATATAATATATATATATATTTCCATATATATTCATATATGAACTATATCCATTTACATATATTTTATATATAATTAAAATATATATATATATATGTATATATTCTGGGTATAGCGGGCAGTAAAAAAGACTGTTCCTCGCACCTCACGGAGTTCTCACTCTCCTGCCAGGATCCTGCACCGACACCCGAGCTCACTTCAGAAAACCTGAGTCCCTCTCGTCATCAACAACAATCAACAGGCAATGAGACAGTGGTGGTCAAGTAATTGGACTCAGAGCCCCCCAGAAGATTTTTAAATCTCTCTACCTGAGTATTTCAAGCAGGGCCTTGGTCTCTTGGTCTCTAGCGGCTTCTAACTCCTCGAGGCCCTTTCCCATCAGCCGTCCACGATCTCCTTAGTTAGGCTGGGCCATTCCTAGGAAAACACACACTCTGTGACCTGTTTGTTCATTTTTCAGACATCCCCCTTCCGGTAGGCTCGTAACTAAGAGTGATGGCATGAAATGTAAGATATCGCTCCATTTCCAAAAAGACCCTTCCGCTCTCCGCCTGTCCCCTGGCTCAGCAGTCCAAACTCAGGCGGCCATTTGGAGCGTTTTTTTTGGAACGAGCAGATTCTCTAACCTCGGGTGACCGCGACGCGTTCACCCGAGGTTAGAGAATCTGGAGCCGGACGGGCCAGGAGAAGGCCTGGGTGGCCCAGGGACTCTCTCGTGGGGGACTCTGGGCGGGGCTCGCGACAAGCCCCTGAGTCATCCGCTCACATCTCCATCCGGGACCTCCAGAACTGGGACCTCCAGGTTTGAAGATATTTGAGGAGTTTTGAGCGCCCTCTCTGCCTGAGGCTCTCTGCTTCTGGTAACTCCACTTCTGGTAACCCAGCAGACCTGGTTTAGTGTGAGAAATGGGCGGGCAGGCAGTGTCTCAGCTGCTGTGCACGAAATCAAGATGTGCGCGCCGCCTCGTGGCCAAGTGAGGCATTGCACCCTTGCGTAACTTTGCATCTGTCTAAACGTGGGACCTGGAGATTGAAACCCCCCTCAGGATTTGAACCAGTGTTCTTAGGGTTAGAAGCCAGGCGCCTGAAGCCCTGAGTATTCTCTCCAGCCCAGAAATTCCTTTTAATTCCTTATAAGCCTAATGAGCTGAAGAGTGGGCAGAAGGAATCGAGAACCTCAGACTTGGTAAGTGAGCTTGAGGGACGGAGTCGCCAGAAGGAGGCGCTTGAGAACCTTCCTGACAACACACCTGGATGCAGGTGTGGTGATGGACCACAACAAGGGCAAGGGTGATGAAAAATCGCCAATAAAAATTGCTTCAATTCAGTTGCTTGCAAAACATCACAAAACAAAAAAACAAAAAAGCAAAAAAAAAAAAAAGGAATGAAGGAAGGAAGGAAGGAAGGAAGGAAGGAAAAGGAAGGAAGGAAGAAAGGAAAAGGAAGGAAGAAGGACAGACAGACAGCAAAGACTCAAGCAAGCAAGCAACAGAGAAAGAAAAGAAAAAGTATACAATAAATCAAAAGAATTACGATCGAAAACAGACTGAAGCTTTGACTTTACATAGCCTAAATGCCGGGAATAGTTGTAAATAGCGAAGCGATGACACACAACCCATTTGGCAAACGTCTATTAGGTCCTGTTAAGGAGACGACTCGATAATCTTTGAAAATTACAGAAAAACCCTATGTGCTCTATCTTTGCAGGAGACACACAGATGGCTATGCAGGCCTTTGTCATGATTTGTCATGAAAATTCAGTGCTGGTTTCAGAAACTTTCCAGCAGATCACCTGGGAGAGAAAATAAAATAACAGACACAAGGCCAGAGTCACCTGGTGTCATCACATGAAAAATCACATGAAAAGTCGACACAAGCCTCCCTCAACTGAACTGAGATCCAGAGAATGCTCGCTGGCACTTACTATGAATGTTAGGACATTAGAAGGATTTAATTCCGAGATTGACACTTCTTAGAGGTTATTCTAACTTTTCCAGGAAACCAGTTGTGAATAAGTACAATTTATAAGGGTTTGGCTGGAAGTTCAAGGCCAGCCTGACACGCCACAGTGAATTCTGTGTTAGCCCGGCTACAGCCATTGCTACCTCATTGCCCCTCCCAAAATTATGTACGTATGTATGTATGTATGTATGTATGTATGTATGTATGTATGTATGTATGTATGTATGTATGTATGTGTATGTATGTGTGTGTGTGTGTGTGTGTGTGTGTGTGTGTGTGTGTGGATACACATGTTATTTCTGTGAAACTAAACCTACTAGATATATATAAAAATTTATATAATATATATATATAATATATATATATATAATATATATATATATATTATATATGTATATATAATATATAAAAATGTATAAAAAAAATATAATATATGTTATATATTTATATATGTGTCATGTAAATATATAACATATATTTATATAGCTAATATATGTATAAATTTCCATGTATATTCATATATGAACTCATCCATTTACATATAAGTTTATATGTTAATTAATTAAAATATATATTCATATGTGTATATATTCTGGGTGAGCGGGCAGTAAAAGAACACTGTTCCTCGCACCTCACGGAGTTCTCACTCTCCTGCCAGGATCCTGCACCCTGCACCCCTGCCTCACTTCAGAAAACCTGAGTCCCTCTCGTCATCAACAACAATGACACAGGCAGACAGTGGTCCAAGTAGTTGGACTCAGAGCCCCGGGAAGATTTTTAAATCTCTCTACCTGAGTATTTTTTTAAATCTCCTTGGTCTCTTTCAGCAGGGCCTTGGTCTCTAACTCCTCGCTGGCTTTTCCCATCAGCCCTCCACCAGATCTCCTTAGTTAGGCTGGGCTGGGCCTAGGAAAAAAACACACACTGTGACCTGTTTGTTCATTTTTCAGACATCCCCCTTCCGGTAGGCTCGTAACTAAGATTGATGGCATGAAATGTAAGATATCGCTCCATTTCCAAAAAGACCCTTCCGCTCTCCGCCTGTCCCCTGGCTCAGCAGTCCAAACTCAGGCGGCCATTTGGAGCGTTTTTTGGACGAGCAGATTCTCTAACCTCGGGTGACCGCGACGCGTCACCCGAGGTTAGAGAATCTGGAGCCGAGCAGATCTGGATCAGGAGAAGGCCTGGGTGTTCCAGGGACTCTGGTGGGCGGGGGAAAAAAACTCTCTCGCGACAAGCCCCTGAGTCATCCGCTCACATCTGTCCGGGACCTCCAGAACTGACAGAGGTTTGAAGATATTCAGTAGGAGTTTTGAGCGCCCTCTCTGCCTGAGGCTCACACTTCTGGTAACCCAGCAGACCTGGTGGAGTGTGAGAAATGGGCGGGCAGGCAGTGTCTCAGCTGCTGTGTGCGAAAATCAAGATGTGCAGCGCGCCAAGATGTCGTGGCCAAGTGAGGCATTGCACCATTGCACCCTTGCTTTAACATTGCATCGTCTAAACTAAACGTGGGACCTGGAGATTGAAACCCCCCTCAGGATTTGAACCAGTGTTCTTAGGGTTAGAAGCCAGGCGCCTGAAGCCCTGAGTATTCTCTCCAGCCCAGAAATTCCTTTTAATTCCTTATAAGCCTAATGAGCTGAAGAGTGGGCAGAAGGAATCGAGAACCTCAGACTTGGTAAGTGTACCTTGAGGCAGGTAAAGTCGCCAGAAGGAGGCGCTTGAGAACCTTCCTGACAACACAAACATGGATGCAGGTGTGGTGATGGACCACAACAAGGGCAAAGGTATGGAAAAATCGCCAATATGTCATTGGCATTCATTCAGTCACACTTGCAAAACATTCATTCAAAGACAAAATAACAAAAAAAAAAAATAACAAAATAAGGAAAAGGAAAAAGGAAGGAAGGAAAAGGAAGAAAGGAAAAAAAGAAAGAAAAAAGAAGGAAAGGAAGAAAGAAGAAAGAAAAGGAAGAAGGACAGACAGCAAAGACAAGCAAGCAAGCAACAGAGAAAAAAGAACAAGTAAAATATACAATAAATCAAAAGAATTACGATCAAACAGACTGAAGCTTTGACTTTACAGAGCCCCCAAATGCCGGGAAATAGTTGTAAGCGAAGCAGAAGAGACACAACCCATTTGGCAAACGTCTATTAGGTTTCCTCAGTTAAGTCGATCTCTTAGTTAGGCTGGGCTTTGAAAAAAACACAAAAACCCCTGTTTGTTCATTTTTGCAGACACACCACAGGAGATGGCTATGGCCTAAGAGTGATGGCATGAAATGAAGATGCTGGTTTCAAAAACTTTCCAGCAGACCACCTGGGAGAGAGTCCAAACACAGACACAAGGCCAGAGTCACCTGGTTTTTGAACATGAAATTCTCAAACCTCATGTCACAGAAGCCTCCCTTCAACTGAGATCCAGAATCTGATCCAGAGAATGGGCCAGAATGCCTGGGTGTTCCAGGGACTGTCTAGGACATTAAAAAGGAATTTAATTCGACATTGCACCTGAGTCATCTGCTCACATCTTCCAGGAAACCAGAACTGAATAGAGGTTTTAAGATATTCAGTAGGAGTTTTGAGCGCCCTTTTCTGCCTGAGGCTCACACTTCTGAACCCAGCAGACCTGGTGGAGTGTGTGAGATGGGCGGGCAGGCAGTGTCTCAGCTGCTGTGTATGTAATGTATGTATGTATGTATGTATGTATGTGTGTTGCATGTATGTAACTTGCATGTGTGTGTAAACGTGTGTGGAGACTGTGTGTGTGTGGTTTGAACCAGTGTTCTTAGGGTTGAAGACCAGGGCCTATGGATATATAAACCTAAAACCTCTCATATTTGAAAAATCCTTTTAATTCCTTATATATATATTATATATTTGTATGCTGATTATAGTGTTATAAAAAACAAGTGAAATGGAATGTAATGTAATTATATTTACTTGGAATGGAAATGATGTAAGAGAGAAGATTTCTAAAGGAAGGAGAGAATGAGACTTTGTTGGAACTTGAGGAGGAGGCGCTTTAGAGCTGAGAGAGAGGCGCTGAGAACCTTCCTGACAACACGGTGGATGCAGGTGTGGTGATGGACCACAACAAGGGCAAGGTATGGAAAAATCGCCAGTATGTCATTTCTTCATTCAGTCACACTTGCAAAACATCGCAAAAAAAAAAAACAAAAAAAAAAAAAAGAAGGAAGGAAGGAAGGAAGGAAGGAAGGAAGGAAGGAAGGAAGGAAGGAAAAGAAGGAAGAAAAAGGAAAGGAAGGAAGAAGAAGAAAGACAAGCAAAGACAAAAAGCAAAAAAGCAACAGAAAAGAAAGAAAAAAAAATAAAATAAATCAAAAAATTAAATCAAAACAGACTGAAACTTTGACTTTACATAGCCTAAAAAATGCGGGAATAGTTGTAAGCTGAAATTGATGACACAAACCCATTTGGCAAACGTCTATTAGGTCCTGGAATAGGCTGAAGAGAAACCCATTAAGGAGAGAGACTGACGATCCTGCTCAGAGGAGATCTTCTGAAAATTACAAAAAAACCCTATGTGCTCTATCTTTGCAGGAGACACACAGATGGCTATGCAGGCCTTTGTCATGATAGAGAAAATTCAGTGCTGGTTTCAGAAACTTTCCAGCAGATCACCTGGGAGAGAAAAAATAACACAGACACAAGGCCAGAGTCACCTGGTGTCATCACATGAAAAGTCGACATCACAGAAGCCTCCCTTCAACTGAGATCCAGAGAATGCTCGCTGGCTCTTACTTTGAATGTTAGGAGATTAGAAGGATTTAATTCTGAGATTGACACTTCTTAGAGGTTATTCTAACTTTTCCAGGAAACCAATTGTGAATAAGTACAAATGTTATAAGGGTTTGGCTGGAAGTTCAAGGCCAGCCTGAGATGCCACAGTGAATTCTGTGTTAGCCCAGTGCTTACAGCCATTGCTACCTGCAAGGCCCCCCCAAAAATCCAAAATATGTATGTATGTATGTATGTATGTATGTATGTATGTATGTATGTATGTATATATATATATATATATATATGTATATATATATGTGTGTGTGTGTGTGTGTGTGTGTGTGTGTTGTTTCTGTGTTGATGGATACACATTTACATATGGCCTTAAACCTAATCCTATGAGATATATATAAAAATTTATATAATTTATATAATTATATATATTATATATGTATGTATTATGTATTATATAATAATAAATAAAAATAATATAATACATGTAATTATATTTTATACATTTCATATATGTATATATATAAATATATATTTATATATATATATATATGTATAAATTTCCATGTATATTCATATATATAGTACTCATATATTTATATATAAGTTTATATATAATTTAAAATATATATTCATATGTGTATATATTCTGGGTGAGCTGGGGGCAGTAAAAAAACACTGTTCCTCGCACCTCACGGAGTTCTCACTCTCCTTCCAGGATCCTGCACCGACACCCCGAGCTCACTTCAGAAAACCTGAGTCCCTCTCGTCATCAACAACAATGACAGGCGAGACAGTGGTCCAAGTAATTGGACTCAGAGCCCCGGGAAGATTTTTTTAATCTCTCTACCTTAGTATTTCAAGCAGGGCCTTGGTCTCTAGCGGCCGGCTTCTAACTCCTCGAGGCCCTTTCCCCGTCAGCCCTCCACGATCTCCTTAGTTAGGCTGGGCCATTCCTAGGAAAAACACACCCTCTGTGACCTGTTTGTTCATTTTTCAGACATCCCCCTTCCGGTAGGCTCGGAACTAAGAGTGATGGCATGAAATGTAAGATATCGCTCCATTTCCAAAAAGACCCTTCCGCTCACCGCCTGTCCCCTGGCTCAGCAGTCCAAACTCAGGCGGCCATTTGGAGCGTTTTTTTGGAACGAGCAGATTCTCTAACCTCGGGTGACCGACGCGTTCACCCCCGAGTTAGAGAATCTGGAGCCGGACGGGCCAGGAGAAGGCCTGGGTGTTCCAGGGACTCTCTGCGTGGGAGAAAAAAAACGGGGCTCCCGACAAGCACCTGAGTCATCTGCTCACATCTGTCTGGGACCTCCAGAACTGACAGAGGTTTTATGATATTCAGTAGGAGTTTTGAGCGCCCTTTCTGCCTGAGGCTCACCCTTCTGATAACCCAGCAGACCTGGCGGAGTGTCAGAGATGGGGGGCAGGCAGTGTCTCAGCTGCTGTGCACGAAATCAAGATGTGCGCGCCCCTTGTGTCCAAGTGAGGCATTGCACCCATGCGTAACTTTGCATCTGACTAAACGTGGGACCTGGAGACTGAAATCCCACTCAGGATTTGAACCAGTGTTCTTAGGGTTAGAAGCCAGGCGCCTTAACCCTAAGTATTCTCTCCAGCCCAGAAAACTCCTTTTAATTCCTTATAAGCCTTATGAGCTGAAGAGTGGGCAGAAGGAATCGAGAACCTCAGACTTGGAAAGTGTACCTTGAGGCACGGAGTCGCCAGAAGGAGGCGCTTGAGAACCTTCCTGACAACACGGTGGATGCAGGTGTGGTGATGGACCACAACAACAAGGGCAAGGTATGGAAAAATCGCCAGTATGTCATTTCTTCATTCAGTCACACTTGCAAAACATCGCAAAGCCAAAATAACAAAAAAAAAAAAAAAAAAAGGAAGGAAGGAAGGAAGGAAGGAAGGAAGGAAAGGAAGGAAAGAAAGGAAGAAAGAAAGGAAGGAAGAAGGACAGACAGCAAAGACTCAAGCAAGCAAGCAAGCAACAGAAAGAAAAAAAAACTAAAATATACAATAAATCAAATGAATTACGATCGAAACAGACTGAAGCTTTGACTTTACATAGCCTAAATGCCGGGAATAGTTGTAAGCGAAAGCGATGACACACAACCCATTTGGCAAACGTCTATTAGGTCCTGCTAAGGAGACGACTCGATAATCTTTGAAAATTACAAAAAAACCCTATGTGCTCTATCTTTGCAGGAGACACACAGATGGCTATGCAGGCCTTTGTCATGATAGAGAAAATTCAGTGCTGGTTTCAGAAACTTTCCAGCAGCAGATCACCTGGGAAAGAAAATAACACAGACACAAGGCCAGAGTCACCTGGTGTCATCACATGAAAAGTCGACATCACAGAAGCCTCCCTTTTACTGAGATCCAGAGAATGCTCGCTGGCACTTACTATGTATGTTAGGACATTAGAAGGATTTAATTCTGAGATTGACACTTCTTAGAAGTTATTCTAACTTTTCCAGGAAACCAATTGTGAATAAGAACATGTTATAAGGGTTTGGCTGGAAGTTCAAGGCCAGCCTGAGATGCCACAGTGAATTCTGTGTTAGCCCGGGCTACAGCCATTGCTACCTGCTACCCCCCAAAAAAAAATGTATGTATGTATGTATGTATGTATGTATGTATGTATGTGTTTATGTATGCATAGATATGTGTTTGTGTATGTGTGTGTGTCTGTGTGTGTGTGTGTGTGTGTGTGTAGGTGTCTGTGTTGATGGATACACATTTACATATGGCCTTAAACCTAATCCTACTGAGATATATATAAAAATTTATATACATTCCCATATAATTATATATATTAGTATATGTATGTATTATGTATTATAAATAACGTATAAAAATCTATAATACATGTAATTATATTTTATACATGTCATATATGTAAATATATAATTATATATCTAATATATGTATGAATTTCCATGTATATTCATATATGAACTCATATATTTACATATAAGTTTATATATAATTTAAATATATATTCATATGTGTATATATTCTGGGTGAGCGGGCAGTAAAAGAACACTGTTCCTCGCACCTCACGGAGTTCTCACTCTCCTTCCAGGATCCTGCACCGACACCCGAGCTCACTTCAGAAAACCTGAGTCCCTCTCGTCATCAACAACAATGACAGGCGAGACAGTGGTCCAAGTAATTGGACTCAGAGCCCCGGGAAGATTTTTAAATCTCTCTACCTTAGTATTTCAAGCAGGGCCTTGGTCTCTAGCGGCCGGCTTCTAACTCCTCGAGGCCCTTTCCCATCAGCCCTCCACGATCTCCTTAGTTAGGCTGGGCCATTCCTAGGAAAACACACCCTCTGTGACCTGTTTGTTCATTTTTCAGACATCCCCCTTCCGGGAGGCTCGGAACTAAGAGTGATGGCATGAAATGTAAGATATCGCTCCATTTCCAAAAAGACCCTTCGCCTGTCCCCTGGCTCAGCAGTCCAAACTCAGGCGGCCATTTGGAGCGTTTTTTTGGAACCAGCAGATTCTCTAACCTCGGGTGACCGCGACGGAGAGGTTAGAGAATTAGAGAATCTGGAGCCAGGAGAGGGCCAGGAGAAGGCCTGGGTGTTCCAGGGACTCTCTGCGTGGGAGAAAAACGGGGCTCCCGAAGCAAGCACCTGAGTCATCTGCTCACATCTGTCATGTAAAAAGTCAACATCATAGAAGACTCCCTTCAACTGAGATCCAGAGAATGCTCACTGGCACTTAGTATGTACGTTAGGACATGAGAAGGATTTAATTCTGAGATTGATACTTCTTAGAAGTTATTCTCACTTTTCCTGGAAACCAATGGTGAATAAGTACATGTTTGAAGAGTATTGGCTGTGAGTTCAAGGCCAGGCTGAGACGCCCAGTGAATTCTGTGTCATCCGGGGCTACAGCCGGTCCCTACCTGGCACCCTCCCCCCGAAAATTGTATATATGTTTGTGTATGTATGTATTTATGGATGTAAATTTACATATGGCCTTAAACCTAATCCTATTATGATATATATATATAAATTCATATATTTACATATAATTATATATAGCTGTATATGTATATATTATGTAGTATAAATAACATATAATAATCTATAATACATGTAATTATATTTTATACATGTCATATATGTAAATATATCACATATATTTTTATATATTTGATATATGTATGAATTTTCATGTATATTCGTACATGAACTCACATATTTACATATAAGTTTATATATAAATTTGAATATATATTTATATATATTCTGAGTAATGTATAATACATAAAATGAATACATAGTATAAATTTTATATATATATATATATATATATATATATATATATATATATATATATATGTGTGTGTGTGTGTGTGTGTGTGTGTGTGTGTTTACACGTGTGTGTGTGTGTGTGTGTGTGTGTGTGTCTACATACGTATCTATCATCCTCTAAACACCTCCTCCTGCTTTTGGCTGCATGACTATGTACTTAGGGTAGATGTTACATTTATTTCTTTGGATTTTGAGGGTTGTCTTGGTTTTCCTGGTAGGACTGGTGGTAGCCCAGGCTGAGGTTGAATTCTCTCTGTCGTCTCAGGGTGGCCTCGAACTCACAACCACGATACTCCTCACTCTCTGCCTCCCTCCTAGTGGTGCTGGGATGAAAGGCGTGAGCGCCACCATAGATATAATTTATTATTATTATTACTAGTCATTTTATTATTTTTATTATTTCTAGGAGATATAGAAGGTGTTAGACAGAGACAGAGACAGAGAGAGAGAGAGAGAGAGAGAGAGAGAATGTGACTTCCAGGTCAGTCTGAGCTACAGTGAGACCCTACCACTCAAAACCAAAACATAAATAAATAAAATATAGAAGGGCTGGAGAGAAGCCTTAGTGGTTAAGGCATTTGCTTGCGAAGCCAAAAGAACCAGGTTCGATTCCCCACGTCCCACTTTAGCCGGATGGATGCACATGGTGGAGCATACATCTGGAGTTCATTTGTATTGCCTGAGGGCCCTGGGGCGTCCATTCTCTCTCCCTCTCCGTCTTCTTCTGTCTCTCAGAAATCAATCAATGAATCAAACAATCAATCATTCAATAGAATCAACAAGTGATTCAGAAACACATTTGGCCAAGGTCTATTAGGTCCCGCTCAGCAATGGACTTGATATTCTTTGAAAATTAGAGAAAAACTCTATGAGCTCTATCTCTGCAGGAGAGACCCAGAATGTTACGCAGGCCTTTGTCATGATCAAGAAAACTCAGAGTTGGTTTCAGAAGCTTTCCCAGCGAGAGAAAAGGGGGCCGGATGGTAGAGCAACCACAAGAGTGGCTCTCCTATAAAAATCCCACTGCCTCCTGTGGCATAGAAACCGATTTACCAATGCAGACTGCGGCTGATTTCGTGTTTTGCTCTTCTTTGTTTTTTTTTTTTTTGCACAGAGGCAACGAGATCCAAGGACAAATTCGACAAAATTCATGAAAAGATACCTGAACCCCTATGAAAAGAGAGGAAGAGCATGCCAGCTGAAAGAGCACCCCAGACAGTGTCCAGAGATCTTGAGGAGAAGAGCCACATGGCTGGTTGAGGGCAGACTTTGGAAACCTACACTGGTGAGATGGGGAGGAAAAACAAAATGTATGAGGGAGCAGAGTTCTAGAGGCTGCTAACCTCTGAGTATTAGAATAGACTCCAATCAGCACAAAGGTGAAGGAGATAGACACAGAGAACACTGGACTCCCACGGAGCCCAGAGTCACAGAGATCCAGAGACACAGAGGCTCCCAGACCTCATCATCGAAGTAGCCATAACACTCAACCGGGCCGGCTCATAAAGATTCATGCAAGTGTGGGCTGAAAGACTGTGAGAGCCACAAGGCGGGACAGAGACATGGCCGCGCACCGATAATTGACGGCTCCCCCAAATGCACGACCCACAATAGCCATGGAGATGTAACTGGCATCCCCAGGGAGCAGAGTCCCTTGGGGGGAGGGGGCGGACGAGGGTGAGCATGGAACCCGCACGTGTTGTTTATGCAGTCACTGAGTGGGTCTATAACTAGAAAGCAAACACGCACCAGCAACAGTCAAACAGAGCCACCAATATTCAGGAGATTTTGCAGAACAGAGTGTGCAGAATCCAGAGGGCGTGGGGCAACATGGACAGGCACTGAATCCCACCACTGGCGGACTGCTGCTGCCAAAAGTTAGGACCAGAGCAACATGGGGAATGCTCACCTTCCCACAGCGACGCGTCCTCCATCGCCTGGCCGGGGTGAAGACGGGCACGATGGTACCAACGTATGGTTTGCATTTACAAGGGGTTCCTATGAAATGAAAAGGGTAAAAGAGTCATAAAAAGAAGCAACTGAAGAAACGAGAATGACAAAGCGACTTGCCTTCAGCCTAGGAATCAGGTTCCTACTGGCCTGGGTGAGCGGGCAGTAAAAGAACACTGCTCCTCGCACGTCACGGAGTTCTGCCTCTCCTTCCAGGGTCCTGCACCGACAAGCGAGCGCACTTCAGAAAAGCTGAGTCCCTCTCATCATCAACCACAGTGACAGGTGAGTCAGTGGTCCAAGTAATTGGACCGCGTCGCGCTTACCCGAGGTTAGAGAATCTGGAGCCAGACAGGCCAGGAGAAGGCCTGGGTGTACCAGGGACTCTCTGCGTGGGAGAAAAACGGGGCTCCGGACAAGCACCTGAGTCATCTGCTCACATCTGTCTGGGACCTCCAGAACTGACAGACGATTTGAGATATTCGGTAGGAATTTTGAGCACCCTTTCTGCCTGAGGCTCACGCTTCTGGTAGCTCAGCACATATGGCGGAGTGTCCCAAGTCCCCAAAGGAAAAAAATGGGGGCATCTTAAACCCATTCGCACCTACAGAAAATCTTTTTTTTAAAACTTTTTATTTTATCTTTTTTTTGGAGAGAGACACAGAGAGAGACAGGGAGAGACACACACACACAAACACACACACACAGAGTGAGGGAGAGAGAGAGTGGGGGGAGGGAGGAAGACAGAGATGGGCGGACAAGCAGTGTCTCAGCTGCTGAGAATGAAATCCAGATTGCGAGCCCCCTTGTGGCCAAGTGCAGCATTGCGCCCTTGCGTCACTTTGCATCAGGCTAAACGTGGGACCTGGAGATTGGAACAGCTGGAGATTGGAACCAGTGTTCTGAGGGTTAGGAGGCAGGCGCCTTAACCCCTCAGACATCTCCCCAGCCCAGAAGTTCCTTTTGCCTCATAAGCCTTATGAGCTGAAGAGTGGGCAGAAGGAATCAAGAACCTCAGACTTGGAACGTGGATCTTGAGGCACGGAGTCCCCACAAGGAGGCGCTTGAGACCCTTCCTGACCAAACAGTGGATGCAGGTGTGATGAGGGACCACAACAAGGGCAAGGTATGCAAAAATGGCCAATATGCACTTCTTCATTCAGTCACACTTGCCAAACACCACAAAGCCTAAATAACAAAAAGAAAAAAGAAAAGAAGGAAGGAAGGAAGGAAGGAAGGTAGAAAAGAACGGAAGGAAGAAAGACAGAAAGCAAAGACACAAGCAAGCAAGCAACAGAGAAAGAAAGAAAAACTAAACTATACAATGAATCAAATAAATTATGATCGAAACAGGCTGAAGCTTTGACTTTACATAGCCTAAATGCCGGGAATAGTTGTAAGCTGAGCGATTACATACAACACGTTTGGCAAACGTCTATTAGGACCTGCTAAGGAGAGGACTCGATAATCTTTGAAAATGACAGAAAAACCCTATGTGCTCTATCTCTGCAGGAGACACACAGGTGGTTATTCAGGCCTTTGTCATGATAGAGAAAATTCAGAGTTGGTTTCAGAAACTTTCCAGAAGATCTCCTGGGAAAGAAAATTCCACAGACACAAGGACAGTGTCACCTGGTGTCATCACATGAAAAGTCGACATCATAGAAGCCTCCCTTCAACTGAGATCCAGAGAATGCTCGCTGGCACTTAGTATGTATGTTAGGACATGAGAAGGATTTAATTCTGAGATTGATACTTCTTAGAAGTTATTCTCACTTTTCCTGGAAACCAATGGTGAATAAGGACATGTTAGAAGAGTCTTGGCTGTGAGTTCAAGGCCAGGCTGAGAGACACCCCAGTGAATTGTGTGTCATCCGGGGCTACAGCCGGTCCCTACCTGGCACCCTCCCCCTGAAAATTATAGATATGTTTGTGTATGTATGTATTTATGGATATAAATTTACATATGGCCTTAAACCTAATCCTATTATGATATAAATATAAAAATTCATATATTTACATATAATTATATATAGCTGTATATGTATATATTATGTAGTATAAATAACGTGTAATAATCTATCACACATGTAATTATATTTTATACATGTCATATATGTAAATATATGTCACATATATTTTTTATATTTGATATATGTATAAATTTTCATGTATATTCGTATATGAACTCACATATTTACATATAAGTTTGTATATAAATTTAAATATATATTCATATATATTCTGAGTAATGTATAATACATAAAATGAATACATAGTATACATAATATATATATGTATATGTGTGTGTGTGTGTGTGTGTGTGTGTTTATACACACGTATCTATCATCCTCTAAACACCTCCTCTTGCTTTTGGCTGCATGATAATGTACTTAGGGTAGATGTTACATTTATTTCTTTGGTTTTTGGGGATTGTTTTGGTTTTCCTGGTAGGAATGGCTCTAGCCCAGGCTGAAGTGGAATTCTCTCTGTCGTCTCAGGGTGGCCTCGATCTCACAGCCACGATGCTCCTCACTCTCTGCCTCCCTCCTAGTGCTGCTGGGATGAAAGGCGTGAGCGCCACCATTGATATATTATTATTATTATTATTATTATTATTATTATTTTATTCATTTTATTATTTTTATTATTCATAGGAGAGATAGAAGGAGTCAGACAGAGAGAGACACACACACACACACACACAGAGAGAGAGAGAGAGAATGTGACTTCCAGGTCAGCCTGAGTTACAGTGAGACCCTACCTCTAAAAACCAAAACAGAAATAAATAAAATATAGAAGGGCTGGAGAGACGACTTAGTGGTTAAGGCATTTGTTTGCAAATACCAAAAGAATCCGTTTCGATTCCCCACGTCCCACCTTAGCCAGGTGCACATGGTGGCGCATGCATCTGGAGTCCATTTGTATTGACTGAGGTCCTTGCGAGTCCATTCTCTCTCCTGCTCCAACTTCTTCTGTCTCTCAGAATCAATCAATCAATCAATAGAATCAACAAGTGATTCAGAAACACATTTGGCCAAGGTCTATTAGGTCCCACTCAGCAAAGGACTCGATAGTCTTTGAAAATTAGAGAAAAACTCTATGAATTCTATCTCTGCAGGAGAGACCCAGAATGTTATGCAGGCATTTGTCATGATCAAGAAAACTCTGAGTTGGTTTCAGAAGCTTTCCAGGGGAGAGAAAATGGGGCTGGATGGTACAGCAACCGCAACAGTGGCTCTCCTATAAAATCCCACTGCACTCTTTCGCATAGAATCTGATTTGCCAATGCAGACTGCAAAATGACTGTGTTTTTTTTTTTTTTTTTTTTTTTCACAGAGAATGAGAGATCCGAGGACAAATTGGACAAAATTCATGAAAAGATAACTGAACCCTTATCAAAAGTGAACTCGAGCTTGCCAGCTGAAACAGCACCAAAGACACTGCACATAGATCTTGATGAGAAGAGCCACACGGCTGGTTGGGTGCAGACTTTGGAAACTTACACTGAAAATGTCTACAGGGAACCAGAGTTCTATCTTTGCTAACCTCTGAGTATTAGAATATGCACTCCAATCAGCACAATAGGTGAAGGAGATAGGCACAGAGAACACTTCCAGCAGTCCTGAGAGAGAAAAGAGATCCAGAGACAAGGCCAGAGTCACCTGGGCCATCATCAGAAAAGTAGCCATAACACTCAACTGGGCAGGCTCAAGAGATTCATGCAAGAATGTGGGCTGAAAGACTGTGAGATGTTAGGACATTACAGAGACATGGCCTCGCCCTGATAATTGACACTTCTTACCCCAAATTCTAACTTTTCCAGGAAACCCATCAAGATGTAACTGGCATCCCCAGGGAGCAGGGTCCCTTGGGGGGACGGGCGTGGACGAGGGTGAGCATGGAACCCACACGTGCTATTTATGCACTCATTGAGTGGTTGTATAACTAAAAAGCAAACACACACCAGCAAAAATCAAACAGAGCGACTAGTGTTCAGGAGATTGTGCAGAAGAGAGTGTGTGTGTGTAGGGGCGTGGGGATGGATATGGACATAGGCACTGAATCCCACCACTGGTGGACTGCTGCTGCTAAAAGTTAGGAACCAGAACAACATTGGGAATGCTCACCATCCTACAGCGTCGCGTCCTCCATCGCCTGGCCGGGCTGAAGGCGGGCATGATGGTACCATACGTCATATATGGGCAATATATAAGGGGTTCTTCTAAATGAAAAGGGTAAAAATTTCATAAAAATAATCAATGAAAGAAGCGAGGATGACAATGCGACTATATATCAGCCTAAAAATCAGGTTCCTACTGTCCTGGGTGAGTGGGCAGTAAAAGAACACTGCTCCTCGCACGTCATGGAGTTCTTCCTCTCCTTCCAGGGTCCTGCACCAGCATCTGAGCGCATTTCAGAAAAGCTGAGTCCCTCTCGTCATCAACAACAGTGACAGGCGAGTCAGTGGTCCAAGTAATTGGACTCAAGCCCCGGTAAGATTTTTAAATCTCTCTCCCTTAGTATTGGAAGCAGGGCCTCGCTCTCTAGCGGTCTGCTTCTAACTGCCTGAGAGCCCTCCACGATCTCCTTAGTCATGCTGGGCTATTCCTAGGAAAACACACCCTCTGTGACCTGTTTGTTCATTTTTCAGACATCCCCCTTCCGGTAGGCTCGTAACTAAGAGTGATGGCATGAAATCTAAGATATCGCTCCTTTCCAAAAAGACCCTTCCGCGCACCACCTGTCCCCTGGCTCAGCAGTCCAAACTCAGGCAGCCATTTTGAGCGTTTTTTTTTTTTTTTGAACAAGCAGATTCTCTATCCTTGGCTGAACTTGTTGCGTTCACCCGAGGTTAGAGAATCTGGAGCCAGTCGGGCCAGGAGAAGGCCTGGGTGTTCCAGGCACTCTGCGTGGTAGAAAAATGGGGCTCCCGACAAGCACCTGAGTCATCTGCTCACATCTGTCTGGGACCTCCAGAACTGACAGAGGATTTGAGATGTTCGGTAGGAGTTTTGAGCACCCTTTTTGCCTGAGGCTCACGCTTCTGGTAACCCAGCAGACTCGCTGGAGTGTCCTAAGTCCCCAAAGGAAAAAAATAGGATCATCTTAAACCCATATGCGTCTACAGAAATTCCTTTTGCCTTATAAGCCTTATGAACTGAAGAGTGGGCAGAAATAATCGAGAACCACAGACTTGCAAAGTGTACCCTGAGGCTCGGTGTCCCCTCAAGGAGGCGTTTGAGGACCTTCCCAACAAAGCAGTGGATGCAGGTGTGGTGATGGACCACAACAAGGGCAAGGTATGGAAAAATCGCCAACATGCCATTTGTTCATTCAGTCCACTTGCAATCAGGAATGAAAACATGGTCGGTACTCCACACCAGGACCCCCATTAACACAGTGAGAATTTGTTGTGGCCTGACGTGATGCACAAAAGAATTAAAACTCCAAATCTGACGTTGAAGAGAAAGAGCAAGCGCATAATTACCCTTCACGCTTCTATGGAAAATATCATTTTAGACAGTGATTCCACTGTCTGGAAACAGTTTAAAAGGTTTCTTAGTAGAATTACACCTTTACTTGACAGGAAATGATCTCATTAGCGTCGGGGACAATCTCTTGTAATCACATGTTTCTTTCCAGGGCATCTTGGTTCAATTACAAGTATTGAAAAGTATTTGTGACATTTGACCTATGATGTGATCTCGGGATTTTTATCTGATTTTCCACCATCAGGAGGGGTGATTATACTAAATCCCTTGAGCTTGACGTGGTTCAATGCACCTTGATCCCCAGCACTGACAAGGCAGGTGTACATGCTTAGGTGTGAGTTCAAAGCCAGCCTGATATAACATCGTGTGTTCTGGTTCAGCCTGGGCTATAGTTGGACCTGACCGTGCAAAACCAAAATATAGCCGGGCATGGTGGCACATGTCTTGAATCCCAGCCCTTGGGAGGCAGAGGTAGGAGGATGGCAGAGAGTTCGAGGCCACTCTGAGACTCCATGGTGAATTCCTGTTCAGCCTCAGATCGAGTGAGACCCTACATGGCAAAACCAAAGTAAAAAAAAACAAAGGAAGGAAGGAAGGAAGGGAGGAAGGGAGGAAGAAAGCAAAGACGCAAGCAAACAAGCAAAAGAGAAAGAAAGAAAGAAAAACAAAAAAAATAAAATAAAATAAATAATAAAATAAATTACGATTGAATAGGACTGAAGCTTTGACCTTACATAGGCTAAATGCCGGGAATAGTTGGAAGCGAAGCGATTACAAAAAAAACATTTGGCAAACGTCTATTAGGTCCCGCTAAGGAGAGGACTCGATAGTCTTTGAAAATTAGAGAAAAACCCTATGTGCTCTATCTCTGCAGGAGAGACACAGACGGCTATGCAGGCCTATGTCATGATCAAGAAAATTCAGAGGTGGTTTCAGAACCTTTCCAGAAGATCTCCTGGGAAAGAAAATTCCACAGACACAAGGCCAGTGTCACCTGGTGTCATCATGTGAAAAGTCGACATCATAGAAGCCTCCCTTCAACTTAGATCCAAAGAATGCTCGCTGGCACTTACTCTGTATGTTAGGACATTAGAAGGATTTAATTCTGAGATTGATACATCTTAGAAGTTATTCCCACTTTTCCTGGAAACCAATTGTGAATAAGTATATCTTAGAAGTGTCGTGGCTGTGAGTTCAAGGCCAACTTGTGTAGCCACAGTGAATTCTGTGTCAGCCTGGGCTAGAGCCAGTCCCTACCTCGCACCCCTTACAAATTATATACCTACATATGTATTTATGGACATAAATTTACATATGGCATCAACCCTAATCCTATTATGACATATATAAATTTATATATTTACATATAATTATATATATTTCTATATGGATATATTATGTAGCATATAAAATGTATAATAATCTATAATACATGTAATAATATATTATACATATTATATATGTAAATAAATATCATATATTCATATATATATTTGTATAAATTTACATGTATATTCATACATGAACTCACATATTTACATATAAGTTTATATATAAATTTAAATATATATTTATGTGTATATATTATGTTTAATATGTAATATGTAATATGTAATATATAAAATAAATACATATACATTATATATATATATAATCATGCACTAGACAACTCCTCCTGTTTTTGGCTACATGACACTGTACTTACTCTAGATGTTACATTTATTTCTTTGTTTTTTTGGTTTTTTTTGTTTTTTTTGTTTTTTTTGTTTTTTTTGGTTTTTGAGGTCGGGACTGACTTGAGCCCCGGCTTAGCTGGAATTCACTCTATAATCTCAGGGTGGCCTCGAACTCACAGCCACGACCCTCCTAGCTCTCTACCTCCCTCCCAGTGCTGCTGGAATGAAAGGCGTGAGCGCAACCATAAATATATTTTATTTTATTAATATTATCAATATTATTATTTAATTTTATTATTTTTATTGTTTATAGGAGAGATAGAACAAGTCAGACAGAGACAGAGAGAGAGAGAATGGGGGCGCCAGGGCCTCCAGCTGCTGCAGACGAACTCTAGACACATGGCCCCATCTTGTGTTTTCTCTCTCTCTCTCTCTCTCTCTCTCTCTCTCTCACACACACACACACACACACACACACACACACACACACGTACGTTTTTGACTTACAACTAGGGTGGGAAAGATGGCTGGCTCAGAGGGGAAGCTTTGGCTGTGAAGCCCAAGGACCCCAGTTTGAGACTTTATTCCCCGGAACCCACGTAATCGAGATGCACAAATTGGAGCATGCATCTGGAGGTCCTGTGCAGTGGATGGAGACCCAGGTGCGCCAATTCTCTCTCTCTTCTTCTCTCTCAAGCTCTCATATAATTATTATACACATAACAATTTTTTAAAAAGGAAGACTGGGGCTGGAAGATGGCTCAGTGGTCCGGGTACATACTTGCAAAGCCTAAGAACCTGAGGTAAATTCCCCAGTATGGAAGCAAAGTCAGATACACAGCCTGTGACAAGAGAGCAAGTTACAGGTCAGCCTCGGCTGTCCCCAAACTCCCTGAGATCCTCCTGCCTCTGCCTCCAATATCTACAGGGATTAAGGGTGTGCACCACCGCATTGGTCCTTTGGAGATCTGAAATCTGTGTTGTGGCTGACTCCAAATAAGAGCTCTGGGAGATAAGGGACATGGAGTCTCACTCCATCCAGAGAGTTCTGCAGTGTTGCATCTCACCTCTGGCTAAAGTTCTCTTTACTGATTAATTCCCATCATCTATGCACACTCATCCTAACAATAGTTGACACCTCAGAATATAGGAAGGCTTTTCTAGATCTGAGATGGAAATTCAATGTCAGTCTATTTTTTTCTTTTCATTTTGACTAAATCAAATCAACTGCAAGCAAGGAACTATAGCTTATTACAGAAAATAAGAGTAACACAGGCTTCAGGCTTGACAGGCATATAGTGAGGCTGAAGAAGGTAGGATCTTACTGTGTGCCTCTTAATTATATGTATTCTTTTTTATAAAAAATATATTTTAGGGGGCTGGAGTGATGGCTTAGTGGTTAACTGCTTGCCTGTGAAGCCTAAGGACCCAGTTGAAGGCCCAATTCCCCAGTACCAGATGCACAAGGTGATGCATACATCTGGACGTCGTTTGGAGTGGCTGGAGGCCCTGATGCACCCATTCCCTATCTATCTGCTTCTTTCTCTCTGTCTGTCACTCTCAAATAAATAAATAAATAAAAATGATTTAAATACACACACACACACACACACACACACACACACACACATTTTAGCCAGACATGGTGGCACATGCCTTTAATTCCAGCACTTGGGAAGCAGAGGTAAGTCCAAGGCCACCCTGAGACTACAGAGTGAATTCCAGGTCAGCTTGAGCTATAGTAAGACCCTACCTCGAAAAACAAAAGAAAACCCATACATATAAATAAATATATCTGTAGTCTGAGGGTGGCTTTGAGCTCACGGTGATCCTCCTCCCTCTGCCTCCTGAGTGCTGTGATTAAAGCTGCATGCCACCATGCCACGCTAAAAAATATATTTTTTATTTATTAGCATGCAGACAGATACAGAGACAGAGGAGAGAGAGACTGAATGGGAGTGCCAGGGCCTTCAGTCACTGCAAAGGAACTCCAAATGCCTGTGTCACTTTGTGCATCTGGTTTACATGGGTACTGGGGAATAGATCCCAGGTTGTTAGGCTTTGCAGCAAGCACATGAACCGCTGAGCCATTTCTTCAGCCCTATATATATTCTTTTTTGCAGGATCAGGGAGTCCAGGGTGTTGCATTTGTCAGGCAAGTCCATTCCACTGAACTATGTCCCCCAGTTCCCAGTGCCAAAATAATTGCTATAGAAACTTCTAGGTCTGAATATGATTGATACATCATCTTTAACAATTCCTTACTACCTAGAAATCATTCACTGTAATGCTTACAGTACCAAGACCAGGTGATGTTGGGGAGGTCATAGGCTGTGTCTATAAGGATAGTAAAAAGCTACTACATGGGGTTGTGTGTGCTTTTGTTGTTTTTGTTGTTTAATTTTATTTTCAAAGTAGGGTTCCACTGTAGCCCAAATGGATTTGGAACATACTATGTAGCCCCACACTGGACTTGAACTCACAGTGATCCTCCCACTTCAACCTCCCCAGTGCTGGCATTAAAGGTGTGTAACAACAAATCCAACTGCAATACAGTTTTTTTTTGTGTGTGATACGGAACACTCTCTGTCTCTGATAGATAAAATATATATATATATATATATAATGGTTTTTTGAGGTAGGGTCTCACAGTAGCCCAGGATGACCTGGAATTCATTAGGAAAAAAAGTTGGAAATGCTTATTTCCCTGATTTGACCATTACACATTGTACACTCACTGAAATATGACACTGTATCCCATAATTTTTTACAATTAAATTAATTTGAAAACTTGAAAATAAGTAGAGACAGATGGCAACTGTGCTAATGGAACAGATGAGAAACAAATCCCTACAAGCACTTCTAGTACTGGTCTTTGTGTCTTAGAGCTGATTTGGGAGAGACAGAGATCTCATTAGTTCTTTTAGGGATAAATATGGAAAATATTTGCTTATATAGTCAAGCTATAGTTTTGTGTCCTACAACCACAAAGCCAGAAGACCATTTTATTGTATGTATAACCCAATGGCACGGTATGAAGACTTTTTCAGTGAAATTTTGATTTTATATTAGACATGTTAACTTCAAATGATACATTAGTTAAGATAAGATTTTCAAAGGAAAATAACTTGCCTTTCCAAAACAATCTATTTCCATACAAACCAATATTCATCTCCTCACCGAAATCTCAACCGAAAACACATACAGCACATTTTATTTGGTAGCAGATGAAAAACACGATAGTGAAAGCATGCACACAAAGACTTACTGAGGTGTACAAGTGACCCTCACTGTTCACTGCCAAATACAGCTTGGTTTGAACTCCTTGAATAGCCACCACTCAAAGACCCACAGGGATGAGGTTAAACAGAGCTGAAAACTCATAGAAAGTGAAAAGGTTACACTTCTTGATTTCATAGTTTTCCAATGTGTTCAACAGGAGTATTTGGCTCCCTAAAGGTAGTATGGACTGGACAAGTATATAAATAGACATGTAGCCACATAAAAACTAAAGCCTCAGAGCCGGGCATGGTGGCGCACGCCTTTAATCCCAGCACTTGGGAGGCAGAGGTTGGAGGATCGCCGAGAGTTCAAGGCCACCCTGAGACTACAGAGTGAATTCCAGGTCAGCCTGAGCTAGAGTGAGACCCTACCTCGCAAAACAAAAACAAACAAACAAAAAAAAAACTAAAGCCTCATTGTTCCTTCCTTCTAGTGTACTTGGCTCATGGTTTCCATTATAGTCATTTAACTGGGGCTATAAGTACATATTCTCAAACACTCAAGGTACAATGGAAGACTCTAGACTCAGTACCCTAGTTTATAGAGTCAGAAGTGAGGAATATTGATGCTTCTTGGGTAATCTACCACCAGGAATTGTTTTGCACATTAAATAGCATCATCCTTTATAAATAATTTTATATTATTTGTAAAATTAAATAAATATTTTCTTAAATTTATTTATTTGAGAGAGAGAGAGAGGCAGAGAGAGACAGAATGGGCTTGTTGGGGTCTTCAGCTGCAGCAAATGAATTCCAGATGCATGTGGCACCTCGTGCATCTGGCTTCCATGGTACTAGGGAATAGATCCTCAGACCTTTGGCTTTGTAGGCAAGTACCTTAACCACTAAGCCATCTCTCCAGTCAAAAACCAAGTGAGGGCTGGAGAGATGGCTTAGTAGTTAAATGCTTGCCTGTGAAGCCTAAGGAACCCGGTTCAAGGCTCTATTCTCCAGGACCCACATAAGCCAGATACACAAGGGAGCATATGCATCTGGAGTTTGTTTGCATGCCCATTCTCTCTCTCTCTCTCTCTACCTGCCTATTTCTGTATTTCTCTCTCAAATAAATAAATAAATAAATAATAAATACCAAGCTATTAAAATGCTTCCCTAGGTAGTTGACCAAATTTACACAGCCAAGCTCATATATACCTGTCAGTTGGGAAGTGATTCCTATACTCTTACAAGAGACATTATTACTCCAATAGCTTCATTTAAATAATCTATATAATTTCAAATTTAACCCCCCCAAACATATGTAGACCTTGTAATAAAAAGTCATATTCTCAGCCAGCTGTGGTGGCACATGCCTTTAATCCCAGCACTGGGGAGGCAGAGGTAGGAGGATCACCAGGAGTTCGAGGCCACCCTGAGACTACAGAGTGAATTCCAGGCCAGCCTGGACCAGAGTGAGACCCTACCTAGACAAACCAAAAAAAAAAAAAAAAACAACTCATATTCTCCCAGGTAAGATTTTATTAAAGAACAGAAATTTTCCAAGTCAGTCTAGAGAGATGACCTAGCTTTTAGTCTTGAAGAACAAAGATTAAATCAATAAAAACAAGGATGTAGGTTTTCTGGTGCATGCCTTGAATCCCAGCACTTGAAACACTGAGGCAGGAGGATCATCATGAGTTTGAGGTCAGCCCACACTAGAGGAAGACACTGACTCAAAAGAAAGGTGTATTTAATCAATTTTTTCCTGCAAAAAAAGTGGGAATCCAAATGGTGCCAATGAGGCCTTCTTCTCTTCATTGGAAGGTCTGACTGCATGAAACTTACACCCAAGCTCTCCTCACAACCACACACCACTCAATAGAGACAACCAGTGGGTGTCCTCCCACTACTAGCTGTCTATTCCCTCCCACACCATGAACAAAAAGAAGACAGTACATTTTTAAAGCATAGTGCTTATCAAACACATCTTTTGAAAATAGCCTGTGCACCTTTCTCTCATGAGTCATGGACCAAGGCTGATGATTTTTGTCTTGCTTTGTAAGTTTACTGAGGGTGATACATTGGTGTGTCATTTCCATGAACAAAAATATAGAGAGGTCAGTGTATGCGAAGAAGAGTGTTCTCAGGATCACTCATTTCTGCGTGTATATATTCTCTGCAGTAGATAGAATAACATGGATGAAAAATATTAATGAGGAAGGAAGTACTCCTTGCTGAGCCTACAGTGTATCTTTCCCTTAAAAACAGGGTACTTACCAAAGAGGAACTAACTAGTACATACTGTACGGTTCAAAGTACAAGTGTTCCCATCACAAGCTACTGGTGGTGCTTTATTCAATACTTGTCATATTAAAAGCTGTGTCCTTTTTTTTCGTGAGAAAAAGGAAATGAATTGCACAGATTTCAAGCCAGGATTCTGTGCTATATCTGACAATGCAATGTACAGGAAATAAGTGTAATATCTTGAGTATGTTGTGTATGTGTCATATTTTTTGAAGAGGCCTTGCTCACAGCAGGTACTCAAAACATTCGTAGATTGATAGAAAACTGTAAAATGAAACATGATAATTGTTTTTGTGAAGTAATAAATCACAATCCCATTATATAAACCCGTCATTTAAAAAATCTGAAAGCTTTAATACCTTTGCAAGACCCTCAAAATAGAAGAGAAAGATGATGTCATCAAATTAGGAGAGAGACTAATGGAGAAAGGGAGGGGATATGATGGAGACTGGAGTTCTAAAGTGGAATGGGGGAGGGGAGGGAAATATCAGGTGGGGTTTTTTTTGGTATGTAAGATTAAAAATCAATAAAAATTAAAAAAAAAAAGAAAAAAAAATGCTAATGAGACACAGGAAAAAAAAATGAAAGCTTAAAACTAAGTCTTTCCTTATGGTTTGGTTTAAAGGTCATATCACTGTGCATTACTTGTCAACTCTAAAACAAATGTAGGTCTGAAACCAGGTTTGGTCATAGTGATATCTAATGAAAAATAATGATAAATGAAGTTCAGAATTATTTCTAGAACTTCATTATTTTACAATATTCTAAACCTTCTTTGTTGTCATTTTGGAATATTTTAAAAATTATTTGTGAGTAGAGAGAAAGAGAACGTGCATGGGCATGCCAGGGTCTCTCGCTCTACAAATAAACTTTAGATATATGTGTCACTATGTGCATTTGGCTTTACCTGGGTATTGGGGGACAAAACTTAGGCCAACAGGCTTTACAAGCAAGGGCCTCTAACCACTTAGTCATCTCCAGCTTTTCTTACTTATCTTTTTTAAAAAAAAAATATTTTATTTTTATTTATTTATTCATTTGAGAGAGAAAGAGATACAGAAATAGGCAGGTAGAAAGAGAGAGAGAGAGAGAGAGAGAGAGAGAGAGAGAGAGAGAGAGAATGGGCATGCCAGGGCCTCTAGCCACTGCAAACAAACTCCAGATGCATGCGCCCCCTTATGCATCTGGCTTACGTGGGTCCTGGAGAATCAAGCCTCGAACCAGGATCCTTAGGTTTCACAGGCAAGCGTTTAACCACTAAGCCATCTCTCCAGCCCCCCTTACTTATCTTTTTTTTTCCGAGATAGAGTCTCACTCTAGCACAGGCTGACCTGGAAATCACTATGCATTCTCAGGGTGGCCTCGAACTCATAGTAGTCCTCCTACCTCTGCCTTCAGAGTGCTGGGTTTAAAGGCATGTGCCACCATGCCTGGCCCTCTTAGTATCTTAAAGCAACTTTGTTTTTTTTTTTGGTTTTTGCAAGGTAGGGTCTCACTCTGGTCCATGCTGACCTGGAATTAACTATGTATTCTCAGGGTGGCCTCGAACTCTTGGCTGTCCTCATACCTCTGCCTCCCGAGTGCTGGGATTAAAGGCGTGCGCCACCACGCCCGGTTTAAAGCAACTTTTAACAGAAGAGTTAAGAAAATGAGGTAGAGGGAGAAAGTGAAGAGAGATTGAGATCTTTCTTTCTTTCTTTCTTTCTTTCTTTCTTTCTTTCTTTCCTTTTTTGCTTTGTTTTCTAACCACTCTCTGAATTGGGTTTTAATAAAAAATCAAATGTTTAAATTTCAACAGCTTAGAGGTAGGAGGAAAAGAAGCAAAAAACATCAGCCATCTATACCTGGTCTTATCTACTCCTGGATAATGGTATGAATTAAGTACCAGAACATGTATTTTTCCTTATGTACTCCAAATTTCTGTGAGGCCTGATTCAAAAACACACATGCAAAAAAGCAAGCAAAAAACCAAAAATTCCTAAAACCTAGAAGACAGCACTAAATGTGATATGGCTGGTTATACATATCGGCCCAATACTTGTGTCAGACATTTAAGATAGAACCACTATTTCATAAAACCTGTCCAAGCTGTGTCAAAAGATTAGTCTTGTAGATAAAAATATGAATAAGTTATATCAGCGATCAACCTAGAGAAAACCACTATCTTTCTGCACGCTTTGGTTGTTTTAGTTTATCTGTTTTATTTTGAGACAAGGTCTTGCTTCTTTCTTTGACTGGTGTGATACTTGCTATGTAGCTCAGACTGGCCTTGCTGAACTGTGGGCAGTCTCCCTGCCTCATCCTCTGTAGTGCTAGCATTACAAACATGTATCACCTTGGTCAGCATAGCTTTGGTTTCTCTAATTCTGGACTATTTCTTCACAGATTGAAGGGCAGGATGAAAAAAATTTCAGGGAGAAAGCAATTACTTGCATTTGTGTTTTTAAAGCATATTTAATAAATACTAAAAAATTCTTCCATTTCAATCATAGTTTTGAAGTTGTTAATGAATGCATTTCCTTATTACTTATTCTCTTTGTGTCTACTGAAAACAGCTGCTTTCTACATTAAAAGGATCATTTTCTCAGAGCTGTGCACCTAGTTGGCACGCAGTGCTTGCCATATTCTACTCTATAGCCACACTTCTTCATCACTTAAGAAAGAGTTATTTCTGTAACAGGGTAATTAATAAAGATATTATTTTAAAGAAAATTATAGAATTGACATATATAACTGGTAATATTATTAGATTTGAAGTGAAAGGGAAACTTATCCATTTAAAACAACCTTCATTGTACCCAAAGCAGATACAATCCACCATCACTATGAAATGCCTATCACTTGTTTCCTTTTCAAAAAAATAAATAATTTGTAAAATCTAATTTGCTCATTATGAAATTTTATCAGACTGACACTAGTATAATAAATCTAGGTAACATAATCTTTTTTTTTTGGTTTTGCGTTTTGCGAGGTAGGGTCTCACTCTGGTCCAGGCTGACCTGGAATTCACTATGTAGTCTCAGGGTGGCCTCAAACTCTTGGCAATCCTCCTACCTCTGCCTCCCAAGTGCTGGGATTAAAGGCGTGCGCCACCACACCTGGCCCATAATCTTAAATGTATAACATGAAACATTGTTTTAGAAATGGATATATTTGGGAAACTATGAAATCATTTGTTATCATGTTCTTGCTTACCATTTCAAGTTAAAATAACAAAATCAATTATATTGAATTCAATGAGAATGTCAGATAAAAAGAAAATTGGAAAAAATAAACGTGTAATACATGTAATGCAGATTAATGAACTGCTATACAAATGAGTGACAGTTGAAAATACAACCTATAATCCTACTCCACTCATTTAATTAATGAGTTAAAATGAATGCCAAAACTTGTTTGGCTTGAGACAGTAAATATATATAAATTTGAATGGCAATACTTTCATATTGATAGATTAATCATTAAGCATTCTGTTTCTGTGATGGTTTCTGTACCACATAAAATTCATGTGTTTGACTGGAATTCAGGCTGACCTGCAATTCAGTATGTTGTCTCAGGGTGGTGCCACCACACCCAGCTTTTCACGCCTGGCTTTTAATCTCTGATCTCCATTTTTATCTCTTGGAGTTGCAGGCCAGCTTGGGGCTACAGGGAATATTCCAAGTCAACAGCAGCATGTTAAAAATAAATAAATAAAAGAAAAATATCTAGGAAGCAGGCAGACAATTCATGTAAAGAAAAGACACTCAAAACTTTAAAATATGTTTTTTTCTCAGAACAAGACAGGCTAACTGAATATCCAAAGTGCACCATCCATCCATCCATTCTTCTTTCACCTGGCCTGGTTGTTGAGCTGGATTCTCACTTGTAACTGATACTGGAGCTTGCAGAACTCCTGATATACCCGTTTCTGGCTTTACATGTGTAAAGGAATACAATCTGGTCCTGTAGGTTTGCAAGCAGCAAGTACCTTTGAACACGGAGCCATATCTCCAGCCTCCAGCCAGCCTTCCTCTGTTTCTTTGCCTTTTTCTTTCCTTCTTCTTTTTTTTTTTTTTTTTGAGGTAGGGTCTCACTGTGGTTCAGGCTAACCTGGAATTCACTATGTGGTCCCAGAGCGTTTTCTTTTTTATTTATGAGAGAGCGAGAGAATGGGCAGAACAGGGCCTCCAGGCACTGCAGATGGACACTGGATGTATGTGCCATTTTGTGCACATGGCTGTACATCTCTCATGGGGAATTGAATCTGGCATTGCTGGCAAGCACCTTTGACAATGGAGCCATTTCTCCAGCCTTCCTCCTTTTTTTGTTTACATGAGCATGTATGGGCATCCTAGTATCTCTTGCCACCTGACACATACAGAACTTTTTCTTTAAATTATATTTATTTATTTATTTATTTATTTATTTATTTATTTATTTATTTATTTATACTACTGCCTTCTGTGGTATACAAATAGATTTGCAGGGATGAGACTAAGGATGGAACCCACACGTGGTGTTTGCACACTGAATAGGTATATAACTAAAAAACAAAACATAAAACAGAGCCACCAATTTTCAGGAAATTTTGCATAAGAGAGGGTGGAAAAACCAGAGGGTGATCCATAATATGGACAGCCTATTCTCATTCATATTATCCCTCTCAAATAATTTTTTTAATTGTAAAAATATATGTATGCATTTATTTATTTATTTATTTATTTATTTATTATTTATGACAGAGAAATTTATTTGAGGGAGAGAATGGGTACAGCAGGTCCTCAAGCCATTGCAAATGAACTCCAGATGCATGTGCCCAGTGGGGACACAGTGAAAGTAACTTTTTTTGGTTATTTTTGGTTTTTCTAGATAGGATCTTGGTGAAGCTCAAAGCTGACCTCCTATTCACAATGTAATCTCAGAGTGGCCTTGTACACACAACCATGCTCCTACTTCTCCCTCTTTAGTAAAAATAGTGGCACATGAGTCTGGAGGTCCTTTGCACTGGCTAGAGGCCCTGGGGCACCCATTATCTCTCTCTGTCAAAAAAATAAATGAAAATTAAAGAAAAATACACACACACACACACACACACACACACACACACATTGGGCTGGTGAGATGGCTTAGTGGTTAAGCATTCCCCGTGAAGCCTTAGGACCCCGGTTTGAGGCTCGATTTCCCCAGAACCCATGTAAGACAGATGCACAAGGTGGCACATGTGTCTGGAGTTCGTTAGTAGTGGCTGGGGGCCCTGGGCACCCATTCTTTATCTGCCTCTTTCTCTCTGTCTGTTGCTCTCAAAATAAAATAATAGAATAAAATAAAATAAATAATAAAATAAAGTATGTAAATAAAATAAAATATAGTGTGTCTCTAAGAGTCCCTGGAAAACCATGAGGAAGTAGACTGGGCTGGGCTGTTCTGTTGTGAGGGGTTGGCTAGCAGTGGGTAATGATCTAAATTAAGACTGAAATTTAAAAGTATGACTGAGCTGGAGAGATGGCTAAGCCGTTAAGGCTCTTGCATGCAAAGCCAAAGGACACAGGTTCGATTCCCCAGGACCCATGTAAGACAGATGCACGAGGTGGCACATGTGTCTGGAGTTCATTTGCAGTGGCTGGAGGCCCTGGTCTGCCCACTGTCTCTCTGCTCCCCGCAATAAAATTAAATAATCAATTAACTAAACTGTGACTTCTGGAAAGAAGGTCATATAAGTGAGTGAATTCTACCTTTGCCCAATTCCCTCCTTACACCATTGTCAAATGCTCCCTCATGGAGGATACTGTTACATTTATTGTGCATCTTCTTTGTTCCATATAGTATGCTAAAGTAAATGAATAATTCACATTACCTACAATCATCCCTACAATGCTTGTTTTGTGAAGGAAGAAAACTGGGTTCCAGTCATGTAGGACTTCTGTTCCACAGTGAATAAATTCTAGAACTGGAAAACTGAATCTCCTTTCTTTGATTTTTGAGCTGCAAATGACTGCCATCTCTCAGATGACTGGCTAGAAGAAAACATGAAACACAGAGACAAAACAAGACAAAGAAGGGGCTGGAAGGATGGCTCACGAGTTAAAGCGCCTGACTGCAAAGCCTAACTGCCTGGGGTTCATTCTCTCTTCCTCTCTCCTTGCACACAAATAAATAATTAAATAAAACTTTAAAAAAAAAAAGGTTTTGGGCTGGAGAAATGGCTTAGCAGTTAAGGCGCCTGCCTGCTAAGCCTAAGAACTCTGGTTCCAATCTCCAGAGGTTCCAATCTCCAGGTCCCATGTTTAGCCAGATGCAAAAGTGACGCAAGAGTGCAATGCTGCACTTGCCCACAAGGGGGTGAACACATCTGGATTTTGTTCACAGCAGCCCAGAGACTGCTGGTGCACCCATCTCTGTCTCCCTCTCCTTCTCTGTCTATCTCTCTCTGTCTCTCTCCAAAAATAAATAAAAAATAATTTTAAAAAAATTTTAAAAGAAAGATTTATAAAGCACTTTGTCATATTCTGATTTTAATGATTATAGTGGTTTTGCAAGGAAGCCTTTTTTTTTTTTGTCTTGAGGGAGGGTCTCACTCTAGCCCAGGCTGACCTGGAATTCACTATGTAGTCTCAGGCCCATCTGGAACTCATAGTTATCCTTCTCCCTCTGCCTCCCAAGTGTTGGGATTAAAGGCATGCCCCACGATGCCTGGCAAGGAAGCTATTTTGTTTGTTCATTTTTTTCAATAAGACAGAGAGAAAGAATTGGTGTGCCAGGCGTCTAGTTACTGCAATCGAACTCCAGATGCATGTATGACCTTGTGCACATGTCTAACCTTGTGTGTCAGGCTTACATGGGCTCTGGGGATTTGAACCTGGGTCCTTAGGCTTTGCAGGCAAGCGCTTTAACCAGTAAGCCATCTCTCCAGCCCTCATTCACTCATTTTATGGATGAAGAAACTGAGGCTCATAGTGTAATTTGCCTATGGTTATACAGTTAATGAGAGAGCCAGATTCAACCCAGGACTCTCAGACTTGATCTCATGGTCATTCTTTTGACTTCATCAAAAAAGAAGTACAAAAGCCGGGCATGGTGGCGCACACCTTTAATCCCAGCACTTGGGAGGTAGAGGTAGGAGGATCACCGTGAGTTCAAGGCCACCCTGATACTACATAGCTAATTCCAGATCAGCCTGGGCCAGAGTGAGACCCTACCTAGAAAAAAACAAAACAAAACAAAACAAAAAAAAACAAAAAAAAAGAAGTACAAGCCAGACATGGTGGTGCACACCTTTAATTCCAGCACTCAGTAGGCAGAGGAAGGAGACTCACATGAGTTCATGGCCACCCTGATACTACATAGTAAATTCCACGTCAGCCTGAGCTAGAGTGATAGACTACCTCTAAAAAGCATTTTAAAAAAGCACAGGGTGAAGACATGGCTTAGCAGTTAAGGTGCTTTCCTGTGAAGCCTAAGGATCTGTGTTTGCCTCTTCTGATCCCACATAAGTCAGTCAAGTGAGGTGAGGCAAGTGCAAGGTTGCACATGCCCACTAGCTGTTGCAAGCATGTAGAGATCAATTGCAGTGGCGGAGGCCATGGTGTGCCAATTCTCTCTCTCTCTCTCTCTTTCTTAAAATAACAACAGCTGGAGAGATGGCTTAGCTATTAAGATGCCTGCCTGCAAAGCCTAAGAATGCTTGTTCAAATCTCCAGGTCCCACATTTAGCCAGATGCAAAAGTGACATGAGCACGCAATGTCGCACATGTGCACAAGGGGGCACATGCATCTGAAGTTTGTTTACAGTGGCTGAGAGGCTGCTGGAACACCCATTCTCTACGTGTGTGTGTGTCTCTCTCTCTCAAATAAGAAAATCCTTATTAAAAAAAGAAGTACAGCCCAGCATGGTGGTACTCTTGGGAAGCTAAGGTAGGAGGATCACCATGAGTTCAAGGCCGCTATGAGACTACATGGTGAATTCCAGGTGAGCCTAGGCTAGAGTGAGACCCTACCTTGAAAAACAATAAAACAAAACAAAACAAAACAGCCAGGTAAGGTGGCTCACACTTAAACCTAACCACTCAGAGGTAGAAGTAGGAGGATAGCTGTGAGTTCCAGGCCAGCCTGAGGATACATAGTAAATTACAGATCATTAGGGTCTCAGGAGGCAGAGAGACAACAAATGCAGATTGTTAAGTGCGCTTGTTCAAGTAGCAGATATTATGGTAGCTGTTATGTTTTTTTAAATTTCCTTTTTAACTGACAATAGCAATTGTTTGTATTTGTGGTGTACAGTGTGGCATTCCCATGCATGGATCAATCTTTTTTTAAATATGTTTTTAAATTATATTTTATTCATTTATCTATTTGAGAGAAAGAGGCAGAGGGAGAGAGAGAGAGAATGGGCACACCAGGGCCTTCATCCACTGCAAACAAACTCCAGACACATGCACTCACTTGTGTATCTGGCTTACGTGGGTCCTGGAGAGTCAAACTGGGATCCTTTGGCTTTGCAGGCAAACGCCTTAACCGCTAAGCCATCTCTCCAGTCCACATGAATCAATCTTTAACAATCAATCAGATCAGAGTAACTGGTCTACCACCTCAGAGTCGGCCACCCACAATCCTCTCTAGTGTCTCTTTGGAAAGATTGCTATCAAACTTGTCCTTTCATGCTGTAGAACATTAGAAATCACTCTCCTATCCAATGGCACCCCTATCACCACTAGCCACGCTTCCTCCATTTGCTTTCTCCCCACACTTCCTGGGCTCCGGCAATTACCTTTCTATCCTCTATTGCTTTGGGAGCAACTTTATTAACTTCCACATGTAAGTTAGAGCATGTGCTATTTTTTTTTCTTTGGGGTAGGGGCTCACTGTAGCCCAGGGTGAATGGGAACACACTCTGCAGACCCAAGCTGGTCTTGAACTCATGGCGATCCTCCTACCACTGCCTCTTGGGTGTTTAAAGTCATGTGCCACCACCACAAAGGGCATATCTGACTCTTTTTTTTTTCAGTCCACACAATATCCTCAAGTTCTTTCCATGTAACTACAAATGCCTGAGCTTTCACTTAATGTCTGAATTATATTCTACCACATATATTATCTACACATGCACATATATAGCAGTTAACCTTATTAATACCACATGAACAGTGAATGTTCATCAACTGAGATCAGACGAACCTCTCATAATATAAGAGACGCTGGTAGCTCTAGCTGAGGGCAGACAGCCATTGAATTGAATAGAAAATGACTACTTTTGAGCCTTTTTTTGGTTTTTGTTTTTTTTTTTTGAGGTAGGGTTTCACTGCAGCTCAGGCTGACCTGGAATTTACTATGTATTCTCAGGGTGGCATTGAACTCATGGTAATCCTCCTACCTCTGCCTCCTGAGTGCTGGGATTAAAGGCATGTGCCACCACATCCTGCTTGCTTTTGAGCCATTTTATCAGGAAATACTGTTAAGTACTTAGGTTAATTTTGAACAGTAGATAAAGCTATTGAGACATTATCAGGATAATATAGAGCTACATAAAACATTCTTTTATTATTTATTTTAGAGGGAGGGAGGCAGGGAGGGAGAGAGAAAGAGAGAGTGGGTCAGGGCCTCCAGCCACTGCAAATGAACTCCAGACACATGTACCACCTTGTGCATCTGGCTTACGTGGGTCCTGGAGAATTGATCCTGGATCCTTTGGCTTTGCAGGCAAATGCCTTAACCGTTAAGCCATTTGTTTCTACAGCCCAGAATTATCACATTGTTTTTAATGATTTTTAAAATATATATATTATTTATTTATTTATTTATTTATTTATTTAGAGAGAGAGAGAGAGAGAATGGGCCTCCCGCCACTGCAAATGAACTACAGATGCATGTGCCCCCTTGTGCATCTGGCTTACATGGGTCCTGGAGAATTGAACTGGGGTCCTTTGGCTTTGCAGGCAAATGCCTTAACCACTAAGCCATCTCTCCACCCTTAATCATTTTTTTAATCATTTTCATTCTCTAGGTATACAATAATATAGTCTATAAGGAGTGATCATTTTACCTCCCCCATTCAGATTTTCTATTCTTTATTTTCCTCTCTTTTCTTTTCTTTTTTTTTTTTTTTTTTTTTTGGTTTTTCGAGGTAGGGTCTCACTCCGGCCCAGGCTGACCTGGAATTAACTCTGTAGTCTCAGGATGGCCTCGAACTCATGGCGATCCTCCTACCTCTGCCTCCCGAGTGCTGGGATTAAAGGCGTGCGCCACCACGCCCGCCTTATTTTCCTCTCTTTTCTAATTGAATTAGCTGATACTTACTGATTCTATGAAAACTAACAGGCACGTTGATCATCGTGCCCATTGTGTTATTATTGCTCTTCCTTGAATGTACTACTGGAGTTGTCTAAAGTCTGTGTAAATCTTTTCTCAATTGTGAAGTGGGGAAGTGTCCCAGTTAGAAGAGTTGTAGTGGGAGTAGACCTGAGATTCCCCAGCCTCCCTTATCCCAGCCATGAGCCATCAGTAAAGCAGGGATGAAGGACTGGGTTGGGGACCAGTCAATATAAACAGATCTCTGTAGAGGTAAAGGAACGAACACAGGCAGATCTGCTTAGAGGAACTCCACCACCCCTACAGAACCACTAGGTGACCGGTGAAAATGCTAATGTTTTTGACACCTCCGTGGGCTGTCAGTGCTACAGTGTCTTCCAGAGGTCACGATGGTCCCAGAAACCACTGGAGACCAGAGGTCATGCTCATGGGGATGGCCATGCCATTCTTATGGTCAGAGACCGGTTTCCATGAGGCTTGGGTTACAGTTCATTCCAGTAAACTGCTGGATGACCTCTTTAAATCTTGACTTATTTTTGAAACCACTGGATAGGCTGAGACACATAAGAGTTCAAACCTCACTAGATCTGTCTTGCTCTTCTTATAGATGGCATTATTTTTTTAAAGATCACTTATTTATTTATTTATTTATTTATTTATTGGAGAGAGAGAGAAATAAGGGCTGGAGAGATGGCTTAGTGATTAAGGCGCATACCTGCATAGCCCAAGGACCTGGGTTCGATTCTCCAAGTCCCACAGAAACCAGATGCACATTGGTGGTGCATGCATCTGGAGTTTGTTTGCAGTGGCTAGAGGCCCTGGAGTGCTCATTCTCTCTAGCTCTTTCTCCTTCTCCCTTTCTCTGTCTCTAATAAATAAATAAAATAAACAAATCTTAAAAATGAGAAAGAGAAATAGGGAGGGAGAGAGAGAAAATGGGTGTGCCAGGGAAACTGGCATCAAGGAACCACAGGCTGGCACCTCTGAAACCATCAGCCAAAGTGAACTTTCCAGAAATTAACCTGTTTCTGCCTCCCTTCTTGCTGTAGACACACTAGGATTACAGATATCTGACACAGAGTCCAGCTTTTATGTGGGCTCTGGGGATTTGAACCAGTACTTAGGCTTGCAGGGCAGACAAGTGCTTTATCCACTGAGCCTTCTCCACATCCCTGACCTTATTTTTTTTTGAAGGTAGGGTCTCACTCTGGTCCAGGCTGACCTGGAATTAACTATGTAGTCTCAGGGTGGCCTCGAACTCTCAGTGATCCTCCTACCTCTGCCTTTGTGCTGGGACTAAAGGTCCACCAACTGACCTTATTTTTGATACAGGGTCTAGAACTGAACCCAGAACGCACTGATTTGGCTAGACTAGCCTGTCAGCAAACCCGAGGGCTCCTCCCAGCTCTGCTTCTCCAGCACTGAGACTATAGGCGTGTGCTGCAATACACGGCTTTAATGTGGGCGCTGGGGATCCAAACCCAGGCCATTTTTACCCTCTGAGCCATCTTCCCAGCTCTCACAGCTCCATGTTAAAGGTTTTATTTTATTTATTTTTGGGTTGGCATAGAGATTTAGGTATCATTTATCCTGTCATTTTCAAATACAGTTTGTTTTTGTTGATTCCTGCCCCCCACTTCTCTTCCCCTCTCCCTATATCTTCTCTTCTTCTGTTTGCACATTCATTACAGGGTCCCATAATCTTCCCTTTTATCACACTGCAATACTCAATGGCATAGTTTGGACAGTAGGAATTTCTCAAGACAATAATGCACTCCTGTAACCTTCACTTGCCAGACAGAAGCAGGAAAATCACAGCAAGTTTGAGGCCAGCCTGGCCTAGATAGTGAGTTCCAGGACAGCCAGGGCTAGAGAAAGCCCATTCCAAGAAAGAAAACAAAGCAAACAAAACAAAACAAGCACCCAACCACACAACAAAAAAGATTTAACAATGATATGGTGGCATTTTCCTAGCAGAGTGACCATGTCAGATGACATAGAACTTCCTGAGGTGGTGAGCTGAGCACCAAGTCAGTTCTTTGCACATATCTTTTCTGGAGAATGTCTTCCGGGATAATTTTTTTTCTGAGAGTTTAAGAAGTGCCCTAAATATCCTCCAGTCGGGGTGAGTGTTTGATGCTTTCCTGTGTTACCAGCTGAGTCTCCACTAGGTGGAGCTATTACATAAGCTATGGTACACGGAACCGCACACTGATGATTTCTCATTGCGGCTCAACTGCGGCTCTGCGCACTTGACTGACATTGTAACTTGATTCAGAGTGAAGAAGTGAAGTCTTTGCAAAATCAACGAGTGAGGTGACCAGTGCGCTGTCTTCACTGCTTGTGTGCATGGAACGTTGTGAGCCACAACGTGCTGCGTCTCAACACCCAGCTCCTTGCAGCAAAAACTGTAGTGGCATTTGTAAGAAAGGAATGAAATTTGAGATTTTCTGCTCTGTAGATAGGAATGTATTGACATTCGATGTTTAAAAAGTTTTCTTAGGAAACCAACCATGAGTCTGAGAAAGTTTAAACGTTGTACAAGTAAAAGCAGATTTGGCTTAATGGCCACCTGGGAGCTGCCTTGAAATATCTTTGCATGGAGTTTATACTCTGTATCTATCTTGGAGTTGGGGACACTAGAAAGCAGGCTTTATTTATTTATGTGCAGGTGGTGTGTGTGTGTGTGTGTGTGTGTGTGTGTGTGTGTGTGTGTGTAGGCATGCCAGTTCTCTTGCTACTGTAAACACGTGATCTTCTGTTTTTATGTGGGTGTTGGTGACTTGAACTCAGCCTGGCAGGTTTTACAAGCAAACACCTTTAACTGCTGGGCCATCTCCCTATTCCCTGAAAGCAAGACTTTTGACATCTAAGTGTGCTGGGAAGTAGTTTAATGAACCTGCTTCACATAGAATTCATTTTGTAGTTCTATTATATCTGAACTGCAAAATTGTCAAGTAATGAACATAAAGGAAATTCAAAGGCATGAATAGAATAATTCCAAACTCATAATAAAGGCAGCAATTATGTTTATCAACCCTAATTATTTAAGTGCTGGGAAATGTACTGAAAGTGACATAATATTAGTGTAAGATAATATTTCTTTTTTTTCCTTTAAGCTTTTAAATGCCTCTAACTCAAGTAATTATTAACCTTTTCTATAGCTTCATTGGCTGTTCATGGATAGAACAGTGGGGTCTAAGAACAACGGGTGGAAAAATCACATCTAACAGAAGTGTATTGCTTCTTTAATTATAAATGTATACCCAAACTACTCAATCACTATTTGTGCTTCTGACATCATCTGAAATCTTTGGTGTTTTAATTTTTAAAAATTTTATTGGGAAATGGAGAGAGAGAAAGAATGAATGCAAATAGGCACCCAAGGGCCTTTGGCCACTGCAAATGAACTCCAGGTGCCTGTCCTACTTGGTGCATTTGGCTTTACCTGGGCACTGGGGAATCCATATAAGAGATAGAAAGGAAAGAATAAGGAAAAAGATGCAGTTTACAAGTAGAGATAGAAGCAATAGAACTCTCAGGATGAAATATTTTTCCTATGACGTCTCGAGGGAAAATGCTGCTGAGTCATGTTTCCACATATTAAATTCTCATGTTAGGAAAGTGTGAAGTGTGTCATGGGATGTTTGTACAAATATAAGTAAGTCAATAAATCAGCAGTCTATTGTAAGCATATAAGACAATGCAATAGAAACAAAGACTTAAAAGAACTGTTGACTTGCCTCTCTTCTGAATCTGTATTAAAGCTCCCTTAGTCTTTTGAGAGAAATGGGGAAATAAAAAGTCTGGGTCAAATTGGGGTTATGAGTATGCTGGATGGTGGTTGGTGAATCTCCACGGCTGTAATTGCTAATCTGATCTTTCTGTTTGCTTCTCCAAAGTGGCTTTGAGAAACGGATTGAACAAGTTACAAAACAGGGCTGGCTCTGAATGCTACAGCTAAACGCTCCAGGCTTCATTGGTTTCTACACAGCTGGAGAAACTGGAAGATTCAACAACCCCTGTTATAAATTTAGTTGAAGTGAATTGGGAAAGAGTTGCATTGACTGTCTTTGGTATTTTTACAAAAAGGATTAGGTTAGACTCATGACAAAACAGCAACAACAACAACAACAACAAAACCCCAGAGATTTTTTTTCCCCTACAGAAATAGCATTGCCCACCCTTGTGCCATAGCTTTTATTTCTGCCATCTGGGAAGATGGTGTGCAGTTGCTTATAATCTGCTCCCCTCACAAGCATCTAAGCATGGTCTCCAAAACAGTGACTTTGCTCTGTGTGTGTGTGTGTGTGTCCTCCTAGAAGTTACAGCGTGCGCATGGCACAGATGGGTGCTCAGTACATATTGGTGACAAGAATAAATGGATAAATGTGTACTGGTCATGGTTGATTTTATCTTTTGGAGGGGGATTTGAGAAAGGGATGGGGTAATTTGTAAAACATTGGAGATCAGAGTCATTATATTTTAATGCAATGACATTCCACTTTGATTTGGGGAATCAGGTATATTCTCAGTGTTAACTAATGGTTTCTGTATGGAAGGCCCTCCCTCTTAAAAGGAGAGGCTGCTATTGTTTGTCAGAATGTAAATTAGTGCAGACATTATGGAAAACAGTGTGAGGATTTCTCTACTAAAATGGGTTCACACAGCCATCCCACAACTAAGTATATGTCCAGAGGAAGTGAAATGAAATCAGTATGTTGCAAATATAGCACAGAACCAGGCATGATGGCATGTGACTGCTTTCTCGGCACTCTGAAGTCTGAGGCAGGAGGATAATAAGGCTAACCTGGCTATGTAGTAAGATCCTGCTTCACAAGAAAAAAGAAAAGAAAAGAAAAGGCAATTTTACTACTATGTCTGCAGTAGCCAGAATATGCAATCAACATAAATTTCCAAAACAGATTTATGGATAAAGGAACCATGGTATGTATGTGTACAAAATGTCACTGGCATGACACATTCCCATTCCCTCATTTCAACATGGATGAAGCCACAGAAAAGATTATACTCAATGAAATAATCCCAGCACAGAAAGTAGAGCATCTTAGGATCACATCTATAAGTGGAAGGTATGAAAATGGTCTCACAGAAGTTGGCAGTAGAAGAGTGGTGACCAGAGACTGGGGGTGGGGTGTGGTGGGGAAGGTTAGTTCATGGGAAATGAGTTATTTCTTGATAGAAGGGGATACATTTTACACTCTACACCACAATATGATGAATGCGACAAACAAAGTAATGATGGTGATGAATTTGCTACTTACTCTAAGTTGCCCGCGACCTATTGTGCACATGAATGAAGATAGCGTATCATATCTCGTAAATATATACAGGCATCATGCCAATCAAAAACTCAATAAAATACACAATGTGTGAGCTTGCTAGGTGGCTAAAAGCATTTGCTATGCAAGCTTGATGAGTGGAGTTCAAATCCCCAGAACCTACCAAAGGCAGAATGGAGATGGGTCATGTGTCTGTCCAACACACCTACAGTTTTACCTGTAACTTCCACTGCCTAGCATTTCTGCCTTTCCATAAAGGTCGTCGACCAGTTTGAATTCATTTTTGTGCAGGATGAGAGATGTGGGTATAATTTTGTTTTTCTGCAATCTGGTCTTCTTTTGCATACCTGAATCTGAGGAATGAACACGTTTCAGTCAATTCTAAAGGCTATTCCAGCTCGCCATTTTCTTCTCTCTCCATTTCCTCTGTCTCTGTCTAGGTACTTATACGTGGCTCCCCTCTTTTCTGGGGGGAGGGGAGCAGAGCACTGTTTCTTCATCTGGATGGTTTTCTGCTTGCCTTTGGTTTATCATTTGGGGTCACTTCTCACTGTAATTACATGTATGATTTCCCTCTGGTCCCTGGATCTACAACTTGTGTATTTCCCCTACACTCCAGATGCACCATGGTGAGTGCTCCCTCTAACTCTAGGCCTCCTACCTGTGTAATTTCTCTTGACTTGGGCTAACCATTGATTGGTGTGACTTTCTTCACTACTCCTCCTCTCAACTGCTTGGTCTTGCTTTGATATTTTTTTCTCTCTGCTATTCTTCCCTAAGCCACTACCACTTACTTGCCCTCTTAATGTTCTTCCCTGGGGAAACTCAAAGTGGATGTGTGGTTGTTCCTTCTAATCTCCCTACATAAGCACCTACGTTCTATCTTCCATGTGTTTATGGTTCTGCCCCAGCCATGTCTCTCGAATGAATCTGATGGACTCTGCTGTGTCTTCCACGTGAGTCCGTGTTTCCCACTTCCCAACGTGCTGGTACCTCTGCTCTGGACTTCTTCCTGGATCCCAGTTTCCCTTAAGTAAACCCCACAATTTGTGATTTCTCCCTAAATCAACTTAATGATTCATAAATGATCCTTCTTGAGTTCATCTTTATTAATTCTTTGTTAGAGGTAGGACAGGGCCCAACATTTGGGTTCATAAATTTGGGGGAATCCCACCATGTGGTAGTTTGAATAGATGTCCCCCAATATATTCAGTGTTTTATAAGTTTGTTGTTTGCATCTGCATCCACCTGGCTGGAGGCAAGGTCACTGGGTGGATCTTAAGGTGTGGTGGTGGGTTTGAGATTCCATTGTAAGGATATGCAAAGTGGGCCTAGTTCCTGAGGTATGCTGTGCTTTTGTCTTTTGGCTTCGCTCTCTGTGTTTGGTCCTGGGACAGCAGGCCAGCTTCTTCTGCCATTATGGAACTTCCCTGGATCTGTAAGCTTCAATAAATAATATCACTTCCTCCATAACTGTGCCTGGTCTGGAAGTTCATCTCAGAGAACCTAAAGCTGTCTGCTACACTCCCAAACCCCAAAATATTGTGTCACCATTTTTCATTGTCATTCTGTCTTTATGTTTTTGTTGTTATTTGGTATTGAAGTGCTTTGACTCGTTTCCTTTTCTTTTTGTGTAACTTCTGTAGTATACATGGGGTTACTTTGGGGCTTATGTAAAATAAACTAGTCCACTTTAAGCTGATAACAAGTGGCAAGTTCAGTTGTATACAAAAGTTCTACATTTTAACTTATCTCTCCCTCCTTCCCTTTATGTTATTGATGTCACAATTTAGATCTACTTATATTGTTTGTGTTTTAACATATTTTAGAGTCCTTTAAAGATTCTATTCATCTATTTTTGCTTTTTTTTAATTTTTAAAAAAATTTTTGGGGGTTTGAGGTAGGGTCTCACTCTAGTGAAGGCTGATCTGGAGTTAACTATGTAGTCTCAGGATGCCTCAAACTCATGACCATCCTCCTACCTCTGCCTCCTGAGTGCTGAGATTAAAGGCATTCACCACCATGCCTGGCTAACTATTTTTGCTTTTATATTTATTTATGAGAGAGAGAGAGAATGGGCATGTCAGGGCCTCCAAACATTGCAAACAAACTCCAGACACATGAACCACCATGTGCATCTGGCTTATGTGGGTACTGGGGAATCAAACCTGGGTCCTTAGGCTTTGAAGGCAAGCACCTTAACTAATAAGCAATCTCTCCAGCCCTATTTTCATATATATATATTTGTTTTGGAGAGAGGCAAAGAGAGGCAGAGAGAGAGAATCGGTGCACCTACCAGGGCATCCAGCCACTGCAAACGAACTCCAGACACATGCGCCACTCTTGTGCATCTAGCTTACATGGGTCCTGGAGAATCGAACGGGATCCTTTTGGCTTTGCAGGCAAGTGCCTTAACTGATAAACCATCTCTCTAGCCCTGTTGTGTTTTTAAAATATATTTATTTGAGAGGCGGGGTGGGGGGGGAGGATGGGTATAACTAGAAATGAACTCCATATGCATGCACCACTTTGTGCAACTGACTTCATGTGGGTATTGAGGAATTGAACCCAGGCTATCAGGCTTTGCAAGCAGAACCTTTAACCACCAAGCAATCCCTTCAGCACTTTGATAGTCCTTTGAAAAGTGGATTCTTTGGCATGTGCATGTGGATAGTAATATGTGTGATGTGATGTATGTGGTATATTCCTGTGTGTGTGTGTGTGTGTGTGTGTGTGTGTGTGTGTGTGTGTGTGTGTGTGTGTGTACATATGCTCTGTGCATGTGCATGCAGAAGACAGAGGAAAAAGTTGGGTGTCCCCTCCCTACCATTCATCCCCTGTGGCTAGACTTCATCAGATCCTGCAGAGCTCCAAGCTTTCTGAGATAGGAGGAGCTGGTTCCATGGACAGTTCCAGAACTGTTGGGGCACTGGACATATAGAATAACTCTTAATCCCCAGAGGGAAGCTTAGAGCTGATTTTTTTAATTACTTGCTCTGTGCTGAAAGAATTATTATTATTATTTTGGCTTTTCAAGGTAGGGTCTCACTCTAGCCCAGGCTGACTTGGAATTCACTATGTAGTCTCAGGCTGGCCTCACATTCACAACAATCCTCCTACCTCTGCCTCCAGAGTGAGTGTTGGGATTAAAGGTGTGTGCCACCACGCCCAGCAGGGAGAGAGAGAATGGGTGTTCCAGGGCCTCTAGCAGCTGCAAACAAATCCCAGATGCATGCACTGCTTTGTGTATCTGCCTTTACATGGATACTGCAGAGTCGAATAGGTCGTTAGGCTTTGTAGGCAAGTGCCTTAACCACTGGGTACTTTCTCTAGCCCTGAAATAATTTTTTATTTCATCTTAGTTGCTCTGTGCATTAATATGATGGAACTTATGGTGTCTACTAATCCAATCCACTAACTCTGGTCTACAGGTAGGAAGACAGTGTTGGTGTCCTCAAAGCTCCAAGATGGGTAAGACAGGAGCCAATCCTTTAGGCAATCCATTCAGAAACATAGGAGCACTAAATGTATAAGCCAACCCTGTCCCTACATTGAGGCTAGGCAGCCTATTCCCAATCCTCTTGCACTGCATTTGGAGCACAGAGTCTGCTGAAATGGTATTCAGTTACTTTGCCAGATTTGGAATGCCTTGGCTCTCTGAAGTTGTACTTTGCCTAGCAGTCATGAATTCTACTTAGAATCAGATAAAATCACTCTTAAAGACTGGAAGAAAGAGGGCTGGAGAGATGGCTTAGCAGTTAAGATGTTTGCCTGCAAGCCAAAGGATCCTGGTTCCACTCCCCAGGACCCACATAAGCAAGATGCACAAGGGGGTGCACACATCTGGAGTTCATTTGCAGTGACTGGAGGCCCTAGGGAGCCCATTCTCTCTCTCTCTCTCTCTCTCTCTCTCTATTTTTTTTTGTTTGTTTGGTTTTGGTTTTTGAGGTAGGGTCTCACTCTAGCCCAGGCTGACCTGGAATTTACTAAGTAGTCTCAGGATGGCCTCAACTCTAATGGCAATCCTCCTCCCTTTGCCTCCTGAGTGCTGGGATTAAAGGCGTGCACCACACACCCGGCTGTCTACCTGCCTATTTCTGTATCACTCTCTCTCAAATAAATAAATAAAAATATATTTTTTAAAAAAGATTGAAGAAGGAGTTGGAGAGATGGCTCAGTAATTAAAGGTGCTTGCTTTCCAAGCCTGTTGGCCCAGGTACAGTTCACCAGCCACCCATGGAAAGCCTCATGTTTGTTCACAGAAAAAAGAAATCTTCACATATACCCATACACAAATAAATCAAGGAACTTTTTTTTTTTAGGTAGAGTCTCACTCTGTCCCAGGCTGACCTAGAATTAACTCTGTAGTCTCAGGGTGGCCTTGAACTCACAACAGTCCTCCTACCTCTACCTCCCTAGTGCTAGTATTAAAGGCGAGTGCCACTTTGCCTGGCTAGAACATTTTTTAAAAAAGATAAAGAAGATGCCAGCTTTTGGGGGCAGGTTTTCTTTTCTTTCTTTCTTTTTTTTTTTTTTTTTTAGCAGATGCCCTAGACCAATATCTTAAGATACTTGTGTGTTAAGACTGAATAACTTTCAATCCCTACAGCATCAATGTTTCTTGCTGAAAGAAACTATTTCACATTTTTCTCTGTGGGGCATCTAGCAAAGTATTACATACTTAATAGTTTTCAATGTAAACTCACGATGTAAAACTGGAAAGAGGAAAAAGTTAGCTATGGGTAGAAAGAATGACAAGTAAGGAAAATATCTGATATGACAAGCTAGCTATCTATTTAGCCACAAATCAAAAGTTAAGCTTATAACACTTTGTACGGACACTTAGGCTTTTGCAGTGCTAATGACCAAGCCCTAGCCCTGTATCACCAGGTCACATCCCAGCTCCTCTGTGGGTCTTTTAAAGTTGTTTGAATGAGTATTGCAAGCAACCATTAGCAATGATTATGCTGTTTAGCTAAGATATATTTGTTTTTAAGACATAGTCTGATTTGACTACAGGACTGTTTCCCCTAGACAACTATATTCATGTATTCATCCAGGTAACATTTCATAAAAAAAGCATAATTTTGCTTTATTCATATTCCCCAATGAGAATCACATCATCTTCACTCTGCTGCAGAACATAAAGCGAGCTCTTTGTTCTGCCTGGAAAGGTGATGTGGGATGAACCCAGCCTGCCTTCGTTTGTTCATATCATATGCATATTAGTGTTAGTGAAGAGTCTGTCCAGGCAGGTGCTCTTCCCAGCCCTTGGTGGTGCTGACACACAGAGGAACATTGTGTTTTATATCTTACAAGGCTAAGGAGATGAAAACAGTAAGGTTATACAAGCATGCAGTAAATGTAAAGTAACAAGTTCTTCTATCTCTGGAGTCTATCACTCTGTGATTTTCCCCTCTATTTTTATTATATGTTTAGTTGTGTTCCAGCTTAACCCTGCTTGTTATTTAATAATGGGTGTACTTATGCATAACATAATGTTATGTATATTGTATATAATTAAAGAAAATTTGATTCATTGTGCTTTAAGGCTGATAGAGAAAATCAGTGATGAAAATAAATTCATGTTTTGGATACAGATTCATTAAAGAGATACACATGTAGACACCACCTAATTTCACTGCTCAAAGCCAATGGGAAGAGAGAACACAGCAAGTGGAGAGAGAACCAAGTCTTTGTGTGCAAAGGGGGCTCAATACAACTAACAGCTACATTTAGACCAGAGCTCTGTCATCTTTATAAAAAAAAAAAATAACTGGAGAAGGCACAACTATTACTTTTTGCGTGGGGCAGATAAGTGGATAGAGACAGGGTCTCAGTAGGCTCTCCTTGAATGAGGTACAATGCACCCAGAGCACTAAAAGCAAAACAGAAATACTATGCAAGAAGAGGGTAAGTTAAAACACTGCAAAAAAAATCCTTCAAAGATGAAGACATTTAAGCACTCTAAGACTGAACCAAGAAAAGATAGTTTGATTCTACCAGATTTTACCTTATGAAAGGAAATAAATGAAAGGAAGTTCTTTAATTCAAAAGAAAGGACACTGGAAAGTTAACTTTAGTCCACACAAAGAACTAAAGCACTTGTGAAGATAAATAAAGATTAGAGTAGTGTGAACATTTTCAGGATCAAAATGGAGTCACTTATGTCAAAACCTAAGAGAAAAACAAAGTAGGCAAGAGATTATGAAGAGATTTCTTGACAATATACCTAATAGCTGGGACTAGCACAAAAGGCATCAAGATGTACAATCTTGAACAAAGGTCACTAGGCCCTTATTCAAAAAATACTTGTGTGGGGACGTGGTTCAGCATCTGCCTATCCACTTTGGACTGACACACCTGTCATTATTGGTCCTCATATTCCATTTGTCCAACTCTTTTTTTCCACCTTTAGTTTTAAATTTTATCTTTTCTTGGCTTTGGTCCCTTGAATATGCTTACATATATTTCTGTTATAGTGTTCATTTATTAATAAATTTATTATTTTGGAAGAACCTGTGGTACTTAGATTGACAGTAGAAATAAAATAGAGACTAGAGGAACAATAAAGAATTAATGAAACCCCCAATTTTTTAAAGAAAAAAATCAAGTAAACACACTGTGAAATAGACTGATCAAGGGGAAAAAAAGTAAGCCTCAAATACTAAAACCAAAACTGGAAAAAAATCACTTTTACCACCAGGGTTTATTCCAGGAACCCAGATAACCAATATTAAGAAATGCTCAGCCAGGAGTGGTGGCGCAAGCCTTTAATCCCAGCACTTGGGAGGCAGAGGTAGGAGGATAGCCATGAGTTTGAGGCCACCCTGAGACTACAGAGTGAATTCCAGATCAGCCTGAGCTAGAGTGAGACCCTACCTCGAAAAGCAAACAAACAAACAAACAAACAAACAAAAGAAATGCTCAATGCAGGGGACAGCAACAGAAAGGGGCCAAAATAATGTTTTGACACCTGAAAGTAAAGTGTTACACCATGTTAGCAAAATAAAGATAAAAAGCCACATGATAATCTTAATGCATACAAAAACAATGACAAAATTCAACACCCTTTTATGATAAAGACACTCAGAAGCTGACTACATTTAGACCAGAGCTCTGTCATCTTTATAAAAAAAAATAACTGGAGAAGGCACAACTATTACTTTTTGCATGGGGCAGATAAGTGGATAGAGACAGGGTCTCAGTAGGCTCTCCTTGAACTTGAAATCCTTCTGCTTTGGTCTTCAGAGTACTAGGATTGTAGCTGGATCATTTGCACCTGCTCACTGCAATCGTATTTTAATGGTAAAATGGGGCATTCTTATTCTTTAAGAAGAAGGCAAGCACGCTTACCTCTCTAACTCAATATTGGACTGGAATTTTTACACAGGATAATTGGCAAGACAAAAGAAATACAAGGCATGCGGATGGAAAATGGATAGGAAGAAGCAAAACGATTTCTTTTTATCAATAATATAATCTTAACCAGGCGTGGTGGTGCACGCCTTTAATCCCAGCACTCGGGAGGCAGAGGTAGGAGGATAGCCATGAGTTCGAGGCCACCTGAGAGTACATAGTGAATTCCAAGTCAGCCTGGGCTAGAGTGAGACCCTACTTCGCAAAATAATAATAATAATAATAATAATAATAATAATAATAATAATAATAATTCTATATAGAGAAAACCCCAAGGAATCCACTAAAGAATAGTATAATAATTTAGTAAGGTCTCAAGATACCATATTAATATACAGAAAACAATTGTATTGCCATAATTCAGCAATGGTCAATATCAAAGTGAAGTTAAGAAGACACCATTCCATCTTAGTACTATGATGAAATTCAATACTAAGAAACAGAGGTGACAAAAGAAGTACAAGCTTAGGAAACTGAAAATTACAAAAATAGCTGGGTGAGGTCATACACGTCTTTAATCCCAGCACTCTGGAGGCAGAGGTAGGAGGATCACTGTGAGTTTGAGGACAGCCTGGGACTTCAGAGTGATTTCCAGGTTGGCCTGGGCTAGAGTGAGACCCTTTACCAAGGTAGTAAATGGGAAAGACAGAAGAAGGCAGTGCCATCCCCTACAGCTGTGGAAAATCATATAAACATCAGGCCCTGGGCTTTCATTATAACACCCCCTTCTTAACTAATTACTGCCAGCATTAAATTACAGAGTCAGGAGGCCCCACTCAATCCCAATTCATTCATTTTAGGTCACACTTTGGCAGAAAACCTGTAACAAAAGGCCAAACCATTATCCACTAAGTCTTTTATTCGTGACTAAACAAAAGTTTTGACAAGTAGTATAATTTGCATCAAGCAGGGCCACACCAAAGGCTGATTAGCAGTTTTTCATTTTTTGAAAAAAATAAAGATTTGCTTGAGCTTGGAGTGTGCTGTGGAGGACTTATCATTTTGAATTTCAAAAGACTTGGATGCTAATAGGTCATTTTCTTACCAGTTCAAGCATTGTATTTTTAGCATTATGAATCTGGCCAAGAACAGGCAACACAATTTTAAAAAATTAATTTATCTTATTTATGTATTTATTTGCAAGCAGAGAGAGAGAGAGAGAAGAAAGACATACAGAGAGAATGGGCGTGTCTGGGCCTCAAGACACTGCAAAGGAACTCCAGATGCATGCGCCCTTGTATATCTGGCTTACATGGGTCCTAGGGAATTGAACCTGGGTCCTTTGGCTTCACAGGCAAGCGCCTTGACCTCTAAGCCATCTCGCCAGCCCAGGCAACATCATTTTTATTTTTATTTTTATTTTTACTTATTTATTTGAGAGAGGGAAAGAAACGAGAGAGAGAGAGAGGAGAGAATGGGTGTGCCAGGGCCTCCAGCCACTGTAAATAAACTCCAGATGCATGCCTTGTGCATGTGGCTTACGTGGGTCCTGGGGAATTGAACCGAAGTCCTTTGGTTTTGCAGGCAAGTGCCTTAACCACTAAGCCATCTCTCCAGCCCAGGCAACATCATTTTTAAAGAGGGATCGAATAGGGCTGGAGAGAAGGCTTAGTGGTTAAGCCATATGCCTGCAAAGCCTTAAGGACCCCAGTTCGATTCTCTAGGTCCCATGTAAGCCAGATGCACATGGTGGCGTGAATAAATAAAATAATTTTTTAAAATTTTGTTGCCTGTTCATGGTCAGATTCATAATGCTAAAAATACAATCCTCTCTCCTTCTCTCTCTCTCCCTCTCTCAGCCATAAATAAATAAATACATAAACAAATACATAAATAAATAAATAAAATTTAAAAGAGTAGATTGAAGAGGTTGTCTTTTACTATTGTGTGGAGAGACAATATTTTTGGTGGTATTGGCTTTTTATGATATGTGGATTAGACAGATGCACTATTCTAACCCTTTGAAATTCCATTGCTATTGCACACAAGTTGTCAGTCCAAAATGTATTTTGAGACATGTAGAAAGGTTGTAATCTGCTTAGGTATTTTCTGGGATATAAAGATACATAAAGTTACTAACCTGCCAGTGAGTTACTTTACTTTTCTGTTGTCTAGCTGACATTCTTCAAACATTTTATTCAGGAAAAAGAAATCAAATATATCATAATATATTATATATATGGAAATGTTACCCCTTCCCTGAACCCTGGAAGAGAAGGGCGGAATTTAAAGTTAGAGACTTTAAGGGTTATGTTTACTTTGTAAATATAACTTGCCATGCCCAGTCTCCACAAGGCTCAGGGATCAATGAGCCCCCTCCTTGGCTGCTACATTTCCATAGTCTTTGTTAAACCCAGCAAATGGACTTGCAGTTCTTGCTGTGCAAAGACCTTGTTGTGACTGTTTATGAATTCATCCTTCTAGTCTGCCTAGGATAAAAGACAGTGGGCAAGTTCGAGCAGCACTCTGTCTGCTTTGTTTGGTTATGTTCACAGCTCTTGGCTGAGTAATTAAGTGACCCTTGGCTTTTCGCCCCTAATGTCTGCACCAAGAGGATTTTCTCTCAGCCTCTGTAATCAGCATACACTCCAAGTCCTCACTGCATAGCACAGGGCATCTTTAGAGCAAAACAGTGTGAACACAAACCCCACGACCTGTCCCTCCACCCCCAGGATGAGCATCTACCTTGTTCACTGCCACCTTCCCTGCGTGTGAGTGCAAGGAGATGTCCAGTCAGTATCTGATGCATGAATGTAAAAAAATTTAATGTAAGCCAGGTGTAGTGGCACACGCCTTTATTCCCAGCACTTGGGAGGCAGAGGTAGGTTCAAGGACACCCTGAGACAACATAGTGAATTCCAGGTCTGCCTGGCTAGAGTGAGACTCTGCCTTGAAAAACTAAAAAAAAAAAATAATGTAAGAGGAAAAGTATTAGGAGAATTAGATTTTTTTATTTCAAATAAGGAACCCTAAAGTACTTTTTGCTTTAGACATTGGTGAGAAGCAAATCCAGAAAAAGAGCTCACATCTCATCCCTTCTGCAGTGTGTCCAGTTGCCCACAGAGAGTGACCAGAGCCTGTCTCTTGATCATGTAATATGGATGGGCCTCTGGCAAGAGCTTTTAGCTTTAAAATCTCACATTCAGGAGATGTATGTATATATCTGCCTCTGGGAAGTTTGAGGGCTCTTTTTATTCTAGTTTTCAAAAAAAATTATCTTAGAGGAATATAAATTATCTACTGAAGAGACTTGGAATTTTTAACATAAAAATCATGAGTGGAATTTGTATGGAATCGATAATCACTGAAACTATTTTCTTTCAAACAAAACTGAAAAATGTAGCAATTTTCATGTACAGAAGCAAAAAGACACTTAGCACAGCTTGAAAATTCAAATTCACCTGGAAACACATTGGCTGCACTGCTTAGCTCTAATTGGAACTTGAGCTCTTAGACACAGATTCAGAGGTTCGCCTCATGACAACTGCTACCTTCTGTAGGGCTGGAGGATGGCAAGGCGTGGGGCACAGAGACACTCCCTTCCCCCTCTCATAACCTTCTCCTGACTGCTTCAACCTTGTCATTGGACACATGTGGCCATCCCAGTTCAGGAAGTACTCACATTTTCTCAAGAAGGGAAACGTCTAGACTGATTCAAGTTCTTAGAGGGAATGGATGAATGCACACCATTCTACATAAATTAATTGTAGGTTTATTATTGTTTATTATTTTGGGATCTTACTGTGCTGTGTGTATAGTGTACAGGAGTATAAAGATGTGTGCAAGATTGTGTGAGCATTGCAAGAGTGTGTAAATGTGTACAAAAGCATGTAAGTTCATTGTCATGTGTGTAAAGGGTTCAGGATTGTTAGTGTGTATAGATGTGTGACTTGTACAACTGTTTAAGAACATGAGCATGTGTGCAAGAGTGTGTGCAAAAATGTGCAAGAGTGTGTACAGATGCACAGTGTGCAAATGTGCACAAGAATATGTAAGTTCACTTTACTGTTTATATTCAAAAGTGTTAATGTGAAAAAGTGTGTAAGAGTGTGTAGATGTGTATAAGAGTATGTGTAGCACACAGGTTTGCTGAGATGAACTTCCAGACCAGGCACAATTATCGAGGAAGAGAATTATTGAAGCTTATAGATCAAGGGGAAGTTCTGTAATGGCAGAAGAAGCTGGCCTGCTCTCACAGGACCAAACACACAGAGATAAAATCCCCAAGCCAAAAGCCACAGAGCACAGCACACGTCCAGAACTCCAACTAGGCACACTTTGCATCTGTAGATTGAAATCTCAAAGCCACCATCACACCTTAAGATCCCCCCAGTGACATTGCCTCCAGCCAGGTGGCTACAGAAGCAAACTATCAACTAATAAAACACTGAATATATTGGGAGCATATATTTAAACTACCACATTCAGTCCCTGGCCCCAATAGATTTATAACCATCTCACATTATAAACTGTATTCAGTCCAATATCTTTAGCCAAGCACATAAGTCCATTACCATTTTAAACTTGATCAAACTCTCTGGGCCTGGGCAGCAGAGCACACCCAGCCCAGCAGTAGCCCAGTTCCAGCAAAGTCCTCTACAGTCTTTCCTTCCCCTTAGAAAGCTCATAAGCCAAACCTCAAAGTTCAAAACTGTCTGCACTTAGCATTCTCAAACTCTCATCAGAATAGTCCATAAAACTTGGCTTACCACTCCAGAAGGCATCTTCAGTTGCGAGCATCAAGTCCATGCCTGTTCCTCCAAAACAAAGGTTCCAAAAGACGAAAATCCATATGGTTGGGTTCGTCTCACCCCATTCTCAGTACCAGCTTCTGTAGCAGACAGCTTCAGGTTCGTTGAGATGAACTTCCAGACCAGGCACAGCCATGGAGGAAGAGACTTTTGAAGCTTACAGATCCAGGAGAAGTTCTGTAATGGCAGAAGCTGGCCTGTTTCACAGGACCAAACACACAGAGATAAAATTCCCAAGCCAAAAGCCACAGAGCACAGCATAGCTCTGGGACACTTTGCATATCTTTACAATGGAATCTCAAACCCACCCTCCACACCTTAAGGTCCGCCCAGTGATCTTGCCTGCAGCCAGGAAGCAAAGTATAAACTAATAAAACACTGAATATATTGGGGCCGGCTAGTCCAACTACCACAGTGTGCGTTTGTTTTCATGGGTGTTTAAGTGTTAGTGTGTAAACCTGTGCAAAAGTGTGCAAGGGATGCAATGCGCAAGAGCATGTACATGCGTGCAACAATGTGCAAGTTCATCTCACTGTGTTTTAAAGTGCAAGTTTGTAAGCATTGCAAGAGCATGCAAATGTGTCAAGAGTATGCACGTGCATATTCAGGTGTATAAGTGTTCATGAATGTGAGTGTGAAGATGTGTGAAAGAATGGATGAGTGTGTAAATGTGTACAAAAGTATATGTTGCTGGGTGTGGTGGTGCACGCCTTTAATCCCAGCACTGGGGAGGCAGAGGTAGGAGGATCACCATGAGTTCAAGGCCACCCTGAGACTACATAGTTAATTCCAGGTCAGCCTGGACCAGAGTGAGACCCTACCTCGAAAACCCCCCAAAAAAAGTATATGTTTATTGCAATATGTGCTTAAGTGTTCAGGGGTGTTAGTGTGCAAGTGTGTAAGTTTTTGTTTGAGTTTTAGTGTGTTTGAGTGCAAGTGTGTACGAGCATGCAAATGTGTGTGGGAGTGTATAAATGTGTGTGAAAATGTTACAGGAGTGTGTGAGGGTGTGCAAGAGTGTGCATGTACACAAGAGTGTGTAAGAATGTACAAAAGCATGTAAGTGTGTGTAAAAGATGATTGTTGCCATTACCTTCTTGTTGCTGGATCTAAAGCAGTTTGTGGGAGGAAAGGGTTTATTTTGGTTTACAGACTCAAGGGGAAGCTCCACGATGGCAGGGGAAACATGGCATGAGCAGAGGCTGGACATCACCTCCTGGCCAACATCAGGTGGACAACAGCATCGGGAGACTGTGCCAAACAGTGGCAAGAGGAAGCTGGCTATAACACCCATAAGTCCGCCCCCAACCCCACACCTCCAATGAGGTTCCAATTTCCAGTGGCCATCAGCTGGGGATCAAGCATACAGTTTATGGGGTACCCCTGAATCAAACCATGGCAAAGATGATGGAATCACTCAGAGGTGTCAGAGGTGTTGGGGAGACCTGTGAGTTGTGATCTATGCTTTCTGATGGTTGAGTGAGTCTTAGGTGTGTGTATATATATATATATATATCAGAGACTGAGTGTCTATTCACTCAGCAGATCTGTATGAAAGAGCTGGGCTTTAGGACCTAGAAATAAAGTGATGAAGAAGGCTGTCTTTGTCCTTAAGGAACCATTACTCAAATGCTCAGACAAGGTGTGAAGACAGGCAACAAATACATAAATATGCAATGAAACATAACTCGAATATCCCTCATTTGAAATGCAAAATCCTCTAAACGGTGCAGCTTCTTGAGTCCTGACATGATGCTGCAAGTCTGATGGTTCTGTGTATATCCATAAAATTATTAACAATATTACATAAAATCACTTTGAAGCTAGGCATATGTGGTGAATATGAAACAAATGCATTTCCTACCTTGACTTGAACATTTTCCTCGAGATATCTCATTATTCCAAACTGGGCAAAAAACAAACAAACAATTTCAAGCATTTTGAATAGGGTATCCTTAACTCAACAATTTTTTAAACAATATTTGTTAATAATTTCCATACATAGACACAGCATGTTTTGATGATAACCCCTCCCATTACCTACTCTTGTCTCCCAGGCCCCTTCCACAGAAACCTTCCTTCCAATTAGCCCTTCTTCTATTTTGATGTCCTAAAAATCTTTTTCTATTGCCCTCCTCCAGCAGGTATAATGGAATGGCGAAGCACCCAGCCTTATGCAGCTCTTGTGCAGGTAAGGAGAAAGGCTGTGAGGTGATGAATACAAGGCTTTGATGTCTGGAAGGAGCATTCCAAAGCACCTGTCTCTTACATCCTTTTCAGCTCCTCTTAGGCAATATCCCTTGAGCCTTGGAGGGTGTGGTAGAGATGCCTCATTTAGTGCTGAGTGCTCAGTAGTCACACGTTCTCAGTACTCTGACAGGTTTTGAGTCTTCCTGTGAAGGGAAGGTTCTCTGACCTCAGGTGAGAGAGAGCAGCGGGCCTCTGTGCTGCGTTGTGCAGGCAGGCCCTTTGTCAGTGGTGGCTCTCTCTCCACCTGGTTTGTCTTGGCTGGACTGGTCTTGGTAAAGACTGGCTCAGTGCCCTGTGGGTGGCATCTCACCTCAGAGCTTTCATGCACGTGTGCTGTGCAGCACGTGTCATGAGAGAAGAGGGAGGGCAGAGACCATGGCAGCAAGAAGCGTTCCTTCCTCTCAGCGGGCTGCAGCAAACTCTTGTGAGGGGATGCTCTTTGAATTAAGAGGATGTGGCTCTGGTGAGTCAGGAGGAGATGCTGTTCCCAGGTTGAACATAGGTTGGATGAGTTCTCAGGAAAGCAGATCAGTGGCAACACTGAGCTGTGTGTGGCTTCAGAGTTTAGTCCAGTGTGCTGAGGCCTGGCAAATTACATACTCTCTCTGGTGTTCAGGTTAAGTATACATAGAGTGGGGGCTTAAAAGGGTGTCTCCCCTACAGACTATCACAAAGATTAGACAAATTCATATTAAAAATTTTATTTGCAATTGTGTGTGTTGGGGGGAGGGGGAGGGGAGGGCCAGGGTCCTTACCTGCTTACTGCAAATGAATGCCCTTCCAGCTTGACGTGGATGGCTGGGGAATTGAACCTGGGAGGCAGGCTTTGCTACCAGATGCTTTTAACTGCTGAGCAATTTCCCCTGAGCCCTGAATTAGTATTTTTAAGGTGAATAGAATGTATCTGCACAGCACAAATGCAATGTTAGTGTTTATTAAGTAAAATGGAAAATAGAGAACTTGGAAACACAGCTAATAGAAATGTCTGGCTAAATGGTTACTCAATATGAGTGAAAGATGGAATCAATATGATAAAGTACTTTAAAAAATACTTTTATGTCTATTTATTTATTTTTAGAGAGAGTAAGAGGAAGAGAAAGAGAGGGAGGGGGGAGAGAGAGAGAATGGTCCACCATAGCCTCTAGCCAATGCAAACGATCTCCAGAGGTATGCACCACCTTGTGCATATGGCTTACATGGGTCCTAGGAAATTGAACCTGGGTAATTAGGCTTTGCAGGAAAGCACCTTAAACACTAAGCTATCTCCTAATACTAAGTGGTTTTTTTTGAAAGGTCTCACTGTATAGCCACACAAGCTAACCCTCCTGCCTCAGCTTCCTGAGTGCTGGGATTACAGGCCTGTGTTCCCATACCTGCCTTGATACATAGACACGTGGTATCCTTTTTAAAAAATTTAATTAATTGGGCTGGAGAGATGGCTTAGCGGTTAAGGCGCCTGTCTGCTAAGCCTAAGAACACTGGTTCCAATCTCCAGCGGTTCCAATCCCCAGGTCCCACGTTTAGCCAGATGCAAAGTGACACAAGGGCACAATGCCGCACTTGGCCACAAGGGGGTGCACACATCTGGATTTAGTTCACATCAGCTGAGACTGCAGGCGCGCCCATCTCTGTCTCTCTCTCCTCTGTCTATCTCTCTGTGTGTCTCTCTCCAAAAATAAATAAAATAATAAATTTTTTTTAATTTAATTAATTTATTTATTTACTTGAGAAAGTGAGAGAGAAAGAGGCAGAGAGAGAGAGTGAGAGAGAGAATGGGCACGCCAGGGCCTCCAGCCACTGCAAACGAACTCCAGATGCATCCAGATGCACCCCTTGTGCATCTGGCTTATGAGGGACCTGGAAAACCTGAACCTAGGTTCTTAGGCTTTGCAGGCAAGTGTCTTAACTGCTAAGCCATTGCTCCACCTTCCCTATTTTCTTTCTTTTTCTTTTTTTCTTTTTATTTCAGTGCTGTGGCTTGAAACCCAGGCTTTGCCCATACCACCCAAGCTGCAGTCCCAGACTCACTTTTCTTCCTCCTCCTTTCTTTTGGCATTCGTGTGGGAAGGGCAGGGGTGACATGTATATGTGTAATGCATGTACATGTGTGTATATGCATTCAGAGGCCAGAGGAGACTGTACTCTGCTTCATACTTCCTTGAAATGAAGTCTCTCACTGACCATGGAGCTGCTGTTGTATATCACACTGGCTGCTCAGGGAGCTCTGGCAATTCTCTGGGCTCTTCTTGGCACAAGACTGGAATTGCAGGTGTGTGTGGCCATGCCCTGCTGACGTTTCATATCATGCCAATTTGTGCAATCCAAACCCCCTTTTCTCTTTAGTCCCCCTCATTTCTAGCTGGTTGGGTTTAGGAATCCACGCAGCGAGCTTGAGGAGTTTGCCATAGGCAGTATTTGGGAAATACATATCCCAGTCTCTTTTAGCTCTAGCCCACCTCAGTGTTTTGATTTCTTTTACCCAATCCTCAGGAAAGCACCTTCTCTTCCAAGTCAGGAATGAACCCGGCTTTCAGCTGGCTTGGTATTCATAAGTTCTTTCTAGTAAATGCAGGAAACAGAACTGCTCACCTACCTCCCTTAGGACAAAAGTGTTGTACCATTTCACCTGATTTCTGAGGCCAACTTGGAGGCTGTTCTACCCTGAGCTGCCACTATGTTGGAATGCTTTCTTTACCGGGTCCCTGGACCTTCTTTTCTAATCCTTTCAGAACTGATGTAGATTCAAAATCAAATGTGCGACTTATTCCCAATGCACCATCCTCTCCACCTGCCTGACCTCCCAACAATTTCACTCTCAGCAACAAAGAAACTCTCAGGCTTGTGAGCCCAGTAGAGCGGAACCACCTGAGCCTTCCCATGTCTTCCCTTCACAGAGATGACACTGCTGCCTCCTCTGTCCCTTCTCCCCAGTCTTGAACTGCTTCATCAGAAGGATGGATGCCTGTCTGCAAAGCTGGGTGGAGATTTACAGAATAATGCCAAGAGTTCTGAAATCCCCTGCCTTTGCAAATTCAGCTTTTCCAAAAGAAAAGAACAACTCAGATTAATAAGGGTGAAAACTCCAGCTTTGTCTGTCTGGTACACCTTGATAGTTTAACTGGCCTTGTTCATCACTACAGTCCCATCACTTGGTATAGAACTTGTCATACAGTCTATGCTTCAGTCAAAATCCACTGACAGTGACTGATGAATGATGAATGTATAGCGATTCTGAGGAAGGCAGTGTTTCCCAGCTCAGAATGTGCAATTGGTTAATTTCTGGGAACCAGGAAAAGATGCAATCTCATTGAAAGAAGGGTCACAGGAAGCTTTGACCAGGGTCAGATATTCAAGTGAACCCATGTTCACTTGGGTCTTCTAGCAAGGGTCATTGTTTACAACTCATTTTGGAACCCTAATTCAGAATATATATATAAACTAAACTAAAGAAGGGCACCATGATTGTGGAAAGCTCTACTGAGCAGTGCTATCTAGACTGCCAGGCCTTACAATGTTATACATTTGCAATTAATCAGTACACATTAAAAAATAAAATAAAATCATTGAACATGGTGGTGTGTACACCTTTAATCACAAAGAGGTAGGAGGATTACTGTGAGTTTGAGGCCAGTTTGAGACTAAATAGTGAATTTCAAGTCAGCCTGGGCTATAGCAAGACCCTACCTCAAAAAAAATAATAATAAATAAAATCTCAACTTTACCACTATGCGTATAATTAAATGTCAATATGCTTAAAAGTGATTAATTTGGCCCCATGTTATTTACTCAATTGTAGCCTATATTGTTAATAAATCCACCTGATCAAATGCTCCTGGGAGTTTTTATGAAGAAATAGGTTAAATTGGGCTGGAGAGATGGCTTAGCGGTTAAATGCTTGTCTATGAAGCCTAAGGACCCCGGTTCAAGGCTTGATTCTCCAGGACCCACGTAAGCCAGATGCACAAGGGGGTGCATGCATCTGGAGTTCGTTTGCAGTGGCTGGAGGCCTTGGCACACTCATTCTCTCCCCCTCTCTCTCCCTGCCTATTTCTGTATCTCTCTCTCTCAAATAAATAAATAAATAATAAAATATTTTTTAAAAAAGAAATAGGTTAAATTGTTCTTGAAAAAGAGGTAGTGTGGATATATCATGAATTTACAGGAGCTTGAAAGCTCCAGAAAATGGTGTTAAAGACAAGAAACATTAATTATCCTGATACAATTAGTGAATATTGTATAAATGTACTGAAATAGCATGAAGTGCATAAAAATGGTTATATTAATGAAAAATTATTTACAAACTCTTTAAAAACATGGAAATCCATATTTCCCTGATTTGATCATTACACACTGTACACTCACTGAATTATGACACTGTATTCCATAATTTTTTTACAATTAAAATAATTTGAAAACTTGAAAATAAGTAGAGACCAATGGCAACTGTGCTATGTGAACAGATGAGCAACAAATCCCTAAAAGCACTTCTAGTACTGGTCTTTGTGTCTTAGAGCTGATTTGAGAGAGACAGAGATTTCATTAGTTCTTTTAGGGATAAAGGTAGAAAATACTTGTTTATATAGTTAAGAAATAGCTTTGTTTCTACAACCACAAAGCCAGAAGAACATTTTATGATATGTATAACCCAATGGCACTGTATGAAAACTTTTCAGTGAATTTATGATTTTATATTAGACATGTTCAATTCAAATGATTAATTAATCTTGCCTTTCCAAACCAATATATTTCGATACAAACCAAGGTTCATCTCCTCACTGAAATCTCAACCGAAAACACATACAGCACATTTTATTTGGTAGCAGATGAAAAACACGATAGTGAAAGCATGCACGCAAAGACTTACCGAGGTGTACAAGTGACCCTCACTGTTCACTGCCAAATACAGCTTGGTCTGAACTCCTTGAATAGCCACCACTCGAAGACCCACAGGGATGAGGTTAAACAGAGCTGAAAATTCATAGAAAGTGAAAAGGTTACACTTCTTGATTTCATAGTTTTCCAATGTGTTCCACAGGAGAATCTGGCTCCCTAAAGGTAGTATGGACTGGACAAGTATATACATAGACATGTAGCCACATAAAAACTAAAGCCTCATTCTACCTTCTAGTGTACTTGACTCATGGTTTCCATTACAGTTATTTAACCAGGGCTATAAGTACATATTCTCAAACACTCCAGATATAATGGAAGATTCTATACTCAGTACCCTAGTTTATAGAATCAGATTGAGGAATATTGATGCTCTTTGGGTGATCTGCCACCAGGAATTGTTTTGCACATTAAATAGCATCATCCTTTATAAAAATAAGCTTTTTTTTTTTTTTTTTTTTTTTTTTTTTTTTTTTCGAGGTAGGGTCTCACTCTGACCCAGGCTGACCTGGAATTAACTATGTAGTCTCAGGGTGGCCTTGAACTCATGGCGATCTTCCTACCTCTGCCTCCCGAGTGCTGGGATTAAAGGTGTGCGCCACCATGCCTGGCTAAAACTAAGCTATTTTAAATAATTTTTTAAATTTATTTATTTGAGACAGAGAGAGAGAGAGAGAGAGGGAGAGAATGGGCATGTCAGGGGCTTCAGTTGCAGCAAACGAACTCCAGATGCATATGGCACCTCGTGTATCTGGCTACCCCAGGTACTAGAGAATAGATCCTCAGACCTTTGGCTTTGTAGACAAGTACCTTAACCACTAAGCCATTTCTCAGGTCAAAAACTAAGCTTTTAAACTGCTTCCCTAGGTATTTGACCAAATTTACACAGCCAAGGTCAGAGATATCTGTCAGTTGGGAAGTGATTCCTATACTCTTAGAAGTGACATTATTAGTCCAAGATCTTCATTTAAATAATCTGTATAATTTCCAATCTACACCCCTCCAAACATATCTAGACCTTGTAATAAAAAGTCATAGTCTCAGCTGGGTGTGGTGGCGCATGCCTTTAATCCCAGCACTGGGGAGGCAGAGGTAGGAGGATCGCTTTGAGTTTGAGGCCACTCTAAAAGTACATAGTGAATTCCAGGTCAACCTGGACCAGAGTGAGACCCTACCTAGAAAAACCAAAATGGGATCACTCATTTCCATGCACATATATTCTCTGCAGTAGATAGGGTAATAGGGACGAAAAATATTAATGAGGAAGGAAGTACTCCTTGCTGACCCTATAGTGTATCTTCCCCTTAAAATCAAGGTACTTACCAAAGAGGAGCTAGAACATACTGTACGGTCCAAAGTACAAGTGTTCCACCACAAGCCACTGGTGGTGCTTTATTCAATACTTGTCATATTAACGCTGTGCCCTTCTGTTACATAAGATAAAGGAAACTAATTTCACAGATTTCAAGCCAGAATTCTGTGCTATATCTGACAATACAATGTGCAGGAAATAAGTGTAATATCTTCAGTTTGTTGTGTATATGTCATATTTTTTGAAGATGCCTTGCTCACGGAGGGGTTCAAAACATTCGTAGATTGATAGAAAACTGTACAATGAAACATGATAATTACTTTTGAGAAGTAATAAATCACAATCCCATTATATAAGCCCATTATTTTAAAAATCTGAAAGCTTAAAACTAAATTTTTCCTTATGTTTTGGTTTAAAGGTGATATTACTATGCATTACTTGACAACTCTAAAACAAATGTAGGTCTGAAACCAGTTTGGTCATAGTAATATCTAATGGAAAATAATGATAAATGAAATTCAGAATTATTTCTAGAACTTCATTATTTTACAATATTCTAAACCTTCTTAGTTGTCTTTTTGGAATATTATAAAAATTATTTTTGAGTAGAGAGAAAGAGAAAGAGTGTGTGTGCATGGGCATGCCAGGGTGTCTCACTCTACAAATAAACTTCAGATATATGTGTCACTATGTGCATTTGGCTTTACCTGGGTATTGGGGAAGCAAACTTAGGCCAACAGGCTTTACAATCAAGGACCTTTAACCACTTAGTTATTTCCAGCTCTTCTTACTTATCTTTTTTTTTTTTTCACTCTAGCCCAGGGTGACCTGGAAATCACTATGCATTCTCAGGGTGGCCTTGAACTCATGGCAATCCTCCTACCTCTGCCTCCCGAGTGCTCAGATTAAAGGCACACACCACCATGCCTGGCCCTCTTCTCAGTTATCTAAAGCAATCTTTAACAGAAGAGTTAAGATAATGAAGCAGAGGGAGAAAGTGAGAAAGATTGAGATTTTTCCTTTTTTTGCCTTATTTTCTAACCACTCTCTGAGTTGGATTTTAATAAAATAAAATGCTTAAATTCCAACAGCTTAAAGAGGTAGGAGGAAGAAAAGCAAAAAACATCAGCCATCATATGGTCTTATCTACTCCTGAATAATGGTATGAATTAAGTAGCAGAACATGTATTTTTCCTTATGTACTCTAAATTTCTGTGAAGCCTGATTCAAAAACACACATGCAAAACAAACAAACGAAAATCCCTAAAACCTGGAAGACAGCACTAAATGTGATATGGTTGGTCATCCATATTAGTCCAATACTTGTTTCAGACATTTAAGATAGAATCAGTATTTCATAAAACCTGTCCAAGCTGTGTCAAGAGGTTAGTCTTGTAGATAAAAATAATGAATAAGTTATATCAGAGGAAAACTTAGAGAAAACCACTACCTTTCTACATGCTTTGGTTGTTTTAGTTTATCTGTTTTATTTTGAGACAAGATCTTGCTTCTTTCTTTGACTGGTGTGATACTTGCTATGTAGCTCACACTGGCCTTGCTGAACTGTGGGCAGTCTCCCTGCCTCATCCTCCGTAGTGCTAGCATTACAAACATGTATCACCTTGGTCAGCATAGCTTTGGTTTCTCTAATTCTGGACTATTTCTTCACAGATTGAAGAGCAGGATGAAAAAAATTTCAGGGAGAAAGTAATTACTTGCATTTGTGTTTTTAAAGCATATTTAATAAATACTAAAAAATTCTTCCATTTCAATCATAGTTTTGAAGTTGTTAATGAATGCATTTCCTTATTACTTATTCTCTTTGTGTCTACTGAAAACAGCTGCTTTCTACATTAAAAGGATCATTTTCTCAGAGCTGTGCACCTAGTTGGCACGCAGTGTTTGCTGTATTCTACTCTATAGCCACACTTCATCATCACTTAAGATAGAGTTATTCCTCTAACAGGGTAATTAATAAAGATATTATTTTAAAGAAAATTAGAGAATTGAAATATATAACTGGTAATATTATTACAGATTTGAAGAGAAAGGGAAACTTATCCATTTAAAATAACCTTCATTGTACCCAAAGCAGGTACAATAAACCATCACTATGAAATGCCTATCATTTGTTTCCTTTTCAAATAAATAAATAATTTAGTTGGGCATGGTGGTGCTTGCCTTTAATCCCAGCACTCGGGAGGCAGAGGTAGGAGGATTGCTGTGAGTTCAAGGCCACCCTGAGACTACAGAGTGAATTCCAGGTCAGCCTGGACTAGTGTGAGAGTTACTTGGGAAAACCTAAATAAATAAATAAATAAATAGTTTATAAGACCTAATTTGCACATTATGAAATGTTATTGGACTGACACTATTATAATAAATCTAGATAACATAAGCTTAATTGCATATCATCAAACATGTTTTTAGAAATGGATATATTTGGGAAACTATGAAATCATTTGTTATCATGTTTTTCTTACCATTTCAAGTTAAAATAACAGAAAAACAATTATATTGATTTCAATGAGAAAGTCAGATAAAAAGAAAAATTGAATAACATAAAAGTGTAATACAAGTAATGCAGATTAATGAACTGCTATACAAATGAGTGACAGTTGAAAAATACAACCTATAATCCTACTCCACTCATTTAATTAATGAGTTAAAATAAATGCCAAAACTTGTTTGGCTTGAGGGAGCAAATATATATAAATTTGAATGACTATATTTTCATATTGATAGATTAATCATTAAGCGTTCTGTTTTTGTGATGGTTTCTGTACTACATACCCTAAATGGGGAAGTTAGCCCCTCAACTTGCCCTCTCTCTTAACATCAAGCCTAGAGTCAAGCACCACTAATCTGCTATTTCTTTTGAGATAATTTCCATGTGCATGAATCGAGTTATGGTAATATGTACCTTTGACTGACTTACCATTCTGTGCATTATTCTGACTAAACACAGATTATCGTCATCAGGCTATGTTCTTTAATGGTTTCCCGATGTCATTAGTACACAGAAATGTCATGCATTTTCAGTGAGAGTTATAAGGCAATGATAGGCAGAAGCCATGCATAGGTAGTAATGGAATAATTAGACCTATATTTAAAGATCCATAGTAACAAATGGAGCCTAGGTTTTGGTGTGTACATGTGTGTGTTGTATATCTCCTAAAATGATTACATACAGTGTGATCTTGATGTGTTTAGCATAGCACACTTAGTAAGACACACAGCACAATGAACCCTCAATTCTTTTTATACTTTTCCTTTCCAGGAAAGATATATGAACACCAGATCAAAAGACATATATATTTTTTGTATTTGGAACTAGACATTAAAAGTTGACAGGGCAAAACTTGACCAGGTGGGGCTCATTGATAGCTTACCATAAACTTCCCTTTAATAGTGCCCATTGTTCCCAAGAAAACAAAGCAATCTACTTCCATTAATTCCTTCCCAAAACATCAGTTTGTAATATAATTTGAGGAATGCTTTATTACTAATCACTATGTATTAATGTTGATTATTTAATTCTAGTAAAATATATTCCTTCATTTGGATTGTTGTTTTAAATAGAATGCATGCATAGAGGTGGAGAGATGAGATGGCTTCGAAGTGAAGACCCTTGCCTGCAAAGCCAAAGGACCCAGGTTCAATTCCTCAAGACCCACATAAACCAGGTGCACAAGGTGGTGCATGCATCTGGAATTTATATGCAGTGGCTGGAGGCCCTGGCACGCCCCTTCTCTTTCTCTCACTCTATCTGCCTATTTCTCTCTCTCCCTCTCTCAAGTCAATAAATAAATAAAAATAAAATATAGAATCTTATGCATGAAAGAGCAACTGGGATTCATTATGAAACTTTAAGATAAACACAGTAATACAGGAGTTTGTAAAAACAGAAGACTCATCTTATATAGAGGGTCTTAAATCTTAGGAACCAAGAGCTTTGGAAGAATCATGGAAGATGACTTCCTCTTCCTAGCCTAGAAAGCATTCTTAAAACGTGTAAAGCTCTTCAGTCCTTAATATCAAAAGCCTTGTCTGGGCCGGGCGTGGTGGCGCACGCCTTTAATCCCAGCACTCGGGAGGCAAAGGTAGGAGGATCGCTGAGAGTTCGAGGCCACCCTGAGACTACATAGTTAATTCCAGGTCAGCCTGGACCAGAGTGAAACCCTACCTCACAAAACCAAAAAAAAAAAAAAAAAAAAAAAAAAAGCCTTGTCTATGACTTAGCTGTCTCTAGCTACGTAGTTCTGAAAGTAGTCTTTAGTGCTCAGATCTACTTTCCTCCATTTTCCCCCTCAGGCAATGATGGGGGTGTAGCAGACAGCTTCAGGTTCACTGAGAAGAAGCTGGCCTGCCTTCATAGGACCAAACACAGAGAGTGGGAATGATGTCCACTCAGCTCCCTTCCAGCAATTTCCAAGGCACACACTTGAAGGCAAGTCCGATCATGCCTTCCCAAAGCCAGGGGAGCACGCGCACGGGCGCGCACGCGCGCTCGCTCGCGCGCACACACACACACACACACACACACACACACACACACGACATATCTGAAGCTCAAGGGACACATCCAGGACAGGATATGCTTTGGGTCTCTACACCTGTCCCAGGGCAGTTGCACTGCAGCAAGCCCATTAGTGACAGAGGCAAGAAAGTCATTGCCTTCCAATGCTCACCGGCTAGGCGGTCTCACAAGCTGGACTTCAAACTCCCCTTACATGGCCGCCCCAACCCCTTCACCGTCCTCCAATCTAACGGGGGACATGTCAAAAGACAAAAGCCCCTTCCCACCTCGTCTCCTTCTGCACCTCTTCTTGGAGCCAGAGTTGGACCTGGAAGAGACGTTTAACTTGTTTTTGTTGCAGCTGGTCTAGCCTTTGCCCGGGCTGCAGACACACCGGCAGGCATTGGATTTCTCGTGCTTGCGGCTTGTCTCTTCTGATGGAGGAGGGAGCTGGGACAGCCGCCGCCACGGCCACGACGCCCACACCACCCCTTCTGGGGCCACTCGGTGGGTTCGCCTCGGGCTCCTCCGCTGCACCGCCGCTGGCTGCTGCCTTCCCCGCCTGGGCTCTTTTTGGCCTGCACTATGCCTGGGCTTCTGCGCGCTCAGGTTTCCGCCGAGGAGGGCCTCCGCACAGCCACAGGAGCTCCTCCGCACAGCCACAGGAGCTCCTCTGGCGGTGGTGCGGCACCCGCGGGCGGCTGGCAGTCTGGGTCAGAGCCGACTAGGACGCCACAGCCCTGGGCCGGGACCGCAGGCTGCACTGACTGGCTGGCGGAGGGGACCGTGGTGTGCTCGGGGGTGCTCTCAGCCCTGAGCCCAGAGGACACTGTGCAAGTCCAAGCGGCTCCTGTTGGAGTTGCAAGGAATCCCCTGCCCTGTGCAGCGCCCAGAGTGCCTGAGGAGGGAGGCAGGGAGGGAGAGCACGGGCGCGGGGGCGGTCCCTCCGGAGAGAGGCCACGGACGCGGGCGGGGGGGGGGAGGAAGCAGCGTGGAGGAGCGCGCTCCAGCCCTGGCCCCCTCCCACTCCTCTTCCACTAGTCCTGCAACTTCTACACCTGATGATCTCAAAAGTTGGCCCGTGCCAGCTTTCTGGCAGTAATCAAACAGGTGGCTTCACATCCTCCCTGTTGCAGTTCCTCAGGGCACAGAATACCAGGAACTCCTGAAGAGTTGGAAGGCCTCAGGGCAAACCCCTCCCTTGACAGTCAATCCATCCTTCCTGGAGCCCAGCTACCCATTGTCTGGAGCGGGATGCCCCACCCACCCCATCCCCCAATCCCCCTGTCCTTGCAACTTCTAGGCCTGATGATCACAAAGCTTTCCAGCAGTGATCATACAGGTAACATCCTCCCTGTTGCTGTTCCCGCTGCTCCGTGTGAGGCGCAGTCCCAGGACAGGAATTGCATCTCCTCAGGCCCCCTCCCTCCTCCCTCCCTAAGAGCACGACCACCTCAGAGCGACCCTTTCCCTGGAAGGTCAATCCACTCCTTCTGGAAGCCCAGCTACTGGTTGTCACCAGTGGGCTGCCCTCACAAACCCATCCCCCAAATACCCCAAGGGTTACTCAGCCTAACACCTGTAGAGGCCTAAGGTCCTTTCCCAGTGAAAAAAACTAAACTAAACTAGACAAGAGGACCATGATTGTGGAAAGCTCTACTGAGCAGTGCTATCTAGACAGCCAGGCCTTACAATGTTATACATTTGCAATTAATCAGTAAACATTAAAAAATAAAATAAAATCATTGAACATGGTGGTGGACACCTTTAATCACAAAGAGGTAGGAGGATTGCTGTGAGTTTGAGGCCAGTTTGAGACTAAATACTGAATTTCAAGTCAGCCTGGGCTATAGCAAGACCCTACCTCAAAAAAATGAATAAATAAAATCTTAACTTTACCACTATGCTTATAATTAAATGTCAATATGCTTAAAAATGATTAATTTGGCCCCATGTTATTTACTCATTTGTGGCCTATATAGTAATCCACCTGATAAAATGCTCCTGGGAGTTTTTATGAAGAAATAGGTTAACTTGTTTTTGAAAAAAAGGTGGTGTGGATATATCATGAATTAATAGGAGCTTGAAAGCTCCAGAAAATGGTGTTAAAGACAAGAAATATTAATTATCCTGATACAATTAATGAATATTGTATAAATGTACTGAAATAGCACAAAGTACACAAGAAATGGTTATATTAATCAAAAATTATTTACAAAGTCTTTATAAAGAGGGAAATGTTTATTTCCCTGATTTGACCATTATACATTGTACACTCACTGGTTTATGACACTGTATTCCATAATTTTTTACAATTAAAATAATTTGAAAACTTGAAAGTAAGTAGAGACAGATAGCAACTGTGCTATTTGAACAGATGAGCAACAAATCCCTAAAAGCACTTCTAGTACTGGTCTTTGTGTCTTAGAGCTGATTTGAGAGAGACAGAGATCTCATTAGTTCTTTTAGGGATAAAGGTGGAAAATATTTATTTATATAGTTAAGAAATAGCTTTGTTTCCTACAACCACAAAGCCAGAAGAACATTTTATGATATGTATAACCCAATCGCACTGTATGAAAACTTTTCAGTGAATTTTTGATTTTATATTAGACATGTTCAATTCAAATGATTAATTAATCTTGCCTTTTCAAACCAATCTATTTTCATACAAACCAAGATTCATCTCCTCACCAAAATCTGAGCTGAAAACACAGACAGCACATTTTATTTCATAGCAGATGAAAAACAGGATAGTAAAAGCATGCACACAAAGACTTACCGAGGTGTACAAGTGTCCCTCACTGTTCCCTGCCAAATACAGCTTGGTCTGAACTCCTTGAATAGCCACCACTCGAAGACCCACAGGGATGAGGTTAAACAGAGCTGAAAATTCATAGAAAATGAAAAGGTTACACTTCTTGATTTCATAGTTTTCCAATGTGTTCCACAGGAGAATCTGGCTCCCTAAAGGTAGTATGGACTGGACAAGTATATACATAGACATGTAGCCACATAAAAACTAAAGCCTCATTGTACCTTCTAGTGCACTTGACTCATGGTTTCCATTACAGTCATTTAACTGTGGCTATAAGTACATATTCTCAAAGACTCCAGGTATAATGCAAGACTCTAGACTCAGTACCCTAGTTTATAGAATCAGATTGAGGAATATTGATGCTTCTTGGGTGATCTACCACCAGGAATTGTTTTGCACATTAAATAGCATCATCCTTTATAAAATTAAACTATTTTAAATATTTTTTCTTAAATTTATTTATTTGAGAGAGAGAGAGAGAGACAAAGAGGCAGAGAGAGAAAGAGAGAGAGAGACAGAGAGATAGATAATGGGCATGACATGGTCTTCAGCTGCAGCAAATGAACTTCAGATGCAAGTGGCACCTTGTGCATCCGGCTTCCATGAGTACTAGGGAATACATCCTCAGACCTTTGGCTTTGTAGGCAAGTAACTTAACCACTAAGCCATCTCTCCAGTCAAAAACTAAGCTTTTAAACTGCTTCCCTAGGTAGTTGACCAAATTTACACTGCCAAGGTCAGAGATGTCGGTCAGTTGGGAAGTGATTCCTATACTCTTAGAAGAGACATTGTTGGTCCAATATCTTCATTCAAATAATCTGCCAGAGCCCACTGTCAGATTCAAACAGTACCTGAGTGGGGAGTGAGGATTAAGGAAAAAGACAAGTGAGACAAAAGATGAACTCGGGAAGGCTGTGGGTCAATACCTAGGCCCCAACTTAATTTAGTTTAGCGTTTTTATACTTCTTCTCAGAGCACAAGGATGCAAATGGAACAAATGGTAAATACAGGATTTCTCAGAAAAACTGCATCACAAAACAGTTAAATCTTTTCCTTTAGATCAAAGGAACACTTCCTCCTCAATTTCCATATTCTCAGCAGGTAACTGATCTCTGCTTGACCAAACATTCTGCTTATCTTTAGCCCATTGTCAAACAGAAGTTAAGTCAAGATCAAATATCTCCCGACAATAATCTATATAATTTCCAATCTAACTCCCCTCCAAACATATCTAGACCTTGCAATAATAAGTCATATTCTCCCAGACAAGATTTTATTAAAGAACAGAAATTTTCCAAGTCAGTCTTGAGAGGGGTCTAGCTTTTAGTCTTGAAGAACAAAGATTAAATCAATAAAAACAAGGAGGCAGGTTTTGTGGTGCATGCCTTTATTCCCAGCACTTGAAACTCTGAGGCAGGAGGATCATCATGAGTTTGAAGTCAGCCTAGGGCTACAGAGTGAGTTCCAGGACACCCCACACTAGAGTAAGACACTGACTCAAAAAGAAGGTGTATTTTATCAATTTTTTTCCTGCAAAATAGTTACAAGTGGGAATCCAAATGGTGCCAATGAGGACTTCATCTCTTCATTGGAAGGTCTGACTGCATGAAACTTACACCCAAGCACACACCACTCACTGGAGACAACCAGTGCGTGTCCTCCCACTACTAGCTATCTACTCCCTCCCACACCATGAACAAAAAGAAGACAGTACATTTTTAAAGCTTATCACACACATCTTTTGAAAACAGCCTGTGCACCTTTCTCTCAGGAGTCATGGACCAAGGCTGATAACTTTTATCCTGTTTTGTAAGTTTACTGAGGATGATAAGTTGGTCCGTTATTTCCATAAACAAAAATATAGAGATGTAGTGCATGCTTAAGAAGAGTGTTCTCAGGATCACACGTTTCTGTGCGTATATATTCTCTGCAGTAGATAGGATAACATGGATGAAAAATATTAATGAGGAAGGAAGTACTCCTTGCTGAGCCTACAGTGTATCTTTCTCTTAAAATCAGGGTACTTAGCAAAGAGGTGCTAGGACATAGTGTACAGTTCAAAGTACAAGTATTCCCACCACAAGCCACTGGTGGTGCTTTAGTCAATACTTGTCATAGTAAAGCTGGGCCCTTTTATTATGTGAGATAAAGGAAACTAATTGCACAGATTTCAAGCCAGGATTCTGTGCTAATATCTGACAATGCAATGTACAGGAAATAAGTGTAATATCTTGAGTATGTCGTGTATATGTCATATTTTTCGAAGATGCCTTGCTCACAGCAGGTGCTCAAAATATTCGTAGATTGATAGAAAACTGTACATGAAACATGATAATTATTTTTGAGAAGTAATAAATCACAATCCCATTATATAAGCCCATCATTTTAAAAATCTGAAAGCTGGGCCGGGCGTGGTGGCGCACGCCTTTAATCCCAGCACTCGGGAGGCAGAGGTAGGAGGATCGCCGAGAGTTCGAGGCCACCCTGACACTACATAGTTAATTTCAGGTCATCCTGGACCAGAGTGAGATCCTACCTCGCAAAACCAAAAAAAAAAAATCTGAAACCTTAAAACTAAATTTTTCCTTATTGTTTGGTTTAAAGATATATTAGTATGCATTATTTAACAACTATAAAACAAATGTAGTTCTGAAACCAGGTTTGGTCATAGTAAAATCTAATGGAAAATAATGATAAATGAAATTCAGAATTATTTCTAGAACTTCATTATTTTACAGTATTCTAAACCTTCTTTGTTGTCATTTTGGAATATTTTAAAAATTATTTGTGAGTAGAGAAAAAGAGAAAGAGTGCATGCATGGGCATGCCAGGGTCTCTCGCTCTACAAATAAACTTTAAATATATGTGTCACTATGTGCATTTGGCTTTACCTGGGTATTGGGGAACAAAACTTAGGCCAACAGGCTTTACAAGCAAGGGCCTCTAACCACTGAGCCATCTCCAGCTCTTATCTTTTTTTTTTTCCTGAAGTAGGGTCTCACTCTAGCCCAGACTGAACTGGAAATCACTCTGCAGCCTCAGGGTGGCCTCGAACTCCTACCTCTGCCTCCGGAGTGCTGGGTTTAAAGGCTTGTGCCACCACGCCTGGCCCTCTTCTTAGTTATCTTAAAGCAACTTTTAACAGAAGAGTTCAGGATATGCTTTGGGTCTCTGCACCTGTCCCAGAGCAGTTGCACTACAGCAAGCCCTTCACAGTGGCAGAGGCAAGAAAGCCACCGCCTTCATGCACACGCACACCAGCTAGGCGGCCTCCTCAGCACAAGCTGGGCTTCAAACTCCCCTGACGTGGCAGCCCCAACCCCTCCACCATCCTCCAATCTAAGGGGGGAAATGTCAAAAGATAAAAGCCCCTTCCCACCTCGTCTCCTTCTATGCCTCTTCTTGGAGCCAGAGTTGGACCGGGAAAGACCTTTACCTTGTTTTTGTTGCAGCTGGTCTAGCCTTTGCTTGGGCTGTGGACACACCGGCAGGCGTTGGATTTCTTGTGCTCTTGGTTTGTCTCTTCTGACAGAGGAGTGAGCGGGGACAGCCACAGCCATGACACCCACAGCACCCCTTCTTTTGGGGCCCCTCAGTGGGTTCAACTTGGGCCCCTCCTCTGCACCGCCACCCACCTGGGCTCTTGGCCTGCGTTGTGCTCGGGCTTCTGGGCGCTCGGGTTTCCGCTGAGGAGGGCCATGGTCAGGCGCCCACAGGCGGCTGGCAGTCTGGGTCCGAGCCGACACCACAGCCCCGGGTGGGGCGAGCAGGCTACACTGACTGGCAGGCTGAGGAGACCGGGCCGCCCTCAGGCGAGCTCTTGGTCCTGAGCCTGGAGGACACTGTGGAAGTCCAAGCCTCTCCTGTGGGAGTTGGAGGCATCCCCCGCCCTGTGAAGCACGGAGAGTGCCTGAGGCGGGAGGGGGAGCGAGAACGCGGGCGCGGGGGCGGTCCCTCGGGAGAGAGGCCACGGGCGCGGGTGGGGGGAGCGGGAGGAGGTTGCACGGGCGAGCGCGCTCCGGTCCTGGCCCCCTCCCTGTCCTCTTCCACTAGTCCTTGAAACTTCTAAGCCTGATGATAGCAAAAGTTGGCCAGTGCCAGCTTTCAGGCAGTGATCAAACAGGTAACATCCTCACACCCTCCCCATTGCTGTTCCTGCTGTGTGAGGAGCAGTCACAGGATGTGAATTCATCTCCACAGGCCCCCTCCCCCTCCATCCCTAACAGTACAACAGCCTCAGGGCGGCCCTCTCCGTGGAAGATCAGTCCCCTCCTTCAGGGAGTCCAGCTACTGATTGTCTCCAGAGGGCCTCCCCCACCCAACCCATCCCCCAAATGCCCAAGGGTCACTCAGCCTAACACCTGTAGAGGCCCAAGGTCCTCCCCTGGTGCCCAAAGCTGGGCCATCGCTTGCCCCTCTGGACAGAGCTTTGGCAGTGAGCAGTGATGGAGGAAGAACCCTGGCATGAGGGAGTTGCATTCAAGGAGCTGCGCTTGGCTCCGCTTTTGGGAAGGGGAGGAGTGGGATTGGGTTCTTCCCTGAGTGTCTGACCCTTAGCTGGCCTGTGCGAGCCTGGGCTGGAGCCCTTGGAAGTTCACCAGACCCCTGCCCCAGCCTGAGTGACATAAAGCCCCACCCACTGAGGTATTTTGCATGGCCACACCTGTTGCCAGCCACTCAGAAGAGGCTCAGCCCCAGCTACGGGGGCAGGGGCAGCCACTACAGAACTGAACACCACCCTGCCACCCAGTGGTTTTTGCTGACTTTTTATATCATGCCAATTTGTGCAAGCCAAACCCCCTTTTCTCTCTAGGCCCCCTCATCTCTAGCGGGTTGGGTTTGGGAATCCACACAGTGAGCTTGAGGAGTTTGCCATAGGCAGTATTTGGGAAATACATAGCCCAGTCTCTTTTAGCTCTAGCCCATCTCCAATGTTTTGATTTTCTTTTACCTCACCCTCAGGAAAGCGCCTTCTCTTCCAAGTCTGACCTGGAAATCACTATGCATTCTCAGGGTGGCATCAAACTCATGGCAATCCTCCTACCTCTGCCTCCCGAGTGCTGGGAGTAAAGGCGCGCACCACCATGCCTGGCCCTCTTCTCAGTTTTCTTAAAGCAACCTTTAACAGAAGAGTTAAGATGATGAGGCAGAGGGAGAAAGTGAAGAGAGATTGAGATTTTTCTTTTTTCTTTTCTTTTCTTTCTTTCTTTTTTTTTTTGGCGTTCTTTTCTAACCACTCTCTGAGTTTTTTTTTTTAATAAAAAAATAAAATTTAGCCGGGCGTGGAGGCAGAGGTAGGAGGATTGCCATGAGTTCCAGGCCACCCTGAGACTACATAGTTAATTCCAGGTCAGCCTGGGCCACAGTGAGACCCTACCATTAAAAACAAACAAACAACTATATAAAATAAAATAAAATAAAATAAAATTCTTAAATTCCAACAGCTTGAAAGAGGTAGGAGGAAGAAAAGCAAAAAACATCAGCCATCTATATATGGTCTTATCTACTCCTGAAAATGGTATGAATTAAGTAGCAGAACACGTATTTTTCCTTATGAACACCAAATTTCTGTGAAGCCTGATTCAAAAACACACATGCAAAACACAAACAAACAAAAATCCCTAAAACCTAGAAGACAGCACTAATTGTGATATGGCTGTTCATCCATAGTAGTCCAATATTTGTTTCAGACATTCAAGATAGAATCAGTATTTCATAAAACCTGTCCAAGCTGTGACAAGAGGTTAGTCTTGTAGACAAAAATAATGAATAAGTTATATCAGAGAAAAACTTAGAGAAAACCACTATCTTTCTGCATGCTTTGTTGTTTTAGTTTATCTGTTTTATTTTGAGACAAGGTCTTGCTTTCTTTCTTTCACTGGTGTGATTCTTGCTATGTAGCTCACACTGGCCTTGCTGAACTGTGGGCAGTCTCCCTGCCTCATCCTCCATAGTGCTAGCATTACAAACATGTATCACCTTGGTCAGCATAGCTTTGATTTCTCTAATTCTGGACTATTTCTTCACAGTTTGAAGAGCAGGATGAAAAAAATTTCAGGGAGAAAGCAATTACTTGCATTTGTGTTTTTAAAGCATATTTAATAAATACTAAAAATTCTTCAATTTCAATCATACTTTTGAAGTTGTTAATGAATGCGTTTCTTTATTACTTATTCTCTTTGTGTCTACTGAAAACAGCTGCTTTCTACATTAAAAGGACCATTTTCTCAGAGCTGTGCACGTAGTTGCTGTATTCTACTCTATAGCCACACTTCTTCATCACTTAAGATAGAGTTATTTCTCTAACAGGGTAATTAATAAAGATATTATTTTAAAGAAAATTAGAGAGTTGACATATATAACTGATTTGAAGAGAAAGGGAAACTTATCCATTTAAAATAGCCTTCATTGTACCCAACGCAGATACAATAAACCATCACTATGAATTGCCTATCATTTGTTTTCTATTCAAAAATAAATAAATAATTTAGCTGGGCATGGTGGTGCTTGCCTTTAATCCTAGCACTCAGGAGGCAGAGATAGGAGGATTACTGTGAGTTCAAGGCCACCCTGAGACTACAGAGTGAATTCCAGGTCAGCTGGACTAGTGTGAGACCCTACCTAGAAAAAACAAAATAAATGAATGAATGAATAAATAAATAAATAAATTATAAGTTCTAATTTGCACATTATGAAGTTTTATTGGACTGACACTATTATAATAAATCTAGGTAACATAAGCTTAAATGTAAAACATCAAACATATTTTTAGAAATGGATATATTTGGGAGACTATGAAATTATTTATCATGTTCTTGCTTACCATTTCAAGTTAACATAACAGAAAAACAATTATATTGAATTCAACGAGAAAGTCAGATAAAAGGAAAAATTGAAAAAATAAAAGCGTAATACAAGTAATACAGATTAATAAACTGCTATACAAATGAGTGACAGTTGAAAAATACAACCTATAATCCTACTCCACTCATTTAATTAATGAGTTAAAATGAATGCCAAAACTTGTTTGGCTTGAGGGAGTAAATATATATGAATTTGAATGGCTATACTTTCATATTGATAGATTAATCATTAAGCATTCTGTTTTTGTGATGGTTTTTTTTCTGTATACATTTTTTTAAATGGGGAAGTGTCTCAGTTAGCCCTCAACTTTCCCTCGCTATGAACATCAAGCCTAGAGTCAAGCACCACTAATCTGCTATTTCTTTTGAGATAATTTCCATGTGCATGAATCGAGTTATGGTAATATGTACCTTTGATTGACTTACCATTCTGTGCATTACTCTGACTAAACACAGATTATCGTCAATCAGGCTATGTTCTTTAATAGTTTTTTTTTGTCATTAGTACACAGAAATGTCATTTTTTCAGTGGAAGTTATAAGGCAACGAAAGGCAGAAGCTATGCATAGATAGGAATGGAATAATTAGACCTATATTTAAAGATCCATAGTAACAAATGGAGCCTAGGTTTTGGTGTGTACATGTGTGTGTAATTTATCTCCTAAAATGATTACATACAGTGTGATCTTGATGTGTTTACCATTCTGTGCATTACTCTGAGTAAGACACACAGACAATGAACCCTCAATTCTTTTTATACTTTTCCTTTCCAGGAAAGATATATGAACACCAGATCAAAAATACATGTATTTTTTTTGTATTTGGAACTAGACATTAAAAGTTGACCATAGGGGAATGGAGAGATGGACCTAGCAGTTAAACGATTGCCTGTAAGCCTAATGGACCCTAGGTTTTGAGGCTCAATTCTCCAGGACCCACGTAAAATGATGCACATACAGTTTGATCTGGATGTGTTTGCAGTGGATGGGGGACCTGACACAAAGAACACTCAATTCTTTTTATACCTTCCTTTCCAGGAAAGATCTCTCTCTCTCTCTCAAATAAATAATAAAAAATATTTTTAAAAAAGTTGACAGGGCAAAACTTGACCAGGTGGGGCTCATTGGTAGCTTACCATAAACTTCCGTTTAATAGTGCCCATTATTCCCAAGAAAACAGAGCAATATACTTCCATTAATGCCCTCCCCAAACATCACTTTGTAATATAATTTTAGGAATGTTTTATTATTAATTACTATGTATTAATGTTGATTATTTAATTCTAGTAAAATATATTCCTTCATTTGGAGTGTTGTTTTAAATAGCATGCATAGAGCTGGAGAGATGAGATGGCTTCGCAGTGAAGGCCCTTGCCTGCAAAGCCAAAGGACCCAGGTTCAATTCCCCAGACCCACATAAACCAGGTGCACAAGGTGGTGCATGCATCTGGAATTCATATGCAGTGGCTGGAGGCCCTGGCACGCCCATTCTTTCTCTCACTCTATCTGCCTATTTCTCTCTCTCCCTCTCTCAAGTCAATAAATAAATAAATAAATATAAAATATAGAATCTTAATCCTGGCGTGGTGGCGCACGCCTTCAATCCCAGCACTTGGGAGGCAGAGGTAGGAGGATCGCCGAGAGTTCGAGGCCACCCTGAGACTACATAGTTAATTCCAGGTCAGCCTGAACCAGAATGAGACCCTACCTCGCAAAAAAAAAAAAAAAAAAGAATCTTATGCATGAAAGGGCAACTGGGATTCGTTATGAAATTTTAATATCAACACGGTAATACAGGAGTTTGCAAAAACAGAAAAATCATCTGATATAGAGGGTCTTTAATCTTAGGAACCAAGAGCTTTGGAAGAATCATGGAAGATGACTTTCTCTTCTAAGCCTAGGAAGCATTCTTAAAACATGTAAAGCTCTTCAGTCCTTAATATCAAAAGCCTTGTGTATGACTTAGCTATCTCTAGCTATGTAGTTCTGAAAATACTCTTTAGTGCTCAGATCTATTTTCCTCCATTTTTCCCCTCAGGCAATGATGGGGGTGTAGCAAACAACTTCAGGTTCACTGAGAAGAAGCTGGCCTGCCTTCATAGGACAGAGAGCAGGAATGATGTCCACTCAGCTTCCCTCCGTCAATTTCCAAGGTACACACTTGACTGCTTGTCTCTGTGTCCCAGTCACGCCTTCCCAAAGCCCAGGAAGTGCGCAGGCACACACACACACACACACACACACACACACACACACACACACACACATTACATGTCTGACGCTCCAGGATAGAATATGCTTTGGGTCTCTGCGCCTGTCCCAGGGCAATTGCACTGCAGCAAGCACATTACAGTGACAAAGGCAAGAAAGCCATCCCCTTCGCATGCATGCACACCAGGTAGGCGGCCTCATCCCCACAAGCTGGGCTTCAAACTCCCCTTATGTACCCGCCCCAACCCCTCCACCATCCTCAAATCTAAGGGGGGACATGTCAAAAGGCAAAAGCCCCACCTGGTCTCCTTCTGTGCCTTCTGTGCCTCTTTTTGGAGCCAAAGAGTTGGACCCGGGAAAAGATGTTTAACTTGTTTTTGTCACAGCTGGTCTTGCCTTTGCTCGGGCTTTGGTCGGGGCCGCGAGTTCAAGACCAGCCTGAGAAAACACAGTGGGTTCCGGGTCAGCCTGGCCTACAGCCACACCCGACCTCAAAAAACCATATTAATAATAATAATAACAATAATAAAAATAAAATAATAATAAAATTAAATTAAAAAGTAAAATAAAATAATAAATAATGAAATAGAAAGTTAAATAATAAAATAAATTAAATTAAATTAAAAAGTAAAATATAATAAGATAAATATAAATACTAAAATAAAAAATTAAATAAAATGATAAATTATTATATAAATAATAGAATAAATAAAGTAAAATAAAAATAAGAAAATTGCAGTCAACTTGCTTAGAAGGAGGAGGAGGGTCGTGGCCATGAGTTTGAGGCCAGCCTGAGACAACAGAGTGGATTATGGGTCAGACTGGCCTAGAGCCACACCCGACCTCAATGGTAATCATAATAATGATGATAATAATAAGAATAATAATAATAAAAATAATAAACAATGAACTCGGGCTGGAGAGATGGCTCAGCAGTTAAGGGACATGCCTGCGAAGCCTAAGGATCCAGGTGCGACTCTCCAGGACCCACGTAAGTCAGATACACAATGTAGCGTATGCATCTGGAGTTTGTTTGCAGGGGCTGGAGGCCCTGGCGTGTCCATTCACTCCTCTCTCTCTCTGCGTCTCTCTGTCCCTCTCTATTTCTCTCTCTCTAATCAATAAGTAACTAAAGTATTTTTAAATATGTATTTTCATTTATTTACTTATTAGACACACAGAGAGGTTGTCCACTGGACAGGCCTTGAGCCAGTATGCCAGCCATATGGCCTTTTAAGATTTCTTTATCTTTATTTCTTCCTTTAATAATTTACAGTTATTGCCGGCCATGGTGACACACATCTTTAATCCCAGCACTCAAGAAGCAGAGGTAGGAGGATCACTGTGAGTTCAAGGCCACCCTGAGATGATTACAAAGTTAGTTCCAGGTCAGCCTGAGCCATGACTATCTCAAAAAACAAAAAACAAGCCAGGCGTGTTCCCAGCACTCGGGAGGCAGAGGTTCCAGGTCAAGGCCACCCTGAGACCAGGTCAGCCTGGACCAGAGTGAGACCCTATCTCAAAAAAAAAAAAAAAAAAAAAAAAAAAAAATTACAGTTATTTATTCATTATTTACATTTATTTATTATTATTTAGATTTATTTGCTATTTAAATTTATTTATTATTATTTGTCTTTATTTCTTTATTATTGATATTTATATATCATTTACATTCATTTGTTTAGTAATTTATCCTTATTTGTTTATTATAGTTATTTATTTTTTATATTCATTTATTTAATATTTATACTGCTTTGTTTATTATACTTATTTAGTAATAATATTTATTTATTGTTTTATTTATTTATTATTTATATTCATTTTTTGATATGTATCCTTATTTATCATATTTATTTATTGTTTTATTTATTATTTATATTTGCTTGTTTAATATTCATACTGATTTGTTTATTACATTTACTTATCATATTAATTTGTTGTTCTATATTTACTTATTATTTATATTCATTGATTTAGTATTTATTGTTTATTATGTTGACTTATTCGTAGAAATTTATTTAATATTTACGCTTATACATTGATTTATATTTATTAATTGATTATTTATATGTATTTATATATTATTTATAATCATGTGTTTAATATTTATCCTTATTTGTTTATTATATTTATTTATTATTTATATTCATTTATTTAGTATTTAATACTTATTTGTTTATTATATTTATTTATTGTTTTATTTATTATGTGTATTAATTTATTTATCATTTATGTTCATTTATTTAATAGTCACCCTTATTTGTTTATTATATTTATTTATATAATATATTTACTTATTGCTTTTCTTATTTATTGGTTATATTCATTTACTCAATATTTATACTGATTTGTTTATAATATTTATTTATCATATGTATTTATTGTTTTATTTTTAATATTTTGTTTTTTCTTTTTTTGTGTTTTTCATTTTGTTTTTTTGTTTTTCGTGGTAGGGTCTCACCACTCTGGCCCAGGTTGACCTGGAATTAACTTTGTAGTTTCAGGGTGACCTCAAACTCACAGCGATCTTCCTACCTCTGCCTCCCGAGTGCTGGGATTAAAGTGCTGGGATTTTTAATTTATATTTGTTTGTTTAATATTTATCCTTAGCCGGGCGTGGTGGCACCATGCCCTGCTATTTTTTCATTATTTATATTTGTTTGTTTAATATTTATCCTTATTCGTTCATTATATTCATTTATCATAATTATTTACTTGTTGTTTTATTGATTTATTATGCACATCTATTTGTTCGTTTTATCATTTCACCATTTATTGGTGAGAGAGAGAGAATGGGACCGTCGCATGCCACGGCCTCCCAGGGACCACGGGCACCGCTTTGTGCATTGGGTCCTGGGGATTCGAACCCGGGTCCTTGGGCTCCGCTGGCAGGCGCCCTAACCGCTGAGCCACCTTGCCAGACCAAAAGTAGATAGAGCTCAATGAATGAAGCTGTCAGACCGCCTGAGAGAACAGAAACCAGCCCCTCAGTCCCTTACACTCTCCCGATTGAAGGAAGGAAGGAAGGAAGGAAGGAAGGAAGGAAGGAAGGAAGGAAGGAAGGAAGGAAGGAAGGAAGGAGGGAAGGAGGGAAGGAGGGAAGGAGGGAAGGAGGGAAGGAGGGAAGGGGAAGGGATGGAGGGAGGGAAGAAGGAAGGAAGGAAGGAAAGAAAGGGGAGGAAAAGACTTCTTTAGCTGACAACTTCCATCAATAGAAACAATATAAAAAGATGAAAATATCATCCATTTGTAGTGGTGGGATGCCCCCACATTCATTCTCCCAGTTAAAAACCCTACAAGTTATCTGCTTTTTAGTGGTTTCTGGGGAGTCCCTGCTGGATACAGAAATCGTGTCTGGGGTACCGACCAACTCTGGGTGCAGAACCGAAAATTATGTAGGAGACACAGACAAGGCTAGCATATACCCCAACCGCCCTCCCCTCGCCCAGTGAAGAATGGGAAGAAGGGGCAGTGGGGGCAGCGCAGGCAGAGGCAGTGAGGTACAGGAGAGGGTAGGAGGTAAAGGCTCGCTCTCTCTCTCTCTCTCTCAAGAGACTCATGACAGGATGGGAGTGGTGGGTGGCACTATGCATTCCCACACTCCCGCTTGAAAGAAATAGAGAGAGAGAACGGAAAAGACTTTTTTTCTTTTCCTAATGTATTGTGAAGAACTCTGACATGCAGGCATCGCATTGTGAGTGCTTGTTTCTTTAAGAGTGTTCACCTAAAAATCCATAGGAGAGACAGAAGAAACATACCATGTCCATCACAAAGCAAGCTCCGCTTTTAAGAAATGTCAGTTTTATTTTACTTAGAAAAGCCTGCAGGGCAACTAGAAGAATCACAGCAGTGGTTAAAGGGAGGAGGAGGAGGAGGAGAAAGAATGGGCTGGGGAGATGGAGGTGGTTGATCCCGTGGTTACTTAAAGGTGGGGTTCAATTCCCCACTAGCCATGTAAAAGCAGGTACATGACATGGCACTTGTGTCCGGAGTTAGTTCCCTTTGCAGTGGCAGGAGAGCCTAGCATTCGTTCTCCCACATGAAAATCCTACAAGTCATCTGTGTAAAATTAAACATTTTTTTTCTTAGCGGTGTCTGACGAGTACCGGGCAACTCCACCTGTAGAACCAATGGTACGTAGGAGACAGTAGAAGGCTGGCATGTACACCAAACGCCCTTCCCTCGCCCGGTGAAGTACGTAAGCTAGATGCATAAGGGGCACATACGTCTCGAGTTTGTTTGCAGTGGCTGAAGGCCTCGTGTGCCCATTCTCTCTCTCTCTCTCAAATAAATAAATAAAAATACATTTAAAATACTTTAAAAAAAGAATGGGAAGAAGAACACACACGCACGCACGCACACGCACGCATGCACGCGCGCGCACACACACACACACACACACACACACACACACATGGCATCCACAACAGTACTTAAACGTGAGACTGGAGTTCTTTTGCACTGGCAGAAGACTCACCATTTGTTCATTCTCGTCCATTCCTTTTTATCATCTATCTATTATCTATCTATCTATCTATCTATCTATCTATCTATCTATCATCTATCTATCTATCTATCATCTCTCTGTATGTCTCTCTCCATGGTCTACCATTTCTCATCTCTTTAAATAAATAACTATAAATGATAGATAAGAAAAGAAAGTAAAAATCTGGCTGTGGTGGCACACGCCTTAATCCCAGCACTCGGGAGGCAGAGGTAGAAGGATCGCCATGAGTTCAAGGCCAGTCTGAGACTACATAGGCTGAAGTCCAGGTCAGCCTGGGCTAGAGTAAGACTCTACTTCCAAAAACCAAAAGAAGAAAAAAGAGAAAGAAAACAAAATAAAAGAAAGTAGCAGTAAGAGTAAGAAGGGAGTGTGAAGACAGAATGAAAAATCCTACAGGTTATCTCTTTTGACCATTCAGAAAATATCTTTATTTATTTATTTATTTATTTATTTATTTATTTATTTATTTATTTTTGGTTTTTCAAGGTAGGGTCTCACTCTGGTCCAGGCTGACCTGGAATTAGCTATGTCGTCTCAGGGTGGCCTCGAACTCATAGCAATCCTCCTACCTCTGCCTCCTGAGTGCTGGGATTAAAGGCGTGCGCCACCATGCCCGGCATCTTTTTTATTTTTAAGGACACATAGTAATTTAGATAAAGATAACAAAGCAGCCTAACATGGTGTCGAAGCCCTTTCACTCCAGTGTGCACTCGCTCCAGATGCTGACTTAGGAGGATTTCTGTAAGTTCCAGGCCCCTCTGGGGCTACAGAGTGAACTCTGCACAAGCGTGGCTGGTGTGGGTGAGGGCCTGTTTTCCCCAACTTTCACTGTCTCACGTTTCAAACAGCAACCTCCAGATGGCACCCCGGTCCCAGGAAAGCATTTGGCTAACATCACTAGGATGGGTCGCTCTTCTCTCCCTCCCCTCAAATAAAAGCAGAAGTCAAGCCAGGTGTGGTGGCACATGCCTTTAATCCCAGCACTTGGGAGGCAGAGGTAGGAGGATGTCCATGAGTTCGAGGCCACCCTGAGACTACATAGTGAATTCTAGGTCAGCCTGAGCTAGAGTGAGACCCTAACTCAAAAAAAAAAAAAAAAAAACAGAAGTCACGCTGTTGCTGCTGGGGGTGGGGCACAGTGGGGAGGATGGCCTAAACAAGTGCCACATGATGTCTTAACCAGCATGGCCTGCCTCATCAGAGCCCAACACCTGCCCTAGGGCAGGCTGCCATTGCCACAGGCAGATACACACACACATACAATCTCTCCTTGGCCTTTCTGTCCCACCCAGACTCACAGAGCTTGATGTTTTGATGGAGCCAGACAAAATGAGGAGTAGCCAGCTTGCTCACCAGGCTACCTATATTTCTAAGGGTGAAAAAGATAGCCAGCCACTCCAAAAAATGCATCCATTGTCTGGAGAGAGGGCTCAGCGTCCAGAGGTTCCTGCTCGAAAAATGCATTCAAAAAAGAAAAATAAAATTAAAAAAGAAAGAAAGAAAGAAAGAAAAAGAAAAATGCATTAAAAATAAAAAGGAAAAGAAAAAGGAAATGCATTCAAGAGCCTGAGCCTCACCTCCATAGATCTGTATTTTCTTCTCTTGACTTTTTTTTTTGCTCCCTCCCGCTTTTCTTTTCTTTTCTTTTCTCTTTTTCTTTCTTTCTTTTTTTTTTTTTTTTTTTTTTTGGTTTTTCAAGGTAGGGTCTCACTCTGGCCCAAGCTGACCTGGAATTAACTATGTAGTCTCAGGGTGGCCTTGAACTCACGGCAATCCTCCTACCTTTGCCTCCCGAATGCTGGGATTAAAGGCGTGCGCCACCACGCCCGGCTTCCCACTTTTCTTAAAACAATGACGTCCAATTTGTTAACTTTTACACTTAAAACAAATGACAGTAAAGTTTTATTTAAAGATAAATACTTTTTGGAAATTTTAGATTTTAGGAACATATTTTAGGAAATCACTTTAACATTTAACATTACAATACGCTAGCAGTTTTTCAAGGACTGAGAGACCTCCATAACATGACATCACTATGGCCAGCTCGGCCTACATTTCAACAAGCAGGCAGAAAACTCACACACAGCCACGTGCACAAAATGGCGCCTACATCTGGAGTGTGTTTGCAGTGCCTGGAGGCCCTGTTGTGCCCATTCTCCCTCTCCTCCCCCCTCCCCCAGTAATAAATATGAATATACTCTGAGACTACATAGTGAATTCCAGGTCAGCCAGGGCTAGCATGAAAAAAAAAAAAAAAAAGGAAGCCTAGATAGATGGCTCCATGGTGAAGGTTGCTGGCCTCCCAAGCAAGGTTAGATTCCCCAATACCCATAATACAGCCATGTGCACAAAATGGCACGTGCATTTGCAGTGCCTGGAGGCCCTGTTGTACCCATTTTCTCTCCCTCCCACCTCTCTCATAAATAAATAAATAAATAGCAGAGGTAGGAGGATCGGATCACTGTGAGTTCGAGGGCCCTCTCTCTCTCTCTCTCTTTCTCTCTTCCTCTCTTTCTCTCTCAAATAAAAAAGGAAAGAAACAGGAGGAAGGCTGGCTGGAGATAATGGCTCTGTAGTCAAAGGTGCTTGCTATTTGCAAAGCCTGTAGGCCCAGGTTATATTCCACAGTGGGACCCACACATGTGAAGCTAGAAGTGGGTATGCGAGAAGCTCTGCAAGCTCCAGAATCAGTTATAAGTAAGACAGTGGCTCAAAAGCAGACCGGGTGAAAGAAAGATGGATGGATGAGTACTTCTAACATGTTTTGCTCCACCCTGGTCAGTGAAGGCCAACAAAACCACCTACCTCCCTCCATAGGTGAGATTATGCATTTTCAGTAGCTTGTCTTTTTCTATAAAGAACACATTTTAAAGTTTTTTTTTGGTTATTCTTTTCTTTCTTTGAACTGTCTGCCTGTTTCCTCTTTTTTTGTTTTGTTTTGTTTTTGTTGACTGGAAACTTTATCTGTATCCCCAAGCTGGCCAGGAGCTCCAAGAGCTAAAAATGGAGATCAGAGTTTAAAAGACAGGCATGGTGGCTCATGCCTTCCATCCCAGCACCCAGGAGGCAAAGGTAGGAGGATCGCAGGTAGTTCAAGGCCACCCTGAGGCTACATAATGAATTCCAGGTCAGCCTGAGCTGGAATGAAACCCTACCTCGAAAAACCAAAAATAAATAAATAAATAAATAAATAAATAAATAAATAAATAAATAAATAAATAAAATAAATGAATAAATAAATAAATAAATGTAAAAAAAAAAAGGAAACCAGTACTGGGTGTGGTGGCACACGCCCTTAACCCCAGCATCCAGGAGGGGCTCAGGAATTTAGGAGGATCCCCGTCAGTTCCAAGCCATCCTGGGCTGGACCGAACAAGAGATTTTGAGTCTATCCTGAGCTAGAGGGCAGTGTACCCATTCCACCTCCACCTCAGTTTTCTGTTTCTTTGCTTGCAAATAATTAAACAAATACGTGGTGTATGTGTCTATATTCACACCCCAAGGAAGAAAAGCAAATTATAGAAATAAAATGAGAAGCCTTAAAATAAGAAGAAAATGTCAAAACAAGAGCAAAGAAATCTACACACACACACACACACACACACAAAAAACCAAGTCTGGGGCTGGAGAGATGGCTTAGCGGTTAAACGCTTGCCTATGAAGCCTAAGGACCCCGGTTCGAGGCTCGATTCTCCAGGACCCACGTAAGCCAGATGCAAAAGGGGGTGCATGCATCTGGAGTTGGTTTGCAGTGGCTGGAGGCCCTGGCGCACCAATTCTCTCTCTCTCTCTCCCTCTCTCTCTCTTTCTACCTGCTTATTTCTGTATCTCTCTCTCTCAAATAAATAAATAAAGTAAAATTATTTAAAAAAAAAAAAACCCAAGTCTGTGTTTCTTGGATGGGTGCTGACTGCCACCTGCTGGAACTATGGTGGTACTGTTTATGTGTGGAATTGCACCAAAATGGAGTCAAATAGATTGGGAGCGCAGGGACGCAGGATGCTGGGAGAGAGGACACATGTGTATGGTGGGAGGGATGGAGGAGCCCTAGGGTGACTATACTTGAAATCTCTCTGTCCAGTATTGATCATCACTGAATATAAAAGACCCCTACTTTAGGCAAGTTACACTTTTTTTTTTTTTTTTTTTCTAGGGAGGTAGGTCTGGCTCTAATGGGTAGTGACCGTCATATTTTTAGCAGGGTATCTTCCTCCTTTATGACTGTCTACCATTTTGAGATAGGGAGGGTCTCTCATTTCGCTGCTCATTGGGCCCTGGTGCCCACTCTCCCTCTCACTCCTTTTAATTAAATAAATTTAAAAATTTTGCGGGCATGGTGGTGCATGCCTTTAATCCCAGCACTCTGGAGGCACAGGTAGGAGGATTGCCATGAGTTCAAGACCACCCTGAAAATATAGAGTGAATTCCAGGTCAGCCTGGGCTAGAGTGAGACCCTGTCTTGGAAAACAAAACTAAACTAAATAAATAAATAAATAAATAAAAGTTTAAAAATTAAAACATATTATTTATCTCCAAGAGTCAAATGTGATGCACCAGCCAGTAATTCCAGCATTTGAGAAGTCAAGGCCTGAGTTGCAGTCGTCTTTGCTATATATTGTGTTCAAGATCAGCCTAGTGTGTCTATCTCACCTCCACCACAAATTAATGTTCAGACACCAGCCAGGTATGGGGGTGCTTGCCTTTAAGCCCAGCACTTGGGAGGCAGAGGTAGCAGGATTGCTGTGAGTTCAAGGCCACCCTGAGAATACATAGTGAATTCCAGGTCAGCATGAGCTGCAGTGAAACCCTACATTGAAAAAAAAAAAGTTCAGAAGGCATCCAGGCCTCTTGGAGTTGTAGGAAAGACTTTCTGGAGTCTTCTCTGTCTATGAGCCATTTTTTCTCGGAGATCAAAGACATGGACGCTGGATCAGTATTAATTAATACTGAAGCATGGAAACTAAAACATAATGAATGAGTTACTCTCTTTAGAGCTATGACCTTATCATTCCCTACTAAAGTTAAAGGGGAGGAACCACACGTGACAAAGTGTCACTTGGGCTCATCTTACCTTGAAGATCATCTGGGAAAGTTCTTTGTTGAAAGTTGTTCCTCCAGTACTGTTGCAAAGTGGAGACTTGCTCTTGATCCAGGCACTGGCTACTTGAGACCCCTTGCCTTTACAGGAAACCACTGACTTCTCCACCCTGAGTTTGCCATCGTCCTCTGCTGGCAGACTTCTGTCACAGGCATCTGACACTGGAAATTTGATGCTATTGACCCGAGTCAACTATGTCACACTGCATTCGCTTAGCACCAACCCTAAACCCATCTGGCAGGCAGAAATGGCTGCTCCCTTGCTGTTTCCAAGAGTTTAAAGACATTATAAGTGTCTTTTGATTGTTTGTAAAATTGGCAAGCCTAGAAATGTTCTTCTCTTGCTACCCAAGTTGTCAATTGCACCAAGAAGGTGATAAACAAAGAGACAGACGTGAATGGGGCACATTCACAGCACTGGTTTCGTCTTCAGGTATCCCGCAGTTTTAGGAACGTTCCCTTTGTAATAGCGGGCTGGGGAGATGGCTGAGGTTAAAACCTAAGGTGGGGGGCGAGCTGTGATTAAAGGAACCCAAAGAGTACCTCTTCCCAGCCCAAGCCTGGTCCACAACAATATTTCTGCAACCTGATATGCTAATTTACATAAAAGAGAAATTCACTGCCGAGAGGCTTGCTCAAGCTTCAGTGATTCCTTGTCCTGGATCATCACCTGGTGGGCATGAGAACTCTCCTCCCAAGAAGCAAATCCTGTTTGTTGTCATTTGCATGGTACGCAATGCTTACTGGGAAATTGTATGTGGTCACTCACCCTAACCGAAGAAGGACTGCTAAAATACAGATACCTTTGCCCCAACTACTTGCTCACTTCAACCTTTAAAAATGTTTTTTATCTTGGGTACAAAAGGTGGATGTCGTTTTCATCCTTTTTCTAGCTCTTTCTTTTAACAATCGTCCTTTTGGCAGTGCTGGTCTTTGCTGTAAGAGGCACGTACCTTTCATTAGCCGGTATAAAGGAGCTCTAGACTACTGTGCTGCTCGCCAGTTTTGCATTTGTAAGCACGCTCCTGTATATCTTGCTTTGCGTGGGTATTGGGAAATTGAACTTGGAATTTATCATTAGGTTTTCCAGGGAAACGTCAACCACTGGGCCATCCTCTTTCTCTCTCTTTCTCTCTCTCTCTCTTTCTCTCTCTCTCTCTCTCTCTCTCTCTTTTCAAAGAAACTTGTTAAACCAGATATGTTTTAATATAGTGGAAGAAAGCAAAACAACTTTTCAAATAGTCCCGGATGTTCCTGAAGTTTCAAGCTCACTTCAATGGCTAGACTGATGATAATCTCTTCAAGTGCGTTCCGTCAGATACCTGCCTCTTAGAGAACATTGGAATGTATATGCACACGGATGATACGTGAGAATTTCTCCTCCCAATTATACCTATTTGCTACAATTCCAGGGCACAAGATTTTTGGGGGGATTTTCTTTCTTTCTTTCTTTCTTTCTTTCTTTCTTTCTTTCTTTCTTTCTTTCGAGTATTAATTCTTATTAAACTTGACCTTTGAATTTTATTTTATATTTTGGTTCTTTTTGAGGTAGGGTCTCATTCAAGCCCAGGCTGACATTGAACTCACAGAGATATTTCTACCTCTGCCTCCTTAGTGCTAGGATTAAAGGTGTGCACAACCATGCTTGGCAAACTTGGCATTTTTTAATTTTTATTTTTTTGGTTTTTAGAGGTAGGATCTCTCTCTACTCAGGCCGACTGACCTGGAATTCACTATGTAGTCTCAGGGTGGCTTCCAACTCACATGGGCTGCCTTCCATGTGCTGGGATTAAAGGTGTGCACCACCATGCCCGGCTTCTACACATATATATTTGGTTTTTCGAGGTAGGGTCTCACTCTAGTTCAGGCTGACCTGGAATTCACTATGTAGTCTCAGGGTGGCCTCAAACTCATGGCAATCCTCCTACCTCTGCCTCCCGAGTGCTGGGATTAAAGGCGTGAGCCACCATGCCTGGCTCATATATATATATATATATATATATATATATATATATATATATATATATATATATATATATTATCTGTTTCATTCACCACAATCTTGCCTATCTTTCATTTTGTTTTGTTTTTTGTTTTTTGGAGGTAGGGTTTCACTCTGGTCCAGGCTGACCTGGAATTAACTATGTAGTCTCAGGGTGGCCTCGAACTCATGGCGATCCTCCTACCTCTGCCTCCCATGTGCTGGGATTAAAGGCATGCGCCACCATGCCCGGCTCCTATCTTTAATTTCGAATCATCATAATGTATCTGTCTTCAAACGTGTTTCACTGAGCATTCAAACTGACACTGTCCTAATCTCCCTTGACATTTAAGCCTTTCAGATTCTCTTTATCTTGTTACTATTAGATGATGAGGATGAGTGTGTGTGTATGTGTGTGTGTGTGTGTACATAATCCTCAGCAGGTATAACTGCATTACGCCCCATATGATCCATTACATGTATGAGATTCTTTTCCCTGATCTGCTTTCTTGCTTTTTCTCTTGTATTGTTGCCTAGTGACATTATATACAATCAGGCTAACTTATTTTCTGAAGCATTTTGAAGCAAAATAACTTTAATAAAAATATAGAAAGGACATAATATCTAAAACACTGAACGCATGCATATCTTATCTTTAAATATAGAAATGTAGGCAAAACATGCTAACAGCACTGGAGACCATTTTTACCTGTCTGTTTAAATGAACCAATTTAATAAATATGTAATAGCACCAAGAAATTGTTTTTGTTAGAAAAAATCCATTAGCACAGGATAATGACTTGGCATATCTGTTTCAAAAAATTTCTTGTTAAATTTATTTACATGTGTGGATAAACATATTAATTACTTGTGCCGGGCGTGGTGGTGCACGCCTTTAATCCCAGCACTCGGGAGGCAGAGTAGGAGGATCGCTGTGAGTTCAAGGCCACCCTGAGAATACAGAGTGAATTCCAGGTCAGCCTGGGCTAGAGTGAGACCCTACCTCAAAAAACAAAACAAGAACAACAACAAATTAAAAAAACCAAAAAACATAGTAACTACTTAAGGAGAAAATACTAATTGCTTAAAGAGAAAATCTATAGTAGCAATTTTTGGATCCTAGTAATAGTAGACCTTGAGAACTCTTCCTACCCAGATGAGGGCAACTTTTTAATGAAGATGAGGCTGTTTCCTGGGACAGGAGACACCCTGTCCTGAAGGTCTTTCCTGAAACAATAGGGGCTTTTTGGACCATCTAGTGAACTCAGAACTGAGACAATGACTAAAATAAAACAATGTTTAATTGTATATACCTTTTCTTTAAAAATTTAATTGCATTATGATTTAAAGGGAAACTGGACTGACAAATTTCAATTTATATGACCATTTACTTAATCAACTTCATATTATGTAAACATTTTAAAGTATAAGCCCAAGAAATTATATTTATATATAACAAATGTGCATATATATACATATATAACATAAAAGATACATTAAGTAAAAAGTAAAGATTTTGTGTTTGATTTAGATATACCATTGTTAATTTAGACTATTCATTTGGTTTATATTCTTTCCTCTTCCTTCCTTTCTTTGTTTCTTTCTTTCTTTCTTTCTTTCTTTCTTGTTTGTTTTGTTTTGTTTTTCAAGGTAGGGTCTCACTCTAGCCCAGGCTGACCTGGAATTCACTATGTAGTCTCAGGGTGGCCTTGAACTCATGGTGATCCTCTTACCTCTGACTTCCGAGTACTGGGATTAAAGGTATACACCACCATAGCCAGCTTGGTTTCCTTTCTGTAGTACTAATTTATAATCTTAAACATGCACCTTTGCAGACATGAGTTAGTAGAACTACAAAAGAAAGTGTACAACATAAAGAGATAAAGCCTTTAATATCATTTTTTGGTTAAATTAGACAAGTTAAAAACTTTAACAGGCTGGAGAGATGGCTCCAGCAAAGGCTGATGACTCTGGTTCAATGCCCCAGTACCCATGTAGAGCCAGATTTACAAATGGGCACATGTATCCGGAGTTTGTTTGCAGTGGCTGGGGCCCTGGTATGCCCATTCTCTCTGTCTGTCTCTCTTGTATCTCTCTGCTTGCAAATAAAGAAAAATATTTTTAAAAACCTTTTTAAAAAACTGTTGAAAAATAGTCACAGATAGAAAATCAATACTCTTTTATCATAATGCCACAACTATGGGTTAAAGTTTTCCTAAAAATATAAATTATTAATTGAAAACTTAATAATATAGCCATTTTTCTTATATACACAGAAGCTTATCCAGTTTCTTAACTTTACTGTTGTTGTGTTGAGGTAGAGTCTCACTGTAGCCAGGTTGTCCTGGAATTCACTATGTAGTCTCAGGGTGGCCTCAAATTCATGTCAATCCTTCTACCTCTGTCTCCCAAATGCTGGAATTAAAGGTGTGCACCACTATACCCAGTCTGATTTTTTGAAGTTACATTTTCTGTTAATTTTTATTGTGAAATGAAAATGTAGTATAAAGATCTTTGACAAGCACAGAAACTGAACATTTTACGTTTAGAACTTATATACTAATTCTACAAAGAAATTAATTCCAATCTAATAAAAGCTTTTTTTTTTTTTTTTTTTTTTTTTTTGCGAGGTAGGGTCTCACTCTGGTCCAGGCTGACCTGGCTCAGAGTGGCCTTGAACTCTCAGCGATCCTCCTACCTCTGCCTCCCGAGTGCTGGGATTAAAGGCATGTGCCACCATGCCCAGCTTAATAAAAGCTTTTACTGTACATTATATAGAGGAATTTACCATTTAGCAATTTTCTGTCATACATTTGTTATTCATGACTACCTAAAAATGAGGTAGGATTAAATATTTTCAAACCGGTTTTGGAAAGAAATCACTACCAAAATCTATAGCCTAAGCCGGGCGTGGTGGCGCACGCCTTTAATCCCAGCACTCGGGAGGCAGAGGTAGGAGGATTGCTGTGAGTTCAAGGCCACCCTGAGACTACATAGTTAATTCCAGGTCAGCCTGGGCCAGATGAGACCCTACCTCGAAAAACCAAAAAAAAAAAAAATCTATAGCCTGATTAAACTGTCTTACGACCCCAATGAAAAATTTCCCACACAATCAAGTAGCATTTTAAGGTTTCATGCAATATTTAATAAATCAACGATGTCATTTTAATAGGTTTCAAGGATATATCTAAGCTTAAGTAAGTTATTTTTAGGCCTTTCATAGATCTGAAATGCATTGTAATCCAGTCACACATCTTAAATTGGCATACCAAGAAATAAAAATAATTCAAAGTAAAATTAACAAGTAATGATGAAAGTGTTCTATAGAAATGCATGGAGGAGATTGATGTGGCAACAAATTGTGTTCCTCAGTCATTTGGGGACTTTTAGGAAGCAGGCTAGGGTTTGTATTATGTTGTGTGAACACAGCATAGCATACATAAAGACAATTATGTCACACATGACACAGTCACATTGACCAGGTAGGTTGTTATCTTTGTTCCTCTTTGAAGGGAATGGGGTTCATGCTGGGGAATCTTTCAAGCTGTAATTTGTTTTCATTTCCTTGGCTAAGCTATCTGGTGGATGCCTTTGGTCCTGAGAGCTGTCATGCAGAGCTGGCATTTCTCTGGATCCAGCAGCTGAGTTTGTGAGGCTTGGGGTTCTTGTAGTGTTAAGCAATCTTAGCATAGTCACTTTGGATTAGTAAGTGTGAGAAATAGTGTTTGGATATTCATAAAGAAAGATAGAAGTAGGCCTGATATGAGGCAATGCATGTATCTCTTGAGGGTCTAATGCATGAGATATTGGCTTTGTGTATGAAGTCTGTGTTCTATCATTTCCTTCTGACACCACTAATTGGTGACTTCAGAATCTCCTGATTTTTCTTTCTACAACTGTCATCTGTAGCAGTCATCCTGTGTTTCTGAAACCAGGATTCAGTCCTTGATACTTGTACTTTCAGAGACAAGTGAGCAAAGACAGGAATTCCACCTTAAATCTGTGCTGTATTGGGAGAGCTGGAAATTTGGGATAAGAAAGGATTCTTCTCTTGGACAGATCTTGTATTTCATCTATAGCTAACAGTAAATATAGGAGGGGAAAGAAAGGCAGTAATTTTAAATATTTTTGGAGATGTAATCAGTCATGACTCTGAGATTTCTGGTGTTACTGGTTGTGTATGTCTTCTTGTGGACCTATGGACTCTTCTCTCCATGTAGTGAGGGTTTCATATAGACCAAAGCCAGTAGCCCATGCATTCCTCTGACTCTCCATTTTGGTTACATCTAGATCAAAAGTTAACACAGGACAAATCAAGACCAGTGTGTGTGTAGCTTATTTCATTTTACCATTTTACCATTATCACGCTTTTAAAAAAGATATTGTTATTAGATATGGGCGTAATTAGTATGTAAACAACACATGATTGTACCATCCTTTCCCACTTCCCTGCCCCTTTTCTGAAGAGGCCTTCCTCATTGGTGATGCAGGTCAGTCTCTGGGGATTGTGGGTCATGCATTTTGGGGCAGCAATCAGTTATGGGGGAGAGGCAATGTCTCTATGCAAAATGTCCCAACTTGTGGCTCTAACAATCTTTCTTTTCCCTCTTCCACAAAATTTCCTAAGCCACGTTGGGTGGGTTTTAAGTCTATTTCAGTGAAGGTCTCTGAGGAACCTCTGGATCTCTGGTTTGGTAGGTGTTGAGTGTCCTCTGTGTCTATCTCCTTCACCCTTGTGCTGGTATCAGGTTCACCAATAAAGCAGCACTCTTGTTTATTTCCCCAATTCCTCTGTGGTGAAGTGCGCTGGATCATTTATCTGCTCAGATCCTGCTCCCATCTGAAAAAGAGAAGCAGAATTTCCATCAGAGTGAAGTCAGCATCAGTGAAATTAGATAGCCACTATTAATTTAGAAAGAATTTAAAGGTTGTAGACCCATTTATATGCTAACATTAGTGGGAACTTGATATTGGGAAGCAAAATTGTTATCAGGATATGCTTTTTTCTGACTTGTTTCCCAGTCCCAGATATGGTTTTCTTTCCACTGAGCAGATGTGTTAGCCAATCCAATAGCAGTTGCTCACCCACCATAGCTGTGTGTGACTATTGCACTTGTGTGAGCATCATGTCAAGTTGTTGGCTACTGAGTCACTTAGACTTTTAGTTGCTCAGACGGATGTTGGCCACTTTTCCCCAGTAGCTCATGTGTTCACCTTCCAGAACTAGATGGGCTAATTGTCTGGGGAGTGGCTCACTTCCAAATTCCAACCAGATCCCTCCATGGTCCATGCTGATAGCATATGGTGTCTTCAACAGTAGGGCCTTACCATTAACCTCTGGTGGGTAATCAAGTTCTCTGTCAGAAGTCTATCTTGTTTGCTTTGGGAGAACTAGTAGGTCTCTCTGATCAACAGTTCATTGTGGATGTAAACCACATCCTGGTACAGGGAATTACAGACCAGCACCAGGGGAAAAGAGAAAAGGAAAAAAGTCAGAGAAGAGAAACAGGAGAAATTTAAGATTAGGTTTCATCTCACCCTCTCCAGGTCCTTCGATTCAGGTGCTCCCCCTAAGGTCCTCTTGAGGGTTCCACCTTTAATCTGACTTCCAGGATATAGGATTGTATGGTACCAGTTCAATTTGGGTTCAGTTTTGTGTGCCCTTTCCCTTCCCCCAAGCCCTACCTTCCCTACTGTCCAAGCTTTGAGATGCTATTCAGGTATGTCAGCAACTCAGGCTGTTCCATGTTAGAAATGGCAGAGGATTGAGACCATGTGATGGTTGTCTTTCTATGATTGTGTGAGCTCACTTAGAATGATCTGTTCCAAGTTCGACCATTTTTCTACAAATGTCAATATGTCATTTTTTCTTACTTCTGAGAATTCCATCGTGTACATATACCACATCTTGGTTATCCATTTATCCAATGATGGGCACCTGGGTTGATTCTAGTTTTTAGCTATTATGAATTGAGCAGCTATAAACAAGGTTGAGCGAATATCTCTGAATGTGCAGCTTTTAGGGTAAATATCCAGTAAGGGATGATCAGGGTCTGTTGGTAACTCTATAGTCATCCTTTTCAGGAGTCTCCATAATGCTTTCCATACTGGTTGTACCAGTTTACATTCCACCAACAGTGAATAAGTGTACCTATTTCTCCACATCCTCACCAACATTTGTAACATTTGTTTTCTTTTTTCTTTTTCTTTCTTTTTTTTAGTTTTTCAAGGTTTCACTCTTGTCCAGGCTGACCTGGAATTCACTCTGTAGTCTCAGGGTGGCCTTGAAGTCACGGTAATCCTCCTACCTCCACCTCCCAAGTGCTGGGATTAAAGGCGTGCACCACCATTTCTGGCTTCATTTAATTTTTTTAATGTCTGCTATCCTTACTGAGGTGAGGTGAACTGGGGTTCCCAATAGACATGACAGATGGAGCAGGTCTGTATTGTGTTTCCATGCTGCCCTAACACCATTGCATTGTAGCTGCATGTTCCCACGTCTGTGCTCATTTTAGGAAGTGTATCCTACTCATTTAAACAATATTATAAGGAGTCCTACCCTTCCTTTGACTCTTACATTCTTTCTGTTACCTCTTCTGCAATGAACTCTGAGCCTTGGAAGGTGTATTAGCGATCTTTAAGTGCTGAGCACTCCTCTGTCTCTTCTTCTCAGCTCCATGGTGCCTTCTGAATCATCCCAAGGTCATCGCCATCTGAAAAGAGAAGCTTCTCTAACCAAAAGTGAGAGTAGAATAATGGGCTGGATATCCATGACCTCACAGTGCCTGGAAATACCTACACAAGACCATCACAATAGGAGGAAAAGCCGGGCATGGTGGCGCACACCTTTAATCCCAGCATTTGGGAGGCAGAGGTAGGAGGATCACTGTGAATTTGAGGCCACCCTGAGAGTATATAGTGAATTCCAGGTCAGCCTGGCCTAGAGTGAGACCCTATCTTGAAAAACCAAAAAAAAAAAAAAAAAAAAAAAGGAAAAGGAAAAGATGATGACATTAAAATTAAAAGAGAGACTGATTAGCCGGGTGTGGTGGTGCACTCGGGAGGCAGAGGTAGGAGGGTCGCCAAGAGTTCGAGGCCACCCTGAGAGTACATATTTAATTCCAGGTCAGCCTGGACTAGAGTGAAACCCTACCTCACAAAACAAACAAACAAAAAAGACTGTTTGAGTGGGGGAGGTGATACAATGGAGAGTGGAGCTTGGAAAGGGAAAGTGGGGGAGGGAGGGAAGTACCATGGGATATTGTCTACAATTAAGTAAGTTGTCAATAAAAGTAAATAAATAAAATAAAATAAATAAAGGGAGTCTGTTGGGCTTGCCTCAAAACTAACTAACAAACAAAATAAATAAAATCCAGGTGTTTCTAAAAAAAATATTGTTTTTTTTTTTTATGCTGGTCATGGTGGCGCACGCCTTTAATCCCAGCACTCGGGAGGCAGAGATAGGAGAATCGCTGTGAGTTCAAGGCCACTCTGAGACTACCTAGTGAATTCCAGGCCAGCCTGGGCTGGAGTGAGACCCTACCTCGAAAAACTTAAAAAAAAAAAAACAGTTTAGGCTAAAACAAAGTAAAATGGAGTTCATTGTTAGGGTGTCCTGACTATACACATGATTGATATGCAAATTGTTATATCTTGCTAGTTCACTTGCCCCTCCCCTTGACTATAAAAACTATAAAATAAAAATAAAATCTTCAGTTGGGGCCACAACTTCTTTAAAAAGCTACCTTAGGGCTGGAGAAATGGCTTAGTGGTTAAGGCACTTGCCTGTGAATCCTAACAACTCAGGTTTGATTCTCCAGGTCCCACATAATCCAGATGTACAAGGTGGTGCATGAGTCTGGAGTAACTTTGCAGTGGTTAGAGACCCTGGTGTGCGTATTCTTACTCTTTTCTCTTTCTCTCTCTCTGTCTCCAATAAATAAATAAATACAAATAATTATTTTTTTAAAAGGTACCTCAAACTTTTTGGCCCCCAGGTAATAAACTCTACTTTCATTCATTACTGGTGTTAGAATGATTTTTCCATAAAATTTCTACAACAGGGCCAAAACCAGTTCAGAAACTGGAGCAGGCACACCTTTGGGGGCTAACCCTTGCTCTGGAATATATTGATCCTTTATGATTTCATGTTGGTATTCAGAAAATAGATAACTACCTTGCCTCCTAGGTCAAGCAACAGACCCATCCAGATTTCTAGGGATAATAAATAGCTGTCTGAGTTCTTTTAATATTTATTTGTATGTGTGTCTTTGTGTACATGAATGCCCAGCTTTCTGAGTGCTGATCTTTATAAGTTGTTTACTTAAAGTTACTTGTATATTTATTCTTGTGTATGGGGTATGTGGTCTGTGTGTCTATGCATTGCCCCATGCGGTCATCTGTGTTGCCAATAAATCTTACTATATGCATATTCAAGAGAGCTAATGACATGTCTAAATTCATACAAGTGGCCAGGCTGTGGTGGTACATACTTGGGAGGCTGAGGCAGGAGGATGACCATGAGGTTGAAGCTATTCTGGAATATGTAGTGAGACCTTATCTGAAAAAAAATTAAATGTAGGGGCTGGAGAGATAGCCCAGTGGTTTAAGTGATTACCTGCAAAAACTAACAATCTGGGTTCAATTCCCCATGCATACATACAGCCAAATGCATAAAATGGTGCATGCATCTGGAGTTTTAGCCTCTGGAGGCCCTGGCATGCCCATTCTGTTTTTCTCTTCTATCTCTCTCTCTGCTTGCAAGCAAATAAATAAAAATATTTTCAGGGCTGGAGAGATGGCTTAGCATTTAAGGTGCCTGCCTGCCAAGCCTAAGAACGCCCATTGGATTCTCCAGGTCCCACCTTTAGCCAGATGCAAAGTGACTCAAGAGCACAATGCAAAACTTGCCCACAAGGGGGCGCACACATCTGGAGTTCGCTCACAGTGGCTGAGAGGCCTCGGGCACACCCATTCTCTCTCTCTGCCTCTTCCTCTCTGTCTCTGTCTCTCTCTCTCTCTGTCTCTCAAATAATTTAAAATTTTTTTCAATAATTAAATAAAATGAAATCAATTTTAATAAATGAGTAACACCAGTATTACTTAAATCAGAAGTTATCCTGGTATATCGGCCATCCAAGTCATTTTTCTGGGTTAGGGGTGTAATTTGGTGATACAACACTTGCCCAGCAAGTGCAAGGTCCCTGAAGGTTCAGTCCCCAGCACTGCACATTTTAAAACAATTCATTTTTTTCTTTCCTTTATACTATTAATCTGTAGAAAATATAAATTGAAAAATTTAATAATAAATTCATACCATTGAGCTAAATAAGAATAAAGTCTAAATATAACTAATTCATGTTCTTTTTTGGAGGCAAGCCCAACAGACTCCTTTTTTTTTTTTTTTTTTTTTTTTTTTTTTTTTTTTTGGTTTTTCAAGGTAGGGTCTCACTCTGGTCCAGGCTGACCTGGAATTAACTAACTATGTAGTCTCAGGGTGGCCTCGAACTCTCGGCGATCCTCCTACCTCTGCCTCCCGAGTGCTGGGATTAAAGGCGTGCGCCACCACGCCCGGCTTCTCCTTTCTTTTTGCAAGAGACCAAGACAGAGACAGAGGATTGGCATGCCAGGACCTCCAGCCACTGCATAACAACTCCAGATGCGTCCCCTTGTGCACATGTGCCACTTTGTGTACTTATGTCACTGTGAGTCTGCCTTACTTGGGACCTGGAAAGCTGAACATGAGTCATTAGGCTTCACAGGCAAGCTCCTTAACTGCTAAGCCATCTCTCCAACTCTAATTCATGTTTTTTAAGTTATTTTGTCTTTGCATGTAGAAGTGGAAAAAAAATGTCTCAAATATTTAGTGAACTTTTGTGTCTACACCACAATTCCAGATTGCCAAAAGTAGTTACTGACAATTTCAACAGTTAGCAAGTGGCCATGAAACTGCCTAACAATGGTGGGAGTGGTTCAGACCCCTACACAGGGTTTCCCAGTGTGCCAAAGATTCACAGCAAATGCTTACAGGTCCTACAAGAGGACAACAAAAGGTAGGCAAAGATAGTCCATTAAAATATCACATCAGGGCTGGAGGGATGGCTTAGCAGTTAAGATGCTTACCTGCAAAGCCAAAGGACCTAGGTTTGATTCCCCAGGACCCAAGTAAGGCAGATGTACAAGGCAGCACATACATCTGGGGTTTGTTTGCAGTGGCCAGAGGCCCTGGTGCACCCTTTCCTACTCTATATCTGCCTCAATCTCTTTCATGCATGCACTCTCATAAATAAATAAATAAATAAATAAATAAATAAATAAATAGTTTAAAATGTCACATCACTGAATAATCCTGTCTGTATCACAGATGGGTACTACTTTGTTTTAAATACAAAGTATATTTATTCATATGTCACACACACAAATAGGCCCATGTAGGTTTTAGTAGACAAGCAATGCCAGAGATGGAGAGATTGCTTAGCTGTTATGGCAGTTGCATATGAAGCCCGAGGGCCCGTTCCATGTAAGCCTTCATTTCCTATACACTCTAGCTTCTCCCAAGATCATTTGCAACCAACGATGCAGCAAGGAGAAGTGACTAGAATCCCAGAGGAGGGTCCTGTGCCCTTCCCTGTCCTCCTGTTCCCATCATCACAGGCATGGCTATCCCTGTACTGTTCTATTCAATTAGGACCATGCCTACTGGGCCAGGACATTCTCTACTCAAGGACGGCATCATGATATGCCTGAAGGAAGAAAGCCCATGCTGCAGCATGCCTTAACCTCACTGTGTGACCAATGCATAGCAAATTACCTTGATGTTTTAAATGTTCATCTATTTTTATTGTACATTTCTTCCTGGTACGTAATTTTGCCCAGTACTTTAGTATATAACTCCACTGGTTTGGACAGATGGCTTAGCTGATAAGGCGCTTACTTGTGAAGCTTAAGGATTTAGGTTCAACTCCCCAATACCCACCCACATAAGCCAAATGTACAAGATGGCACATATGTCTGGAATTCATTTACAGTGGCTATGTAAAGAAAACAAAATGTTATTATGCATCACTCTCATAAATAAATAAATAAATAAATAAATAAATAAATAAATAAATAAACTTGTTTAAAATGTCACATCACTGAATAATCACTTGTTTGATCAGGTGATGGGTCCCAAGGCTGTTTTAAATACAAAGTATATTTATGTAACTGGCCACAGACCTATTCACAAGTTCGGTTTTTCTTCCAATAAATTCTAGAGAATGTGAGTTGTTAGCTTTATGGCTTAACTCCCATTCTGTTTCTACAATAAACATTTTATGTAAGCCTTCAATAAAAACTGACCCTCTAGCTGCATCCTAAGATCTTTGCAACTCTGGATGCAGACAAGGAGAAGCTTTTCTTTTCTTTTTTTTTTTTTTTCTTTTCTTTTTTTTTCCTTTTTGTTTTTTTTTTTTTTTTTGGAGGGGTCTCACTATCCCTCAGGCTGACCTATTCACTATGTAGTCTCATGGCCTTGAACTCTCGGCCATCTTTTTCTTCTACCTCAAGGTGCTGGGATTAAAGATATGCCACCACACCTGGCTTTCTTTTGCTGCAGCATGCCTTAACACTTCTGTGACCAATGCAACAGCAAATTAACAGCTTGATGTTTTGAATGTTCATCTATTTCTTCTTTCTGTCCTTTCTTCTCTTCCAAATAAATAAGTAAATATTTAAAAATATAAATGACTGGCTGGAGAGATGGCTTAGCTGATAAGGCGCTTGCCTTGTGAAGCCTAAGAATTTAGGTTCAACTCCCAATAACCCATGGAAGCCAAATACACAAGGTGGCATGTATGTCTGGAATTCATTTACAGTGGCTATGTAAAGAAAACAAAATGTTATTATTTCTTTTCTTTTTTCTTTCTTTCTTTCTTTCTTTCTTTCTTTCTTTTTTTTTTTTTTTTTTTTTGGTTTTGCGAGGTAGGGTCTCACTCTGGTCCAAGCTGACCTGGAATTAACTATGTAGTCTCAGGGTAGCCTCGAACTCTCGGCGATCCTCCTACCTCTGCCTCCCGAGTGCTGGGATTAAAGGCGTGCGCCACCACACCCGGCTTATTATTTCTTTATATCAAGCTTAGAGAAAAATAGAAGTCACTTCCTTGTCAGAGGCCATAAAAGAATGGAATGAAACACTTGTTTGAGCAGGTGAGGATGGTCCCAAGGCTGCTTCACACACCCCAGGCTCTTCCTGTAACTGGCCAGCAGACCTATTCACAAGTTCGTTTTTTTCTTCCCTATAATCTTCTAAGAATGTGAGTTGTGATTTATGGCTTAACTCCCATTCTGTTTCTACAATAAACATTTTATAGTTTTTTTTCCAATAAAAACTGACCCTCCAGTTCGAAGCTGCATCCTAAGATCTCAAACTCTGGATGTAGACCTGGTGCACCAGCTTTTCTTTTCTTTTTTTTTCTTTTTCTTTTCTTTTCTTTTTCTTTTTCTTTTTTTTTTTTTTTTGGAGGTAGGGTCTCACTCTAGCTCAGGCTGACCTGGAATTCACTATGTAGTCTCAGGGTGGCCTTGAACTCTCGGCCATCTTTTTACCCCTGCCTCCTGAGTGCTGGGATTAAAGGCGTGTGCCACCACACCTGGCTTTCTTTTTCTTTCTTTTTTACCTAATAAAACTTTGCCTCACATTCTGTGAGTCAATGTGCAACACCAGACCCCATAACAGCTAAAGGTCCTGATGTGCCCATTTTCTCTCTTTCTGTCCTTTCTCTCTCTTCCAAATAAATAAGTAAATATTTAAAAATATAAATGAGGGCTGGAGAGATGGCTTAGCTGTCAAGGTGCTTGCCTGAGAAGCCTAAGAATCCACATGCAACTCCCCAGAACCCATGGAAGCCAGATACACAAGGTGGCATGTATGTCTGGAATTCATTTACAGTGGCTAGAGGTCCTGGTGTGCCCATTCTCTCTCTCCTTCTTTCTTTCTCTCCAAAACAAATAAATATGTAAAAATATAATGAGGGGTGGAGAGATGGCTTAGTGGTTAAGTGCTTGTCTGAGCCTTAAATGCTATGCCATTTCTCTAGCCCTGTATGTTAATTTTCTTTCTCCTTCAGTAGAATATAAATTCCATGAGGTACAGAATTCCCTTGTTGACTGCTGTATCTACTCAACACTTAAAAAGGATATTCACCATGGTTGTCTCTCAATAAACATCTGCCCAGGCCGCTAGCAGAGGCACGGGGGACAAGGGAAGGAGACACATACCTGGATGGTGTTGAAGTCCCCAACTGCCATCTTGTGAAGGTGAAGAAGGTTCTATGAGGGAAAGGCTCCCCCACCCTCACCCCACCCCCACCCTAAGTAGGGTCTCAGTCTAACCCAGGCTGACCTGAAACTCACTCTGTAGTTCCAGGTTTGCCTTGAACTCACAGCGATCCTCCTACCTCTGCCTCCCAAGAGCTGGAGCACCACACTCAACTGAAAAGATTTAAATTTTTTTTTGTTTATTCATTTACATGCAGAGAGAGAGAGAGAGAGAATGAGAATGGGTGTGCCCGAGCCTCTTGGCCCCCTGCAAACAACTTTACACACATGTACCACTCTGTGCATCTGGCTAACGTGGGTACTGGGGAATTGAACCCAGGCTGTCAGGCTTTCAAGTAAGCACCTTTAACCACTGAGCGGTCTTTCCGATCAACCCTGCTGAATACCCAGTGCTCTTTGACCTTTCTTTCATGAGTGTGCATGTGGGTGCTCATACGTGTGTGTGCACATTCTTGTTCACATGTGTACATGGAGGCCATGTATGTGGAGGCCAGAGAACAACCCTATGTGTCTTCCTTAGGAATGCTGTCCACCTTTTTTTTTTAAAAAATACATTTTATTTATTCATTTATTTGAGAGAAAAAGAGGTAGAGAGAGTGAGAGAGAGAATGGGCCTCCAACCACTGCAAACTAACTCCAGATGCATGCACCTCCTTGTGCATCTAGCTTACGTGGGTCCTAGGGAATCAAATCAGGGTTATTTGGCTTTGCAGGCAAAGGCCTTAACCGCTAAGCCATCTTCTCCAGCCCTATCCACAGGGAGACCTGACAACAAAAACATACATATATGGAGAGTAAATATATAGAGAGAGAAAGAGAGGGAGAGAGAGAGGGAGGGAGGGAGGATTATAACCAAAATATATTATCTAGTCAGGTGAAGTGGTAAATAAATGCCTTTTGTCCCAGAATTCGGGATGCTGAGGTAGGAAGTTTGCTGAGTTTCAGGGTAGCCTGGACTACAGAGTAAGTTCCAGGTCAATGTGGTCTAGAGTGAAAACCTGCCTTGAAAAAAATCAGAACAAAACAAAAAATATATATATGTACATATACATATGAAAATTGTCCATAAAAATGTTAGGTACTGGTGCATGCCTTAATCACAGCACTTGGGAGGCAGAGGTAGAAGGTTCCACCTGAGGCCACCCTGAGACTATGTAAGTGAATTCACAGGTCAGCCCGGGCTTCAGCAAGACCCTACCTCGGAAAATAAAACAAAATGGTAAGGTAAAAAGAAGATTAGTGAAGATTCAGGGAGATTCTAGAAATAAGTAGAAAACCCAATAAAAATCAAGGGTTGGGGGCCACTGGTGGAGGACAAGCTGTACCAGAGCCAGAAGGGGCGGGGCTTTCAAAGGAGGTTCAGGAGATGTTGGGGGCAGGAATTAGGAGAAGGAGTAGCTCACACCAATCCCAGTGCCAGGCGTGGGGTGATCTTCAGTGCACAGAAGATGGAGGTGCTGACTGGACCGGACCTCATGGGCCTGAGGCACGAGTGGGGCAGATGGTGGGGGTCCTGACCACAAGGGACAATCAACACAGCTTTTTGAAACAGTTCTTTACCAGTGGTAGCGGGGTCACGTCTGGGGCTTGGAGACCAACTGAGAGTCAGGGTGCGCAGACTCCCCACCGTCCACCCTTCCCTACGTCTAGTCATCCCGCTGCAGAGTGGAAAGCGGGTTTATCCCACGGAAACCCAGGAGTCAAAGGGGGACCAGGAGGGCAGTGCTGCCCCGCCTTCCGCCTGGGCACAGACAAGGCCACAGCACGCGGGTGGGTGGACACCGGGACATGGGGAGGGACAGGGGACCAGTTGGATGATGACCCGGGGACTGATATTCGGACGCAGAGAGGAGAGGCTGAGGGGCGCAGAGACGAAGCTCGGCTCCTCCGGGACTGGAGGTAAGACTTGGGTCCCACCACCGAAGAAAGGGGGGACGCCTCTCTGCGCATACGGCCCAGGAAGAAGCCCCGCCCCCTCTCCGCAGGTGAAGGGCCCCACCTCCATTCGGAAACGGATCAATAAATCACAAGGTAGACAAAAGGGAGGCGGAAGTTTGAGGCGGTGTTTCCTCCGGTCTCCTTCCGCTGCGTCCCCTGGAGTCCAGCTCTGGTGACGGGTTCAGGCTTAGTCCACGTGGGAGGCGGGGACGCCCCTCCCCGCTGGGTGCAGATGGTTTGGCACTCACGGGAGTTCCAGACTCTGGTCCCCGCAGATGATGCTCGGCAGGATGGGAATTGGCCCAGTCCGGGAAGGTCTTTCGTCCTGTGAGGTCACCTGCACCAAAGCCGAGCAGGTCATGGAGCGGGGACGATCCAGTGCGCCACCCCGCGTCCCCAGGGTCTCCCGCACAGTCCTCACCTGGACGGCCACATTAAAAGTCACAGGTCCCGACTGATGAGCCATCAGCCCGGGAACTGCCTGAAGTCTGGCCTGGAAGGAGAGCAGGGGATGGTCAGCCAGGAACCCACTCTGTGATTTCCCTAGGAATGTGTGTTTTCTTTTAGTTTGTTTTGTTTTGGGTGGTAGTGTCTCAGCGTGGCCCAGGCTGACCTGGATTTCTCTCTGTAGTTCCAGGCTGTATTTGAACCCACAGCGGTCTTTTACCTCTGCCTCCCAAGTGCTGGGGTTAGATGATTAGAAGCAGGTACCACGCTGCCTGACTCCTTAGGAATTTTTAAACATTTTTATTTACTTACAAGCAGAGAGAGAATGAGAGAATGAGGATGAGTGTGCCAGGGCCTGCAGCAGCTGCAAACTCCAGATGCATACAACACTGTGCATCTGTCTTTATGTGGTACTGGAGAATAGGACCTGGGTCATTAGGCTTTGCAGGCAAGTACCTTAACCACTAAGCCATGTCTTCAGTGCTTTTATTAAAATAATTTTTTTTAAGTTTACTTATTTGAGGGCTGGAGAGATGGCTTAGCGGTTAAGGCGCCTGCCTCCTAAGCCTAAGAACGCTGGTTCCAATCTCCAGGTCCCACATTTAGCCAGATGCAAAGTGACGCAAGGGCGCAATGCCGCACTTGACCACAAGGGGGCGCACGCATCTGGGTTTCGTTCGCAGCAGCTGAGAGGCTGCTGGCGTGCCCATCTGTCTTCCTCTCCCTCTCTCTGTCTCTCTCGGTCTTTCTCCAAAAAAAAAAAAGTTTACTTATTTGAGAGAGTCAAAGAGAGAGAGAAAATGGGGGTCAGGGCCTCCAGCCCTGACAAACTCCAGACACATGTGCCATCTTGTGCATCTGTCTTATGTGGGTCCTGGGGATTTGAACCAGGGTCCTTTGGCTTTGCAGGCAAATGCTTTAACTGCTAAGCCATCCTCCAGATCTAAGATAATTTTTTTATATATGTGTTTACCTAGGATTTTTTTAAATTTTTAAAAATATCTTTACATTTGTATTTACTTATTTGAGAGACAGAGAGATACATAAATAGGCAAGTAGAGAGAAAGAATGGGCATGCCAGGGCCTCCAGCCACTGCAAACGAACTCCAGTTGTGTGCACCCCCTTGTGCATCTGGCTTATGTGGATCCTGAGGGGTCGAACCTGGGTCCTTTGGCTTTGCAGGCAAGTGCCTTAACCGCTAAGCCATCTCTCCAGCCTTACCTAGGACTTTTTTTTTTAAATATTTTATTATTTATTTATTTATTTATTTATTTGAGAGAGAGAGATACAGAAATAGGCAGGTAGAGAGAGAGAGATAGAGAATGGGTGCGCCAGGGCCTCCAGCCACTGCAAACGAACTCCAGATGCATGCACCCCCTTGTGCATCTGGTTTACATGGGTCCTGGAGAATCGAGCCTCGAACCGGGGTCCTTAGGCTCCACAGGCAAGCATTTAACGGCTAAGCCATCTCTCCAGCCCCTTACCTAGGACTTTTTAAAAATATTTATTTGCTGGGTGTGGTGGCACACTCCTTTAATCCCAGCACTCGGGAGGCAGAGGTAGGAGGATCACCATGAGTTTGAGGCCACCCTGAGACTACATAGTGTATTCCAGGTCAGCCTGGACCGGAGCGAGACCCGATCTCAAAAAACCAAAAATAAAAAATATTTATTTGAGTGAGGGAGTGAGACAGAGAGAGTGAGAGAGATTGGGTGCACCAGAGCCTCTAGCCAATGCAAAGAAACTCCAGATAAATGCACCACCTTGTGCATCTCGCTGTACATGGGTCATAGGGATTTGGACCCAAGTTCTTAGGCTTTGCAGGCAAGTGTTTTAACTGCTGAGCCATCTCTCTGGCCCTCCCCAGGCACTTAGGTTTTTTTTTTTTTTTTTAGTTAGGCTCTCACTCTAGCCCAGGCTGGACTAGAATTCACTATGTACTCTCAGACTGGCCTCAAACTCTCAGCGATCCTAATACCTCTGCCTTTCAAGTGCTAGGATTAAAGGTGTGCGCCAACACGCCTGACAAGGAATTTTTTATTATTGTATTTGATTTTATTTTTACTTTCAGTACTGGCAAGCAAGCATTCTACCACTGAGCCATGCCGCTAGTCCACACTGGATTCTAGGCAGGAGCTCTGCCACTTAGCAACATGCCCAACCCTGGTGTGAGTGCATGGGTGTATGTGCAGGTGTGTGCACCTGGAGACCAGGGATCCATGTAGGGTGTCTTCCTCTCTCACACCCCACCGTATCTTTAGAGACAGGATCTCACCGCACCTGGAGCTCAGCAGTTTGGTTAGGCCAGCTCTCGTCCCTGCTCTTTCTTTAGTGCTATGGATCCGAAATTTACCACATGAGGCATATCCCCAGATTTGTTTTTTAACTTGAGACAGTATCTCACTAAGTTTCCCTGGCTCCCCTTAACGCACTCTTTCGCTCAGGAAGACATGGAACCTGGCAGTCCAAGAGCCTCCACCTCTTGGGTAGCTGTGACAGGGAGCATGCCAAGGTCTGGCTTCTCAATGGTTGTGGTGCTCCCTGGCCTCAACCCCAGGTTCCGTCCACTGGACTTGGACTTCACTCCCTCCCTACATCACCACCTGGACCTGCTCACCTAGAGCACTCTCTTTTCTCTGTGACTGAGGACTCAAACAAAACAAAACAAAACAAGAAAAAAATGTGTGGTGGGATGTGGTTGACTGGAGACATGGCTCAATGGCCTGCAAAGCCTGATGGCCTGGATTCAGTTGCCTAGTACCCGTGTAAAACCACATGCACAAAGTGGTGCATGCATCTGAAGTTCATTTGTAGTAGCAAGATATCCTGGTGTATCCATGCTCTTTCTTTCTCTCTCTTTTCTTGCCATAAAGAAACAAAAACATAAAATAAACAATGTGAGGCAGGAGGATTGCCAAAAGCTCAAAGCCAGACAACTACAATGTTAAACCCTGTCTGAAAACAAACACAAAGCGTAAGGGGAGCAGGAGGGACAGGTCGGCCATCTCAGCTACTCATGAGACAGAGGCAGGAGCTTCCGAAGCTCAAGGTCATCCTGGGCACCAGGGCAAGTTCAAGTCCACCCAAGGTAACTTAGAAAGCCTATCTCAAGCCAAAAAGTGTAAAGAGGACTAGAGATGTCACTCATGGGTAGAGTGCTGGCCTAAAATCCAAAGAGGGGCAGAATAGAGCACTTGCTTAACATGTAGGAAATGCTGAATCCAATCCACAGTACTGGAAAAAGCAAGCTAACAAGGGGGGCAGAGAAGATGGGTCACCATTAGGCACTTGATTGCAAAGCCTGCTGGGCCAGGTTCCATTCCCAAGCTGCCTCCATAAACCAGAGGCAAAAAGGCAAAAACTTAACCAAGCGTGGTTGTGCACGCCTTTGATCCCAGCACTGGGGAGACAGAGATCACCATGAGTTTAAGTCCAGCTTAGAGATACAGAGTCAGTTCCAGGTCAGCCTGGGCCAGAGTGAGACCCCGCCTCAAGCAAACAAACAAGCACTAGTGAAAATGTTCCAGGCATGGCGGCGCACACCTTTAATCCCAGTACTTGGGAGGCAGAGGTAGGAGGATCACTGTGAGTTCAAGGCCACCCTGAGACTACCTAGTGAATTCTAGGTCGGCCTGAGCTAGAGTGAGACCCTACCTCAAAAACTCAAAGAAGAAAAAAAAAGTGAAAATGTGGCACAAGTATGTGGTGTTTATTTGCAGAGGCAAGAGGCCTTGGTGCCCTGATACACAAACATGCAATCATGTGCACACAATAAATAAAAATTACAAAAACAAAAACGATCAATAGCCAGGCATGGTAGCACGCATCTGGTTTCCAAGCACTGGAGAGGATGAGACAAAATGGTCAATTTCAAAATGAATGAAGAATGGGATGAATGTAGAGTTAATATGTAAAAAAAAAAAAAAAGGGATGGGAGGGAAGGAGATAGGGAGGAAGGAAAGTGGGTGGTCAGGAGAGAGGGGGATTTTCACCCAAAGAAGAGCTGTTTTGGCCTGAGGTCCCATCCTGCCCTTCTTTTCTTTCCAAAGAGTTTGCTTAGGTAAGATTTCATGCCCTTCTTGGGGCCTTTGTGGAGGGCATCTGGGGTGTCCTCGCTGGGGGAGCAAGTCAGAGAAAGGGCAAATTCTGGGATACCTGCTGTCCCTCCATGTCCTCACCCCCCCTCCCATCTCACCCTCCATGTTCTCAACCTTCATCCCTGCTGACCTGTCACGGGAGGGTCCCCTCTTCCAGGTACTCTTCCTGCAGTGCTGAGACCTGGGTCTTTCTCTGACGATGAGCAGAGTGGGGAGTGGGTGGTGGGGTGTCACCTGTTATGGCCGGGCCCTCTCCTGGTGGAACCCCAGCTTCCTCCTTGGGGACATGATTCTGGAGAGATGAATAGATGCAGCGTTAACTTGGAGGCTTATAATGGGGACTCCCCCTTAATTGGGATGTCTTCTAGGAGGTGCTTGGGTTGTTTGTGGTTTTGAGTACTAATTTAAGGTAGCCCAGAACAGGCGAGGGCCATGTGCCAATGACTGCAGAGCCCTGGAGCAGGAGAAGGCCATGGGTATAGCTCTGCTTGTGGTGCACGAGTAGGGTATCTCTGTCCCGGAAAAGCCAAGGAGTTCCAGTCCTGTGAACAGGATGCAGGTTGACAGCAAAACCAGTAAGGCTACGTGCTGCCCTGCATCTCCAAAGATCAATTTCTCCCGCCTTCCTACTCTCCCTCGTCCTCCTATGTCTTTCTGCCTCTTCCTCTTCTTTTTATTTTCTTAATTTATTTAATAGAGACACACAATGAGAGGGAAAGAATGGGTACACCAGTGTTTCTTGTCTCTGTAAATGAACTTCAGACAACTGCCCCACTTTGTTCATCTGGCTTTATGTGGGTACTTGGGAATCAGACACAGGTCCTCAGGCTGTGCAAGCTTCTGAGATTCCACCCCCTATTAAAACTCAAAGAAGAAAAAAAAGTGAAAATGTGGCACAAGTATGTGGTGTTTATTTGCAGAGGCAAGAGGCCTTGGTGCCCTGATACACAAACATGCAATCATGTGCACACAATAAATAAAAATTACAAAAACAAAAACGATCAATAGCCAGGCATGGTAGCACGCATCTGGTTTCCAAGCACTGGAGAGGATGAGACAAAATGGTCAATTTCAAAATGAATGAAGAATGGGATGAATGTAGAGTTAATATGTAAAAAAAAAAAAAAAGGGATGGGAGGGAAGGAGATAGGGAGGAAGGAAAGTGGGTGGTCAGGAGAGAGGAGGGATTTCTCACCCAAAGAAGAGCTGTTTTGGCCTGGAGGTCCCATCCTGCCCTTCTTTTTCTTTCCAAAGAGTTTGCTTAGGTAAGATTTCATGCCCTTCTTGGGGCCTTTGTGGAGGGCATCTGGGGTGTCCTCGCTGGGGGAGCAAGTCAGAGAAAGGGCAAATTCTGGGATACCTGCTGTCCCTCCATGTCCTCACCCCCCCCCATCTCACCCTCCATGTTCTCAACCTTCATCCCTGCTGACCTGTCACGGGAGGGTCCCCCTTCTTCCAGGTACTCTTCCTGCAGTGCTGAGACCTGGGTCTTTCTCTGACGATGAGCAGAGTGGGGAGTGGGTGGTGGGGTGTCACCTGTTATGGCCGGGCCCTCTCCTGGTGGAACCCCAGCTTCCTCCTTGGGGACATGATTCTGGAGAGATGAATAGATGCAGCGTTAACTTGGAGGCTTATAATGGGGACTCCCCTTAATTGGGATGTCTTCTAGGAGGTGCTTGGGTTGTTTGTGGTTTTGAGTACTAATTTAAGGTAGCCCAGAACAGGCGAGGGCCATAAAGCAATGACTGCAGAGCCCTGGAGCAGGAGAAGGCCATGGGTATAGCTCTGCTTGTGGTGCACGAGTAGGGTATCTCTGTCCCGGAAAAGCCAAGGAGTTCCAGTCCTGTGAACAGGATGCAGGGTTGACAGCAAACCAGTAAGGCTACGTGTTGCCCTGCATCTCCCAAAGATCAATTTCTCCCGCTCTTCCTACTCTCCCTCGTCCTCCTATGTCTTTCTGCCTCTTCCTCTTCTTTTTATTTTCTTAATTTATTTAATAGAGACACACAATGAGAGGGAAAGAATGGGTACACCAGTGTTTCTTGTCTCTGTAAATGAACTTCAGACAACTGCCCCACTTTGTTCATCTGGCTTTATGTGGGTACTTGGGAATCAGACACAGGTCCTCAGGCTGTGCAAGCTTCTGAGATTCCACCCCCCTATTTTTGGAGGTAAAGTCTCATTCTAGACCAGTCTGACTTGGAACTCACTCTGTACTCCTAGGCTGGCCTGGAACTCACAGCAATTATCCTACCTCTGCCTGCACCCTTTCTGTAAACAGCATTTCACCACGCAGCCCAGGCTGATCTCCAAACTCACAGCAATCCTCCTGTCTCTGCCTCACCAACTCTGGGGTTCCAAGCATTGGGAAGCTATATCCAGCTCCTCAAGGGTCAATTCTCTTTCTAGCTATAATGCTCCACACAGTGATATTAAAACAGACAATGAAATGGAAGAAGGGGGAGAAGGAAGGAGGTGAGTCTACATGGCTGAGTGTGGTGCATGCCCGTGACACCAGATGCTTGAAGTTGAGGCTTTTGGACCATTGGATTCATGAATACATCATCATCCTGAGCAATGCAACAAGACCCCAGGTCAAAAACACAAAAAAGGGGGGCTGGACAGATGGCTTAGTGGTTAAGGCACTTGCCTGCGAAGTCTAAGGACCCATGTTCAACTGTCCAGATCGCACATAAGCCTGACACACAAAAGTGAATTGAAGCCAGGCGTGGTGGTGCACATCTTTAATCCCAGCACTCAGGAAGCAGAGGTAGGGGAACTGATGTGAGTTTGAGGCCACCTTGAGACTACACAGTGAATTTAAGGTCAGCCTGAGCTGGAGTGAGACCCTACCTCGAAAAAAAAAAAGGTGAATGAAATGCAAGATCACACATGACCACTAGGTGGCACAAGCCTCTGGAGTTGGATTGCAGGGGCTGAGGCCATGGTGCTCCTCTCTCTCTCTCTCTCTCTCTCTCTCTCTCTCTCTCTAAAATAAAATTTAAAAAAACCAAGCTGGGCGTGGTTGTGCACGCTTTTAATCCCAGCACTCAGGAGGTAAAGGCAAGAGGATCACCATGAATTCGAGGCTACCCTGAGACTACATAGTGAATTCCAGGTCAGCCTGGGCTAGAGTGGGACGCTACCTTGAAAAACCAAAAGAAAAAAAAGTACAGAAAAGAAAGAGGAGCTGGGTGTGGTGACACATGACTTTAATGCCAGCACGTGGAAGCAGGGGTAGGAGGATCACTGTGCCTTTGAGACCAGCCTGGGACTACAGAGTGAATCCCAAGTTAGGCTGGTGTAGAGTGACACCCTTCCTAAAACAAAAAAGGAATACTATGCAAAAAAAAACCTCAAAATAAGTGAAAACAGACAGATATGACTAAAGAGAAAGTCAATGCAGGTTCCAAACCCACTGGTTCGGCTTTCCCTTTGTCCTTTGGGTTGAAACTTGATTTTTTCTTCATTCCTTCCTTTTTTTGTTGTTACCTGTAAACACACATGCTATGCAAGTGCTCTAGAACTAAGCTACCTCCCAGCTACATTCTTTTTAAAAATTTATTTATTTATTTGACAGTGAAAGAGGGGGAGAGAAAGTGGGAGAGAATGGGTATGCCAGGGCCTCTAGCCACTGCAAACAAACTCCAGATGTGTGTGCCCCCTTGTGCATCTGGTTAATGTGGGTCCTGGGGAATCGATCCTGGGTTCTTTGGCTTTGTAGGCAAACGCCTTAACTGCTAAGCGCTCTCTCCAGCCGCCCTTCCCACCACATTCTTAACATGTGTTTGCCTTCCTTTCTCCCTCCTTTTCTTTCCTTTCCTTTTCTTCCTCCCTTCCTTTTAAAAAAATATTTCATGTGGGCTGGAGAGATGGCTTAGTGGTTAAGGTGCCTGCCTGCCAAGCCTAAGAATGCTGGTTCCAATCTCCAGGTTCCACTTTTAGCCAGATGCTAAAAGTGACGCAAGGGCACAATGCCACACTTACCCACAAGGGGGCACACGCATCTGGAGTTTGTTCACAGCTGCTGAGAGGCTGCTGGTGCAACCATTCTCTCTCTCTCTCTAGCTCTTTCTCTCAAATAAAAAAAATTTATGTATTTATCTGCAAGCAGATATATAGAGAGAAGGGCGGAGAGAGAACCGGTGTGGCAGGGCCTCTAGCCACTGCCAGTGAATTCCAGATGCATGTGCCACCTTGTGCTTCCAGCTTTACCCGGGTACTGGGGAGTCAAATCCGGATCCATAGCCTTTGCATGCAAATGCGTTAGCCTCTGAGACATCTCTTCAGCCAAAAGAGTTTTTTTTTTCTTTCTGTTTTTTAAGGTAGGGTCTCTCGCTAGCCCAGGCTGACCTGGAACTCACTATGTAGTCTCAGCTTGGCCTAGAATTCACAGTGACCCTCCTGCCTCTGACTCCAGAGTGCTGCGACTACAGGTGTGCACCACCTCCCCAGGTGACATGTGCATTTCTTAATTCCTTCCCCAACTCTTCCCAAAGCGTGCCAGCACCCATGTTGCTGTCCATTCCCTGATTCCCAGTTCACTGGACCCAGCCCAGTTCTCTGCTTTTCCTGGCCCTGCCCAATCTGGGAGTCTCCATTTGATCCCCTTTTGGGGTGCTCATCAGGCAGGAGAACAATCATGGGGGGGTGGGAGTCAAAAGATAAACAGGCAGGGGAGGCCGATGGAGGTTCAGTTGAGAGAGAAGACAGGCTAGCTGGGGAGATATGGCCTCTTATCCCAGCCTCCTCTGCCTCCTCCTTCCCCAGCCCAAGGGACCCACCTTTATTCCCCACCGTGTCCACCCATGTCCCTCTCAGTCCAGGCCCCAGAGGTGGGCCAAAGGCACAAGCGATGTGAAGTCCACTCAAGACTCAGTCCACACTTAAGCCAATTCCCTGACCCCCACCTCATCTAAGCACCCTGTTTCTCACTTGTCCCTCCATCTAAGCCTCACAGGCGCCACCCCTCATTGAAGACCTTCACTGCCCCCCTTAATCTAAACTCCCTACCTCCCCATTCATCTAAGCCCCACCCTCATGTAAACTCCCATCCAACCAAACTCCTTGGCTAAGCCCCAACCCTTAGACACCCCCATCCCACAATGGCTTCAGCTCTTGGTTCTTCTCCAGCTGTGCCTCCAGCTGCCAAAACAGCTCCTCAAAGTTCCCCTGACATTGCTCACGCTGTGGACCGGATCCAAGACCTCTCACTTGCATCACCAGGATCAGCTCAGGCTCCTGGCTTGCCTCCTTGGAGGCTCCTCCCCTGACCCTCAGGCCACGCCCCTCACCTCGTGCAGAGCCTCTCCTCCCTGTGCCAGCTGAGCCTCAATCTCCGGCAAGGTCTCTGCCTTCTGCAGCGTCTGCTGCAGTTTCATCTTAGTATCTTCCAGCCATTCCTCCAGCTGATGCCTCTTCTCTTCACTCTGGAAGAGGCAGAAGAAGGGGAGTGGAGAGCCTTAGGCATAAGGGCCACAACGTCCCAGACTCTGCCCTTTCCCCCAGGCAGGACTTCACCTGCAAGTGCCAGGACTCCTTGGTCTAGGTGGACCACTATTCCCAGAAGGCCCTAGAGTGGCCTAGGCTGAAAACCCCAGACAAGGTCCCCTCTGAGTTTTCTGGAAAATGAAATTCCTTGCCCTGCTGAGGGTTACAGCTTTAATGCTGTTCTGGATGAAGGTAGAAGGCATTATGGTGGCATGGCTGTAATCCCAGCACATAGGCTGGAGGGATTCCAATTCCAGGCCAGCCTAGGCTACATAGCAAGTTCAAGGACAACCTACATAGAGGCACCCAGCCCCAATAACAAAAAAAAAAGTTCAAACACCCCTAGGATGTGAAGAGTCTAGCCACACATCTGCCATAACACAAGTCTAGAAACACAGAGCAGATTCCCCAGTGTCTTCTGGGAAACAAAGCTCCCTTCCATCTGCACAGCAGCACTCAACATACATGACTTGAGCACAGGTTTAGAACCCAGAAGGTTCTAACCGGGGTCTGATGAAAGCTGGAACATCAGGGAACCTCTATGAGAAGCCTTGGAGTGGGGCCACCGATTCCTACCAACAGGCCCAAAAGTCATCAAGGAGGAAGAAAAATAAGAGATCATTCTATTTTCTCCTTCACTGCCTTCAAGGATCCAGGTATGGGATTTGGGGATGGCTCAGCACTTAAAGGGGCTTGCTTGCAAAGCCTGATGGCCCTGGTTTGATTCCCCAGATCCCACATAACTCCATATGCACAAATATGCAAAAGACCCTGGCCAGCCCATTCTTATTCTCTCCATGCAAATTAATAAATAAACTTAAAAATCCTCTTCTCTCAGTAGACCAGCTGACAGAAAGCTGGAAAAAGCTGTACTACATGCAGCCTTATGGGAGAGAGAAGCCATCAGTGGTGAAAACAGTGGACACTGCAAGCCTCAAGTTTGATCAGCCAGGCCAAATGAGTCAATGGGGGCAAGAGTGGCATGTCTGTTATGGGGGAAACCAAGTGCTCTCTGATTGGACTAGAGACCAGCTCCACGGGAGAGAATACATGGTGGGTACTGAAAACCTAACTAAAAGCCCATGATGAGGGAGGTCATGAGCACTGGGAGTGTAATGCCTGCTCTTGTCTGGCTAAATGCATATGTTATGCTTGCTCACCAAACTGTCCTGTAAGTGCTTTATTAATTTTCATAGACATATATTAATGCTACTCTCACTTTTTGGTTACAGAAGTTTCTCTTTTCAGATGGCGGTAACAACTAGGATGACCCAAAAGAAAATGTAGCGCTAAGAAGTGACTAAGGAATGTTCAGCACTGAAACATGCCTATCATCTTCCAAGGCTCAGGGTCCATTGCGGAAGAGGTGGTGGAAAGAATATAACAGCCCAAGGAAGGGTAGGACTGTGTACGATGCAATTGACCAGACAGAAATTGGCTTTGATATTCATGACTTCACGGTGCCAAGCACTATCTTCACAAGACCCTCATAATAGGAGGAAAAGATGATGACATCAAAAAAATAGGGGGGCTGGAGAGATGGCTTAGTGGTTAAGCACTTGCCTGTGAAGCCTAAAGACCCTGGTTCAAGGCTCAGTTTCCCAGGACCCACGTAAGCCAGATGCACATGGTGGTGCATGTGTCTGGAGTTCATTTGCAGTGATGAGAGGCCCTGGTGTGCCCATTCTTTCTCTGTCTTTCCCTCTCCTTCTGCCTTTCTCTGTCTCTAATAAGTAAATAACTAAAATAAATAAATAATAAAAATTAAAAAAAAATAAAAAGAGAGACTAATGGAGAGAGGGAGGAGATATGATGGAGTGTATATTTGTGAAAGGGAAAGTGGGGGAGGGGATGGAATTATCATGGTTTATTGTCTGTAACTATGGAAGCTATCAATAAAAAGGGGGGGGGAAAGTATCCAGGCATGCTGGGCATGGGGGCAGAGGCCTGACATCCCAGCTACTCAGGAGCTGGAGGCAGGAGGATTGAAGATGCACACTAGCTTGGGCTATAGAGTGAGTTCAAGGCCAGACTGAGCAACTTAGGACTTGTTTCAAAAATAAAAAAAAAAGTTGAGAGGACTGGGGGTGGGCTACAAAACCTGCTAGTCCCAGCAGTTGGACCTGCTGAGTTCCTCAGCAGTGCTGTCACTTCAAGACAAGCCTGGGGCCCAGAGCAGAGATCCAGGTCAGCCTGAGGGCCTGGGTTCCAGGCCCAGTACTTCAACAAATAAAACAAAACAAAATGTTGAGATGACTGTGGCAGGGAAAGGGAAAATGCCTGTGCATCCTAATCAGTTGAGACCTGGGGAGTGGCTCAGCAGTGGATGATTTTTGGTGGCAGGGAATGACCTGGGGTGTGGCTCATTTGCAGAGCATGGGCCTGGTAGTGTTTTATCCCCTTTTTTTTATTTATTTTTTTACTACAAATGGTCTCACACACACAGGTTGACACACAATTCAATGTTAGTTTCAGGGTGGCCTCAGACTCATGGTGGTCCTCCTACATCTGCCTCTCAAGTGCTGAAATTAAAGGGGTGCACCACCAAGCATGGTTCAATTTATTTCTTTTTAAATGTTTTGTTTCTTTTAAATCTTTATTTGGCTGCAGAGATGAGAGAGAGGAGAGAGAGAAACACATTTGAGAGAGAGAGCTTTATCGCCTCACCAGGATCTCAAGCCATTTTATTTAATTATTTTTTCCACCTTTTGCATCTGGTTTATGTCACTCCTGGGGAAGAGGCTGAACCTGGGTCCTCAGGCTGTAGTCTCAAACAAGCCCTTAACTACTAAGTGCCACCCTCCAGCCCTTAATTTATTTTTAAAATAACTAAGGGCTGGAGAGATGGCTTAGAAGTTAAGGTGCTTTCCTGCAAGGCCAAAGGACCCAGGTTTGATTCCCCAGTACACAAATAAAGCCAGATGTACAAGGTTGCACATGCATCTGGAGTTCTTTTGCAGAGCCTAGAGTCCTTAGCTCTCAAGTCTTCTACCTGTCTCTTGTTCTTCTCCCTAAATAAATCAATTCATTAATTAGGTTAAGATTTTAACTGAGGAAACTGAGAAGAGAATCCACAGCTTGGGGACTGACTCGAGGTTCCACATCATTCACGAGCTCATGAGCTGATCTACTCTGGGCAAATGGAGAGGGAAAAGGCTGGGGAGGGAGGGACAGAGGGCAGCCCTCCAGGGGCTCCAGCCTCACCTTCTTGAGGTCTTGCTGCAGCTGGCAGCTGGCTTCCTTAGTCTTACTCAGCTGGCAGTGAGCAGTGCCCAGCTCCTCCTCCATCTGGCTCATCTGCAACTGCAGCAATGCCTGGCTCTCCCGCAGCTGGAATACTTCTGTTTGCTGGCGCTCCAGGGCCTTCTGCAGCTCTGCCATGCGCCCCTTGGAGTCCTCAACTGGCCCCAGTGCATGGCACGGGACTGGAGGGAGAGGAGACACAGAACCCAGAGTGGGGAGCTGGGGTGATGAGCTGATGTGCTAATGGGGCAAATCCAAGATCAGCAAGGGTCATTCAGATCCACGTCTGCAGGGGTGAATCTCTGAAGGCCATGGAAATTAGTTTTCTGAGTGACTATTAAGAGACCCGGGCATTCAGAACTCCTGGAGTATGTATGTACACTGACATGCATTAGGACCATCACAAAATCAGTGAGTTAATAGACATGGTAGCACAGGTGTAAAGTCCCAGATACTTGAATTCAAGGTCAGCATGGACTACAGAATAAGACCCTGGCTCAAAATAAAAAAGTAAAAAGAGGGGCTGACAAGATGGCTCAGTGGATGAAAGCGCTTACTTGCAAAGCCGGATGGCCTGGGTTCAAGTCCCCAGTACTCATGCAGAGCTAGATCTACAAAGTGGTGCAGGAATCAGGAGCTCCATCTGCAGTGGCAAGAGGCCTACACATGCCACCACCCCTCTCTCATTTCCCATTCCATTCTGCCCTAAGGAGTCACCCTTTCTATTTCAACCAATCATCGCAATGCTTTAAACCCATGTGGGAAAAATCCAGCCAATCACAGTCAGAGTTGGTGCATTCAGGTCAACTTCAGTCAACCATAGGTTTCTGTTCTTTATCCTTATTCTCCTACCTTATTCTCTAGGATTTTGTGATGATGGAGGACGGCTTTGAGAGCCTTAATCACCTCCATCTCAGAGGAGACACCAGAGGACTGGGCCTGGCTTTCAACAACGGTCCTGCATAGAGATCTTTCATGCCTGGACACCATATACTCCAGGTGTTCCAAGAGAAGCTAGAGAAACAGGGAAACCAAGTCAAGATGCATGGAAGAATGTGTGGGGTCAAGAAGGGGGTGACAGATGTGGAAGAGGCAGGGAGGAGGAGATGGAACCAGGTCAAAAGACACCCCAAGACTGAAAGGAGAGAGGGTTAGAGGTTAAAGGCACTTGTTTGCAAAGCCTGGTTCAATTCCCCAGTACACCTGTCAAGCCAGATGCAGAAAGTAGTGCATGCATCTGGAGTTCATCTGCAGTGGCAGGAGGGCCAGGGCTGCCATACTCACCCTCTGCCTGCCTCTTTCTCACATATAGAAATGAAAGTAAGCAATTTAAAAAATAACATACATTTACACGATCAAATCTCGTTAAAAAAAAGTAAAAGGAAAAGAGAACAGGGCAGCAGTGGTTGCCAAGAAAGACATGGTGTAAGAAGTTCAGGGAGAAAAGGATGAGAGCAGAGGGGAGCAGTAAGGATGTGGGAGCAGGGAAGAGAACCAGGAAAATGAGACCTGGAAAAAGATGGATGAGCAAGTAACACCGAGTGACCCCGCCCATCCCCCGAAGCCCCGCCCATCCCACAGGACTCCGCCCTCGCGGTGAGGCCCCGCCCCCAAAGCCTCACCTTCATATTGTTCCGCTCTGCCTTCAGCTCCGCAATCTCTTCTTCCCTCTCCAGTAAATGCTCCCGACACACTATCAACTCCTTGATCAGAGGCTCCAACTCCTGTCCAGACAGGGGTAGGGTCAGGACACTAGCTCAATCCTTTCCCATCTCCCTGATGGGAGATTGCAGGTTCCACCCCCATGGCTAAGCCCCGCCCTTCATAACTGTCAGCCCTGCTCCTTTGGCTATGCACCCTCCTCTTCTACTCAGCCTCCACCCTCCCACCTGGACCTTGCAAATAAGCTCCCTCCTCTCACTGCTGGGACACACCCCTACCACGTGGATCCTGCCACCTTGCCCCTGTGCAAACCTCCAGCTCTGACCATCCTCCCATGACTAGGCCACTACCTTGACCATCTGGTTCCTCACCTGCGCACGTCTCGTCCCTCTTGTCACTAAAGTCTCTGTCTCTCTTTCCTCTCTGCACCCCCTCAGCAAGTTCTGCCCCTATTGCCCTCCAGGAACTAGACACTCCTGGCTGGGCTCAACCCCTCCACGTTAATCCTCTGCCTCCTCCTGGCCCACCCTCTCCTCCAGGTCGCCCCTCCACTCGGGATAAATTATGTCACTTATGTCAACCATGCTCCATTGATAGACCACGTTCACCTTGGCCAGCAGTCCCTGGTATCTAGGAATCTAGCTCTCCTGTGAATCACCTACCCACCCAGGTCAGGCTCCATCTCTCTTGCAGCTCAAACCATGGTGCTCAGGCTTTGCCCACCAGGCCATTGTCACCCCTCTGTCCTCTCAGTCATTTCTCCTTAGTCCTAGCTCCGCCCCCTGTGTTTAGCCCCGCCCCCTCCGCAGACCTCTTCCAGACAAGCCCAATCCAGGCCCTGCCTCCTGATCATGCCCCGCCCCTTTCACCAGGCCCCTCCCATCCAGGCTGAGCTTGGCGTTGAGCCCCGCCCCTCCACAAGCCCCGCCCACCCGCCTAACAGCCCCGCCCACCAACAGAAAACAACCGACTCCTCCCTCCAGCCGCTCTCCCCGAGGCCCCGCCCCTCGGGCCCCGCCCACACCTTGGGCAGCCCGAGGCGGAGCTGCTTCTCCAGGGAGTCCTTCTCCTGGCCCAGCTTCCTCAGCTGCTCTTGAGCAGTGGCCAGCCTGTCCCTAGCCTCATGCAGTGTGTCCAGCATGTTGCTCATCTGGGTGAACATCGTCATCTTGAGGAGCTCGGGCTCCTCTCCTGCCTCGTCCGGGCCCAGCGCTGAGCACTGCTGGACATCCTCGCTGATGGTGGGCATCACCTCGCACATGATGGTGGAGGCGCCCAGCCTGCAGGGGACAGTCCAGTCACTAAAGAGGGACAACCGACACCCAGCCACTCTGATCATGGTGGGGAGACTGAGGCATGGACACGCGGTGGAGGACAGTCTGCATTTAAATCTACAGTGCCTGCTGTCAATTGAATCCCAGCACTCAGGGGGTAAGACAGTTCTGTCCATTTTAACCAGCCACATTGAATCTCAAAGTCATCCTGAGCCATAGTGGCACACACCTTAAAAATCCCAGCACTCAGGTAGGGTAGGAGTTAGGATCGTGTCCCAGCACTCTAGAAGTCTGAGGCCAGACTGAGCTACAGAGGAAGTACCAAGTCAGCCTGGGCTAGAGTGAGAATCCACTCTAAAAACTAAGAAAGAAATAAATTGGTAGGTGGATAGAGAAATGGTCTAGAGATGGAGAGGTGATGGATAGATAAAGGCATGTGGGAAGCAGGGCTGACTCATCTCAGGGCTCAGGAGACTAGAACCAGAAATCCCAGCCTGCACACACCTCCTCTCCCCAACTTCACCAGGATCCTGGATTTCTGGGACCCACCCTCAAGGGGTGTTAGCTAAAAGAGCAGAGGAAGTGGAGGGGATAGCGCCTAGGGCACTCCAAGGCATTAGCTGGGGCCAGGCAGAGATGACGGAAGCCTTCTGAGCCACTTCAGGTGTCCTTCAGGTTGGACAGTTCGGGCTGGCCAGGCCTAACCCAAGAGGGACTTTCGCTGTGTTTCTTCCTTTCCTTTCCTGCATACAGACACCTCTCTAAAGGGTTTCAGAATGGATAATTCCCAACCCGCCCATATGAGGTGTATGTCCAAAGAACTGGCTGTGGTCTTCTGTGAAAGGAAAAGGGGCCGAGGCCCTCTGGGACCTGAGGGAGGAGGCAACCGGCTGCCTGTGTTCGTGGCATATGATGTGGTGCCTCTGAAAATCTAGACCCTCAGAAGGTAAGACTTAAGAAAATGTGTATGAGAGAGCAAGAAGGCCAGCAAACATGGTATCTCAGACCCACAACTTACTCAGAAGGTACAATCCACTGTGTCTTGTGGGGGGGTTGCTGTGGAAGCTATGTCCACTGACACAGTACACAGCCAATCTCAAAAAGACACTTGAAAATGCAGAAAGAGGTTTCCACACTGACCTCGAAGTAAGGTTTGTTGATTTCTCATCGCCTGGCAACCCCACACCAGATTCTAGAACTCAGGTCTGGGCCACAGTACCGGTCCAAAGCCAACCAGTAACTTAAAGAGGTAGTGGCCCCACAGACAGAGGGGAACAAAATGAGATCTAGGAAGACCCCTAATACAATACACAACGAACATAGTCAGAGATAGAATCATCTAGAACTCTGATCAGTCTAGACCTCCGAGCTTTCTCAGCAGGAGGAAGGTGATAGTACAAGATAAAGCCTGGCACAGTGCCGCATGCTTGTGGTCCCAGCACTCAGGACGTTAAGGCTAGAGGATCAAGTGTTCAGGGCTAGCCTTGGCTAAATAACAAGTTCAGGAACATGGTTTAGTGGTTAAGGCACTTGCCTGTGAAGCCTAAGGGCCCCAGTTTGATTCCCCAGTATCTACGTAGTCAGGATGCACATTGTGGTAAATGTATCTGGAGTTCCTTTTCAGTGGTTAGAGACCCTGGCTCATCCATCCTCACCCCCTTACTCCCTTAAAAAAATAATAAATAAATAAAATTTTAGAAAACCAAATAACAGGCTGGAGAGCTGTCTTTGTGTTAAGACCCTTGCCTACAAAGCCTAATAAACTGGCAGGAAGAGCTCAGCCTGAGGACATTCCAAGTCACATGGATGGGGGCTACAGCCAAGGGTACCAGGCTGCCAAAGCCTCTGAGGGCATCCTGAGTCTCTGGGTCATCACATGGCACTTGGCAGGGTGGTTAGATGGGGCCTCTGTGGACAGTAGGCTCCTCACTCACCGTGCTGACTGGCTCTGTGGCTAAAGTTGCATCCTTGCAGTGGTGGCTCCCTGTGGGCCTTCACCCTGGGAATGAGGCCAGGCACAGTCTTCCATACTGTTTGACCCATGAGGACCACTGTTCCCACTTCAAAGAGTCCCAAGGATGTAGAAAAACAGGTTCCCGGAGACAGCTTTCACACTTTGTTTGCTTGTTTTTATTGCATATGTGTGTATGCATGTGCAGGCCAGACTCAGGAGTCATTCCTCAAGAACACTGTCCACTTTTTTTTTTTTTTTTTACATTTATTTGTTAGTAAGGGAGGGAGGGAGGGAGAATGTGCATCAGTGCTCCAGGGCTTCTTGCCACTGCAAGCAAACTCCAAATACATGTGCCATTTTGAGCACCTGACCTGATGTGGGCACTAGGGAATTGAACCTGGGCAGTTAGGTTTTACAAGCAAGCACCTTTGGCTGAGCCATTTCTCCAACACTGTCCACTTTTTGAGACAGTCTCTCATTGGCTGGGAACTCACGAGTTAAGCTAGACTGGCTGGTTAGCAAGCCTCAGGCATTCTCCTATCTCCACCTCTCCAGCTCTTGCCTTCCCTAGTGCTGGAAATCCTCAGGAATGGCACGTCCCTCCCAGTCTTGGAGGGCCAAAGCCTGCACCTGGTCTGTGTCACCCATAGCAACCCCCCAGCCAGACTGAACTGGACCTAGGAGTCACAGACCCTGAGCCCCACCCTTTCTCAGACCCTGGGGTCCTTGAATTGCCTCTGGTCCAATGGGAGCATGGAGGGAAATTCACGTGCAGTGTGCAGAACCTGCTGGGTGCCCAGTGCATCTCTCTGAGCCTCTCTGTGCACTGAGTGGAGGAGGGGACACCTGATACCATGGGCCAGTGTTGACGTGCTGGCCCTTTTCCTCCCTCCCCACAGACCAACCCCCCCCATGCCAGCACCCTCCTGCTCCTGGGAGGCCGAGGGTCTGCACTGCCGCTGCCAGCCTCCTCCCTGCACTGATGACTGGGAACAGTCTTCTGGAAGAGAACAGCAGCAACGACTCCATTACAGTCACCTCCAAGCCCGTGGGGCCTGGGGCCCACAGCTCCCTGCACCTCCATGGGGGACTCAGCGCCAACTGTGTGCTCAGCTGTGAGGCCCTGAATGCCCACTGCTGCTACCAGGTCAGTGGCCAATGGGGATTGAGGCTCAGGAGAAAGGAGGGAACATAGAAGCGAGGCCTGGGGACACAACCTGGGGTTGGGGCGGGCAGGGTGACCAGTGCCCTTGTTCTTTGGATGGTTGAGATAAGGCAGTTGGGAGGATGGGGAGGATCAGGGGCTTGGAGAGTGTGAGCCAAACCTCACTGGCCTTCAGGGATGCCCGCATGTCCAGGCACATCCATTCTGGCTGCTGTGGGGGCATCTGCAGTGGTGGCTATGTTGTCCCTGGGTGCCTGTTTTGTCTTCATCAGCTGAGTGTCCTGGCATGGAAAGAGGGCTGGAGGGGCATGTGGGCTTCTGAAATTTGCATGGTCCACCTGGGGCTCTGCATAGGGTTGCATTGGATCCAAGGCATTCTGAAGGTTCCTTATGCCTCTGTGGAAGCCATCTGGTGGAACCTCAACCTCTGCTATCCCTATGGCCTCTCTAACATGGGCACAGTGTTCTCTCACATGTTGAGCATCAGGTGCTGAGTGTGTCTGTTATTGTCCCCAGGGTGCAAACCAACAGGGAGCCTGCCTCTAGCTTGGCCATCACTGGGAAGGACGCGCCCTCAGCCACAGAGCTTGTCTGCATGGTGAGTGAGGAACCCAGCACTCCTTGAACCCACCTAGCTACCAACTGGGATGGACATGACCACATCCCTCAGGACCTCCTAGAGACCTGTGATGGTGGCCTGAGTGGCTTTGGAGGCCGGGTCCCCATGGACACAGCACCTAGCTGGTGGGACGGAATGTCCCCAGCCCAAGCTCCTTCTATACTGTCAAGATCAAGACTGGCCAGGTTGGGAAGACCCCCTTGGACTGCACATGACCATACGTCACGTCCATTTCTACCTGCTTATTCCTCTGTACCTCTGGCCTTTCCTCCAACTCCCTGTCCTTGGAACCCAAGTTGCTGATAGGTCACCCCAAATTGTTACAGCCTGCTGGAAACCTGGAGCCCATGATGTGCCTCACTCAGACCCTCCTATATTTCAGCTTCCTTAGGCCACCCAGGGGTCTGACTACTCTGTGAGGCCCCGACTCCCTGAGATGTTGTTCCCGGGGTCCATTTGTCACCGTGGGTAGGGTGCATGGTCAGGGTGTGGGGGACCAGGCTTTCTTCCAGGGGAGCTTCAGGGACAGCACTCCAGCCCCCTGCAGCAACACTGTCCCCACTAGGTAGTTCTGCGGGCCAAGGAATGACCAATGGCCTGTCATACAGACAAGACAGCATCACCAACCCCCCCGCAGGTGACCTCAGTAATCTATCTCCAACATGTACTCGACGTGGTTACCTAAAATCACACTAACTAGCACAGGCACGTGGCTTGGATGTGGTTCCCCTGGGAACAAAGAGACTTCCCCAGGCAAGATGCAGTCAGGACTTTTTGCTACAGAATTCCTCCCAGGCGCTGGCTGTTATGGGTCAACCCTTGCCTTGGGGAAGGTGACCCCTTAACTGTATGGGAGCCTTTGATTCTTGGGCTCACAGTACCATGTGAGCTGTGTTTGCAGCCTGATCTCAGAGATGCTGTGAGCTCCCTTAGAGCTGTCCAGGTTGGAACAAAGCCCTCTTGTTTCTGCCCCTCCTCATTCTTGGGCATCTGACACAATATGTTCTTAAATAGTACCTTCACGGACCAGCATCCCAACTTCTGCTTGTTGTTCCCCACTGTGTGCTCTGTGGAAAGACTTCAGGGATGGTGGGCTCTGGTGTCCCAGGCCAGCACAGGGGCACTGCTCCTTGGGTTGTGGTGTCAATGTGAGAGAGGGGTGGACATGACTCTTACCCTGAACACCCTATAGATATGTGCTTTGCAGAGTTTCTTTTTTTGAATGTTTTATTTTTATTTTTTTATTTGAGAGAAAGAGCAGAGAGAAAAAGAGAGAGGGAAAGGGAGAGAGGGGGGAGAGAGAGAGAGAGAGAGAGAGAGAGAGAGAATAGGCACGCCAGGGCATCCCACCACTGCAAATGAACTCCAGATGTGCCACCTTGATCATCTGGCTTATGTGTGTCCTGGGAAATTGAACCTGGGTCCTTTGGGTTTGCTGGGAAGTGCCCTACCCACCAAGCCATCTCTCCAGCCTGAGAGTTTCTATGGCTTAATCTCTGTATCTGATAAACAGGGACATGAATGTCTGCCCAGTGGACTTTGGTGAAAATTTTATGAAACTGGCACTCAATGACGGAGATTCAGGATACATTAGTGAATTATGTATTGAATAAATGGGCCAATGAGGGCCAGCCAACGGTTGTGGATACATGAAAGAAGACATGCTGTTTCCACATTTCCTGGCAGGTCCTCCTTGCTCTCAGAAGGCCCACGTTATTCTAACTTGATCCCCTTCTCTTCCCAGACTTCAGGGACCCCTCACTGTATCTGGGTCAGAGAGTAAGGCAGTGTACCAGTCCCCTGTCATAGCCATGCCCTCCGCCAGGGAGGAACCCAGCTCCATTATGCCTCCCTCAGCTTTGAGAGAGTAAGGCCCTGGAGCCTCAGTAATTCGAGGAGACTGACGCTCCCAAGTATGCAGAGATAAAGATCCACCAGTGACCCTCCAGGATGCCAGCGCTTCTATGAGGAGGGAGACACTTCCACAGAAGCTATGTCAGCTGGTCACCATGTAAACGGGACTCCCACCTAGGGCAGGGGAGTCCATGATGGTGTGATGGCAGAGTGGGATTCAGTTTCTGCCCCATCTTTGAGCAAGTCCATGTATGCCTCATTCATGTCAATAGCACAGTCCCCCAAACACTGTGGTGTGAAGGAAAAATTTACTGTAGAGCATCCAGGGCTGTGACCAGAGAGGGCGACCTACTCCCTCCCTTCCTCCCAGGGATGCCAGGAGATGTGGAGCCCAGCAGGCTGACCCCCTGGCCAGCTGGAGCCTCTGAACAGTTGGCTGCATCTTCAAAGTGTCCAAAGGCTCTGCTGAGGCTGGCAGTGGGTTAACCTCCCATCTCCATTTTCCTCCTGCAGTGTCTGCCTCTCACTGCCCAGGTAGTGGTCACTGGGCTCATTTGACTCCCTCCCACACCTCCTACATATGTCTCATGCTGAGAGCCACCCCTGGGACCCAGCCTGTGTATCTTAGCACACACTAACTCTTCCATCTAATTTTTTTTTTTGTGTTTTTATGAGATAAGGTCTCCTTGTAGCACAGGCTGACCTGAAATTCACTATGTAGTCTCAGGATGTCTCTAACTCACAGTGATCCTCCTACCTTTACCTCCGGAGTACTGAGATTAAAGGCATGTGCCACCTCACCCAGTTATTACTCTTCCATGTTTATTCAAATTAAATTTGAAGTGTGAAAATTGCACATCTCTTTTTCCAATTCTATTTCCCTGGTATTTTGAGACAGGGTTTCATGTAGCCCAGGCTGGCCTGGATCCCAGTATGTAACCAAGGATAACACAAAGTTCAAGATCATCCTTGGCCAGGTAATGAGTCTAAGCCCAGTATGACCTGCAAAATATCTTTATCTAAAAAAAATTTTTTAACCGTTATCTCTCTTGACATATTACTTGATGACTTTTGTTCCCATTCTGCTATTTTTAGTAACATGTACATAAAAGTATATTGCTTCAATAAAGCATGAGAAATGGGGGCTGGAGAGATGGCTCAGTGGTTAAGGTGCTTACTTGCAGTGCCTAATGGCCAGGGTTCAGTTCCTCAAAATCACCCTAAAGCCAAATGCATACAGTGGTGCTTGTGTAGAGTTCCTTTGAAGTGGCAAGAGGCCCTGGCCCATTCATTCTGTCTCTGTTCCTGTGTTTCTGTGTTAATAAATAAGTATTTTTTAAAACTATGACAGGGATTGAGAGATGGCTTAGCCATTAAGGCTCTTGTCTACAAAGCCTAAAGAACCAGGTTCAATTCCCCAGAATCCACATAAGCCCAATGCACATGGTGGCACATGTGTCTGGAGTTCGAGAGACCTGATGGGCTCATTCTCTCGTTGATAAATAAGCAAATAAATAAAAACATGACAAATGCCTCAGTAATAGCACATTTGAAGAAATAAGGGTTTGGGCATGTATGTATGAATTTGGTGTGCACATGTACATGCAATGTCCGGATACTGAGGAGGTGGGGACCGTTGAGGGGTGGAGTCTAGTGCAAGGTGAGTAGGATACTACGAGTGACATCTTCAGAGGACGAATGCTGGGCCCATGGGAGTGGGCTATTTCCCTAGAGAGTGGGCTTTCCTAACATGAGTGAGGAGAATCATGGTGGTGGACTAGAGGCACTGGGCACTCCCTAGTTCTGTGAGAGAGCACTGTAGTGCTGCTTGTTGGGCAGTTGTTTCTAGGACAGCACAGGAAATGAGCAGTGGAGACAAAAAGACCTGAAGAAAGGTGAGAGGGTTTTTTTTGTTGTTGTTGTTTTGTTTTGTTTTTGTTTTTTGAGGTAGGGTCTCACTCTGGCCCAGGCTGACCTGGAATTAACTATGTAGTCTCAGGGTGGCCTTGAACTCACGGTGATTCTCCTACCTCAGCCTCCCGAGTGCTGGGATTAAAGGTGTGCGCCACCACGCCCAGCAGAGATTTTTAAAAATAATATATATTTATTTGTTTAGTTGCAAGGAAAAGAGAGAAAGAGAGAGAGAGAGAATGGGTCTGTCAGGCCTCTTGCCACTGCAAACAAACTGCAGAGGTATGTGCTACTTTGTTCATCTGGTTTTATGTGGGTTCTAGGGAATCAAACCCAGGCCATCGTGCTTTGGAACAAGTGCCTTTATCTGCTGAGCCATCTTCCCAGTCCAGAGATTTCTGTATAGTGGAATGGAGAGAAAAACAGCAGCCTGACTCCAATTTCTAGGAAGCATGCCATCCTTTCTGGGGCTGGGAGTGAGGCTGAAGCAGGAGGATTGTCATGACTTTGAAGACAGTCTGGGCTACCATAAGAGACCTTATCTCAAAAAAAAAAAAAAAAAAGTAAAACTGGCTGAAGAGATGGCTCATTGGTTAAAGGCACTTGCTTGCAAAGCCTGCTGGCTCAGGTTTGATTCCCTAGTACATATGTAAAGGCAGATGTACAAAGTGGCACACAGGTCTGGAGGAATATTAAAATCTGCAAGAAATCCCAAGCCAAATTTAAAAGCAAACCCATTAGAATAACACTTTGGAGCTGCTCAACAGAAATTGTGAAGGCCAGTGTATATCAGTCAAGTCCTGAAGGAAAGAAGTGCCAGCCAAGATGGCTCCATCCCACAAGATCACCCTTCAGTGACCTCCTAAGATGGGCATCAAGGGGATTCATGAGCACAAGGCCAGAATTTCAGAAGATACTTCAGGGCCTTGGACACATAGAAGAGGGAAGAGAGACACCATCAGACCACATAGAAGAATGATCTCAGCAGACCAGCCACGCAAATGGGAACCAAACCTTCTCAGGGGCTGAGGACATGGCTCAGCATGCACAAAGCCTAGGTTCAATCCACTGAAAATCATCAATACAGATAATTTTTTAATAGTTTTATTGGGCTGGACAGATGGCTTAGCATTAAGGCACTTGCCTGAAAAGCTAAAGCACCCAGGTTTAATTTCCCAGGACCCACATAAGCCAGATGCACAAGGTGGTGCACATGTCTGGAGTTCATTTGCAATGGCTGAAGGCCCTGGCTTGCCCATTCTCTCTCTCCCTACCTGCCTCTCTAATAAGTAAATAAAATATTAAAAAGAAAAATATTTTAAATAGTTTAAGCAAGCCCAAGCCCAATAAACTGTTTTTTTTTTTTTTTTTTTTTTTTTTTTTTTTTTTGGTTTTTCGAGGTAGGGTCTCACTCTGGCCCAGGCTGACCTGGAATTAACTATGTAGTCTCAGGGTGGCCTTGAACTCACAGCGATCCTCCTACCTCTGCCTCCCAAGTGCTGGGATTAAAGGCGTGCGCCACCACGCCCGGCTTTTTTAAACTGCTTTTTTTATGTGTGTATGTGAAAGAGAGAGGGAGAATCGGGGTGCCAGGGCCTCCAATCACTGCAAATGAACTCGAGACACGTGCACCCTCTTGTGCGTATGTGCAACCATGTGTAATTGCATCACTGTGCATCTGGCTTGACCAAGTGTACTTGCATCACTGTGCATCTGGCTTATGTGGGACCTGGAGAGTAGAACGTGAGTCCTTAGGCTTTTCAGGCAACACCTAAATCACTAAGCCACCTCCCCAGCTCTTATTCATTCATTTATTTATTTGCATGCTGCTGCAAATAATCTCCAGATGCATGTGTGACTTTACATGGGTACTTGGGAAATCGAACCCTGGCTACCAGGCTTTGCAAGCAAGTGCCTTTAACCACTGAGCAATTTCCCCAGCCCAATACAGACAATTGTATTAAGCAAAATAAGCCAGATTCAGAAGACAAGTAACACGTTTTCGCTCACCTGCAGTCTAGATGAAACACAAATACAAACACAAATACACAAATACAAACACAAATGAGGTAGAGGGGACACAATTTCAGAGATCAGCTGGGGAGGTGACAAGAGAGGGTAAAGAAGGGTGAATATGATCTAAGTACACTGTATACAGGTATGGAATGTCACAATGAAACCCTGAAAACATTATGGTTTTGTTTTGTGAGGTAGGAAGATACTAGCCCAGGCTGACCTGGCATTCACTAGGTAGTCTCAGGGTGGCCTCGGGCTTCTGGTTTTCTACATGGCTCTGAGGATTGAATTTGAGTGCTCCAGCTTGAGCATTTCATCCACTGGGCCATCTCCCCTGCCACAATTTTCTGATTTTTGACTAAGGAACCAAAAACATAGGTTGGACAAAGGACAGCCTGCTCTGCAGCTGTGCTGACAGAACCAGACACTCGTGTGTAGAGTCACACTGGATGCTGCCACTCATCTTGCACTAAGTGAATTCAAGATGGATCAAACCCTTTCATGTAAGACCTGGGACTGTGAGCCTAGCAGGAGAAGGCACAGGTGGACACTTCAACATACAGATCTGGGCAGTGGTCTCCTGGCTTGGGACACAGATAGCTCAAGACACAAAAGCAAGATCTGGCAAGTAGGAATCCCCTCTAATTAAACAGCTTTTGCATAGCAAGGAAATCCTTCAACTGAGGGAAGAGATAACTTATGGAGTGGGAGAAAATAAATGCCAGTTACTCATCTGATAACAAACATCAAGACTACATAAAACCTTCACAAGGGGCTGTTCTTAGTTGCAAGACCTGTCTGCCTGTGTTCGCTCGAGTTCAATTTCCCAGAATCCATGAAAACCAGATGCACAGAATGGTACATATATTTAGAATTTGTTTGCAGTGGCAAGAAGCTCTGGTGTGCCCATTCATGGGGTGGGCCACTCCTTTCTCTTTCCCTCTCTTTCTCCTTACAAATAAATTAAAAAAAAAACAAAAACTAGGGGCTGGAGAGATAGCTTAGCAGTTAAGGCACTTGCCTGCAAAGCCAAAGGACCCAGGTTCAATTCCCCAGGACCACAGGATGCACAAGGGGGCGCATGCATCTGGAGTTCGTTTGCAGTGGCTGGAGGCCCTGATATGCCTGATCTCTCTTTCTGTCTGTCTCTCTCTCTGCCTATCTCTCTCTCTCAAATAAATAAATAAATAAAAATAAAATATTAAAAAACCCTAAACCTAAATAAATATACCACAAAGGTCCAGCATGATGGCACACACCTCTAATCCCAGTACTCAGGAGGCTGAGATAGGAGAATGACTGTGACTTTGAGACCACTAGTGGTCTAAATAGTGAATTTCAGGTCTGCCTGGGATAGACTTTATCTTTTTTTGTTTGTTTGTTTTGCGAAGTAGGGTCTCACTCTGGTCCAGGCTGACCTGGAATTAACTATGTAGTCTCAGGGTGGCCTCGAACTCTCAGCGATCCTCCTACTTCTGCCTCCTGAGTGTTGGAATTAAAGGTGTGCGCCACCACGCCCAGCTTGACTTTATCTTTTAAAAAAAGAAAGAAAGAAAAGGAAAAAAAAGAAAAACTTCATAAAGGCCAAGTAATCCAATACAGGAAAAAACCAAGCAAATAATTTAGATAATCACTTGTCACAAGAAGTCCAAGTAGTCAATAAATTTATAGAAAAATGCTCGCTTACTATCTTTAGGTACAAGGGAAATTCAAATCAAAACTAAACTGAGGGCTGGGAGCAGTGGCTGGTTCCTGTAGTCCCAGCACTCCACAGGAAGTTGAGGCAAAGGATCAAGTGAAGTCAGCTTGGGCTACATGAAAACCCTATCTTGAAAAAAAAAAAAAAAACATGGCTGAAGAATTTGGCTAGCAGTTAAAGCATTTGTCTGCAAAGCCTAATGACCCACATTTGATTCCCCTGTTAAGCCAGATGCACCAAATGGCACATGCATCTGGAGTTCATTTTCAGTGCCCCTGGCACATGCCCATTCTCTCTCTCGTTACCTCTACTTGCAAATGAATAAACAAAAAATAGTTCAAAAACAAAAACAGGACACACGCACACAAGGTTGCACATGTACATGGGGTGGCACATGTATCTGGAGTTTGATTACAGTGGCCGGAGGCCCTGGTGTGCCAATTCTGTCTTGCTTTCTCACATAAAAAATCTGGCCAGTTTTGTGCGGTTGTCTAAAAAAAAAAAAAAATAGAGTTGGAGTGATGGCTCAGTGGTAAAGGCCCTTGTTTGCAAAGCCTGATGGCCTGGGTTCAATTGCCCAGTACTCATGTAAAGCCAGATACACAAAGTGGAGCATTTATCTGGAGTTTGCACTCATTCTCTCTCTCTCTCTCTCCCCTAGCAAATAAATTTAAAAAATTACAGAACAAGAGCCGGGCGTGGTGGCGCATGCCTTTAATCCCAGCACTCGGGAGGCAGAGGTAGGAGGATCACCAAGAGTTCGAGGCCACCCTGAGACTACATAGTTAATTCCAGGTCAGCCTGGACCAGACTGAGACCCTACCTTGCAAAACACCAAAAAAAAAAAAAAATTACAAAACAAAAACAGGATCCAGGTGTGGTGGTGCACACTTTTAATCCCAGCACTGGGGAGGCAGAGGAAGGGAGGATCACCGTGAGTTTTGAGGACACCCTGAGACCACATGGTGAATTCCAGGTCAACCTGGACTAGAATGAAACCCTACCTCAAAAAAATAAAGAAAAAAAAAAAAAACAGGGCCTGGCTGGGCATGGTAACCCATGCCTTTAATCCCAGCACTGGAGAGACACAGGTCGGAGGATCACCATGAGTTTCAGACCACCCTAAGACTACATAGTGAATTACAGGTCAGCCAGGCTAGAGTGAAACCCTACCTTGAAACACAAAGTAACAAAACAACAACAACAACAACAACAACAACAACAAAAACAAAAAAACAGGGCCTGGGAAGATGGCCCAGTGGTTAAAGGTGCTTGCTGCTTGCTCACAAAGATTGCCCTCCTATGTTCAAATCCTCAGCAACCCACATAAAGCTGGTATTTGTTTGCAACAGCAAGAGGCCTGGATAAGTCCCCACACATATAAATAATAAAATAAATGAATAAAAATAAAGGGCTGGAGAAATGACTCATTGGTTATGGTACTTGCTTGTAAAGCTTAGTAGCCTGGGTTGGATTACCCAGTACCCACCTAGAGCCATATGCACAGAGTGGCACACGTATCTGGAGGTTGTTTACAGTGGCAAGAGGCTCTGGCATGGCCATTCTCTTTCTTCCTCTCCCTCTGCAAATGAATAAATAAAATATTTAAAAATAAATAAAAACAAAATAAACCAGGACAAAATATTAGTATCTAGATTCACCCCAGTTAGAATGAGGACTGCCAAAAGCACAACAAACAACAGAAAGCTGGATGTGGTGGTGTATGCCTGTCATCAGCCCTGAGGAGGGCAGGGTGGGACACAGAGCGAGACTCTGTCTCACAGAATGAAAACAGAGCTTGAAAGTGGTGGTGAGGATGTGGAGGAAAAGGAAGCTTTCCTCCCAGCTGGTGCAGATGTAAAGTAGGAAAGCCACTATGCAAAGCAATATGAAAGTCTCACAAGCTGAACACTGACCTGGCTAGACCAATCTTGTGTGCATACCCAAAGGACATGAAGTCAGCATGCAAAGCAGATTCCTGCCAACCTGTGGGATGAGCCAGGATGATGAATGAACAAAATGGAATGTTAGTCATGACCATGAAACACTATCAGTGCAGGAGAACGGGTGGAACTGGGAGACCTCATGTTAAGAAAAATACGCCAGACATAAAAAAAGACATGTTTTATTTTAAATATGGGGGAGGGAAGTGACCTGAGAGAAGGAGGATACTTACGTGTTGGGCAGTAGGCTAGGAGAGGGAGGAGGAAAGAAGGGAGGGTGAGACAGGGTACTATAAGGCAGGGTGGGCATGGTCAACGCACAACATATATGCATATGGAATGTCACAGTAGTTTTGACAAGCAATATGTGTCAATGAAAAATATAAGAAGTGGAGGGCTGGAGAGATGGCTTAGCAGTTAAGGTGCTTGCCTGCAAAGCCTAAGGATCCAAGTTCAATTCCCTAGCACCCACATAAGCCAGATGCATGCATTTGGAGTTCACTTGTAGTGACAAGTACTCTTTCCCCCCCTCTCTCTTATTCCCTCTGTGCTTGTAAATTTAAAAAAATATTTATTAGAAAGCAAGACACAGAGACAGAGAGAATGAGTATACCAGAGTTTCTTACCACTGTAGACAAACTCCAGACTTATATGCATCTAGATGTTGTGAATCTAGCTTTATGTGAGTCCTGGAGAATGGAACCTGGGCCAGTAGGCTGTGTAAGCAAGCACCTTTAACTTCTGAGCCATCTGCCAGGCCATAACTAAATTTTTAAAAATACAATATTTTTAAAAATAAAGGAAGCCAGGTGCAGTGGCACATCCCTTTAATCCCAGTACTCGGAAGGCAGTACTTGGATTGCAGACAGGCAGAAAGTTCCTTTGGGCTCTCTGGCTACCTACTTTAGTCTAATTAGCAAGGTCCAGGTCAATTGGAGACCCGGATTTTTAAAAAGCTGGATAGATGTGGCTGGGGAGATGGCTCAGTGGCTAAAGGCACTTACTGGTAAAGCCTACTGGTCTGTGTTCAACTCCCCAGCACTACATAAAGCCAGATACAGAAAGTGGTACAAGCATCTCATATTTGTTTGCACTGACAAGAGATCCTGGCACACCCACATGCAATTAAATAAAAATGAAATGAAATAAACAAAAATATTTTTAAAGATTTATTTTTTAAATTTATTTATTAGAGATGGGGGAGGGAGAGAGAGAGAGAGAGAGAGAGAGAGAGAGAATGGGTACACCAGGGCCTCTATCCACTGCAAACAAACTCCAGACGTGTGCACCACCATGTGCATCTGGCTTATGTGGGGCCTGGAGAATTGAACCTGGGTCCTTAGGCTTTGCAGGCACGAGCCTTAACTGCTAAACCACCTCTCCAGGCCCCAAAAATATTTTTAATAAAGGTGCATGGGGCTGGGCATGGTGGTGCACGGCTTTAATCCCAGCACTCAGGAGACAGAGTAGGAGGATTACTGTGACTTTGAGGTCAGCCTGAGTCTACATAGTGAATTCCAGGTCATCCTGGGCTAGAGTGAGACCCTACCTTGAAAAAGCTAAAAAAGGAAAACAAACAAAACAGAAAAAAGGGTGCATTGGGCCAGTTATGTTGTCACACGCCTTTAATCCCAGCATTTGGGAGACAGGGGTAGGGGGATTGCCATGAGTTTGAGGCCAGCCTGGGACTATATAGTGAGTTCCAAGTCAGCCTGGGCTAGAGTGAGACCCTGCTTTGAATTTAAAAAAAAAAAAACAGTGCTGGAGATATGGTTTAGTGATTAAGGCACTTGCTGCAAAGCTTAAGGAGGCAGGTTCAACTCCCCAGTACCCACATAAGCCAGATGCACAAGGTATGGAGTTTGTTTACAGTGGCTAAAGGCTCTGGTGCACCTGTTCTGTCTCTATTTCTATCTCTCATCTGCTTCTCTAAACCAAACCAACAAAATAAATGACCAAGGTGGTTAAAGGCACCTCCTTGCAAAGCCTGATGGCCCAGGTTTGAGTCCCCAGTACCCACGTAAAACCAGATGCACAAAGTGGCACAGGTGCCTAGAGTTCATTTGCAGTGGCGGGAGACCATGGAGTGCCCATTCTCTCTCAAGTATTTAAAAAAAAAAAAAGGCCAAGCTTTTGGTGCACACCTTTACTCCTAGCACTCAGGAAGTAGAGGTAGGGGATTGCCATTAAGTTCAAGGCCACCCTAAGAGACTACATAGTAAATTCCAGGTTAGTCTGGGCTAGAACAAAACCCTACCTCAAAAAACAAAAAGAAAGAAAGAAAGAGAGACAGAGAGAAAGAAAGGAAGAGAGATAGAGAAAGAAAGAAAGAAAGAAAGAAAAGAAAGAAAGAAAGAAAGAAAGAAAGAAAGAAAGAAAGAAAGAAAGGAAGGAAGGAAGGAAGGAAGGAGCACGGCACCTGAGAGGAATGACACCTGAAGCTGTGCTCTGGCCTCCGCACTCAGTAACTGTGCACACACATATGAACACACATGCATACAAAAAAGTACAGGGCCTACAGAGATGGATTGGTGGTTAAGGCACTTGCCTGCAAAACCTAAGGACCCAGGTTCAGTTCCCCAGTACTCATGTAAAGCCAGATGCACAAGGTGGCACGCATGTCTAGAGTTTGTTTGCTGTGGCTAGAGGCCCTGTTGTAGACATTCTCTCTCTCAAGTAAGTATGAAGTGAAACAGCGAACAAGCCTGCCTGCTCCTCTCCTCACCTGTGTTTCCTTTATGCCCAATGCTGGGCAGATGGAGCTTTGCATGTGCTGGAAGTGCTCCACCCCGAGCACAGCCTTAGCTTAGTCTGATTACTGCACCCTGGCTGGTACGTGCATGTCAAATCTTCCTTGTCCCCATGGCTGGATGTAGAGTCTCCTAGGAGAGTGTTCTCTGATGGTGTCAGAGGGAATTAGCTGAGGGGCAAAATTTGCCCTGAATCTGGGTGGCAGCATTGCATGGGCTGGGCTCGTGGATGGAACAAAAGGGGAAAGGAAGCCAGCTAGGACACTACCTTCCTGCTTTTTCTGTGTCTTGACTACCATGTTGTGAACTGAGCTGCTCCACTGTGCTTTCCTCGCTGTGATGGACTGAGTCCTGGGAATCATGAGCCCAAGAATATCCTTTCTCCTTTACACTGTCTATGTCAGGTTATTTACTTACAGTAGTGGAAAGCTATTTAATATACCCTGTGACCTTCCCTAGCACATGCTCCCACCTTGTGATGACATCAACCATAAAGAACTGGAGGCGTGGCTCAGAGGTAGAGCTCCTGTCTGGAATCCACAGTGAGGGTTGGGGGCGTGGCTCAGAGGTAGAGTTCCTATCTAGGATCCACAGTGAGGGATCCTCATTCTTATAAGGCAAGCACTTTATGAACTGAGCCATCTTACCAGGCCCCTCTGCCCCTCACAACAGAACCATGTCAAAATACTGCTGGCCACTCTGCCCTTAACCCTCCTGCCCCTTCCTTCTCCCCATTCTCTCTGCCCAGCTTCCCTGCTCATACCTAACACTCCCAGGTGGAGACTAGAGCTGCAGGCACCCCATTATGCCCAGGTCTCCCCATTGGAGCCCTCCGTGCTCTACCCTCCAGCTTCCCACATGTCTTTTTCCTTTCCTTTCCTTTCCTTTCCTTTCCTTTCCTTTCCTTTTCCTTTTCCTTTCTCCTTTCTCTCTCTCTCCTTCTTCTTTCCTTTCTCTCCCTCTCTCTCTCTCTTTCTTTCTTTCTTTCTTTCTTTCTTTCTTTCTTTCTTTCTTTCTTTCTTTCTTTCTTTCTTTTTTTGGTCTTTTGAGGTAGAGTCTCACTGTAGCCCAGGCTGATGGGAAATTCACTCTGCAGTCTCAAGGCTATTTTCCTGAGTGCTGGGATTAAAAGCAGGAGCCACCATGCCCAGCTTTTCCTTTTCTTTCTTCTGTTTCAAAGGAGAGTCTCACTCTAGCCCAGACTGACCTGGGAACTGTCTCCACAGCTCAAGGCTGGAGTAAAAATCACAGTGATCCTCTTACCTCAGCCTAGGAGTGCTGGGATTAAAGGCGTGTGGCACCACATCTGCTATTGTCTCTTTCATCTCCAAGGGTTTGGGTGTTGAAACCTTGGTCTTCCTCTGTGTGTTGGTGTTAAGACGTGGGGCCACACTGGCAGTGGTAGGTCACTGGAGGCTTCTTGGGAAGGGATTGCTATTGGTCTTATGGGATTCCTTAGCCCTCTGGAGTGAGTCACTGTAAAACCTGACCTTACCCTTTGAATACCCCTCTGTACCAGACATAGTGGCGCTTGCCCAGCACTCGGGAGGCAGGGGTGGGAGGATCACTGTGAGTTCCAGTTCACAGTAAGTTCCGGGTCAGTCTGGGCTAGAGTGAGTCCCTACCTGAAAAAAATCCCAGTACTCAGGAGGCAGAAATAGGGGGATCACCATGAGTTCAAGGTGACCCTAAGACTGGTCAGTCTGGGCTAGAATGAGGCCTTACCTTGAAAAACCAAAATAAAAAATCAGGGAAGAGAGGAAGAAGCAGAGTAGCGTGTGTGATAAGTGAAGGAATGGGTGAGAAGGTGAGTAAACAGGATGACGAATGGAGGAGAGGGTCGGCTGGAAGCTGTGAAGAGAAGCATAATTGGACAAACGGAAGGTTGGTGTGGGTGCGAAGCCTACAGAGATCAGTGACAGTGTGGACAGATTGATCACAGACCGCAGGGATGGGTGGGTGGACAGAGTGATGGAAGAAGGGTAGATGAAGGGGTGGACGTATGGATGGATGAAAAGTCTGGAGGGTAGGTGAATGGAGAATTGGAATACTGAATGGATGGATGGCTGACATGGATTGGAAGATTTTTTGAGAGCTGGAGAGAGAGAGCTCTGTGGTTAAAGGTGCTTGCTAACAAAGCCTGACATGCCAGGTTCAATTCCTCAGTATCACATACAGCCAAATGCACAATGTAGCTCATGTATCTGGAGTTCGTTTGCAGTAGCAAGAGGCCCTGGCATGTCGATTCTCCCAGTCCTTCCCTCCCTCCCTCTCTCTCTCTCTGTCTCTCCCTGCCTGAAAATAAATTAGTACTGGGCTGGGTATGGTGGCGTACCTGTTTAATTCCTGAATTTGGGAGGCCAAGGTAGGAAGATTAGTGTGAGTTCAAGGCCTGCCTGAGACTACATAATTAATTCCAGGTCAGCCTGGGCTAGAGTGAGACCCTACCTCGAAACAAACAAAACAAACAAAAAAAGATTTTGTTTTGTTTCACAGCATCTTGCTCTGCTGCCCACGCTGGTCTCAACCTCTAAGTTCAAGTGATGTTCCCTTCCCAGGCTCTCTGGAAACTGGGCTACAGACGTGCACCATCGTGATGGCAACAGTTCGAATCAACAAGTGAGAAGTAGAATGGTGGGAAGAAAGGCCAAAGCGATGGATGAATGGAAAAAGAAGAGCTACCCTTTCCCACGAGCTTCTTCATAGACACTGGGCTCTCCCAGCTTCAACAGAAACAATTTATTACCAACAGTAGTGCTTGTGGTAGGAAGGCCCTACTGAGCCCCTGCGCAGCCCACCTGCCTGTGAGCTGGACTCTTCTCTTCCCACAACTGCAGTGGCTGCTACAGGTGACGGGAAAGGAAGAGCTTCACAGTGGGAGACAGCTAATTCTCTATGTTCCCTGAAAGATAGGGACCAGTGGGTACGGTATGAAGAAGAAATGGTGGCAATGCACATTCAAGGGATTTTTCTGGAAGCTTATCTGTGATCAAACTGTAGGCCTTGAGTCACAATCCTTCATTATTTTTTCTCTATTTCAAGCTGCAAGTCAGAAGTTCTGGAAAACAATAAATATGGATGTTAGCATCGGATTCACTTTTTGAAGATACTTTATACCCCTGCTTCCTGCCAGGCCTCTGCTAGGTACTGGGGTACACCATGAGCAAGAGTGAGCAGGAGAGCTGGTGCAGCTGTTAAAAGCACCTGCCTACATAGCCGAAAGCCTGGATTCCATTTCCTATACTCACCTAAAGCCAGATGCACAAAACCGCACATGCATCTGGATTCGTTAGCAGTGGCAAGAAGTCCTGGCATGCCCATACACTCTCTGTTTCTTTCTCAAATACATAAATAAGTAACTTTTAAAAGGCACACCTCCCTCCATCCTGGAGCCAGGGCTCGCCAGCAGTCAGGTGACAAGATGGGAGAGTGACAGGCTGGCAGTGAGGAAGGCACCTCTCAGGAGTGATTCTGGAGGGCCTAGGTATTGTGAGACAGCAGCGTGGAAACAAGGGGGATTGGGCTGGGAATGTGGCTCAGTTGGGAAAGTGTTTGCCTAGCATACACGAAGTCCTGGATTCTATCCTCAGCACTGCACAAATTGGACATAATGGCATATGCCTATAATCCTAGCACTGGGGAGGTGGAGGCGAGAGGATCAGGAGGTCAGGGTCTTCATCAACTACATAGTGAGTTCTAAGTTAGCCTGGGCTACATGAGAGCCTGTCACAAGCAAACAAGCAAGCACATGCACACATGGAATAGTGTTTCAGATCCTAGGAATAGCAGAGGCAAAGGTCTTGGCCTGTCTACAGTGTGAGTAGAGGAAGTGTGGCTGGTACAGGGCATTGGTGGACAGTGGGAAGGGCTGTGAGCCAGGTAGGTCATAGCAAGGAGCTACCATAAGGCAGAGGTGCGCCATTCTTCTCCAGGAGCAGCCTCTGCATTCAGTGTGGCCAAGGGCAGACCTGCTGCTCAGTGGAGGCCTCCAGGGAGTGAACAGGTCTGAAATGGCCATGACCCTCTGTGGGCATTTGAATGAGAAGCATCTCCCACGTGTTTGTCATTAAGTCTCACACTTAATCCCCAGCTGGTGAAGACTTTGGGAGGTGAAGCCTTGCTGAGGAGGTGTGTGGCTGGGGGCAGGCACCGAGGTGTGACAGCCCAGTCCCACCTGTCACACTCATCTCACTCTTTCTACTCCCTCCCTCCTAATATAGAGATGTGATACCTGCCTGTCTGCTCCTGCTTCCCCACTAGGAAGAAATTTCCTCTCAAAACTGTGAGCCAGAGGCTCTAGAGATGGCTTAGTAGTTAATATGATTGCCTGCAAAGCCCAAAGACCCAGGTTTGATTCCCCAGTATCGGCGTAAGCCAGATGCACAAGGTGGCACAGCCATCTGGAGTTCGTCTGCAGCATCTGGAGGCCCTAGTAGGCCCATTCTCTCCCTTTCTTTCTCTGTCTCTCACAAATAAATAAATACCTGTTATCTCCATAAACTTCTTCTGGCCAGTTGTTTTGTCCCAACAACAAGAAGGTAATTCCTATAATCTGAAAGGGGCTGTTAAATGTCAAGGTTGAAAATCACCTAACTCAGGAATGGTGGCATGCACCTTTAATCCCAGAACTAGGGAGGGTTAGGTAGAAGGATCGCCATTAACACCAGCCTAGGCTACAGAGTGAGTTCCAGATTGGCATGGGCTAGAGTGAGACTCTGCCTCAAAAAAAAAAAAAAAAAAAAATCAGGTATAGTGGTGCATGCCTTTAATCCCAGCACATGGGAGGCAGAGGCAGGAGGATCACTGTGAGTTTAAGGCCACCCTGATACTACAGTGAATTCCAGGTCAGCCTGGGCTACAGTGAAAACCTACCTCAAAAATCTAAAGAAAATAATAACTATAATTAATAATAGTGTCTCTACCTATAGTCAATTGTTATCACTCGATCAGCATCAGCATGTGTTGGATACTTTTCCGTGTCAAAGTCTGGTCCTGACTCTGACCCCAGGTTTCCACTTACTCTGAGCTTCATGGCATGGTCCCCTAGGTACTGCCCCATTTATCTGTTGTTGCAGTCAGGTACACGTTGCTGGCAGAAATCACCCTACCAAGAGCAGCTTGTGGGAAAAAAGGTTCATTTTGGCTTACAGTCTCAAGGGGAAGCTCCATCATGGCAGGGGGAAATGATGGCATGAGCAGAGAGTGGACATCACTCCCTCGCCAACATGAGGTGGACAATAGCAACAGAAGAGTATGCCAAACACTGGCAAGGGGAAGCTGGCTATAACACCCAAAAGCCCACCCCCAACAATACACTTCCTCCAGGAGGCGTTAATTCCCAAATCTCCATTAGCTGGGAACCTAGCATTCAGAATGCCTGAGTTTATGAGGAATACCTGAATCAACCCACCACATCTGTCTTTTTTGTGTAGCCTTGGCTGGCCTAAACTTATTCTGTTAAAACAGGCTGGCCTTAAAGTCATGGTGATCCTCCTGTGTCTACATCCCAAATTCTGAGATTACAGACAAATACCACACCATGTCTGGTCATGTTTTCTGCTTTTTTAAAACTAGTTTAAGCCGGGCGTGGTGGCGCACGCCTTTAATCCCAGCACTCAGGAGGCAGAGGTAGGAGGATCTCTGTGAGTTCGAGGCCACCCTGAGACTACATAGTGAATTCCAGGTCAGCCTGGACCAGAGTGAGACCCTACCTCGAAAAACCAAAAAAAAAAAAAAAAAAAAAACTATTTTATTTAAAAAAATATTTTATTTTTATTTATTTGAGAGCCAGAGAGATGCAGAAATAGGCAGGTAGAGAGAGTGAAGGGGGGGCATAGCCTCCAGCCACTGCAAACAAACTCCAGATATGTGCGCCCCCTTGTGGCTTATCCTGAGGAGTTGAACCTGGGTCCTTTGGCTTTGCAGGCAAGTGCCTTAAACACTAAGCCATCTCTCCAGCCCATTTTCTGCTTTTTTGAGAAACAGAGTGTCATGCAGCCCAGGCTGGTCTTGAACTTGCTCTGTAGCTGCTGGCCTTGAACTCCTGATCCTCTTGCCTCTACCTCTCCGGTGCTAGGATTATAGGCATATGACACTAGGCCCGGCTTCCATCAGAATTTTCTAGTTACCACAGATCATCTATTCACCTGGTTTTTACAGGCAAGCTCAGTTAAGTTTCAGCTGTCTTCCTCATTTCAAACACCCATGGAGAAATCCCGAGTCTATGGGGGTAGGAGTACACAGCAGCCACATGGAGCCCTGGTAGGGAATGAGGGGTGAAGACCACAAATTCTTACCTGCATTCTGCCTAGAGCACCATCTGGAGGTCCAGGGGGTCATAGGGTGACACCCTCAGATCCTGTAGCAGGGCTTCTAGATTGTTCCTCAGCAGGGCATAGGGTGGCTTCTCCTCATACTTGAGGGCCATCACCACTTTCAGGTACTCCTGCAGAGTCTCTGTGGCCAAAGACACCCCCAGCACAGGAGAGACTTGAGAGGTGGACCCAACCTTGGCCATGGTGCCTGGCACCACAGGAAGTACTCATCTGTACTATGTTAGATCAAATCCCAGCTGATGGTGACATTTGCCTGTGTAGAAAATTATGTGTGCAGCTCCAAAATGGGGTTGGCAGGCTCCCACCCCAGGCCCTGCGCACTCAGCTGTCTCCCCAGTCCCTCTTTTTAATTTCTGAAAGAGGGACTCACTAAATTGCCCATGGTGGCTAGAGCTTACTGTTTATTTGTTCTTTTTAATGTTATTAACTCTTTTTAAGGGTTTTAAATTTACATATTTTATTTTTTATATATTTTAACAGGCTATATCCTCACCCTACTTCTGTTTCCCTAGGGACCCTCTTCAGTTGGGTTATGGTATTCACTGTAGGATTATGAAGGCTTCAGTCAGTCCCCATGGGGGATAGCAGTGAAATGGGTGTTTTTTTTTTTTTTTTTTTTTTTTTTGTTGTTGTTGTTGCTGTTGTTTGGTTTTTCGAGGTAAGGTCTCACTCTAGCCCTGGATGGCCTAGAATTCACTGTGGAGTCTCAGGCTAGCTGTGAATTCATGGAGATCCTCCAACTCTGCCTCCCAAATGCTGGGACTAAGGGCTTATGCTGCCATGCCTGGCCAAGGAAATGGTTTTTTAAAAATATTTTTAATTTTTATTTATTTGAGAGAAAATGAGTGAAAAAAAGGGAGAGCAGGGAGGGGAGGGAGGGAAAGAGAAAGAAAGAAGGGGCACTCCAGGGCCTCAAACCACTGCAAATGAACTCCAGACACTTGAGTCACCTTATGCATATGTGGGTCCTGGGGAATTGACCTGGGTACTTTGGCTTTGCAGGCAAGCACCTTAACCACTGAGCCATCTCTCAAGCCCACAGGGAAATGTTTCCAACTGTTTTTTTTTTTTTTTTTTTTTGGTTTACGAGGTAGGGTCTCACTCTGGTCCAGGCTGACCTGGAATTAACTATGTAGTCTCAGGGTGGCCTCAAACTCTCATCGATCCTCCTACCTCTGCCTCCCGAGTGCTGGGATTAAAGGGGTGTGCCACCACGCCCGGCCCATGTTTCCAACTCTTAATCTTGACCCACTAAATTGATTTCATGATTGACTAAGGAGCCACAATCTATGTTCAAGATGCTGACTGCATGTGTGTTTTATGTCAATAAAATGCTAACAGCATGTGACAAGTATCGGCATGGAAGAGCTCCATGATACACAAATGGGGAAGAGATGCAAGTTGACTCTCATTTGCATAATAGTTTTCCATTAAAAACTCATGTAGTTGTGTGTAGCGGCTCATGTCTGCAATTCCAATATGTAGGAGATACAGGCAAGAAGATCAGCAGTTCAGGGTCATTGTCAGCTACATAGTTCAAGGCTAGCCTGGGCTATAAGAACTCTATCTTCAAACAAGCAAACAAACAAAATCATGTGTAAAATGAAAAAATTAAGCCAGGTACGGTGGCTCATGTCTATAATCCCAGCACTCAGGGGGCTGAAGTATAAGGATCACCGTGAGTTTGAGGCCAACCTGGGCTACAGACTGAGTTCCAGGTCAGCCTGGGCTAGAGTGAGACCCGGTTTCAAAAAAGCAAAACCAAAACACACCCCCCCCAAATATTATGTGTATAGGTATTTTTAAAAAATATTGCTATTGTTTGGAGACATTTATGACTTTAGAAGTGTTTTGGGTTGCTACAGTGGGAAGGGACCACACATGCAATTTGAAAACTACAAAAAGGACAGCAGTGTGGATAAAGAGATCCACCCACGCCACCCTATCCCTGCAGAGGCCCACTGTCCCCTCCCTTCAGAAGATACCTGAGGCCTTGACCCAGCGGCCACACAGTCCCACGAGGGGCTCTGGGTTGTCAAGATACCTGGAGGAAACAGAAGCACATGGGGAAGGAGAGGAGTTTTGTTAAATGAAACGACCTCTGCATACACGGACCCCACAGCCGATTCTGGTCATTCCTTGTACCTGTGTCCCTTGGCGTCACTGTGCACACTGATTAGTGACCAAAGCCATGGCTCCCAGGGGAAATGGCCATGTGTTCCTGCGGCCTCTCCTCACAATGATTTCATTACCAAGCAATATGTAACCTTACTGAGTATGACTAGTTACTATTATCATTAGTATTGTTCAGTCAAAGTTTTGCTCTAGCCCAGGCTGACCTTGAGCTCACAGTGACCCTGTCCTTCATCTCCCCAGGGCTGGGCTTAAAGGTATGAGCCCCATGCCTGCCTTATTATTCATTTTCTTTTTGTTGTTTTTTCCTGGGGTTGGGAGTCAGGGTTTTACAGTAGTTCAGACTGAGCTGGAATTCAGTAGACCAGGCTGGCCTTGAACTCACAACAATCCTCCTATCTCACATTCCAAGTGCTGACATTAAAGATGTGAGCCACGATGCCCAGCTGCTATTAGGATTTTTTTTTTTTTTTTTGGAGAGGGTTTCATGTAGCCCAAGATGGCTTTAAACTTGCAATGTTGCCAAAGATGACCTTGAATCCTGATCCTCCTGGCTTCCCTAGTACTGAAATGACCGGTGGGAGTCACTGTGCCCATCTAGTATTTTTCAGTTTTTGCTGGCAGGGCTTTGTGCTTTCTAAGCACTCGCTCTTTCCCTGAACTCCGTCTCCAGCTCATCACTCCAGGACACCTTAGTGCCCATGTAAAGTCAGGTGCAAAGTGGCGCATGTATATGGAGTTCATCTGCAGCGTCAGGAGGCCAGGTATACCATAAACTCCCTCTCAAATAAATAAATAAGTTACTTTTAGAAACAAATATTGGCCTGGAGAGATGGTTTAGTGGTTAAGACATTTGTCTGCAAAGTATAAGGATCCAGGTTTGATTCCCAGTACCTATGTAAAGCCAGATGCACAAAGTAGTGCACGCATCTGGGGTTTGCTTGCAGTGGTGTGGCTAGAGGCTCTGGTGTACCCAGTCTCTCTTTCTCCCTCATATAAATAAATAATTCTTTTTGGTTTTTCAAGGTAGGGTCTTGTCCTAGGCCAACATAACCTGGAATTCTCAGGTTGGCCTCGAAGTCTCGTTGATCCTCCCACCTCTGCCTCCCCAGTGCTGGAATTAAAGGCATATGCCAGCACATCCAGCAAGCAAAATACATTTAAAAAAATTATTTAAAAGGGCTGGGGATATGGCTGAGTGGTTAAGACACTTGCCTACAAAACTTAAAGACCTAGATTTGATTCCCCAGTACCCACATAAAGCAGATTCACAAAGTGGCATATGCATCTGGAGTGTCTGGAGGCTGTGGCACGTTCATCATCTCTTCTCTATGCTTACAAATAAATAAAAATATTTTCAAAAGGCAGAACGAACAAATACTGCTGGATCACAGACTTTCAGGCACACCTGTCAGCACAGTCACTTCTGCACAGACCTTGAACTTTCAGACAAGGCTGCTGCTATGCCTCCTCCCACCTCCTGTCCTGCCCTGCCTCCCCCTCTTCCTCTTTTGTTTTCTTTTGTTTTGTTTTCTTTTGGTTTGGTTTTCTAGGTAGGGTACACTCTAGCCCAGGCTGGAATTCAGTATGTAGTCTCAGGCTGGCCTCAAAGTCACCAGGATCCTCCTACCTCTGCCTCCCGAGTGCTGGGGTTAAAGTTGTGTGCCACCACAATGGATTCCTCTTTATTTTTAGACAATGTTTTGCTATGTACTTAGGCTGGCCTTGAACTCATGAAGTCTTTCTGCCTCAGACAACTTCTTGGGAACAGTGACATTAGCTAACATGTCAGTATTCAGCTGGGTGGTCATTTTGAAGAGAAAAATCTCTATCAGAGCTTAAAATTGCTAAACAAGCCGGGCACATGCCTTTAATCCCAGCACTCGGGAGGCAGAGATAGGAGGATCGCCGAGAGTTCAAGGCCACCCTGATACCATATAGTTAATTCCAGGTCAGCCTGGACCAGAGTGAAACCCTACCTCGAAAAACCAAAAAAAAAAAAAAAAAAAAAAAAATTGCTAAAAACAAAAAACAAAAAAAAAAAAAAACCCACAAAAATCTCACTGAGTAGTGAAAAGGACATTGTTTATAGTGATTAGACTGAAGGTGGGGCAGGAACAGGCAACTGGGAATCCATGTTAGCTGACTCCAATTTGTCTCTTCTCCATGCCCAACCTTTTCCCTCTCATCATCTGTCTCATCAAAAAAAATGAAGCCAGGCATTGTGGTTTATGCCTGAAATCCCAACACTTAGGAGGCTGAGGCAGGACTGCTGCAAGTTCCAGGCTAACCTGGGCAAAGATGTGAGGCTATGTCTCAAAAACACAAAGCAGAGCCGGGCGTGGTGGCACATGCCTTTAATCCCAGCATTCAGGAGGCAGAGGTAGGAGGATTGCTGTGAGTTTGCGGCCACCCTGAAACTACATAGTGAATTCCAGGTCAGCCTGAGCTAGAGTGAGACCCTACCTCAGAAAAAACAAAACAAAACAGAGCCGTAATAGCAAACAAAATAAAAGCCAGTTGAAGGACTGGAAAGACCACACGCCCCAGTGTGGTGCCCTGGGAAGACACTGCATGTCGCAGCACCATTGCCTCATGGACCTTTCATTTGGTTACTACACTGAGTCATCTCAGGTTTAGCCTGGACTGAACAGAGCTGAGAGGACAGGTCAACATCACCTCTGGTCCATAATGCCATTGAACTTCTGACTCCTCTTTGGCATCCTGAGTAGCTGGCCTCTCTCTAGCTTTCTGCTGTCTACCACTGCACTAGACTGTGATCTCCTGAGGGCCTGGTCCAGAACCAGGGTGGCTGGGCAAGGTAAGAGCAAAGCTCCACGTGAACGAGAGCCACAGCACTCAGGGAAGCGGGAAGAACATTCCAGATGCCATCTACTAGAGAAAGCCCCTCTTTCCTCCACACACACTTCCCCAGATACCTCACCCTCTCCTGGGTCTTCTGAGACAATCTCTGGAGCTCCCTGCAGTTCTGGCCTCTAGACTTCAGCCCTTCACAGGTGGATGGTCACCTCCATCACCTTCCTGGACAGCCCTTCCTAGATGTCTGAACCACGGATGCCCTCCAAGACTGGACATCCCGAAACGAACCTCTGCAAACTCAAGGGTCACCAGGACCTGCTGTTGTCTGTCCTTGGTGATGAAGCACACGCATCTCACTGCAGCCACCTTCTCTGGGGTCCTTGCTCCTGAAACCCACAATGCAGCACCTCCCCACTGCTCTTGCCCCTGTTCACAACGCTGAATCCACAGGCAGCTCTTCCCCGACCGTCCAGCCCTTGTCTGTGGTCCTTGGTGCGGATTCATAAGCACCAGCAATCATTCTGTGACCCACCATCCTGCTATCCTTGGACAGTAATCGCTTTATCCATACAGCATTTATTTCCTCAGCACTTCCTGCTGCCCTTGGAATTGAGCCCACATTTCTGTTCAATCTTCCTCTCTGGGGGCTGTCTGCCATCCTTGGTGCTACTTAAAGTGGAACTGGCAGGACCTGAGGCTTACATGCAAGGGTGAAGGAAGTAACCCTGGTGGCACTGGGTGTTGATACTGGATGTCAGACTGTCCATGAACAAGTGAGGAGGGCAGCCATGGGCTCCTGTGCAAACTGTGCCCAACGCCCTAATTCTTCCACAGCCTTGTACTTGAGTGCTCACAGAATGAGGCTCCCAGGAGGAGGCTCATGGGAGTCAATCTGCCCATCCAAGCACACCACACTCGTAAGCGAAGAAGGCATCGCGGAGTGCAATGCCCCACAGCCCACGCTCTTGCTTGCTGGAACAGACAGCAGAGCACATATGTGCCTGAAGAGGCAGAGGGCTTTGGCTCTGTGGGAGGCCACCTCCACATCTTCCTGTTCCTTGCTGGGTCTCATCCCCTCCCCGACATGTGAGGATGCCAGGGATAGTGCTAGGTTCTGTAGATCCCAGACTCACTTCTGTTTCTGCTTCATAACATCCTCGGGATTGGGAAGGCAGTGTGTCCATGGCAGGGACCCATGCAGCCACTTGAGCATGCAGTAACCCAGCATCTGGAGGTCACTGCGGCGGGAGGGCCCTGGGAGGGGGGAACAGTGGACATTCATTCTGGATGTTCCCACATGTGTGCACCCCTTCCACTTCCCCAGTGTACTCTCCATCACCCCCCAGGCCTCAACCATCACTCCTTATTCCTCAATCTCACCCTCTCATTTTCTTCCTCACTCTCAGGTACTTAATGGTCCTTTCCTGTTTCACTAGCCTACTCCCCCATCCACTCATCTTTCCTGTGACTCCTCAGTGTCCCTGTATCAGGTCCCATCTCACATCCTGAAAACCCACACAGTAGTCTGGTGGGGTCCCATCCGCAAACAGTTAAATGGGAGATGATGGTAGTGTGGTTTCCTTGCTAGAGGGGCAGAGACCTGGGTACAGAGAGTCCTGGACAATGAACATTTGCTTTCCTTATGCCTCCCATTTAGACAACTACTTGTGAGAACCCAACAAATGCTGCATGGGGGCTGTGCCACCCTCGGGAGCCTTATGTTAGATCCTAGGCTCCACTCCTGACTAGGGACCCAGTCTGGTTAGTGTGCACAAGCAGATGGACAGACAATATTCAGAACTTTGCAAATGCGGTCTTGAGATCTGGGGATGCAGCTCAGCTGTCAGGGTACTTGCCTAGCATGCACAAAGGTCTGAGTTCAATTCCCATCACTTCATAAACCAGGCATGGTGGCATGTATGAAGTGGAGGCAGAAGGATCAGGAGTTGGGAGGTCATCCTTGGCTACACAGGGAATTCAAGGCCAGCCTGGGCAAAGACCATACAGAAAGGGGAGGCAAGGCCTAAGGAATCTGTCTTGGGCCATCATCCTGCTCTGCATACTTCCCCCTGAAAAATCTGATCCTCTCCTGGGTTCAGCAGGTAACTCCAAAGATTCTGCAGAGGCCTTATGCTTCACCTGTGGACAGCCTATACCGCTGCAACTGCCTTTCCTACATGATGCTAAGACAACACTGTTCTTCCAAGACTACACCAGATCATTAACCCAAACCACTGGAACAACAGATTCAGGTGTCCAGCTGCTCACTGTCCATGGGGCTGAACACCTCCCTCCCCCATCCCACCCCCATAGTCCACAGCACACAGGATGCTGTCTGTGGTGCCTAGTCCCCACTGTGGCACCCTTATGCCCCTCATGTGTCTAGTGTCTCTGCCCACAGCTAAGGACTGTGGAGCTGCCCACTAGAAAAAGTGTCGTCTCACCGCATCCTTTGTGCAGGTCCATGCTAATGAACTCCAGGTCTCCCTCATGTGGGCTCCTGCTGCCTTCTGTGTAAGCCACATGTCTGCCACTTGGGCAATAGCGGAAGGTGAAACCGTAGCCCACCAGGGTCATCTATGGGCATGGGAGAATCCAGACTGGGGATCAGTTGAGAGACTGGCACTCGCCACATGGACAAGGCATCATTATAGAGAACTGCATTAGCCAGTTTTCCACCACTGTGACAACGTACCTGACATAAACAGTCTTAAAGCAGGAAGGATTTGTGCTGCCTCATGCTTTCAGAGCTTACAAGGTCAGCTAGATTCATTGCTTTCAGCTTTCCCTACCATCAAGGACATATCCATTGGAACTGTAAGTTGAAATAAACCCTTTCCCCCGTCAAGCTGCATCTTTTCAGGTGTTTTGTCACAGCAATGAGAAGTAACTAATATATTGCCCAATTCACATTTCCAACAGAGTATGAAGAATTCTTCTTTCTTTCTTTTTTTTTTTTTCTCACCACTCTGGCCCAGGCTGACCTGGAATTAACTTTGTAGTCTCAGAGTGGCCTTGAACTCATGGTGATCCTCCTACCTCTGCCTCCTGAGTGCACTACCACGCCCAGCGAGAATTCTTATTTTCTTATATACTTACCACCATTGCATATAATCCTTTTTTTTTTTTTGAGCCAAGGTCTCACTATAGCCCAGGCATAAACCCAGCCAGGCATGGTGGTGCATGCTTTTAATCCCAGCACTAGGGAGGCAGAGGTAGGAGGATCACCATAAGTTCGAGGCCACCCTGGACTACATAATGAATTCCAGGTCAGCCTGGGCTAGAGTGAAACCCTACCTGGAAGAAGAAGAAAAACACTTTACTCCCAAAACTCCAGAAGCTGAGGTAGGATGATTAATGTAGGTTTTTGGCCAGCCTAGGGCTACACAATGAATTTCAGATCAGTTTGGGCTAGAGTAAGACTTGGCTTTAAAAAAGATGTAAGCCCGGATATATTATTTTTTATTGTTTTTTTTGTTGTTGTTGTTTTAATTTGAGAGAGACAGAAAGAGAGAAAGAGAGGAAGAGGCAGAGAGAGAATAGGCGTGCCAGTGGCTTCTCAGCCACTGTGAATGAACTCCAGACACCTGCACCCCCTTGTACGCATGTGCAACATTGCATGCTTGTGTCACTTTTGTGTCTGGCTAAATATGGGACCTGGAGAACAGAATGGGCATTTTTAGGCTTTGCAGGCAGGCGCCTTAACCGCTAAGCCATCTCTCCAGCCCTCTGTTATTGTTTCTGACCAGGTCTCATGCAGCCTGGTCTGGAACTCACCATGTCAATGAGGACACCCTTGAAGTGCTGCTCCTCCCTCAGCCACCTCCATGCTGAGACTGCAGCATGAACCACCACACCCAGCTCTTACCCATCTTAACCGTCCCTCCAAAGGGGGAAAAGAGTATCTTATTTTAATTGGCATTTCTGTGATAATTAGGAAGGTTGTGTGTCTTGGCATATTTAACTAAATCCAGGATTTCCTTTTCTACGGATTCCTAGGCCCATTTTTTGATAGAGAGGTACAGAATTGGCATGCCCAGGTCTCAGCTACTGTAATTAAACTCCAGACACTTGCACCACCCAGTGCACATGTGTGACCTTTCACTTGCACTACCTTTGTGCATCTGGCTTATGTGGGATCTGAGCAAGATTGAACATGGGTCCTTATGCTTTGCAGGCAAGCACCTTAACTGCTAAGCTATCTCTCCAGCCCTATGCCCATTTTTCAAAGCACATATCAGTTAGTGAAATGTACTTTGTGTATACAATGATCATGAGTCCTTTGTTTGCAACAAGTACTGTGAAATAAATGGAGATTTGGGGTTGGGTGGGCCAGCCTGTGTGTGCATGTGTGCATGCATGTGTTGGTTGGGGTTGGCTCTCACCTGGCTCAGATCCTCTGGATTCACAACGACATTCTCAGCTGTCAGATTCCCATGAACATATTCATTCTCATGGAGGAACTCCAGGGCATCCAGCTGGGGAAGAAGAAAGCAGGTGCTTCTGAGGGTGTGTGCCTGGCACAAAACCATGATGCAGCTGTCTCCCTGAGTTTGGACAGCACTGTCTATGACTGGCAGGTTCAGCCCACCTAGGTGTAGGAGAATGTCCACTGTTATGGCACACAGAACATGGCTCTAGTGGGGTTTTCCACTACCTACTGCCCCTTATCTAACTGCAAATTCAGGACAGAAAGAAGAGGGTGACTTAATGTCCCTCTGGCAGAAATAACCCAGCCCATTGCTGCTCATTTCTCCAAGACAGAAGAGACAAATTTAGTTAATCCCTATACCCATACAGACACACACACATACATACCTATACATGTATGAATGCACAATAGATGGGAGATTGTACATGTTAGGCAGGTGCTCTGTCACTGAGTCATGCTTCTAGCCCACTCACTGTGGATTCTAGTCAGGAGATCTACCACCAAGCCACCCCCAACCCCTCACTGTGAATTCTAGGTAAGTTCACTACTGCTGAGCCGACCCCCTAGCCCTTCTCTGAGGATCCTAGACAGGAGTTCTACTGCTGATATACATCCACAGCCCAATAATTTGTTTTGAATGTGGTTCATGTGTGTGTATATATGTATTTGTATGCACATGTGTATAGAGGCCAGAGGTCTGCATTGAGTGTCTTCCTCAATTACTCTCCATCTTATGTTTTGAGACAGGTTCTTTCACTGAACCTGGAGCTCACTCATTCAGCTAGATTGGATGGCCAGCAAGCCCTAGGGAACTTCCTGTCTCTGCCTACCCAGCACTGGGTTAGAGGTGAGTGCCACCATGCCTGGCTTTTACCAGGGTGCTGCGATCTGAACTCAGGTCTTTATATGTGAGTGGCAGGCACTCAGGCACTCTACTGACTGAGCCATCTCCCAGCCTCCAACAATTTCTGTATTTGCCACCAGCTCTAATTTTCCCAGTGGGCTCCAGACTGTTCTGAGAGTCTCTTAGAATGAACTTTTGTTGTTGTTTTGTTTTGTTTTTCGAGGTAGGGTTCCACTCTAGCCCAGATTGACCTGGAATTCACTATGTAGTCTCAGAGTGGCCTCAAACTCATGGCAACCATCCTACCTCTGCCTCCCAAGTGCTGGGATTAAAGGCATGAGCCACCACGCCCAGCTTCCCAAGTGCTGAGATTAAAGGTATGTGCCACCATGGCTGGCTTTGAGTGAGTTCTTACTGGCTAGATACATATATATTCCCCAAGCCCCTCTTCAACTCCAAGCTTAGGTATTCATCAAGTCCCACTGGTTCTACTTCTACAGGCTCCCCCTTCTCTGACCAAAGCATTCTTCAGACCTCATCCTCTCACACACAGACCCTTATCCTGTTTCCATTCTCACCATTCCAGCCAAGCTCCTTGCCTGCCCATCCTTCCCATGGTTCCCCAGAACCCTCACGTGAGTCTTGCTTCTCACCTAGTGTTTGCACCCCTGTGTGATCTGGTCACTGCTGCCATCTCCACACAAACCTCCTAACTCATCACACTGCGGCCTCTGAGCATGGTGACCTTTAGCTGGCCTGGCTATCACGTCATTGCTTTGTTACTTCTGTCTCTCTAGCTGCTAGAATGGGGTCCTCTCACACTCCATCAGAACAGGGGGCATTGCTATTCCAAGTGCAGCTGACTACCAGTACCTTCTGTCTCCAGACAGTGAACTCCACTCCCTGGCCTGTAATATTCTCTTCCCATACATTGATACAGCTCTCCCACTCAGCACCTTTCTGTCTCCCATTTATTCTGTGCATATAGGTTCAGAAACCATGACCCACACCCTTCCTTCCAGGCTGGGCCCTGCAAGCTGATCATTCTGGTTGTCACCACTGCCCGCCTGGACCACTAGTGTTCAAGTTTCCATGTGTCAAAGCAAAGAGGGGCTGGACCTGTGGATGAGTCAACTGAACAGCCAGAAGCGAGGATCTGAAGGGTCAAGCCCACATGTGAATGCAGCAGCGTTAGGTACGCACCAGCCGACAGGCCACCTGGAGCACACACCTCTCTGATAGGACATGCTTTGGATTGTCATCCAGGGCTGACTGGAGACTCCTCCCCAGACTGGGAAACACCAAGAACCTGGAAGACATGGGAACTGTGGGAGGTGGGGACTTGGAGGAGCAGATATGGGCACTGAGGAGGGGTTGACAGGAGCACCAGGCCCTGGGGCTTATGACACTAACAGGTTTGATGGGCTAGGAGGCAGCCTATCTCAGATGCAGGGAAAGGATGGAAGTATGTGACTAATCAGTGGCTCCATGGTCCCAGGCACACCAGCACAGTATAAGATGTGAAAGAAGGGCTGAAGAGATGGCTTAGCGGTTAAGGCGCCTGCCTCCTAAGCCTAAGAACGCTGGTTCCAATCTCCAGCGGTTCCAATCTCCCGGTCCCACGTTTAATCAGATGCAAAGTGACGCAAGGGCGCAATGCTGCACTTGACCACAAGGGGCGCACACATCTGGACTTCGTTTGCAGCAGCTGAGACACTGCTGGCGCGCCCATCTGTCTTCCTCTCCCCCTCTCTCTGTCTGTCTCTGTCTCTCTCCAAAAAAAAAAAAAAAAATGTGAAAGAAATGGACTTTGGGATTTGGCATCCTGTCACAACTCACTATTTTGCCTTGATAACTAAGCAGAGACTCCAGCTGGTGACTGAGCCAAGATCAGAAACTATATGCCTGACAAATCCTTTCATTGTTGTTTTGAGACAGCATCTCCCTATGTAGCACTGACTGGCCTCGAATCTGCAGCAATCCTCCTGCCTCAGTCTGACAAAAGCTGAGATTAAACTATGTGCCACCCTGCTCAGCTTTATTCCCCCCAGGACCTTGAAAATGTTAGGCAGGAGCTCTACCACTGAGCCACAGCCCCTGACTGTGGATTCTAGCCAGTACTGAACCACATGCCCAGCCCCTCTCCAGGGGATGCAAGTGCTCTACCATGGGAGCAACATCCTTCAACTTAAACTCTACACCACACAGAGTAACAGACACTGAGATACTCACATTTCTCCTGGGAATAGGTTATTCTAAACAACTGGGAATCCTAAGGACTAGATCTTGTCCAGGGCATTTCATGGTGTGATGAGGCACCATGGCACCTGAGGAGGCATTCCGCTCCTAGAAAAAAACTTCTCTCTGTTTTAATAACTGGCTTTCAGGTAAATCTAGATATGCACATTTCCTGGTCTTTGTCTCATTGTCACCTTTCCTGTGGGAAAGAAGGAGAGTTTTTTTCCCCCTAGGTCCTTTCTCCTGGTTTTTCCTCAAGCAAGGCATCTTAGACTCTAGTAATACTGGATGGCTATTGCTTACCAGCCCTATGTGCTGCCCACAGCTAAGAGGAAAACAGAGAAGGGTGATGGGTCTTTGGTGGACCAGCTGCCTACCTAAAGTCACTCACCACTCTGGAAAGGACTCTGAATAGAACTTGCTCACTCCTGTGCAACCCAAGACCACATACAATGACTACATGCCAATTAAAAATAAGATAAGGGGCTGGAGAGATGGCTTAGCGGTTAAGGCGCTGGCTTCCTAAGCCTAAGAACGCCGGTTCCAATCTCCAGCCGTTCCAATCTCTAGGTCCCACATTTAGCCAGATGCAGTGATGCAAGGGCGCAATGCCGCACTTGCCCACAAGGGGGCGCACACATCTGGATTTCGATTGCAGCAGCTGAGAGACTGCTGGCGCGCCCATCTCTATCTGTCTTCCTTTCCCTCTCTCTCTCTCTGTCTCTGTCTCTCTCTCTCTCTCTCTGTCTCCCCGCCCCAAAAAAAGATAAGGCCAGACGCGGTGGCGCATGCACTAGGGAGGCAGAGGTAGGAGGATCACCAAGAGTTCGAGGCCACCCTGAGACCTGGGCCAGAGTGAGACCCTACCTCCAAAAACAAAAACAAAATAAAAATAAGGTGAGAGGCCAGAAGATGTCTCAGAGGTAAAAGGCACTTGCTTGCAAAGACTACTGGCCTGGGTTCAATTCCCAAGCAAAAACATAAGCCAGATGCAAAAAGTGGCACAAGCATCTGATGTCTATTTACAGTGGCAAGACACCCTGGACATCCATATATACACAACTGTACAAATATAAAGATTTAAAAATTAAGCCAGGCATGGTGGTGCACACCTTTGACACCAGCATTTGGGAGGCAGATGCAGGAGGATTGCTGTGAGTTCAAGGCCAGCCTGGGACTACAAAGTGAGACACTAACTGGAATAAAAAACAAATTAAAAACATAAGATAGGGGAGAGGAGGAGGAAGGACTCATTTGCTCAGCAAACTGGACTTACCCTAACCATCTCTGGCGCCGTCCAACCCATTTGTAGGAAGGCAACTTTTACGTCTCCCTGGGAAGTCCACTCACACAGCAGAAGCATAGGGCCCGTGAGGGGGGCTCACCTGTACCTGTCCTGGTGAATGCCAAAGCCGATGCAGGTGGGGATGGCCAACAGTGGGGCCTCATGCTGCGTCTTCCACTTGTTCACTGTGGGGATGGGGCTGTGGGTCAGCACTGCAGGGCCCAGCCCCACAGGAACAGCAGCCTGGGCTTAGGCCAGGACCTGGGATTCCTCTTTGTGGGTGGGTGACAGTGGGAAGCAGTGGGGGTACAGTGGGCACAGGTGACCCTTGACTGCAAGTGACTTCTGAAAATGCATGCTCAAAGTTAACACAAGTGCAACAGAACACCCTCTGGGTACACATGCAGAGCTAATAAGACCAGCAAAGGCCTAAGCTGACCCCAGAGGTACTGAAATTGTCCTATCTGTCTTCTAGGGTTGCTGGGGGGTGGAACAGAATACATGGTGTACTGAGACTAGACCAACAGCTGGTGTCCAGGGAGAGCTATGCAGGTGGATAGATGGGCCACCATCTGTGGTATAAATTCTTACCAGGCCAATTTCAAACCAGCTATGCCATGAGTGAGAGTGGGGCTGGAGAGCAGTGTAGACATGCCACAGTGCAGTATTTTCACCACCTGACAGGCACAAGTGACCACTACAGTGCAGATAGTAAAACAATTGGGAAACAATGTATTTTTACTGTGTTTCATTTGAGTTGAATATAACTGGTTTCACTGAAATGTGTCATAATTTAATCTGTAATGTTGGTTCTATGTAGCATCCAGCTTGCAGTGTTTCATAAGTATGCCACTTATCTCCCAAGAGCTGGTCCAGGCTAGCCTCATCTGTCTTTGGGGCACAGGTAGGATATAAACTGGAGCTTCTGGTCCCCACCATGGCCAGGGAGAAGGTGTCTGTGGGAAATAAGCTGTATCCCTAGCTCCCACCCCTCCCACCTTCCTGTGGGATACCTTGCAGAGGCTTGGCAGCCCGCTGGAAGAAGTTCTGTTCATTGAACAGGCGCCCATCCTTGGAATCCTGGTGGGGACAGGAGGACAGTGACTGTCATGCCCAGTGACCCTAGACAAGACCCAAGTACCCAGCATCACCCCAGGGCAATGCCAGTGACCAGCAGGTTCTTCCCATCCCTCTGTTAGGAACTAGTTCCTCAGGATGGGGAGGGGTTCCATATGAGCAGAGATTGTACCACCTCCCAGTACACACCTTCCTCTTCATTTTTAAATTTTATTTATTTATTTATTTGAGATAGAGAAAGAGGCACAGAGAAAGAGAGAATGGGTGCAACAGGGCCTCCAGCCACTGCAAACGAACTCCAGATGCACGCATCCACTTGTGCATCTGGCTTACGTGGGTCTGGGGAATTGAACCAAGGTCCTTGGGCTTCACAGGCAAACGCCTTAACCACTGAGCAATTTCTCCAGCCCCTTTTTTGTTTTTTGAGATAGCCCAGGCTGACCTGGAATTCACTATGTAGTCTCAGGCTGGCCTCGAACTCACAGCAATCCTACCTCTGCCTCCCAAGTGCTGGGATTAAAAGTGTGTGCCACCATATCAGGCTTTTCTGTTGCTTTTGTTATGGTCACTGCTGACCACATTTTCTGTCAGCTAAGCCTCGTGCTACGCATCTACTGTATGTAATTTCACTGACTCCTCAGTGCAGGGACCCGCAACTGATGGGCTCTCTGTTACAGCTCAACACTCAGCACCATGATAGTTCATTGTGTCTGTCAACATGACTGGACTGAAGCACTTAGCTTACTAAAGTTCACTTCTGGGTATGTCAGTGAGGATATTTCCAGAGAGGAACAGCACCATCCAGTAGTCTGGGGGCCGAGTGGAATACAAGGGAAAACAGGAGGAGCCCTCCAGCACAGGCATTCTCTCCTCTCCTTCCACCGTCCCCTTCTTCCCAGCTTCTGTGAGGTGAGCTTCTCTGCTTGGCCAAGTCCTTCCGCCATAGTGAGCTGACAACTCTGAGACCATGAGCCCAGATAACCCCTTCCTCCCTTCATGGTATTTTCTCAGCTATTCTGTTTTAGTGACAAGAAGCTGACCAACAGAGTTCAACATATGCACAAGGGATGCAGGCATAGGTGAATGGGCTTCACAATGCCAGCGGTACAGGCTCCATTTACTGATATAGAAACTCAGCTCAGAGGAACATGTGTGCCTGGGTCACTTGACAGATATGAGTGAGTCTGACTTCAGGCACTGGACAGCTTCATGTGATGAACCCAGAACCTGCTCTGTCCAGGGTCCCACTTCACCCAAACCAAGAGCACCATGGCTCCAGCTGAGCTTCTGGGTTACAGAGAGGCTCAGGGTCCGAGGTGAATTGGGAAGGCACCACACCCTCCTATCTGAGCTGCCCCAGGGGCCACTCACCAGTTTCAGTGAGAATTTCTGTTTCTGGGCCTTTGACTTGCCAGGGAGGACAGAAGCAGGCTCAGCTGTGGAGGAATAGAAATGAGAGAAAGATCATACCTAAGGTGAAGGTCAGGGTCACTGTTCTCAGCATTCCCAGGAGCAAGTGGTAGTTCCTGCTCCTTGGTTCCCATAGGCAAGAACATGTGTGATGCTCAATACTTGCTCATGTATGTCTGGCCCTCATTGTGGATTCTAGGCACAAACTCTACTGCTGAGCCACACCCCCAGATCCTTTGTGGTGGCTTGAATGTAAAATGTGCCCCACTGCCTCATGTATTTGTGATTAAGCCTCATACTGAATCCCCAGCTAGTGGAGTCCTTGGAAAGTGGAACCTTTTTGGAAGATTTATTAGCTCAGCTCATGGGATGTTCATAGCTCAGTCTTGTTTCTGCCATGCTGGTAAGATGTGATTCCTGGGCTGGGGAAGTGGTTCAGTGATTAAAGACACTTGCATATAAAGCTTGCTGGCCACGTGGATTCTAGGCAGGAGCTCTGAGCCACGCCCCCAGCCCTCACTGTAGATTCTAGGCAGGAGCTCTACCTCTGAGCCACACCCCCAGCCCTCACTGTGGATTCTAGGCAGGAGCTCTATCTCTGAGCCACACCCCCAGCCCTCACTGTGGATTCTAGGCAGGAGCTCTACCTCTGAGCCACACCCCCAACCCTCACTGTGGATTCTAGACAGTAGCTCTACCTCTGAGACACGCCCCCAGCCCTCACTGTAGATTCTAGGCAGGAGCTCTACCTCTGAGCCACACCCCCAGCCCCTCACTGTGGATTCTAGACAGGAGCTCTACCTCTGAGCCACGGCCCCCAGCCCTAAATGGATTCTAGGCAGGAGTTCTACCTCTGTTGTCAAGCCTTCTTTTCTTTTATTTTCTTTTTCTTTTTTTTTTTGTTTTTCCAGGTAGGTCTAGCCCAGGTTGACCTGGAATTCGCTAAGCAGCCTCAGGCTGACCTCAAACTCACAGCAATCCTCCTACCTCTGCCTCCCTAGTGTTGAGATTAAAAGTGTGCTCCACTATACCTGGCTTCCTTTTACTTTTTAGCTCAACACAGGCTCTTGCTAAATTGCTCAAGACCTGTCTCTGTAGACTAGGCTATCCTTGAATTTGCAGTCCTCCTGCCTTAGCCTCTTGGGTGATGCCTGTGCCCTCCACTGTCTTTATTTTCGGTGCAATATCAGCTGTGAAGGGAAGGGCTGACACTGCAGGTGGACACTGCTTTCCTTCCACAGTCTGGGAACCTTTGCTTTCCAGCATCCACTAGCTGGTGAGAGGGGCTCACCAACTCAAACTGTTGGTGCAAATAGTATGGTTTATATGAACTCCTGCTGATCTTCTGGGATCCTGGGAAGTAGGTGAGAATTAGACAGAGGGAATGATGTGACCAGCTTCCACTGGGTCCCAAGTCTCTGACAGGTTTCACTGGTGGACACGTGTGGCTGGAGGAATTCCTCATGCAAGGACATATATCTAATGGCTGATGAAAGGAGATATAGAGGCCCAGACATCTTGCCTGCATGAACATGCTGACAGACCATGTCTCCTCTAGAACACTTCACTGCATCCATCCATCAATGGGCAGGGAGTTCCTCACAGGGACAGAGCACCCATAACATGATCACTTTTTAAAGGTCCTACCTGAGGGCAGACAGATGGCTTATTGGGTAAAGTGCAGCGGCACAAGCATGAGAACCTGAGTTGGGATCCCCAGTGCCCACGTAATGATGCTGGGCACAGTACCTGTAGTCCTAATGCTTGGGAGGCAGAGACAGGAATATCTCTAGGGCTCACCAGCTAGCTGGTTTAGTGATCAGTGAGCTTCAGGTTCAGTAAGAGATGCTGTTTCATAAAAATAAAGTGTCAGCTAGGCATGGTAGTGCACGCCTTTAATCCCAGCACCCAGGAGGCAGAGGTAGGACGATCACTGTGAGTTTGAGGCCAGCCTGAGACTACACAGTGAATTCTAGGTCCACCTGGGCTAGAGTGAGACCCTACCTCAAAAAAAAAAAAAAAAAACGGAGAGCAACTGAAAAGACACCCAACATTGACCTCTGGCCCCCACATGCACACATATATGCATATTCACTCACACATACATGTACTGGCATGAACACACAGGTACCCATACACATGCCAATGAGCGCACACACACATACACATACAAAAACAGAAGAAATCAAACACTGTATGAATTTTATCTCAATTTAAAATCTGCAAATATAGCTAGACATGGTGGTACATACCTGTGATCCCAGCACTTGGGAGGTAGAGGCAGGAGGATCAGGAATCCAGGGATTCCTGAGCTGCATGAGAGTCTGTCTCAAAAAAAAATAAATTTTATATATATATATATACTGGGAGATGGCTCAGAGGTTAAAGACATTTGCTTGCAAAGCCTGTAGGCCAGAGTTCAATTCCCCAGTACCCACATAGAGCCTGGTGCATAAAGTGGTATATGCATTTAGGGTTCATTTGCAGTGGGAAGAGGCCCTGGTGAACCCATTCTCTCCCCCCGCCCCTGGCCCCTCTCTCTCTCTCCAGTAAATAAATAAAATTAACAGGCCTGTAATCCCAATACTCAGGAGGCTGGGGCAGAAGGATCAAGAGTTCAAGGCCGCCGGGCGTGGTGGCGCATGCCTTTAAGCCCAGCACTCGGGAGGCAGAGGTAGGAGGATCGCCCAGAGTTCGAGGCCACCCTGAGACTACATAGTGAATTCCAGGTCAGCCTGAGCCAGAGTGAGACCCTACCTCAAAAAAAAAAAAAAAAAAAAAAAGAGTTCAGGGCCAAGGGTTCGTAGCAGGACATCGTCACAAAGAAAAAAAAAAAAAAAGGAACATGCAAACTGCTAAAACAGGACGTAGCCTTATGTAAGCACTTGATAAATTCTAATGCTAACACTTCAGCCATAGCTGTTATTCTCTACATGGTCAAGGAGCTCAACCCTACTGTCTGACCATTAGCTCCTACTGTAAGCTCCACCTGTGGACTAGCTGGTAGGACAGCCCAGGTGCTCCTCCTTTGAAGCCAGGGTAAGATGTAAACCAGGTGAGGGCAATGTGGCATGTGTGAGAAGCTTTGACCAACTTGGCTAGCCACTGTGACACCCCTGACCAGCTCTTTCCTGCACTCTCATGGCATTTTATTTTAACTTAATTTATTTATATAAGGGGGCAGATACAGAATGGGCATGCACATGACAGGGCCTCCAGCCACTGCAAAGGAACTCTAGACACATGCACCACCTTGTGTATACGGTTAGCATGGGTACTGGGGAGTCAAACCTGGATCCTTTAGCTTCACAGGCAAGCACCTTAACTGCTAAGCTAACTTTCCAGCCCTCTCATGGCATGTTAGATGTGTGTTTGAGCCCCTAATTTAGCAAGCCGTCAACCTTGCATATTCTCCTGGGGCACAAGTAACATCAGCTCAACACCTGACCTGGATTTGCTGTGGGGATAATGCCATCTTCACATGATGGCCATGACAGCTGTCTTGTCACATGGCAGCTAGCCCTACAGAGGCACACATGCTTCACACAGAGTGTGTGTGCCACCCTTTCACCACTTTCAGTTGCCCTCTCCACTGCCTACCCTTCCCCTATGAGAGGAAGGTTGCCATCCTGGATCGAAGACAGAGCTGAGAGGCAGCTCTGCAGCTGGGCTGTGGCTTCCACTCCCATGCTCAGGTACGGGTCCCCATTCTCATGTGATAGCTAATCTTTTTTTTTTTTTTTTTTGGTGTGAACGTATGTGTATGTGGTGTGCATGTATGTATGTTCATGTGTGTGTGGAGGCCACAGGTTAATGTTAATTGTCTTCCTCAATTGCTCTCCACCTTATTCTTTGAGACAGGGTCTCACTGAACCTAGAGCTCACTGATTCAGCTAAACCAAGGACATAAAATGTAAGGACAAAATGGCCTAAAGTGTGTTAAACAAGGCACAATTACAAACAAAGGGTACTGGCCAAAATGGCCCTAGCAGGATGTCTGGCCCAGAATGAATAAGCAGAGCACATATGCTATAAACAAATTATGTAAGGTTTTCAGAGTCTTGCCACCTTTGTTATGACTGGTATAAATATCCACCTGGCTTTGGTGCAGGGAACTTTTCAAAAGCATGTCACTTACCCACAACTCCCAAGAAATCATTTAAATTACCTATACAAGGCTGGAGGGATGGTTTAGTGGTTAAGGTGCTTGCCTGCAAAGCCAAAGGCCTCAGGTTCGATTCCCCAGGAACCACATAAGCCAGATACATAAAGTGGCACATGCATCTGGAGTTCGTTTGCAGTGTCTGGAGGCCCTGGCCCACCCATTCTCTCTGTCTCTCTCTCCCTCCCTCTCCTAAATAAATAAATAAAAATAATAAATTCCCTCTGCTTTATGATTTGTCCTCCCTGACAGCAGAACTTGGACCTCACACTTGGCATAGTCACCATGATTAAGGTTTCCCCTGTGCAGGATTCATCTGGGGTAGGGGTTGGACAAAAAAAGGCTCCAAAGTGAGAAGTACAGATATAAGAATTATTATCCACAGAAGAGCACCTGTGGGCACAAGTACATAGCTTGTAACAAATTTGAGATGGCCCCTCACCCCGCTTTGCATGTACAACCAGCAGTCTGGCAGAAGATTGAGGCAGAGCAATTCCTAGGTTCAAATGGTCAGGCCCACGGACAAAGGACTGCTATGAGTATACATCTTTACTCCGCACACCACGACCGAGCTGCACATGTTGGGTAAGCAGTACTGCTGACAGTAATCGGGACAACCTGTTCCAGCCTGGCTAGTCTGCCTATGGGGCGAAAGAATGGAATCACTGACTGGTATTGAAATGAAAAGGGTGGGCTGGAGAGATGGCTCAGAGGTTAGGAGTGCTTGCTTGAAAAGCCTGCCAGCCGGGGTTGAATTCCCCAGTACCCACCTAAAGCCAATGCCCATTCTCTCTCAAATAAATAAATATTAAAAAAGAAAGAGTGGAGGGAGGGAGGGAAGTACCATGGGATATTGTCTACAATTAAGGAAGCTGGCAATAAAAAAATAAATTAAGGAAGGGAGGGAGGGAGGGAGGGAGGGAGGGAGGGAGGCAGGCAGGCTGGAGAAATGTTCAGTGGTTACATGTGCTTGCTTACAAATCCTAATAGCCTGGTGTGGTAGTTTGAAAGGATGCCCCCCAATCAATTCTGGAATTTTATTCAAGCTTATAACTGAGTGTCACTGGGTGGATCCTGGGGTCCAGCCCTAAGGTGTGTGGCGGAATTGGAATTCCAGTCTAAAGATACGCAAAATGCCTGAGCTTCGCCTGGAGTTCCTAAGTATGTTTGCTTGGTGGCAGCTTTTCTCTTTTGGCATGGAACTGTGAAAGCAGGCCAGCTTCTTCTGCCACCATGGAACTTCCCCTGGATTTGTAAGCTTCAAATAAATTTCCATCCTCCCATAACTGTGTCTGGTATGGAAGTTCATCCCAGCAACATGAGACTATCTAGTATACCTGGGTTTGATTCCCCAGTACCCACATAATGCCAGATACACAAAATGGCATGCATGTGGAGTTCATTTGCAGTGACAGGAGACCCTGGTGTGCCTATCTCCCCCCTCTTTCTCTCTCTGCCTGCAAATAAATAAATAAATAAATAGATTTTTTTAAAAAAGAAATGAAAAAGTTGGCGCTTATAATGGTGCTCCCCTCTCTGAGACAGCAGTTGTAGGTTTTACGGCAGGACAAGGAGGATGAGTTGGGAGACAGCAGCTGCCTGAGAAATGTGGACAAACACCAGAGAACTGCTGGAAACCATGACTATGAGAAATGGGAATGTGGCAGGTTTTGCCTGATTGGTAAAATGATTTACCACCTACATGAGGGATTTGGTACTAGCCACAGCCCCATCTAACACTTTTGTGACCTTGGTGGCTATCCTGATGCCCTCTGTGGACATTTGATCCATGAAGTGACACAGAAGAACAGAGGAAACAGAACATAGCATGGACTGTGAAACCTGTCACCAGAAAGAAGCAAGGACACAGGGGGTACCTCAGAAGGAAAAGGGAGCAGCCCAGTGGGTCTCCCACACACAAGTATGGGTAAAGCTTACATTGGCTGGAATAGACAAAGATAGACCACCAACCTAATGATATTTCATTGGCACTATAAAATCAGCTATCTAGCAGGTGTGGTGGTGCACACCTTTAATCCCAGCACTTGGGAGGCAGAGATAGGAGCTTGCTTTGAGTTTGAGGCCAGCCTGGGACTACAAAGTGAATTCTAGGCCAGCCCGGGCTAGAGTGAGACCCTACCTCAAAACAAAGAAACATATAAAATTCAGTTATCTGTAATACAGCAATATCAAAACTCCCAAAACAGGAAGACAGGAAAATGTGGCCAGACCCCCAGAAGTGCCAGGCGGTCTGTTTGCAAGATTTTCTAGCTACTGGTAACTCTGACCACACTTTGCTGGACTAGGGGTGGAGCCAAGGGACCCGGTTAGAGAGAGGTCCTGGGTGACCAGGGGCCTCATATTAAACTAACAATATGTTGGCACCCCACAAATGTCCAATGAGTGTTGGCCCTGGTGGACACGGAAGCAGAATGCATCTTGTTGCATGGGAATCCTGACTGGTTCCTAAGGCTGGCCACATACACTGATGGATACAGGGGCCAGACTATTCAAGTAAATGTGGCTACCATTCCCCTGGACATAGGGTAACTCACACCCAGGTCATATACACTGTGTCCCTGGTGGATGCACATATCCTGGGAGTTAACATCCTGACTTGATTTGCAGCTTTGCAATTGACAGTGGGTGAGTTCCAGCTCAGAGTGCAAGTGGTGAAACCAGTGGTGCTGGGGCACCTCCATCATGTGCCAAAGGATTACCTGGTCCCTGCTAAATAGTCTATATGAAGCAATACTGACTTCCTGGAGAACATCAAGAGATTACACAGACATTCTCCTGGCCAGAGATCCTGCAGAGCCTGAGAATCTGCAGAGCCTGAGAACCTGCAGAGCCTGAGGACCAGCAGAACCTGAGAACCTGCAGAACCTGAGGACCAGCAGAACCTGAGAACCTGCAGAGCCTGAGGACCAGCAGAACCTGAGAACCTGCACAGCTCAAGAACCTGTAGAGTCCAAAACCCTGCCATGTGCCACAGCCCAGGATCTGGCATCATGGAAGAGGTTGTTGCATTGTCTCACTTTACTGATCTTTATGTTAACCTCTGATTTCATGAAAAGCCACTGGGACAAGCTTGAGAGTGGCCCTAATGCCACAGGAAAGAGCTGTGCCTTAGTCCAAAGGGCAAGGGCCTGGATTATCTGTCAACTTCTAGAGAGTTGTGTTAGTTGTCACATAGACCAATGTGATCCCAGAGGCCACTGTGGACAAGATCCTGACCAATGACTATGAAATGAAACAATTACAAACTTTTTGGGCTGTTTGCATATTAGAAGATATTCATTCCTCATTTGGTCCAGGAATTACAGCATTTGATGTGCCCTGTGTAAGAAGGGGGCTGAGATTGGATGAGTAAGGCTGGGGTAGGCCTTCATGGCCAGCACAAGCATGCAGTGGAACAAACACAGTCATCACAGACTAAAGTCCATACCCAGCTATTCAAATTAGATGTCACTGTTGACACAGTCAGAATGGGTTGGGGTTTGTGGCAAAAGACAATGGGTAAATACTGGGTCCACTGGATTCTGGTCTTAATTATAGAAGGAGCAGAAGTTAAATATGCTCTTAAAAAGAAACAGTGAGCCATGGTGTGCACTGCCTTACAGGACTGTGAATACATCACCAGGCAAAGTAAGGTCCTACATATTCCACCCAGGAGTGAGTAAAATCCTGCTTGACCATCTCCACAAGACGGGAGTAGCGTATGCTGACCAAGTATGGGGCATACTTAGAGCAATGAAGGATGCTTAGTAGTAGCCCTGACAGTGGAACTCCAATAAGTCTTGAGTCCTGTATAGTATATAACATCCCTTTAAGTAGCTATAATAACTGAGGGCTATGCAGAACCTAGTCCTTAAAAGGAGGGGATGCTGTGCCCACCACCTGAGGCCTGGTATACTGCTGGATCAAGCAGCAGGCCATGGTCGCCATGGGTGGCCATGGTTGTATAACTGTCCACTGATAACCTTGGTTAAAACAAGTAAAGGACAAAGCAGCCAAGAGGCTGAATGATGAGCTATGTGGCTGGTAATAGATACTTCCAAGACTAAGAGAGTTAACCTGTCTACTAGTGGTGTCCTGTTCTTCCCTATATTACTTTTTAAAATATTTTTAAATTTTTATTTATTTATTTGAGACAGGGAGAGGGTGAGAATGGGTACACCAGGGCCTAGTAGCCACTGCAAACGAACTCCAGATGCATGCACCACCACATGCATCTGGCTTATGTGGGAACTGGAGAATTGAACTGGGGTCCTTAGGCTTCACAGGCATGTGCCTTAACTGCTAAGCCAACTCTTCAGCCCTTCCTACATTACTTTTGTGGTCTACAGGCCCAAGGGGCAGCCCTGTGGGCTAGACCCAAGTAAACACATGTTGTCTAAAGGGGTGGAATTTAAGGAGGTGGAATAAAGGCCTCAAGTGTGTTAGACAACATAATTATAAACTAGAGGAACTGGCCAAAATGGTCCCGCTGGACGTCTGACCAAGAATCAGTCAACAGAATCCATATGCTGTAAGTAAATTACATAGTTTATGGCATCTTGTCACTTTCGACCTTGAATTTACTATGTAGTCTCAGGGTGGCCTTGAACTCAAGGTGATCCTTCTACCTCTGCCTCCCAAGTGCTGGGATTAAAGGCATGCACCATCACACCTGGCTTTTCTTGGGAATCTTGTCTGTAGCAACGCAAAAGCTGAGTATACCCCTTGTCCTGAGTGTACCTTCATAGAGAATGCCCTGGTCATTCCAGGTCTGGATGGAACCCAGCTTCCAACACTGCCCATTCTTGTCTGTTAGCTCTGTCCCTGTAGGTAAGGCCTTGAGAGAGGTGGTTGTCCGGCTCCTCTTTAGTGTCTGAGGGCTCGACCTGGGGGACTGCGGGCTGCTTTTGGGGGCTAGTGATCTGCTCAAGGTGCCTGCAGGGAGATAATCCAATAGAGAGAAGTCAACATGAGGGAGAAAGAAACAACACCCATGATGTCATTTGCTTATTCATCCACACAAATACTTCCAGAGATGCCATGGTCAGGACAGGATCACTGTGCAACCATGCTAGGGACTCAGATACAAGTCATGCCTGTCTTCTCATATGGTGGGCAAGTTTGACCTAGCCATGGCCACTTGGAGTTGATCTTAGATGGAGCCATGGAGTGGGATATGAGGGCCAGAGGAGAGACAAGGCTGTATCTGAAAAAGTCAGGGGAGGTACCAGAGGCAGTGGCACATGCCTGTGTGAAAAGCCCCTGTGTGGAGACTGGAGGTTTAGAAGATGCTGGGATTGGAGCCAGGCAGGAGTAATGGATGTCTCAGCAAGGACATTGTCAGATGACCCATCTTTGCCCCACCTAGAATCAAATCAGCCCCAACTCTTTTTTTTAATATTTTATTTCTTTGCAAGCAGAGATACAGGCAGACAGAAGGACAGAGAGAGAGAATGGGTGCACCATGGCCTCCAGCCACTGCAAATGAACTCCAGACACAGACATATGCACCACTTTGTGCACCACACTTACATATACTGGGAACTTGAATTCAGGTCATTAGGCTTTGCAGGTAAGCACTTGAACCACTGAGTCATCTCTCCAGCCCCCAACTCTTTTTAAAAAATTTATTTATTTATTTATTTATTTTGAGAGAGAGAAAGAGATAGAAAGAGGCAAGCTGAGCGTGGTGGTGCATGCCTTTAATCCCAGCACTTGGGAGGCAGAGGGTAGGAGGAGCGCCATGAGTTCAAGGCCACCCTGAAACTACATAGTGAATTCCAGGTCAGCCTGGGTCAGAATGAGACCGTACCTCAAAAAAAAAAAAAAAGAGAGAGAGAGAGAAAGAGGCAGATAGATAGAGAGAGTGGGTATGGAGCACCAGGGCCTCATGCCACTGTAAAAGAACTACAGACACATGTGTCATTTTGTGCATCTGGCTTTACATAGGTACTGGGGATCAAACCCAGGCCATCAGGTTTTGCAAACAAGTGCCTTTAACTGTTGAGCCATCTCCTCAGCCCCCCAACTCTTACCTTTGCGTTTCTCCGGGGAATTTAAGATCTCTTCAGACCCAGAACTTTCACAATCCGAGAGGGAAGATGGAAGACAGGTGACAGGGTGTGCCCATTTCACTTTCTTGGGAGAGTCTTCCAAACTGGAATTCAGCTCTCTCCAGGAGCCTAACAGTGACCCAAATGCACATTAGAGTTATGGAGGCCTTTCCAGGAACTACCAGGCAAAACCTTTGCACTCACAGTCAGCCACACTCTTCCCTCTGAGCCCCACAGGACACTCCTGCCATTCCCATCACCCACCCAAACAAGCAGTTTCACGTCCTGCTTCTTCTCTTCTCCATGAGCTCTAGATCTCCTTCATGTTCTCCATCTTTGCTATTTTGTGTTCTCTTCTAATTAAATTTTGTCTTGTTTTATTTGTTTACTTGCAAGCAGAAAGAGACAGAGGGAATGGCTGTGCCAGGGCCTCTAACCACTGCCAATGAACTCCAGATGCATGCACTACTTTGTGTATCTGTCTCAAATGGGTACTGGAGAATAGAACCCAGGTTGTTAGGCTTTGCAGGCCTTAACCTCTCAATCATCTCTCTCCAGCCATGCCCCCGTTTTCTTGGAGGTAGGGTCTCGCTCTAGCCCAGGCTGACCGGGAATTCATTATGTAGTCTCAGGCTGGCCTTGAACTCACAGCAATCTTCCAACCTTGGCCTCCCAGCTGCTGGGATTAAAGGTGTGCACTACCATGCTCAGCCCTTGCTTTATTATATTTTAATATATTTTATTTATTTATTAATTTGAGAGAGAGAAAGGGGCAGAGAGAGAGAGAGAGAATGGGCATGCCAGGGCCTCCAGCCACTGCAAACGAACTCCAGATGCATGCACCCCCTTGTGCATCTGGCTTACGTGGGTTCTGGAGAGTTGAACTGGGATCCTTTTGCTTTGTAGGCAAACGCCTTAACTGCTAAGCCATCTCTCCAGCCCTATTATTATTATTATTATTATTATTATTATTATTACAGGATATCCCTGTGTAACCCAGACTTGCTTTATGCATCTGATTTCACATGGGTACTAGGAAATTAAGCCCTGGGTTGGCAGGCTTTATAAGCAAGTGCCTTTAACCTCTGAGCCATCTCCTGCCTTCACCTCCTGAGTGTGGGGATTACAGACATGTATCACCACATTTGGTTATGCAGTGCTGAGGACTGAATTCAGGGCCTTAATTTTTGTGTGTGTGTTTTCGAGGTAGGCTCTCACTCTAACATAGGCTAGCCTTGAACTCAGTGATCCTCCAATATCAGCATCCTGAGTACTGGGATTTTAGGCTTAGCCTAAACTCGGGACTTTATTCATGGTATACAAGCACTCTACCAACTGAACTACATCTCCAGCCACACTATTTCTATTTTTTTCATTTTTAGACAGACACTAAGTGACCTAGGCTAGCCTTGAACTTGCTCTGTAGCCCAGGCAGACTTGAACTTGCCATCTTCCTGCCTCATTCTCCTTAGTAGCTGGAATGACAGGCCCGCTTCACCAGACCAAACTCCTGGCCCTTGCTTTGCTGAGACAGGATCTTACTATCTAACCCAGGCTAGAATGGAACTTGTGATCCTCCAACCTCAGCCCTCCAAGTGTTGGGATTACAAATGTGAGCCACTTCAACCAGCTGAAAGGGGAACTAAATCTGTAATTTTGGGAAAGGGGCTTCTAAGAAGGGAGCAATTGTACAAAGGCTCAGAGGCTGAGAGAGGAGAAAGAGGGTGAAAATTCAGTGGACCAGAAGAATGCAACCAAAGGAAAAGGTCAGGACATGAGGTCCCAGAAGCACTGGGACCCAGCCCACCTGGACCTCATAGAGAAGGTGTTGGGCAGAGGTGACAGGAACTGTCTCTGTCTTAAAAAACAAACAAACAAAAAAAAACTTATTTTGGGCTAGAGAGAAAGGTCAGTGGTTAAGATGCTTGCCTTCAAAGCCTGAGGACCAGAGTTTGATTCCCCAGTACCCACATAAAGCCAGATGCACAGGGTAGCATGTATCTACAGTTCATTTGCAGTGGCTAGAGGCCCTGGTGTGCCGATTCTCTCTCTCCCTCTCTACCTCTCAAATAATTAAATTAAAAATAAAATAAACTTATTTTACTATGTATGGTATGTATGTATGTATATATATGTTGATGCATATGCTCCCCACACATATGTGTAGGGGCCACAGGAGAATGTCAGATGTCCTGCTCTATTACTTTTCCACCTTGTTCCTTCCAACAGTCTCTCATTGAACCTGGAGCTGCCAGTTTTAGGCCAGACAGGCTGACCAGTGAGCCCCAGTGACTCTCCTGTATCTGCCCCACTTGGTACTAAGGGTTACAGGCATGCAAGGCCAAGTCTCAGTTTTTACATGGGTGCTGGGTATCCAGAACACTCAGGTTCTCATACTTTCAAAGCAAGTACTCTTCTCACCAGTACCTTTTTTTTTTTTTTTTTTTTTTTTTTTGGTTTTTCAAGGTAGCCCAGGCTGACCAGGAATTCACTGTTGCCTCAGGGTGGCCTCGAATTCACAGTGACTCTCCTACCGCTGTCTCCTGAGTGCTGGGACTAAAGGTGTGCACCACCACACCCAGCTCTAGCTTTTTTGTGTGTGTATGCATGTTTGTTTATACATGGGTGTGCATGCATATATGTACAGGCTAGAGGACAACCTCAGACGTCATTCCTCAGGTATCATCCATCTTTTTGTTAGACAGGGAATTTCACTGATCCTGGAACTCACTCATTAGACTAGACTAGCTGGCCCATGAGCTCCAAGGATCCACCTGTCTCTCTCACCAGCACTGGCATTACAGGCACATGCCACCATGCCTGGCTTTTAACACATTTCTGGGGATCCAAATTAGGTTCTCATGTTTGCATGGCAAGCACTTTACCTACTGAGCATCTCCCCAGGGCATCGTGCCATCTTAACAGGCTCCTCTAGATGCCACACCAAGAGCACTGGAGTAGGGACAGGGCGAGACTTCTGCAGTAACATTGGCAAGAGCCGAGGGCACGTGGATGCACAGAGTGGGTAAGACTGTGTGGGTCAGGAAGTGGTCCATTTCCATGTTTTTTTTTTTTTTGGTTTTTTGCTTGGTCTCTGTGTGTGTTTTGTGTGTGTGTGTGTGTGTGTGTGTAGTGTATGCATGTGTATGTGCCCTTGCAGTGCCCCATGCACTCACCTGTGTCAGGGAGTGGGGAGGACACACACCAGAGCCAAATGTTTCCTCCATCATTTTTCTGCCTGTTCTTATTTGAGTGGGATTCTCTTACTGGTACCAGAGCTTGCTAGCTTTTTGCAAGCCCGAGTGATTCCCTGATCTCTGTTCCCCTTCATGGGACTGGGGTTAAAGGCATGCGTAACCACACTCAGCTGTTTATGTGGGATCTAGAAATTTGAACTCAAGCGGTTTCAAACCCTCTCAAGCCCTCATGTTTGTACAGGAAGTATACTTAGCCACTGAGCCATGTCTCCAACCCTTTTTTGGTCTTTTTAAAAAATAAACTACTTCTAATTTTTTAAATTAATTGATTTTATTATTTATTTATTTATTTTATTTTTTGTTTTTTTGAAGTAGGGTCTTGCTCTAGCCAAGGCTGACCTGGAATTCCCTATGTAGTCTCAGGGTGGCCTCAAACTCAGCAAACTTACTACCTCTGCCTCCTGGTTGTTGGGATTAAAGGTATGTGTCACCACACCCAAGCTATTATTTATTTTTGAGAGACACAGAGAGAGAGAGAGAGAAAGAAAGAATGGGTGCACCAGGGCCTTCAGCCACTGCGAATGAACTCCAGATGCATGTGCCCCTTGTGTCCATGTGCAACATTGCACACTTGAGTCACTACATCTGGCTACACGGGACTTGGAGATTGGAACATCAGGTCTTAGGCTTCACAAGCAAGCGCCTTAACTGCTCAATCATCTCTCCAGCCCCTTTTTCAATCTTTTAAAAAATATATTTATTTGCAATGAGAAAGATAGAGAAAGAATGAGAGCTCTGACCACTTGGGAACTTCCAGTTGTAGGTGAGTTTTTCCCTCAGCTGGGCCCCAGCCCAGTCAGATTGAGCCCAGCTGGGAAAGCCACCTATGGGCTCTTTTACTCCCTCCAGCTCCCCACATGGCAGGAGATCCATGAACTTTTTTTTTCTCTCTGTGGTTTTTTTCCCATGCCCTCCACAGGGAATTCTAGCCACATGGGTGCCTATTCTTGGCTCTGTACTTCCTTCAATAAATATAATTATTTAGGAATTAGCCTTCTCAGTCTTCTTTTTTTATTCAATTCTTTTCTCTAGCCACATGGGTGCCTTCCTTGGCTCCGCATTTCCCTCAATAAATATAATAATTTAGTTTTTTTTAAATTTTATTTTATTTATTTGAGAGTGACAGTCAGAGAGAGAAAGAGGCAGAGAGAGAGAGAGAGAGAGAGAGAATGGGCACACCAGGGCCTCCAGGCACTGCAAACGAACTCCAGATGCATGCGCTCCCTTACATCTGGCTTACGTGGGTACTGGGGGAATCGAGCCTTGAACCGGGGTCCTTAGGTTTCACAGGCAAGTGCTTAACCACTAAGCCACCTCTCCAGCCCCATAATTTAGTTTTTATAAAGAAAAGAATGAGGGGATGGAGAGGTGGCTTAGTGGTTAAGGCATTTGCTTGCAAAGCCAAAGGATCCTGGTTCAACTCTCCAGGACCCACATAAGCCAGCTGCACAACAGGGCATATGCATCTAGAGTTCGTTTGCAGTGGCTGAAGGCCCTGGTGTGCCCTCTCTCTCTCTCCCTCTTTCTCCCAAATAAATAAATAAATAAAATATAAAAAATACTTAAGAAATGAATGAGAGAGAGAGTAAAGGGATGCACTAGGGTTTCTTAGCACTGCAAATGAACTCCACATGCATGCACCCACTTGGTGCATTTGGCTTTATATGGGTACTGGGAAAGCTCAGGCTGTCAGGCTATGCAAGTGTCTTTACTGAGCAATCTCCCCAGCCCCACTTTTGTGGGGTTTTTGTTTGTTTGTTTGCTTGCTTGCTTGTTTGTTTGTTTGTTTTGAGAAAAGTTGTCACTCCAGCCCGGTCTGACCTGGAATTCTCAGGTTGTCTCAGGTTGGCCTTGAACTTACAGCAATCCTACCTTGGCCTCCTGAGTGCTTGGTTTAAAGGCATGTGACACTACATCTGCCTCCCGCCCCCCCCTTTTTTATTTTATTATTTATTTGTTTAATTTATTTGAGTGCTTTTAGAGGCATGAGACACTACATCTGATGCCCCCTTTTTTTATTTTATTATTTATTTATTTATTTGAGAGAGAGAGAGAGAGAGAGAGACAGAAGTAGGCAGAGAGAGAGAGAGAATGGGTGCCAGGGCCTCCAGCCACTGCAAACAAACTCCAGATGCATGCACCCCTTGTGCATCTGGCTTATGTGGGTCCTGGAGAATAGAGCCTCGAACTGGGGTCCTTAGGCTTCACAGGCAAGTGTTTAACCACTAAGCCATCTCTCCAGCCCTTTTTTTTTTTTTTTTTGAGGTAGGGTTTCACTCTAGCCCAGGCTGGCCTGGAATTCACAATATAATCTCGGGGTGGCCTTGAACTCATGGCGATCCTCCTACCTCTGCCCCCCCCGCCCAAGTGCTGGGATTCTTTTTTTTTTTTTTTTTTTTTTTTTTTTTGAAGCAGGGTCTCACTCTAGGCCAGGCTGACTTGGGACTAGCTGGCCTTGAACACATGATGATCCTTCTACTTCAACCTCCTGAGTATGCCACCATACCCAGCATCTGTGTTGATAGGAAACGGAGAGAAAACAAGATGTGTTGAAGGTCAGATGTACATGAGGGAAGAGAAAGAGGACCCAGGGTGAACTCAAATGCCTGGCCCGAGAAGTGGTACAAATGGGAGTTTCTGTTGACCTGATGGGGAAGCCTACAGAAAACACAGATGGGAATAACGGTGACATGAGGGGCTCATTTCTGGCCATGCTCAGGTTTAGATACAAATGAGATATTGTCTAGATGTCAACCCTGTAGACCTGGTGTTCAGGGTAGGAACTGAGGCTGGACACAGAAACATATAAGCCAGGACTGTGGTGTGACTCAGCAGAATGCTTGGCTAGGATACACTAAGCCTTGAGTTCAATTCCCAGCACTGCATAAACTAGAATGGTGGTACATGACTATAATTCCAATACTCAGGAGATGGAGGCAGGAAGATCAGAAGTTCAAGGTCATCCTCAGCTAATTATCAAGATCAAGGCCAGCCTGAGCTACATGAGAGCCTGTCTAAAAAAATAAAAAGAGCTAGGCGTGGTGGCACACACCTTTAATCCCAGCACTCGGGAGCCAGACGTAGGAGGATCACTGTATGAGGCCACCCTGAGAGTACTGAATTCCAGTTCAGCCTGGGACCCTACCTCACAAAACCAAAAATACACACACACGCACACACCCCTGCCTCCCCCTGCTACCCCCAGTCTTACCTCGGGAGGATGATGTCAGTGGTCTGATGAAGGTTGGAGAGGCCACATGCTCCTCTGCAGGCAACGCCTTTCCGCAGTAGGGGCAGAACTTGAATGTGGCTTGGATACTTTTGCCACAGTCAGGACAGAAGGAGATCATACTACAATACAGAGCAAGAAAGGACAGGGAGGCCAGATAAAGTCATTAACAGACCAGGAGGAGACAGGAAGCCCAGAGAAAGTCATTCACAGAGTGAAAGGAGGGAAGGGGAGATAGAGAACCCAGAGGACATTGTCTATAGAGCAAAGAGGAACAGGGAATAAAGAGCTCATCATCCAGCTGGAGAGTTGTCCAGACTTTGCATTAACAAGAGACAATTTGTGTCAAGCCACTGAGATTTGGAGGCTATTTGTTACTGCAGCATAGCCTAGTCTGGACTGACTAATACACCAAGACTCTATCAGACTTCTTATGGAAACAACAGAATAATTTGAAAGTCTTTGGTGTTTTTTTTTTCTCCTGTGCATCTGGCTTTATATGAGTAGTGAGGAACTGAACCCAGATTGTCAGGCTTTACAAGCAAGCACCTTTAACCACTGAACCATCTCCCCAGTCCTCTTTGGTGAGTTTTTTGGTTTTGTTTTTGGTGTTATGAGTTTTTTATTGTTGTTGTTGTTGTTTTGGTTTTTCAAGGTAGGGTCTTGTTCTAGCCCAGGCTGACCTGGAATTTGCTCTGTATTCTCCAGGAGGCTTTAACTCATGGTGATGTTCCTACCTCTGCCTCCCAAGTGCTGGGATTAAAGGTGTGTGTCACCATGCCTGGATTTTTTTAAATGAGTTTTTATGTATGCATATATGTACATATGTACATTAGTTTGGCTTTTTAAAAATAATTGTATTTACTTATTTGCAAGACAGAGAAAAGAACAGAGAGAGGGGAGGGAGGGAGGAAGGGAGGGAGAAAATAGGTACACCAGGGCTTCCAGCTGTCACAAACTCCAGATGCATGTACTACTTTGTGCATCTGGCTTTATGTGAGTACTGGGGAATCGAACCCAGGCCTTTTAGGTTTTGTAAGAAATCACCTTAATCACTGAGCTATCTCTCCAGCCGCCTGCAGTTTGGCTTTTTAGACAGGATCTCACTATGTAGCTCAAGCTGACCTTAAACTCTCAGCAATCCTCCTTCCTTTATCTCTGAAGACCTGAGATTACAGCCATGTACCATCATGCCTGGATTTGTGGTTTTTAGTGGTTCCATGTTAAGAATATTTTCCCTAGGTGACACTGTCCTGGGGGGAAAATGGCCTTTATAATGAAGCAAGCATCTAACAGATGAGCCCTACCATGCACAATAGCATGGGAGAGAAGTTGGCCTACAGAGAATTCCATAGGTGTGGGTTGGTGGTGGGCAACAGGACTGAAGAAGCAATACCTTTGTGGACTCCTTCTCCTTGAATTCACTGGGTTGGAAATTTCATCTTGACAATGGTCTGGAAGTGAACAAAGGAAAACACTGACTCATACTCACTTCACAAGTGAAAAGTAATGGGTAATGTTTACTGCACACTGGTCAAATAGCCAGAATATGCTTGGTCCACTAATTCATCCATCTATCCATCTAATCACTTACCCACCTACCTACCCATCCATCCATCCATCCATCCATCCAATCACCCACCCACCCACCCATCCATCCATCCATTCATCCACCCATCCATCCATTCACCCAATCATTAATCCATCCATCCATTTATGATTTACTGTGCTCCTAGTTTGTGACAAACCTTAACATCAGGAAGCTCACAACCTGGTGATGGCAAAGAACTTATGAAACAAACACATAAGCATTGTAACATAGAGTTCACATGGAGACGGGGCAAGGGAGGAAAACAAAGTACTGGAGGAGAAAATGGGTGCTGAGGAGGTTGTTGGGTCAGTGTTTATACAGGGGGCCTGAGGAGGGCCTCACTGGGGCGAATATTTGAGCAGAGGCCTGAGGGAAGCCACAGATGAGCTGTGGACATTTTGAGGCAGGAAGAGAGTATTCTCTAGGCAGAAAATTTCCTGTGCATTATCTGGCCTAGTCCACCCTACACTTAAAGATAGGTTCTAGAATCATCCACGTTTTCATAGGAGATAGTAGCATCTATTCTCTGAAGAGCAATGTTTCTAGTCCCGTGGACTGGAAGTGGCTTCAATGCAATACCCCCCACTCCACCGCACAGACTCATGTGTTTGAACACTTGGTCTCCAGCAAAGTGGTGCTATTTGGGGAGGTTGCGGAACCTTTAGGAGGTAGAGCCTTGCTGGAGGACCTGTGTCACTGGGGGTGGTCCTAGAGGTGATAAAGCTTGCTGCTCTCTTTTTACTTCCTCCCTACTGGTGTGACAATGTGATGCCAGCTTACTGCTCATGCCAATGCCATACTTTCCCTGCCAGGATGGACTCTACCTTCTGGAACCGTAAGCCAAAATAAACTCTTTCCTTCCTTAAATTGCTTCTGGTTGGGCATTTTGTTCCAACAATGAGAAACGGGCAGAGCAGAAAGGCTAGACTCCACCCCAAGCGCGAGACTAACAGTTGCCTAGGTAACGGTGACCCGCCCCACTCTCCACAGGAAGCCAGCGATGACGTACTGCGAAGGCGGGGCGGCTGTCAACATAAACCTACAAGCTCCGCCCATCTCTGCAGTCGCCACGCCCCACACTAGGATTGTAAAAGTGGCTTGCGGCCTACAGGTGCTTCGAAGACCTTCAGCCTGCCTCGTCCGTCCCGATGCCCGCGGGGCTACACCTCCCACAAAGAGCCGGGCTGACGTCACAGGCGCCGCGGCTGAGGCGGGCCCAGGGACTCCCCGCCGCTCCGCCTCCGCTGCCCCTCACCACTGTACTGGAGGACCGGCGTGAGATCGTGCCTCTCTGCGGCCAGACCGCCGGATCCCGCGCAGGAACTGAGACTCACCTTCTCATTTGCTCGGCGGAAACTTCCGCTAGGGAGGGACGTGCTGAGCGCGCACCTTCCGGTCCGGCGGCCCGAGGACGGCGCGCAGGCGCTTGATCACTTCTAACCTCCAGGCGGCTCTCACCTGGGAACTCCATTTCCCAGAGGCCTTCGCGGCTTACCTCTCCAATTCGCACGCGCGAAGGGAGCTTTCTCTGATCGCTTACACCACTTCTACACTCTCTGGAGCGCGTCCTGGTTCTACTGTACATGTGCTAAAAGGACATCGCTCCACCAATAGGGAATTAAGCCAAGTCAACTCCTCCCCTTTTTGGTGTTCTCAGGAATCCTAACTGCCTCTTGAACGTGTTTCCATGGCAACCCTCTGGTTGTCTCTGTTAGACTCTAGACTACCCGATCTACTACATTTCCCAGAGTGCTCAGCGGCTGGAGCCTAACAATCCCGTGACGGCGTGGGCCCCGCGCGCCCACGTGCGCGGCGCGGAGGATTCTGGGTGGAGTCGTTCTGAGGAGCGTCTGTGGGCACCGGAAGTCGGCCCCGTGAGGAGGCGCGCGAAAGAGAAGTTGGGTTCTCTTTCCCCGGGGCCCGGGAAGCGTCTGTTAGCTCTGCGGCTCTGCCACTCCGAGGTACGGAGACGCGGCGTCCGGGGTGTTTGCGGGCTCGGTTCTTCCCTGCCGGTGTTGGAACGCCGTGGGCGTCGCCTTGGGTAGGATGTCTTGGTGGATCTTGAACACTCACTTGCTGAGAGAAGGCGGCAGCCCCGAGGGGCGTCCTTGTGTTGGATTGTATTTTGGCTGAGGAAACGGGCCGAAGGAGAGAGGTGACTTGCTCGAAGCCGCCAGATCTGGGCAGGAACTTGAGGAAAGAGTATGAGTTCTTGAGGTGGGAGTACTAGACATTTCTTGGAGCATTTTCCTGTGTGCCAGGAGCCAGAGGATGTGCGACTGTCTCCGCCCGCCCTCTTCCTCTTTTCATGGAGACGGGCCTACTGTGTAGTCCTGGCTGGTCTCGAACTCACGATCCTCTCGCCTCACCCTCCCGAGTGTGTGTGCCACCAAGACTACAGAAGCACTGAGACATAAGTTCAGGTTCTCGGTCCTATCAAACGCTTTTGTCATCAGGATCATCTGGGTCTAGGGAATCAGACAGGTTCAGATTTTAGATAATCGGGCGCATACTTGTAAAAAGTGTGTGTGTGTTCACACACGTGCACGCATGCTTATGAGGCCAGGGGATAACCTTGGTGTTGGTTATCATTCTTCAGGCGCCATCCACCTTCTTTTTGAGATAGGGGCTCACTGGCCTGGAGCTCGCCAATTAAGGCTATACTAGCTGGCCAGCGAGCCCCAGGAGTTCTCCTTTCTCTGCCTCCTGAGCACTGGGATTGTAAACTCACCCCATACTTTTTTCTTTTTCTTTCTTTTTTTCTTTTTCTTCTTTTTAATGTTTGTTTATTTGCAAGGAGAGAGAGAGAGAGAAAATGTGCACACCAGGACGTCTTGCCACCGCAAATGAACTCCAGATGCATCTATCACTTTGTACATCTGGCCTTATGTGGGTACTGGGAAATGGAACATGGGCTGCCAGGTTTTGCAAGCACGTGCCTTAACCACTGAGCCATCTCTCCAGCCCATGACACAGATTTTGATTTGCTGTCCATTTAGGAATAAAATTCTGAATTTCAGAGCCTCTGGGCTTTTGGAATGGTAAAGAAGAGAGTGGATCTATTACACTTTCCTTCTTAGGACTGTGAAAACTGAGGCTCACAGAAGATTAAATGATTTGGCCAGGGTTCTATACTAAGAAATAGTAAGACTGGGATCCCAGAGTTGAAGGTTTCTCAGTGCTCTCTCCCCACCCCTTGCAGTTTAGCTCAAGTCACTCTAATGGGCTTAGTGACTTTTGTCTTCTACAGAATCCTCTCTTCCCTCTCAAGTCTAAGAGAATAAAACAGGGACAGAACATGATGTCGAAAGTAGAGGCATGTCTCAAAATTGGATGTTGGTGAGGTCCTTGGGGCAGGGGCACTTGCCCTACCTAGAGAGGAAGCTTTGAAAGGACTCCAGTGAACTCCCTTTAAGTGTTACCAAATCCTAGGGTGTTTCAGAAGCTGGTGCTCATTAACCAGTTTTCAACTGTGGAACTAAAAGAATTCAAAATACTCTACTGGGCGTGGATGTGGCTCAGTGGCAGAGCACTTGCCTACCATGTATAAATAAAGCCCTTGGTCTCATCATCAGCACTGCAAAACAACAAAAACTTATCTGCCAACACCATGTGGACCAAATAAAATACCTGTAAACCAAATTATACTCACCAATTAAACTGTTACAGTTAGCTTCACATTGCTGGCAGAAAATACTCAACCAGAAGCAGCTTGTGGGAGGAAAGGGTTTGTTTTGGCTTATAGACTCAAGGGGGAGCTCCATGATGGAAGGGGAAAGCGATGGCATGAGCAGAGGGTGGACATCACCTCCTGGCCATCATTAGTTGGACAACAGGAGGAGCAGGAGAGTGTGCCAAACACTGACAAGGAGGAACTGGCTATAACACCACAAGCCCACGCCCTAAAATACATCACCTCCAGGAGGCTCCAATTACCGAATTGCCACCAGCTGGAGACCTAGCATTCAAACACATAGCTTTATGGGGGACACCTGAGTCAAACCACCACATTCCACCCTAGCCCCTGTCAACTGACAGCCATCCATGATGTAAAATGCAATGCATTCAGTTCGACTTTAAAAGTACCCATAGTTTTTATCAATTCCAGGGCTGTTCAAACATCCCCATAGTCCAAGGTTTTTTAACTGAGCCATACATAATACTCTGTGTGTGTGTGTGTGGTGTGTATGGCACAAAATAAACATTCACACTGCAAAAGATGGCATTGGGCGTACCGAAGAAAGATTGAAAACAACAGGGCAAACAAACTGTAACGTCAAGTCTGACAACTCTTAACTAGTGTGATGAGTCTCCAAGCCTAGTAATTCTAACTAGTGACATGTCTCTGGAGTTCCAGTTCCACCCTCCAGCTAGACTATTCACAGTCCCAGAAAACTTTATCCACTGTTGGCAGCTAGCTCTGCTTGGCAGCCATTCCATAGTCCTGGCGTCTCCCTTGGGTCTTCACTGCAACCCATGGTTCACCCTCATGGCCTCCACCAGGCCTCCATGCAGGTAATCCAACAAGCCTGCTTCACTGCTTATGGCCAGTTCCAGGAAAAAAAAAAAAAAAAAAAACCACATCACAAATTCAGTGCCCTCTCTGTCCTGCATTTGTTATCGTACCAGGTAGGCTACCAGTTTGTTAATCCAGCAGGAAATAAAGCTGACTTTTTTTTAAATATTTTATTTATTTATTTAATTATTTTGAGAGAGAGAGAGAGAGAGATACAGAAATAGACAGGTAGAAAGAGAGAATGGGCGAGCCAGGGCCTCCAGCCACTGAGAACGAACTCCAGATGCATACGCCCCCTTGTGCATCTGGCTTACGTGGGTCCTGGAGAATCGAGCCTTGAACCGGGGTCCTTAGGCTTCACAGGCAAGCGTTTAACCACTAAGCCATCTCTCCAGCCCAAAGCTGACTTTTTGATGAACAGGAGGACTTCATCATTCAGGCCCCGTACTTCAAAAATGTCTATTCTATCCAAGCATGATGGTGTATGCCTTTAATCACAGCACTTGGGAGGCAGAGGTAAGAGTATTGCCATGAGTTCAAGGCCACCCTGAGACTACATAGTGAACCCCAGGTCAGCCTGGGCTATAGTGAGACCCTACCTCGAAAAAAAAAAGTGTCTAATTCTTTCTGTTGTCCCAATGCAGATCAGCTGACCCAATATCAATGGTTGTACTCTCTGAAACAATTGCAGCTGAATGGGCAGCAGTTTCTGCCCAAAGATTTCATTTCTTTTTGTGCCATATCCCTCTGCTCACCCAGTCCATTTCTATGCAGTGCAACCCCTGTATAAGTTCTCAGGATACAGGCAGGCAGAACACTGCAAGCCTCTCATACAAATTGCTTCTAGACAAGCCCTGACAAAGTTCGTAAACCAAATTTTACTCACCAATTAAACTGTTACCAATTAGCTTCACATTGCTGGCAGAAAATACTCAACTAGAAGCAGCTTGTGGGAGGAAAAGGGTTTGTTTTGGCTTATAGACTCAAGGGGAGCTCCGTGATGGAAGAGGCGATGGCATGAGCAGAGGGGTGGACATCACCTCCTGGCCATCGTGGATTGGACAACAGGAGGAGCAGGAGAGTGTGCCAAACACTGACAGGAGGAACTGGCTATAACACCACAAGCCCGCGCCCTAAAATACATCCCCTCAGGAGGCTCCATTACGGTGCACCAGCTGGAGACCCTGGCATTCAAACACATGGCTTTGCCGGCGGGGACACTAGGGTCAAACCACCACATTCCACCCCTAGCCCCTGTCAACTGACGGCCATCCATGATGTAGAGTACAGTACGTTCAGTTCGACTTTAAAGAAGTACCACATAGTTTTTATCAATTCCAGTGCTGTTCAAACATCCCATAGTCCAAGGTTTTTAACTGGAGCCATACATAATACTCTATTGTGTGTGTGTGTGTATGGTATGGCAAAAATAAACATTCACACTGCAAAAGATGGCATTGAGTACGAAGAAAGATTGAAAACAACAGGGCAAACAAACTGTAACGTCAGAAGTCTGACAACTCTTAACTAGTGTGATGAGTCTCCAAGCCTAGTAATTCTAACTAGTGACATGTCTCTGGGAGTTCAGGTTCCACCTCTCCAGCTAGACTATATCTGGATAGTCCTAGAAAAACTTATCCACTGTTGGCAGCTAGCTCTGTTGGCAGCCATTCCATGTCCTGGCGTCTCCTTGGGTCTTCACTGCAACCATGGTTCACCCTCATGGCGCCACCAGGCCCCATGCAGGTAATCCAATGCCTGCTCTTCCTGCTTATGGCCAGTTCAGGAAAAAAAAAAAAAAAAAAAAAAAAAAAAGACCACATGCAAATTCAATTATGCCCTCTCTGTCCCTGCATTGTTATCCGTATGAGTAGGCTACCAGTTTGTTAATCCAGCGGGGAAATAAAGCTGACTTTTTTAAATATTTTTATTTATTTATTAATTATTTTGAGAGAGAGAGAGAGATACAGAAATAGACAGGTAGAAAGAGAGAGAGATGGGTGAGCAGGGCCTCCAGCCACTGAGGGCAAACTCAGATACATCACGCCCCTTGTGCATCCCGGCTACGATAGATCCTGGAGGTCGAGCCTTGAACCAGAGGTCCTTAGGCTTCACAGGCAGCGTTTAACCACTAAAGCCATCTCTCCAGCCCAAAAGCTGACTTTTTGATGAACAGGAGGACGTCATTCAGGCCCGTGCTTCAAAAATGTCTGTTCCTATCAAGCATGATGGTGTATGCCTTTAATCCCTGCAACACTTGGGAGGCAGGGTAAGAGTATTTGCCATGAGTTCAAAGTACCCTGATTCATAGTGAACCCCAGGTCAGCCTGGGCTATAAGTGAGACCCTACCTCGAAAAAAAGAGTCATGTAATTCTTTCTGTTGTCCCAATTCAGTTCAGCTGGATCAATCTCCATGGTTGTAATCTTTTTCAGACAATTGCAGCTGAATGGGCAGCAGTTTCTGGCCTAAATATTTTCTTTTCTTTTTTTTTCTATGTCATATTCATTTGCTCACAGCAGTCCATTTCTAAGCAATGAAACCCTATACAGGCTCCCAGAATACAGGAAGACAGAACACAGCAAGCATCTCTCACAAAGTGTTTCTAGACCACTCCTGACAAAGTTCTTTCTTCTCCTTATAAGCCAAATCTCAGTCTTTAGTTCTTATTGCATTCAGATCTTTCAACTCTGATCAGAGTAGTCCATCGAGCTGTACTTATAGCACTGCAAGGCATCTCTTAGGCCAAGGCTTCAAATCCTTCCACTTCTTCCCTCAGATCAGTCCCAAACAACCAAAAGCTATAAAGCCAGGTTTCTAGTAGCAATAGCCCCAATCCTCTGGTACCAAGTTTACTTTTATAGTTATCTTCCCATTGCTGGCAGAAAACATCTGACTAAGAGCAGTTTGTGGGAGGAAAGGGGTTTATTTTGGCTTACAGACTCAAGGGGAAGCTCCATGATGGCAGGGGAAATGATGGCATGAGCAGAGGGTGGACATCACCTCCTGGTCAATATCAGGTAAACAGGAGCAGCAATAGAGTGTGCCAAACACTGGCAAGAGGAAGCTGGCTATAACACCCATAAGCCCACCCCCAACAATACACTGCTTCCAGGAGGCTCCAATTTCCAGTTGCCACCAGCTGAGGACCTAGTGTTCAGAACACACAAGTTTATGGGTGACTGTGTGATGTTTTGGTAAGTGCGACATCCCTACTTGCAATCAATTTTCTTTTCCAAAATGTATTTAAGTATTGGAACCATGAAATGCTCTTCCTCACACTTGCACAAGTGTTTTTTTAACACTTTTTTGCCATCTTCTGTGTATATATTTTAACCAGATGTACCATGGTCAAAACAAAACACCAGTAATGGCAGAATAAACATTACACGCTTTTGAAGATGGTATTGGGCATAGCAAAGAAATAGGCAACCAATGCCAAGATTTAAAACAAACAAACAAACACCAAACTCTGTAGCTCAAGTGCAACAACTACATGGTCTGTGACAATTGAACCTGTGCAATAATTCTAACCAGTGACAAAGTCTCTTTAACAACTGAGCCATCTCTCAGCCCCCTGCCCTGTAACTCAGAAAACCTTATTTGTGCTGTGCAACTCTTTTGGCAACCATCCCATCATCCTGGACCTTCAACTACAACCAGTTTTTCAGTGTCTAATTCTTTCTGTTGTCCCAATGCAGATCAGCTGACCCAATATCAATGGTTGTACTCTCTGAAACAATTGCAGCTGAATGGGCAGCAGTTTCTGCCCAAAGATTTCATTTCTTTTTGTGCCATATCCCTCTGCTCACCCAGTCCATTTCTATGCAGTGCAACCCCTGTATAAGTTCTCAGGATACAGGCAGGCAGAACACTGCAAGCCTCTCATACAAATTGCTTCTAGACAAGCCCTGACAAAGTTCTTTCTCACCCTTATAAGCCAAACCTCACAGTCCATAGTTCTTAGTGCATTCAGGTCTTTCAACTCTGACCAGAATAGTCTATCAAGCTGTACTTATAGCACTCACTGCAAGGTGTCTCTTACACCAAGGTTTCAAATTTATCCACATTCCTCCCTCAAATCAGTTCCAAATGACCAAAGCCACACAGGTTTCTAGTAGCATGGGCCCCACTCCTCTGGTATCAGTTTTATGTTGTAGTTAGCCTCTCATGTTGCTGGCAGAAAACAACCAACTAAGAGCAGCTTGTGGGAGGAAAGGGTTTATTTATACAGACTCAAGGGGAAGCTCCATGATGGCAGGGGGAAACAATGGCATGAGCAGAGGGTGGATGGACATCAGTTCCTGGCCAATATCAGGTAGACAACAGTAACTGGAGAATGCCAAACACTGGCAAAGGGGAGTTGGCTCTAACATCCATAAGCTCACCCTCAACAATACACTGCTTCCAGGAGCCTCCAGTTCCTAATTGCCAACAGCTGGGGACCTAGCATTCAGAACACACAAGTTTATGGGACACTGAATCAAACCACCATACCAGTTAAAGCTTATTCTCTGTTGTCTTGAGGAACAAGTTCCTGTAGATATTAGCAGTTATAGGCCCACCACATTCCTTCACCTATAATAAATAAAAGTCTAGGAAGCCCTGAGAATCAAGTATGTTTTTCATAAATCTAGTATCCAACCCCATGCTAAGTGACTGCAAGATATTTATAATCTTTATCCTACTATAATGAATGTTCTTTTCCAAAAAGTATTTAAGTATTCCATGATGAAATGCTCTTCCTCACACTTGCACAGAGGTGTTTTTTTTTAAACTTTTTTTGACAATTTCTGTGTATATATAGGCACTATACCATGGTCATAATCCTCTCCCACAACCCTCCAACTTGTCACTACACTGGAGCTTTTTGAAAAAATTATTTATTTGCAAGGAAGAGAGAATGGGTGTGCCCAGAGCTTTTGCTACTGCAAACAAACTCCAGAGGCATGCACCACTTTGTGCAACCAGGTTTACATGGGTACTGGGGAATTGAACCTGTGCCCTCATGCTTCACAAGCAAGTGCCTTTAACAACTGAGCCATCTCTCCAGCCCTGCCCTGTAACTTTAATGAAATGCCTTATATGTGCTGTGCTGCATTTCTAAAACAGGAAAATTTCTGAATTTCAAAGCATATCCCAGAGTTTTAAGAATTTGTAGACCTAAATACCTGGTGTGGCAGCAAGTGCTTATAGTGCTGCACTGGGGAGGTCAAAGAAAGACCCTGTCTTAAGAAAGGGAAAAGAAGGTGGATGGTTCCTGAGGAGTACCATCCAGGGTTCTTCTGGCCTTTGCATACATACACACGCACATGTACTCACACATGCAGCTGCATACATATATACACACCAACACATGTATTGAAACAAATTTGGACTTGTGTCATTGTTCAGCTATATTACTATTTTGTGTTTGAATACTCAGTATGTAGCCACATGTGATGGCACATGTCTATAATCCCAGAGGCAGTAGTACCACAAACTCAAGGTCAGTTCGGACTACACTCTGAGTTCTAAGCCCACCAGTTATATATAGCAAAATCCTGTCTTGGAAAAAGAAAAAGAAAATAGAGCTGGAGAGATGGCTTAGAGGTTAAGGTGCTTGCCTAAGAAGCCTAAGGACCTGGGTTCTGTTCCTCAATACCCACATAAGCCAAATGCACAAGGTGGCACATATGTCTGTAGTTTGTTTGCAATGACTAGAGGCCCTGGTGCGCCCATTCTCTCAACCTCTCTCTGCCTCTCAAATAAAAATATTTTTAAAAAAGAAAAGGGCCAGCCGGGCGTGGTGGCGCACACCTTTAATCCCAGCACTTGGGAGGCAGAGGTAGGAGGATCGCCAAGAGTTCGAGGCCACCCTGAGATTACATAGTGAATTTCAGGTCAGCCTGAGCCAGAGTGAGACCCTACCTCGGAAAAAAAAAAAAAAAAAAAAAAAAGAAAGAAAGAAAAGAAAAGGGCTGGAGAGATGGCTTAGCAGCTAAGGCACTTGTCTGTGAAGCCTAAGAACCCATGTTCGCCTCTCCAGATCCCTCATAAGCCAGCTACACAAAAGTGAGGCAAGCACAAGGTCTCACATGCCCACTAGGTGGCACAAGCATCTAGAGTTCGATTTCAGAGGCTGAGGCCCTGGCATGCCAATTCCCTCTCTCTTCCTAAAATAAAAAAGAAAATACTTAATAGATATATTTTTCTTGGAAAACATATCATAGGAGCAAATATTTTTATTTGAGAGATAGAGGGTAAAAGAGAATGGGCACACTCTAGGGACACCTGCTGCTGCAAAGGTACTCCAGCTATATGTGCCATTTTATGCATCTGGCTTTATATGGGAACCAGGGAATTGAACCTGGGCCAGTAGGCTTTGCAAGCAAGCACTTCTAACTTCTGAGTCATCTCCATAGCCCCACAAATATATTTTATAAAAAACGCTATATGCTGGATGTGGTGGTGCACACTTTTAATCCCAGTACTCCGGAGGCAGAGGTAGGAAGATTGCTATGAGTTCAAGGACACCCTGAGACTACACAGTGAATACCAGTCAGCCTGGGCTTGAGCGAGACCCTACCTTGAAAAACAAAAAACAACAACAACAACAAAAAAGCCAACTATAGGGCTAGAGAGAAGGCTGAGTGGTTAAAGGCACTTGATTGCAAAACCTGATGGCCTGGATTCAATTCCCCAGTGCCCATGTAAAATCAGATATAAAAAGTGGCACATGCAGGCTGGGCGTGGTGGCACACGCCTTTAATCCCAGCACTTGGGAAGCAGAGGTAGGAGGATCACCATGAGTTCAAGGCCACCCTGAGAATACAGAGTGAATTCCAGGTCAGCCTGAGCTAGAGTGAGACCCTATCTCAAAAAAGCAAAAGAAAAGGGGGGGGGCACATGCATCTGGAGTTTGTTCACAGAGACAGAAGGCCCTTATGTGCCCAACCATTCATTCTTTCTCAAAATTTTAAACACTATGGTACAGTATTTTGCATATTATAGTTCATGAAAATTAGGTTACAATGGGTAAAAGCCAAAAATTTTATATTATTTAAATTTTTTAACTTTATTGACTGGAAAGATTGTTCAGTGGTAAAGGCAGTTGCTTGCAAGGCCTGCCAGCCCTGGTTTAATTCCCCAGTACCCATGTAAAGCCAGATGCATAAAGTGGTGCATGCATCTGGAGTTTGTTTGCAGTGGCTAGAGATCCTGGCCTCCCCATATTCTCTCTCACTCTCTCTATCTCTCCCCATCTATCTCAGCTCACAAATAAATACAAAATAAATAGCTTTGTTGACAACCTCTGTACATATACCCAATTCACCCTGATCATAATCCCCTTCTATCATCTTCCTTTGTTCCTCTTCCTATATCCCCCTCCATTGAACCTCTTCCTTCCAAGTAGTCCCTCTTTCATTATTTTTCCATTTTTTTTTAAGAGAAAGAGAGAGAATTGGCACACCAGAGCCTCAGTCACTGAAATCGATCTCAAGACGCTTGCACCACCTAGTGGGCATGTGCGACCTTGTGCTTTGCCTCACCTTTGTGTGTCTGGCTAACATGGGATCTGGAGAATCGAACATGGGTCCTTAGGTTTTGCAGGCAAGCACGTAAACTGCTAAACAATCTCTCCTGCCCTTTTTTTTTTTTTTTATTTATTTATTTATTTATTTGAGAGAGAGAGAATAGGCTCACCAGGGCATCCAGCCACTGCAAATAAACTCTGGACACATATGCCACCTTGTACATCTGGCTTACATGGGTCCTGGGGAATCAAACTGAGGTCCTTTGGCTTTGCAGGCAAGTGCCTTAACCACTAAGCCATCTCTCCAGCCCCCCTCTTTCATTTTGATGTCACAATTTTTTTTTTGCCCTCATATTATGCAGGTCTTGTGTAGCTTCAGCCACCGTGACATCATGAATGCAATGGCCACTTTGTGTCTGGAAGATAGCATTCCAAAGCATTCTTCCCTATCTTTTAGCTCTTACATATTTTCCACCACCTCTTTTGCAGTGGTCCTTGAGCCTTGGAGTGTGTGATAGAAATGTCTCAGTGTTGAACACTCCACTGTCACTTCTCAGCACTTTGATGAGTTTTGTGTCTCTCCAGTACTCACCGTCATCTGAAAAGAGAAACATCTCTAACCAAAAGTATGGGTAGTATTAATATGTGGGCATAAAAATAAATATTTGATAGGTATAATATATCCACCTAGCCAAGTAACAGCAGTAGCTTTCCCCCAAGGCTTATGACCTTTTAAGCTGTAGGCTTTTGAATAGGTTTTCAGTACCAGGCATGAATTTTTTCCCATGGAGCAGGCCTCAAATCCAATCAGAGAGTGGTGGGTTTCCCCCATAATAGACATGCCACCATTGCACCAGTTGGGCATTCCTGGGTCTCTTGTCATTGCAAACAAATGTCAGAAGTATATATCTTTTTTGTGTCTGGCTTTATATGTGTGTTAGGGCATCAAACTTGGGCCAGCATGCTTTTGCAAGCAAGCACCTTTAACTGCTGAGTTATCTCAGTCCAGAGTCTACAATTAAAATTATTTATTTATTTGTTTGTTTGTTTGGAGAGAGAGAAAATAAAATGGACAAGCCAGGGCTTCCTGCCACTGCAAACAAACTCCAGATTCATGTGCTACTTTGTGTATCTTGTCTTACGAGGGTACTGGACATTCCACTGTCACTTCTCAGCAGTTGATGAGGTACTGGGAAATTGAACCCAGTGTGTCAGGCTTTGTAACCAAGTGTTTTTAACCACTGAGCCATTAAGTGCCAAGAATGGTGTGAAGTTGCTTTGAAGGTTCTGAAGCCTAGTAGAAATAGAACTGTGGGGCTGGGATAGTGTCATAAATATAGTTGTCATTGTGATTCCCCTGAAGGAGACTTCCATTGAGACTTCTACTTGTGCATATTTTAGGGGCCCATCCAGCATGGAAGAAGAGTCAGTCATGGGAAGAAAGGAGGCTTTCTCACAGCTCTTTGCCTGTAGCTCTGCCAGCTGGGAACATGGAGGGAAAGGAGGAGGAGCTTAAGAGAGGCCACTAGAACCAGGCAAATATGGCTAAGGTAAGTGAAGGGGTTTCCCTTTGTCTTAACTAATCATCCCTGAAGAAGAACCAGCCTTTCTTAATTCTGAGTTTGCTGTGGCTCCTGAGCAGTCTTTTCATTTAGGGGAGTGAAGAGGTAAGACAAGATCTCACTGCAGAGCCTAGGCTGGCCTCCAACTCAGGGTCCTCCTTCCTCTGCCTCCCAAGTGCTGTGATGACAGGCATAAACCACCGTGCTTAAGCTCTCAAGTGGCTTTTTAAAAAATATTTTATTTATTTATTTATTTATTTATTTATTTATTTGAAAAGAGGCAGAGAGAGAGAATGGATGCGCCAGGGCCTCCAGCTGCTGGAAACGAACTCCAGATGCATGCGCCACCTTGTGTATTTGGCTTACGTGGGTCCTGGGGAATCAAACCTGGGTCCTTCGGCCTTGCAGGCAAGTGCCTTAACTGCTAATAACAGTGTCTCCAGTTACAGATTTATTGCCTCATAGTGCTGGAAGTTCAAGATGGGGGGCGGGGGGAGTGCTGGCAGAACTGGTCCTTTTGAAGGAATGCAGAAGAATCTCTTCCATGCCTGTCTCCTGGCTTGTGGAGGTTTGTTGGCCATTTTTATATTCCTTGACTTGTCACTGCCTTTACATAGCATTTCCCTGTATGCTCACAGTCTCCCTCTTACAGCTTTTGTGTGCACATCCATGAATTTGCCCATGCCACACTGTAACTGATAGGGATCTGGAAGGGACCCTCTAAATGGCCACAGCTTCATGTAGAGGTGGGGTGAGTAGGGATAGGCACTCGCTTTTTAGCCAGTTCTTTTTAGTATCTGGACTTCTAAACACCAATTAGTTGGGAAATTTAAAATGAAAACTGTCACTCACTAGACTTGGGACAGCAGGCTTGCATCTAGAGTGGTCAGTCATGCAGCCTGCAGGGGACCTGTTGAGGTGAGGGCAGCTTGCCCCAAGTTGTACCAATTCCAATCAGGCCTTACTCCACTCATCAGTGTGAAATGCCTGGGGCAGAGGAGCAGCCAGGTGGCAGCAACAGGAAGCAGTTGCCACTTTCAGAATGTAGGACCTTAAATCAGGAGCCTGGAAGAGTGAAAGGATGCAGTGCACAGCTGAAGATGAAAAGCCTGTGGAGCCACGTGAGCCAAATGTAGGGCATGGCCCTCCTTGGACCACACAAGGAAATGATAAAAAAAGCATGAGCCTGGATAGATGGCTCCTTAGGTAAAGTGCTTGTTGTCATGCAAGCATGAAGACATGAGTTTGGATCCCCAGAACCCATGAAAAGTCAGATGCTTGAGCATCTATAATGCCTACAGCAAGAAGGGAGATGGAGATAGAATATCACTTACAAGTTTGTGGGCCAGCTAGTCTGGTGAACAATGAGGAAGGGAAGGGTACAGCCATAGGGTCACAGACACAGACCCACCAGGAGATCCCAGCCTCACGCACCTGGGTTATGGTAGTCCTCACTGCCTCCCAAATCTGTTTCTATTTGAGAAAAACCAGGTGGGAAGATATCTATCTGCTGGGGTCTGCCCCCAATGGATGAGTCTGTTTGGTTGGTTGGCTTTTGGTTCTTTTGGTTTCTTAGGGTATCAACACTAGTTCAGGACAACCTGGGCTCGAACTCATAGCAATCCTCCTATATTAGCCTTCCGAGTGCTGGGACTGAAGGCATGTGCCATTATGCCTGGCTGTTTGAACTAACACTTATTTTAAAAAGCAAGAAGTAGGAGCTGGAGAGGTGGCTTAGTGGTTGAAGGTACTCGCTTGCAAAGCCTGAAGGCCTCCCCTGTACCCATATAAAGCCAGATACACAAATTGGCACGTGCATCTGGAGTTCACTTGCAATGGCAGGAGACCCTGGCACACCTGTTCTCTCACCTTGTCTATCAAATAATAAATAATTTTTTTAAAAAGCAAGAAATAAACGGATTTTAGAGTCAGGCAGACCTTGCTTTAGTTCTACCTGTGTGACCTGTTTGACATTCTGTCCTTTTCCAAGACCCTGACTCTTTTCCTACAGGATGATTTCATCAAAGGCCGCTGTCACACTCACAGTGTGTTTGCATTTCAGAAATTTGTGACCCTTAAGGAAGTGGCCATGGATTTCACCTTGGAAGATTGGGAACAGCTAGACCAGAGGGACCTGTTCTGGGACACAGCACTGGACAACTACCAGGACCTTTTCTTGCTGAGTGAGTGTCACCATGACCCTGAGTCCCACAGGATGATGCCCCTGGTGCTTGCAGGGAATGGGGGAGGGGTGCACTGCTGTCATTAGGGGCTGAAGGCGAGGTATGCCGCCACACTTCCACAATTCAAGGTACTATCCAAGCCCAAGTTCCAGCAATGCTAAGGCTGAGAAGCCCTGTCTTGCCTCCACAGCTTTGTTCTCACCCTTTCCTCCTTGTAACTATAATCATTTCTTGAGCAGATGGCTCAGGGGCTCTGTGGTTGTTATCTCCTTTGCCTACACAGCTCCCAGGGCTGCAGCCCCATTACAATATACTTCCACTTGGGACAGAGCTACTTTCTTATAGCTGTCACATTTGAACTACTTCCTCTATTGTCTGGAATGTGAGCTTCATGGGACCATGTGGGAACTATGACCTGCTTTGTTCATTGGGATGTCTCCAGCATCTGCCATAGGGCCTTGACAAATGGTTTATAACTGAATGCTGGTTGAACAGCAGAGCTTCTGTGTCTTGAACCACAATCCTGTGCTGAGTGAGCTCTTAAAACTCTTGTGCTCAATCTTTGAGTCAGCCCACGCAGAGATTCATTGTGAAGCTGAAGTTCAAAGAGGAAATGTCACTCTCCCAGCTGTGTTGGGAGCCCGAGGATCATCCCAGACTTAGTGACTGACTAGGATCTGACTGAGGTCAGACTCAAGGCTGTTAAATACTACAGTGAAGAGGCACAGGAGCTGAGAGGAGAGGAGGCACATGGAGAGTGGGAAGTCCAAGGAAACCAGATGCAAACTTGCAGAATCCTCTTTCATTGAAATCACATGCATGTATTTTAATCTCCCGGCATTAGGGAAGGTCAGAGCCTCAAGGCCTAGGGTTCTTACGAGGTTTGGTCACCATGGCCCCTCTGCATAGCACACAATAAAATTCTAGACTCAGAAGGAAACCCAGGAGTTCATTGTAAACCCCATTGTTTATAGGAGACTTCCCAAAAGTCAGCTTTGCCAGCAGGCCTTGCCCAGGGGAACAGCCAGGCCTGCTAAGTCCACCCTTTTCCATGCAGCAGCCTCATGGCAGTGAGAAAGGCCTCGGTCCCAGTGTGCATATGTATAGCTCCCAGGCCAGCACCCCAGCTCACCATTACTCCTGCCTCATCCACTCATTTCCCCTTCCCCAGTTCCTTCATTTGTTCTTTTCCAAGAAACAAAATAGTTATTTATCACAAAAAGGAACAAAATAAAGCTGGGTGTGGTGGTGCACATCTTTAATCCCAGCACTGGAGAGGCTGAGGTAGGAGATCCCTGTGAATTCAAGGCCAGCTTGGGGCTACAGAGTGAATTCCAGATCAGCCTGGACTAGAGTGAGACCCTACCTTCAAAAAGGAAAAAAAAAAAGTAGCATGCAGTGTGACCTCTCACTGGTTGAATTTCATCATACTAAGGCAACTTCTCCATGGTAATCCAGGATGCTGCTACAAAAGCAGCTTAGGGGAGGTCACATGGCAGTGTTCTTTTCAGATTTTTTAAAATTATAGTCCACAGTAAGACGTGTGCATTGACCTTGACTCCCTGTGCACACATTTCTATTAAGTTGGGAGAATCGAAATGTTCCCACTGAGCATCTGGATGCTCCCCATGTCCAGGTTGATGACACTGCCATTCTCTCTCTACAGATCCTCTGACACCCAACCTGATCTCCCAACCAGATGGCAGGGAAGAGCTGGATACCCTGGTGGGAGAAAGTCTGGAAGCCAAGGGCCCTGGTGAGTAGGGAAGAAGATCTTGGGGCATGTTCTATGCTCATATTTTGTCTGTGAGGTCTCAACACCCAGGCTGTCTGCCCACAGAGCTTTATGCCAAGCCTCACCATTTACCCATTGACTTATGTCCATTTTGCAGAGGGGATACTTGTGTGGACCTCCTCCTGGCATGCCTGCTGTATCTCATCCTTGGCTTTCAGTATAGGCATCCTGGTACCTTTCCAGAGTCTCTTCTTTGCTTCCAAGCTCAGCAAATATGCCTTCCACTCTCTGAAGGAGTCTCTCCTCCTTCCTGCCCTGTGCTCCTGAATATGTGAGTCCCTGGTCTGCCCCTTCTACCTACATCTGGCGTGGTCAGAACAGACAGCCATATCTAGAAGTAAGTCAAAGCTTAGTCCCGAATGCTGCAAGCACATCTGCTCTGCTATGTCCTAGGTCAAGGTTGATCCAAATAGTCAGTGAGGATTCTTACATTATCACACCTGGTAGAACTGTCCCAAGTGCAAATAAGAGGGCACCTGGCCAAGGCACAGGAGGCTTCACACCACATTCCATTATCACTGTGAGAAGGAGGGTCCACAGCCAGAGACCACATGATTCTGGCCAATTTGCAGCCCTGTTCTTGGTTCACCACCCAGTAGTTCATGCCAGAATCCTCTGCATTCTACTGTTTACACCAGTGTTCCATGAGGTGGCCAACCCTGGTACATGCTACATGCTTCTAAGTTCTTTTTCTGTCACTTTAATATACAGGCTGTCTCCAGGTATAAGTAACTGAATATGTGTAGCTCCACATACACACATGTGCGTGCACACACAGCCATGCGTGTATATGCACATTTCCAGTTGGAATAGTTGTGCTGCATTATCACCATGTGTCTTATACTTCTTTAATGAATAGACCTTAGCTGAATGTCCTTGTATTCCCAGGTCCCCTTATCATGCCTAGCACATGAGAGGGGCCTGGTACATTGTGTAGACGTGTTCCAGACAGGGTGAGGAGAAAGCCAGAGACCTGTGGGGGCTAAAATTAGCAGCATAGGTGACAGTGCAGGGCCAGAAATGGTTCTGGTTGCAAGGGTCAATTCCGGGCCAAGCGATACCTAGCAGTCCGTGATATACCTAGTGGATGGGGAGCCATGAAACCACCAAAAAATATGTGATAATGGGGTAAGATGTGAGGAGAAAAGAAGTGGAGCATGTGGAGAGAGTGGTGAACTTACAGGGTGAAATCTGTGTTTTGTGAGAGATCCCTGAGGGCACATAATAGAGTACTTAGGAACATGAATCACAGAAGAGCAAACCTTTCTGTTCAGCCTCCTTACATGTGGACAAGGAGAAATACACTCACCTTAGAGGGGCTGTAGAGGGGCTCAGGTCTTCCTGCCTCAAGGAAGCATACCACAAATGGGAAACTGTGCTGTCCCATGAGCATTTCCTGTGGTCACTTGTTCATGTAGTGGACCAGCTGACACCAAAGACAGTGGACAGTCCCCAGCAGAGCTAAGTGAGACCCACTCAGTGCTTAGTGCTCATTTAGAGTACACAAGGTGGGGCACTCGGCAGAATGCACTGTGGGGTATTAGGGAGGTGACAAACAGTTAAGCTTGAAGGGTGTTTGAGTCCAAGGGATCTGTTATGGCACAGGAGCCATCACAGAGTGGGCAGGGCTGATATGCTGCTTGCAAGCTCCAAGAGGCTTAATGGAAGAATGTATATTAGATCTCTTTGGGACACACAGCCCTTTGGGGCTAGTGTGGAAGACTGGAAAACGATGGGAGGCCACCAAGGAGCCTGGGCCAGATGGGATTTTTGATAGAGAAAGGAAAGGAATGAGGTTGAAACATTTGAAGGAGGTCTGGGAGAAAGTAGTGCCTGAGTTCTGGGGTTCTACTGTGGAGGACTGGAAGGATGTGGTAGGGTTCTCTGGGATCAAGGACTCAAGGTATCGGGAGTAAGATTTGGTGATTTTGGGATAGAGTGGGGAGGAGAAAGGAGATGAGTCTGGAAGAGTTTTTAGGGAACACAGGCATGATTGTGAGGGTTTGACGGTTATGGTCAAGGTTTGCTCTCCCTCTCTGCTGACCTCCTGCAGCTCCCTTTGTGCAGATGAGCTTTCTGTCTCTGTGATGCTGGTTCTAGATGGGACACCGCTTGATAGGCTGAACGCCGGACTTGTCACCCTTCCTCCCTCATGTCTCTGTACCCCTGCATTTGCATTCTGTCTCTTTCAGATGTTATGGAGAGCAAGCACTCTCCTCTGCAGCAGGGCTTCCTGGAAGAAGGTCTCTTCCAGGAGATTATGGATGCATTCTCCAAGGAGAACTCACCAAGACTCAACTTTGAAACCTGCATAGGGGAAGGCTGGCTAGATAGTTTTCTAGAAGACACAGAAAATCTTCTAAAGTCTGACATTGCTGACAAGAAAAGTCACAGTGAGGGTGAGATTCCTGAATTTGAGAGAGGACACAGTCCTGAGCCTCTCCTTTTCTCCCCAGGAGAAGATGTTGTGATGTGTGATGTTCCTGAAAAGAGCCTCACACCAGTGACGCTGAAGGAATGTAGGGCTGATTCTGGCATCTACTTGGAACAGAACCAGCAGGACTCTGTCCAGGATGAGGAAAAGCAATATAAGTGTAGTGAGTGTGGAGAAAGCTTCAGCCACAGTTCCCACCTTATCCAGCACTGGATTATCCACACAAGGGAAAAGCCTTCTGTGTGGGATGAGCAACAGAGAGGGTTCAACCAGAGTGCTTTCCTATTTGTGCATCCAGAGACTCACATACGCAGCACATCCTATGTGTGCAAGGAGTGTGGGAAAGCTTTTAGTCAGAATACATACCTCCAGTGGCACTGGAAAATTCACACTGGAGAGAACCTATGTAAGAATCAAGGTGGTGACCAGAAAAGAACATCTAAGAGTCAAAGAGGTGGGGGAAAAAACCATTTAAGAGTCAAGGTGCTAACTCAGTGAAAATGTGTAAACGCGTCGAAACCCAAGAACACCACCTACTAGTCAAAATGGTGACCGAGAAAAATTGCAGACCAGTCAAGATGATGACCGTCCATTCATCCTTCGTCCACGGCGTATTAAGCAACATAAAACTAAATCCTACAAATGTAGAAAATGTGGGGAGATTTTCAGCCAGGCCTTTCATCTAGCTGCACACCAGAAGGTTCACACTCAGAAACTCTACAAATGTGCCACATGCTCTGAAATCTTCAACTTAAGGAAACACTTCCTTCAACATCGGAAAACACATTTTGCAAAAACTGTCTGTGAGTGTCAAGAGTGTGGGAAGACCTTCAGGCGGAAGTCGTCATTCATTGAGCACCAGGCTGTTCATACAGGAGAGAAGCCATATAAGTGTGATGAGTGTGGGAAAGCCTTCAGCCATGCCTCTACCCTGAAAATCCACCAAAGGATTCACAGTGGAGACAAGCCTTACAAATGCAGTCAGTGCGGGAAGGCTTTCTGCCGGAGCACGCACCTCAGTGAGCATCAGCAAGTCCACACCGGCTACAGACCCCACCAATGTCCCGAATGTGTCAAGAGTTTCAGTCGCCCCTCACACTTGATTCGACATCAGCTCAGACATGCCACAGAAAAGCTCTTTGGCTGTACCCAATGCAGGCAGACTTTCAGCCATAAAGAACACCTAGTGCAGCACCAGAAAATTCACTCCATCAAAGCCCCATATGAATGTCAGGAGTGTGGAGAGCAGTTCTTTTGCAGCTCAACTCTGAATTGCCATCTGAGCGTTCACACCAGAGAAAAACAAGGATTTGATGATGCAAGCCAGAAAGTTTTAGGTCAGTACCCAAGGCTCAGTGAGAAATGCTTTAATTGTAACAAATGTGGAAAGGCCTTCAGCCACAGCAAATACCTAGCACAGCATGAGAAGATTCACACCAAGGTGACACCCTTTGAGTGCGGCCAGTGTGGGAAAACCTTTGGCCAGAGCATGCAGCTCATTCGCCATGAGAGAATCCATTTTGGGGTGAGGCCAGGTGAATGCAGTGAGCCCCCGAAAACTGTGCATAGCATCTCTCTTACTGAACACCAGTCTTCCCAAGGTGAGCACCCCTTTCAATGTAACAGCCAGAGCACCCACCTCTTGGAACATCACACTGGAGAGCAGCAAACCTTTAAATGCATTGAGTGTGACAGAGCCTTCAAGCAGAATTCCGACCTTATTCAGCATCAGAGAGCTCATGCTCCAAAGAAACACTTTGAGTGTAGTGAGTGTGGGAAAACATTCAGTCACAGTTCATGCCTTTCTAAACATCAAAAAATTCACACAGGGGAGAAACCCTATGAATGTGGTGACTGTGGGAAAGCCTTCAGCCTGAGTGCCCAGCTCACCCGACACCAGAGAGTTCATACTGGGGAAAAGCCTTACCTTTGTCAGGAATGTGGGAAGTCCTTCAGCCAGAGCTCATGCCTTTCTCTTCACCGGAGAATTCACACAGGGGAGAAGCCTTACGTATGTAGCAAATGTGGGAAAGCCTTTGCCCAGAAAGCAAATCTAATAAAGCACGAGAGAATTCACACTGGGGAGAAGCCTTATGCTTGTAACGTGTGTGGTAGAGCTTTTACCCTCAAGACCCATCTCAGTCAGCACCAGAGAATTCACACTCAGGAAAAACCATATTGCTGTAAATACTGTCATAAAACCTTTCGGAACTGTTCTAGTCTCTGCAGGCATCATCGCAGTCATAATTCTAGAGTTAAAAGCTACAGTACTTCCCGCAGCCACTTGGTGGCAGCAGAGTCCTACACAGCTGAACACGCTCATAGGAGATCAGAAGTCCAAACCAACACATTGCAAACGTTATCCCCCTCCCAACTAATGTCTCCTTATTAATAAAAATTGATTAGAGAGTTTGTGCAAACGAGTTTCATTAAGATAAAACACAAAAATTAAAAAGTAACATCAGGATTCAGTGGTAGACCCTGGAGTCAGCCAAGTTAAATTCCACCTACCACCCTAAGTGACCTTGGAAAAGTTAAAAATCTCTCAGGTACTCAGTTTCCTCGTCTGTAAAATGGGCATTATAGTCACCTACTTAAGGGCTGTTGTGAGAACTAAATAAAGATCACCCATTTAGAACTAATGCCTAGCACATAGTAAATGCTCACTGATTATGAGCTATGAATATATGTCAGATACAACACAAATTCTCATGTGAAAAGATGAAAATGAGAAAACCTTACTGTAGTTAATAATTCTCTGTATTAAGCATGGCTTTTAAGTGTCTGGCCTTGTCCTCCCCTGCATCTAGTTTTGCATTCTAGTTTTGTTTTTAAATATTTTTTCCGGCAAATCCACAGTCGTGAGGAGCATTTAAGCTTCTAATCTCAAGAAGTTAAACTTTTCTACTCCTAACCTCGAAAACTTCTCACTTAGATGTCATCTCTTTCCATAATCCTCCATCGGAACCATCACATGTGTGGGAACCAAATTTGCCATGAGAGTTAACAGTATTGCAAACAGCTGGATTCATGAATGAGTTTTCCTAACAGCTGGGGGCTTAAGGAAAACTGCTTGGATGTTTCCACACAAAACTACTCATGTAAAAGACAGTGAGGTGAAAATTATGTACAGAAATGGTGGCAGAAATGTTGGCCACTCACTAGGCACTTTGTTAGGCTTCAGTGAAAGGATACTGACACACTGCCCTGGCCCTGTAGCTTCTAAAATCACAGGAACAAACGGCCTTGCTTCACAGAGGATTTTTGTCAGTTGACAAATGCCATTTTAAGATTACTTCCTTTGTGGCCGGGTGTGGTGGCGCACACCTTTAATCCCAGCACTTGGGAGGCAGAGGTAGGAGAATTGCTGTGAATTTGAGGCCACCCTGAGACTACATCATGAATTCCAGGTCAGCCTGGACTAGGGTGAAACTCTACCTCAAAAAAAAAAAAAAATTACTTCCTTTATGTCACAAAATGTTCTGGATCTGCCAAAGCCCAGTCGAGAGAAAGTCCTTCCTATTAGAGCTCTCAATTTAGCTAAGCTTATCTCACTGGGCACCTCATAGAAACAGCCAGCTCCTTCCTGAGTGCCTTATGAGCTCTGGGCCTTAGTGTCCTACCACTAAGTGACTTTTGTTGGCTTTGGCATTGGAAGGGGGGGAGGTGGTCAGGATATTTGAAGGAATGTTCAGGCAGGGTGCTTTCTGCTTATGTTGCCAAGCTGATAGGAGAGAGAGCTGAAACTGCTGATGGGAATCTCACCACCATGAGTGGAGACCCTGCCAAAAACAGCCTGACAACAAGCAAAGCTAGGAGAAGACATTACCGACCACTTCTTTGAGTATCAGGATCCACGTGTTCTTGAAGGTGTACTTTTTCACTCTGTTGGCCAATAATTCCCTTTGTTCCATTAAAGAAAAAAGACATAATGCTCTTGCTTGGTAGTAAATCTCTTTCACAAGCCATTTTAAAAATCTGGTTGGGTGCTGGGGAGAAGGCTCAGCAGTTAAAGGCACTTGCTTGCAAAGTCTGCGGGCCTGGGTTCAATTTCCCAGCACCCACATAAAGCCAGATGCACAAAGTGGTGCATGTATCTGGATGGAGTTTATTTGCAGTGGCAAAAGGCCCTGGTGTGCCTATACTCTCTCACTCTCACACAAACACAAATAAAAGACTGAAAGAGAAAATATTGCTAACTTACCAAAGGATATATATTATGTAAGTTAATATATAAAGACTTGCTGTAACACATCAAAACAAGATGCCCAAAGAATGAGCAAAATACATAGTTCACAGAAAATAGCAATACATGTATAAACAGATTAACCTCCCCAACATAGGACATTTGTAACTATTTAAAAAATAGACCAAGTATTTGTGAGGAGAGGAACAGGCAGGCATATACTACTTTTTTGTCTTTTTTGAAGGACTGCTTAGTAGTTATAAATTGTTCTATGCTCCTTACCAGTGTACTTGGAATTCACCTTATAGACATGTGTGCCAAATAACATATCCATTTATTCAAAAGAGTACATAGCAAGACCCATCAAAAAAAGGAAAAGAAGCCGGGTGTGGTGGCACACTCCTCTAATCCCTGCACTCAGGAGGTAGAGATGGGATCACCATGAGTTGGAGGCCACCCTTACACTACATAGTGAACTGCAGGTCAGTCTGGGCTAGAGTGAGACCCTACCTCAAAACACCAAAAAAAAAAAAAAAAAAAAAGATTGAGGTAGGAGGATCACTGTGAAATCTAGGCCAGCCTGAGACTAATTACAGGTCAGCCTGGGCTAAAGCAAGACCCTACCTCGGCGGGGGGAGGGGGAAGAGGGCAGGAAAAAACCAGGCATGGTGGCACATGCCTTTAATCCCAGCACTCTGGAGGCAAAGATAGGAGGATCACAGTGAGCTAAAGGCCACCCAGAGGCTACATAGTGATTCCCAGGTCAACCTGGGCTAGACCAAGACCTTACCTTGACAAACCAAATAAAAAGGTTGGGGGGGGGGAATGACAATAACCTAAAAGTCCATTAATGGGAATTGGTTAGATACACTATCATGAAATATGTAGCTGCTATAAATGAAGAGGTGTGTTTGTGTGAGGGAGAGATGGTCAAGTGGAATGCTATCTCAAAAAGTGGCCTGGAGAGGTAGCTCAGCAGTTAAAGGCACTCGATTGCAGAGCCTGATGGCCTAGGTTAGATTCCCCAATACCCACATAAAGCTGGATGCACAAAGTGGCACATGTGTCTGGAGTTTGTTTGCAGACACTGGAAGTCCTGGCCTGCCCATTTGTTCTCCCCCATTCCTCTCAAAATTTTTAAAATTTTATTCAGGGCTGGAGAAAATTGCTTAGCGGTTAAGGCATTTGCCTGCAAAGCCAAAGGACCCCGGTTCAGTTCCTCGGGATCCACATAAGCCAGATGCACAAGGAAGCACATGCATCTGGGGTTTGTTTGCAGTGGCTGGAGGCTCTGGCATGCCCATTCTCTCTCTCTCTCTCTCTCTCTCTCTCTCTCTCTCTCTCTCTCTACCTCTTTCTCAAATAAATAATATATATTTTAAAAAATTGTATTCAAAATAAAAGGTAAAAGCAGGGCTGGAGAGATGGCTTAGCAGTTAAGGTGTTTGCAAAGCCTAAGGACCAAGGTTGTATTCCCTAGCACCCACATAAGCCAGACGCACAAGAGAGTGCATGCATATAGAGTTTGTTTGCTATGGCTAGAGGCCCTGGTGCACTCGTTCTCTCTCCATCTCTCTCCCTACCCCCCTTCACAAAATAAATAAAAATTTATTTTAAAAGTAAAAACAGGGCTAGGGATGTAAATCTGCCTTAGAGCCCCTGCCCATAATCCACAGTGAGGGCCTAGGGCATGGCTCAGAGGTAGAACTGCCTAGAATCCACAGTGAGGGGCTGGGGGCCTGGCTCAGAGGTAGAGCTCCTGCCTAGAACCCACAGTGAAGGGCTGCGGGCGTGTCTCAGCGGTAGAGTGTGAGTGGGCTTTTCTTTTGCCTAGTAAGCATATTAATTAGCACAACGAGCAAATGTTTGAAGGATTTTTGTAGATCAGCAACTTTCCCAATTGTTATCAATGTGAATTTCCTGAGTGTGGTCATGTCATTTTAGTTAAGGAAGACTTTGTTCTTAGAAAACAGACTTGTTGGAGTTTGGTAGGAATGGCAGAGTGCAGATACCCAGAAAGAGTGGGGACAGAGACCCAGAAAAAGGGGCAGAGATACAGAGAGAGAAGGATAGAGAGACAGGCAAGAGACCTACAAAGAGGAATAGACCCAAACAGAGACAGACACACACCCACCACCACCACAGAGGAGAAGCCATGCTGGCTCAGGGGCCCAAGCTGAGGTGGGAACTCTGGTGGGATTCAGGATCTGTGCCCAGGAAGCAGCTGCGGCGCCTCCCTGCATCTGTTTTCTTTTGCAATGAGAACAGTGATGTCCTCCAGAGTTCATGGACGGTCTGAGCCATGGATGCTTCGGCTCAGAGCCTTAGTCTGGGATGGCAGGAAGTAGTGTAAGTCCCCCAATGATCTCCCCCCGCCCTGCCAAGCTGCTGCGGCCAGTGCCTTCAACATCTTCCAATCCAGCTCGCCTTACACCCACATGCACAGGACTCACTTGTGCACCAGAGGTTTCAGGAAGGTAGTCATGTCTGTCCTCCATCTCACGGGTGCGAATGCACTGAACTACATTTCCCATAAAGAATTGCTGCACACATTCCTACCCTCTTCCCCAGGCAGAGGAATGCTAGGAAATGGACTCTGGGGTAGCATATGAGGCAAGACAGTATTTAAATAGTTGCCTGTAGCAGGAGAAAAGCTGATATTTAAGAAGTGACTAACTGAAATGGTACAGAGAGTATCTCCATTTTATTTTATTTTTTTAATTTTTACTTTTTTGGTTTTTCGAGGTAGGGTCTCACTCTGGTCCAGGCTGACCTGGAATTAACTATGTAGTCTCAGGGTGGCCTCGAACTCTCGGCGATCCTCCTGCCTCTGCCTCCTGAGTACTGGGATTAAAGGTGTGTGCCACCACGCCCGGCTTCCATTTTACTTTTTAATTTTATTTTTGAGTCAGCTTCTCACTCTAGCCAAAGCTGACCTGGAACTAACTCTGTATCCCAGGCTGGCATAACCCAAGCTGGCCTCAAACTCATGGTGATCCTCTTACCTCAGCCTTCTGAGTGCCAGCATTAAAAGAGTTAGCCATCACACCCGGCTCCATTTTATTTGGGGCTGGAGAGATGGCTTAGCAGTTAAGGCGCTTGCCTACAAAGCCTAAGGACCCAGGTTTAATTCCCCAGTACCCATGTAAGCCAGATGGCACATGTGTCTGGAATTTGTTTGCAGTGGCTAGAGGCCCTGGTGCACCCATTCTCTCCCTCTCTCCCCCTCCCCTGAGAGAGATAGAAGAGAGACAGACAGAGAGAATAGACCTGCCAGGATCTGCAAACGCTGCAAACAAACTCCAGATGTATGAGCCACTTTTTTTTTTTTTTTTTTTTTTTTTTTATTTTTCGAGATAGGGTTTCACTCTAGCTCAGGCTGACCTGGCATTTGCTATGTAGTCTCAGGATGGCCTCGAACTTACAGTGATCCTCCTTCCTCTGCCTCCCAAATGCTGGGATTAAAGGCATGCGCCACCACACCTGGCTAAGCCACTTTTTTGCATTTGGCTTTACGTGGATACTGGAGAATCGAACTTGGGTCGTTAGGTCATTTTATTTATTTTATTTTATATTTTATTTTATTTTATTTATTTTATTATTTTTGAGAACAGGTCTTGCTGCATAGCCCAGGCTTGCTTTGAATTTTCAGTCCTTGGGCTGGAGAGAAAGCTCAGCAGTTAAAGGTGCTTGCTTACATTTTCAATCTTCCAGCCTTCAAATTCTGAGTGCTAGATTTAGGATTACAGGGTTTGAATATCTCCATTTTAACCAGTCATTTTCTTGTCCCCCACTGGAGATGTTACTACCCATTTAGACCATTCAAGAGTAGCCTTTTAAGGGACCTGTTGTGATGCCAGGGGGTGTACAGGAGGTTGTCTCTCTACAGCCGGTATACAGTGTGCCAAACAGACAATTGATGTAACTAGACAGGGGGTAAACTGCTCCCATCAGCAGTACTTCAAAAGGAAGGACTGTCTGGGTGTGGTGGTGCACACCTTTAATCCCAGCACTCTGGGATTCATACTTGGAGGGCCATTGCCATGGCAACAAGCGTCAGTTTCACCACAACCGACTGGAGCAGAAGAGGGCTGGAGATGCTGGATCAGAGATGAAGAAGCCTGGGCGTTGGGTGTCTGATTTCCTCCGGCTCTTGCAGGAAGGAGTGGAGGCACGCAGTGAGATGTACGCACTCGGCTATATGTGCATCGGGTGTGTGGGGGGGGGGGAGGGCCTGCGTAAACCTAGATCAGGAACTACCATACCCAGAATCCTTTGGGCTGTAGCCAGTGATTGGGCGTTCTTAAACTGCGCATGTGTCAAAAAAATATATCTTAGGCTAGAATTATCCAAGGTTTTGGCCAACCAGAAGTTTGGATTAGCATACACCCCGTGCTAGATGACCAGATCTAAGGCTATAGATGCTAGTGCAAGAGCAGAGCCTTTTGGGAAATTTAGTTAATCGTGGAGTCCAGCGAAATTCATTAACACTTAAAATCGTCTCTCCTGCTCCCCACCCCCCTTTTTTTCCTTTAATAGGAATTGAACCCAAGGCCTTGTGCATGCCAGGCAAGTGCTCCTCTACAGACCCACATACCTCCAGCCGCCTTTTTTATGTTTTGTGGGTGGGTGGGTGGGTGTGGTGTATGCATGTGTGTGTGTGCAGAGGCCTGAGGTCGTGTCCTTTTCTATTAGTCTTCCACCTTATTTCTCTGAGGCACGGTCTCTCACTAAACCTGGAACTCGCGTTTTTTGGATGGACTGGCTGACTAAGGCGTGCACACACACACACACACACACTCACCCGCCATCTTTCTGTCTCTGTGGCTCTGTGCTGGTATTCACAGGCATGTGTGGCCATGCCTATCTACATGAGTTCCGGGGATCAAATTCGGGTCCTCATTGCTTGCACAGCAAATGTTCTTACCCATCTCCCCAGGCCCCACCTTTTAGGACAGTTGCCTAAGCTGGCCTTGAACTCTTGAACTCACTCTACAGTCCAGGCTGACCTTGACCTTTCAATCCCCTTGCCTCATCCTTCAGAGCAGCTGGAATGAGAGCCCCACTTGTTAATTTCTCACTTGTATAAAATCCAGTCAAAACTCAGCCCCCAAAACGTTCCCTTAATCTCAGAGGTAGCAAGAAGCACTTGGATTCATCTACAGCATTTGAAATAGTGACCAACACTAGTGATGGTGGAGAAGTTCACATAGGAATCTGAATTTCTGTATTGAAGAATCCAAAAAGTCTGGAAACATTGGTCCATTTCATCATATCCATAATAGGGCCTAGGGCCTAGTTGAAGTTTTTTTTTTTTTTTAGCCCAGTCTGACCTGGAATTCACTATGTAGTCTCAGGGTGGCCTCGAACTCATGGCGATCCTCCTACCTCTGCCTCCCGAGTGCTGGGATTAAAGGCGTGTGCCACCACGCCAGGCAAGCTGAAGGTTTTCTGCCCCTCTGAATGGAGCTTCCCAGTTGGTCAAGTCACATGTCTGGAACATATAAACTATATGAGATCTCAATCCCAAGTCCCAGGATAAAACCCACAAACCCCTTGTCCTGGTGTTTAAAGCCCTGCAGTGTGTGGATAAAGCACTTGCTCTACAGTAAGACCACAGTTCAGATCCCCAGAACAATGTAAATGCCAGGTGGGTGTGGCCATTTACTGTAATCACTGCACTTAGGAGGCAGGGATAGGGCAAACTGGCTAGCTGAATTGGTGATTCTTGCATTCAAGTGAGATACATTGCTTCAGTAAATAAAGCGAAAAACAATTGAGAAGGACAACCAATAACAACCTCTGGCCTCAACATGCACACACACTTGCACATGATACATGCACACCAACACCACACACACATAGCCTCTGTGTATGCCTTTGAGGGATCATCTTAATTGAGGTAGGAAGCTCCACCTTAACTGTGGGTGACACCATCAAACTGGCTGTAGTTCTACGCTCTGTTTCCTCACTGTAGACTGAGTGTGACCAGCTGCCTCAAGCCCCTTGCTGCCGTGCCTTCCCCGCCATGATGGACTGTGACCTCAATCTGTAAACTGAAAGAAACCCTTTCTTAAGTTGCTTTTGTCATGGCAACAAGAAAGGTAACTAACTCATCTTCTTTGACAGCTCTCTGGCACACTTCCTTGCTCAGAAGTTGCTCTTTTAAAAAAAATACTTTATTTATTTGCAAGCAGAGAGATAGAGAAGAGAGACAGAATGGGTACAACGTCCACCAGGGCCTCCAGCTACTGCAAACAAACTCCAGATGCATGCACCACTTTGTGCATCTGGCTTTTCGTGGCTACTGGGGAATCAAACCCAGGTTATTAGGCTTTGCAAGCAAGTGCCTTAACCACTGAGCCACCTCTTCAGCCCAGAAGTTGTTCTTTCTTCATAAACGGTCACAGTTTCTACCATTATCTATGTGTCCTTGTTCCAGGACACAAGAACGTGGAATTCCCAGCAGGTGCCGTCCCATCTGAACTTTTTTTTTTTCAAGGTAGGGTCTCACTCGAACCCAGGCTGACCTGGAATTCACTATGTAGTCTCAGGGTGGCCTTGAACTCATGGCAATCCTTCTACCTCTGCCTCCCAAGTGCTGGGATTAAAGGCATGTGCCACCATGCCTGGCTTCTCTCTCTCTTTTAAACATATCTGTATTTTCTATTTTATTTTATTTATTTCTTTGAGAGAGAGGCAGAGAGAGAGAGGGTATGGATGCATCAGAACCTCCTACCACTGCAAACAAATTTCAAATGTATGCACCACTTTGTGCATTTGGCTTTACATGGATACTGGGGAATTGAACCTAGGCCATCATGCTTTGCAAGCAAGTGCCTTTAACTGCTGGGCCACCTCTCCAGCCCCCATGAACTCTTTTTTTGTTTTTGTTTTTCAAAGTAGGGTCTCACTCTAGCCCAGGCTGACCTGGAATTCAGTCTGTAATCTCAGGGTAGCCTCGAACTCACAGCAGTCCTTGTACCTCTGCCTCCTGAGTGCTGGGATTAAAGGCGTGTGCCATCATGCCTGGCTTGCCTGCCTACCATGTTTGAGGCCATAACTTTAATCCCCAGTAACACACATACACACTGAGAGAGAGAGACAGGGAGAGAGAGAGAACAGCTGGTCATCAGTGGGGTGAAGGTGGCCCCCAGGAAACCGACGGAGACATTGAGGAATGTGTCATATATTTTATTAAACTGCTTTTCTTTGTCTTTGACAAACCCCACATTCACTGCCCTACTTCAGCAGGAGTTTTCGGTTCTGCCTGTATGTACAAGCCCTGGTAAGAGAAAGACCCTGGAGGTTAGAAGAGAAAGGTTAAAGCTGGGCCAGGTGGGACCATGCCTATAATCTCAGCACTGGGGAAGCTGAGATGGGAGGATTGCTGTTCCAGGCCAGCCTGGGCTTCAGTGTGAGATTCTGTCTCATCCCCCACCCCACCCCACCCCCCAAAACACGTATGAAAATAAAAACAAAATACAGACAGAGAACTTGGAAAAGACTTTCTCCAGGGCTTTCTTCCAATCATTGGCCTGATTTGGCTCAGCCAGTAATCTTATTGGTTTCTGGGAAGATTGGCAAGGTTTGGGGCTGGTGCATGAGAGAGGGAAGAAAGTTGGTAGTAGGAGTGAGGGTAGAAGGTGGGAACAGAGGAAGAAGCTCAAGGAGAATAGAAAGATGGACAGAAAGAGAAAGGGTGAAGAGACAGAAATGGTGCAGTGCATGTCACACACAGGGAGATCGGAAGCTCCAGCTCCAATTCCTGCCTAAGTGACCTTATTTGGACATCGGGTCTTTGCAGTATAATTGAACAAAGGTGCGATGAGATCATCCTAACTTGAGCCCAGGTCTGTATCCAAACACCTGTGGACTTAAGAGACATGTATAGCATCTCTCACAGGAAAGATCTGTGTGGTTTGAACGTGTGCTCAGATTCCACACTGACCCTTCTGGGACCAATGGGGTAACAAAAACCAGGACAAAAGCCTGGCATCTCCACCTACATGTTGCATCTGTCTCCTTTATTTCTTTTTTGTTCTGTTTTTTTTTTTAATTTTTAATTTTAACTTATTTATTTGAAAGAGAGAAAGAAAGATGCAGATACAGAGTGAGGAAGAATGGACACTCCAGGGCTGATAGCTGCTGCAAGCAAACTCCAGATGAGTGTGCCACTTTGTGCATCTGGCTTTACGTGGGTCCTGGGGAATTGAACCTGGGACCTTTGGCTTTGTAGGCAAGCACCTTACCCGATAAGGTTTTTTTTTTGTTTGTTTGTTTGTTTGTTTGTTTGTTTGTTTTTGAGGTAGGGTCTCACTCTAGTTCAGGCTGACCTGGAATTCACTATGTAGTCTCAGGGTGGCCTCGAACTCACAGCGATTCTCCTACCTCTGCCTCCCGAGTGCTGGGATTAAAGGCGTGCGCCACCACATCCAGCTCCAATAAGGTTTTTGAGGTAGGGTCTCACTCTAGCCCAGGCTGACCTGGCACTCACTCTGTAGTCCCAGGCTGGCCTTAACCTCACGGTGATCCTTCTACTGCTGGGATTAAAAGCATGTGCCACCACACCTGGCTCCTTTACTTTAAGATCAGCAGCTCACCTCTGCACTTAGACATGGTGATATTGCAGCAAGTGTCTTTCTAGAAACTGGTCATCTCTAGCTTGCCTCACTCCCCTTCAGGGTTGAAGGCACATAGATAAGAGTAACTGAGGTATCTCACAATACCCTGTTCCAGAACACCTAAGTGATTCTAGTCATTGTCCTACACCTTGGATTCCAAGACCAGCACAGTCTTGCAAGACAGACCACCCTGTGATGAGGTCACCCATAAGCAGGACCATCTCATGGGAACCAGCTTGTCCTCTCAAGCCATAAAGGCTTCTAGCACCACCTTGCAGACCAAGGACTGAGATAATGACGGTGTAGACACCCTGACCAGGAGGCCTCACTTGCTGACTTCTTCCCCCACCCCAACTCCTCCTCCTTTTCAACCCAAAGCTCCTATCAGTGAGCTGTAATACTTAACTTTTCTCTTACCAACAATTACAGTCCTCTCCTGTCTTCCCACCAAGACTTATGTTTGCTTGCATTGGGGCAAGTAGCTAGACCTGACATGTTGGAACACATGGAGCCAGGCTGCTAGCCTAGGACTCGGGTCACATGCCGTCAGACTCAGAGCTTGGCTGGCAGCCTAGAGCTAATCCTAGAGGAATGCCCAGGGTTGCCATTAGCCCCTGGGGAGATAGGCACAAGATGGAGGGATCCACCCTCAGGGCCTCCTTTGCCAAGCTCCTGACGCAGGGCTTCTAACCTCCAGAACTCATTAAATAATTTTTGGGGAAAGACAGGACCTTGACAATGCTAGGCAGGTGCTCTGCCACTGAGCAATACTCCTAGCCCATCAAAAAATAAATTTCTGTGGCTAACATGCTCATAGATAGAGCTGACCCCTAGTGCATGCTCCCACCATAGACCTTGTATACTGTTAAAGAGCCATCACTGATAGCAGGCGTGGCGGCACAGGCCTGTTACCCCAGGACTCCAGAGGCTGAGATGGGAAGATTGTGTGTCACAAAGCCAGCCTGGTCAATGTGGACAGATGGTCTCAGAAAAAATAAAAGGACATGGGATGTGGTACACACCTTTAATCCTAGCACTGAGGAGGCAGAGGTATTTGAGGCCAGCCTCAGCTAAAGAGGGAGTTCCAGGTCAGCCTGTGCTAGAGTGAGAACCTACCTTGAAACCTCCTCCCCCCCCAAAAAAATTTTTTTAAAAAATAAATAAAAGGGGAAGAGACTAGGGAAGGGGCTGAGAGTTCCAAGCTGACCAACACAGAAAGAAACAAGTAGAGGGAGAAAGGCAAGGGCCACTTGTTCATGTCTCCCTCAGGGCTCAGTGCACAAGTCCTGGGGCTGTTTTCATTTTGATTTCTTGCAAAGGAGAAGGAAATAAATGAATAGAATAAGGTCAGCATGGTGGTACACATTTGTAATCTTAGCTCTTGGGATATGGAGGCAGGAGGATCAGGAGTTCAATCTCAGGCAGGTCTGTGTGAGAACATCTCTACAAAAATTAACAAAAAAATGAATATACCAACCCTGATGATGGTGAGGAACATATAACAACAGGGCTGGGGATATAGCTCCATGGTAGAGTATTTGCTTGACATACATAAGGTCATGGGGTCAATCCTCAGAGCCACAAAAAATACTTTTTAAGCCGGGCATGGTGGCACATGCCTTTAATCCCAGCACTTGGGAGGCAGAGGTAGGAGGATCACCATGAGTTCGAGGCCACCCTGAGACTACATAGTTAATTCCAGGTCAGCCTTAGCTAAAGTGAGACCCTACTTCCAAAAACCAAAAAAAGAAAAAAAAAACATTTAAAAAATACTATTGCTGGGTGTAGTGGTGCACGCCTTTAATCCCAGCACTCAGGAGGCAGAGGTAGGAGGATTACTGTGAGTTCGAAAATAGCCTGGGACTACAGAGTGAATTCCAGGTCAGCTTGGGCTAGAGTGAAACCCTGTCTCAAAAAAAAAAAAAAAAAAAAAGAAAGAAAGAAAGAAAGAAAGAAAGAAAGAAAGAAAGAAAGGAAGGAAGAAAAGAAAAAGAAAAAGGGCTGGTGAGATGGCTTAGCAGTTAAGGTGCCTGCCTGCAAAGTTTAAGAATGCCCGTTCGAATCTCCAGGTCCCAAATTTAGTCAGATGCAAAAGTGATGCAAGCACGCAATATCGCACATGTGCACAAGGGGCACACACATCTGGAGTTCGTTCACTGTGGCTGAAAGGCCACTGGAGTGCCCATTCTTTCTCTCTCTTAAAAAAAGTTTGTTTTTTTTTTAAAAAGTTATGCCAGCCATGATGGTGCACACCTTTAATGTCAGCACTTGGAAGACAGAGGTAGGAGGATAACTGTGAGTTCAAGGCCAGCCTGAGACTACATAGTGAATTCCAGGGTCAGCCTGGGCTACAGTAGAGACCCTATCTCAAAAAAAAAAAAAAAAAACCAAAAATATTATGTTTTGTCTTTTTAAATTACTGCCTGTTTATATTTTTATTTTTATTTATTTGCAAGCAGAGAAAGAGAGATTATAGATATTGATAGATAGATAGATAGATAGATAGATAGATAGATAGATGATAGATAGATAGATAGATAGATAGATAGATAGGTAACAGCTACTGCAAATGACTCCAGATGCATGTGCCACTGTGCATCTGACTTTATGTGCACCAGTACTGAGGAATCAAACCCAGGTTGTTAGGCTTTGCAGGCAAGCACCTTAACCACTTAGCCATCCCTCCAGTCCCTTTTTTCTAAGATATTTCATTTCTTTTTTTAAAAAAAATTATTTATTTATTTATTTGCAAGCAGAGAGAGATAAAAGACAGACAGAATGGGTGTGCCAGGACCTCCAGCCACTGTAAATGAATTCCATATGCAGGCATCACTTTGTGCATCTGGCTTTACGTGGGTACTGGGGAATCAAAGTTGGGTCATTAGGTTTTGCAGGCAAGTGCATTAACCACTAAGCCATCTCTCCAGCCCATTGTTGGTTTTTAATGGAAGAAGGAGTCCACAAAGGGAGTATTGCTGAGACCCTAGAAGTAATCATGTGACTATCTCTCAGTGGGAAAGTGGAGATGAGAGATAGGGAAAAAGACAGAGAAGGGGAGAACAGGGAGAGAAGATTAAAAATAAAAGGAGGGGGGCTGGAGAGATGGCTTAGCAGTTAAGGCGCCGGCCTCCTAAGCCTAAGAATGCCAGTTCCAATCTCCAGGTCCCACGTTTAGATGCAAAGTGACACAGGGGCGCAATGCTGCACTTGCCCACAAGGGGCGCACGCATCTGGAGTTTGTTCACAGAGGCTGAGAGGCTGCTGGTGTGCCGTTCTCCGTCTTCCTCTCCCTCTCTCTCTGTCTCCAAAAATAAATAAATAAATTAATTAATTAATTAATTAATTAATTAAATGAATGGAGGAAGAGGAGGGAGAGACAGAAAGAAGGAAAAACAAGTGGGAGGGGGACAGAGACATAAAGTGACCAGATCTGGAAAATGCTAAAGGACATTGTGAGGCATCCATTTTTTTTTTTTTGAGACAGAGTCTTGAGTAACTTAGGCTGGTGTGGAACTTGAAATCCTCCTGCCACAGTCTCTTGAGTAGCTGGGATGACAGGTATGTTCCACCATGCTGCCCTGCTATTTTTTTTTTTTGGAAACAGGGTCTTAGGTAGCTGAAGCTTGCTATGTAGCTGAGGGTGACTTTGAGCATCCTTCTGATCCTCCTACCTTCACCTTCAAGTGCTCAGGGTTATAGGCGAGCACCACTATAACCAGTTTATGTAGTGCTGGGGATCAAACCCATGGCTTTGTGCTTGCTAGGCAAGCACCCTACCATCTGAGATACAGCCCCAGCCGCTCATCTTTTTTTTTTAATACAGTGTCTCACTAGCCTCAAAACCATGCTAATCCTCCTGCTTCAGCCTTCCATATGCTGAGATTGCAGGTGTGTGCCACCACACTGGGTTTGTGTCCCTGCTTGAGAGACCAAGTAGGCACTTAGCCAGGTGTGGTGGCATACACCTTTAATTCTAGCACTTGGGAAGCAGAGATAGAAGGATCGCTGTGAGTTTGGGGCCACCCTGAGACTACATAGTGAATTCCAGGTCAGCCTAGGCTACAGCAAGACCCTACCCCGAAGAACCAAAAAACCAAAAACCAAAACAAAACAAGTGGGGACTTAAGGACTCTAGGAGGGGTTAGGAGTGACTCACGCGATTAGGATGACCAAGAAGACAAAGACAGCCATTCCCACGGAGATGATGGTTCCCACCAGTGTCAGATTCTTTGGATATCCACTGTCCGACTGGAACTTCAGAGTCATGCGGGGCTGCCTGTCAACTGGACAGGGGTCAGAGAGGAACTTCAACTCTGAGTTGCTGCCCTTCCTCTCTCCACCCCCACCTGTTCACTCCCCTATTCCCAGTGCTGTGTGTCAGGCACTATTCTGGGTACCCAGGATAAAACACAAACCATATTGGCAAACACCCTGCCCAGTCTATCCCATGATGGCCAAGAACCAAGGCTAAGTGCCCCTCATTGGATTGGGGGGCAGCTGGGAAGGCAGAAGGACTTAAGAAGCTGAGTTCAAATTGGAAAAAAAATCTGGTCGGGGTGGCTAATGCCTATAATCTCAGCGCTAAGGGAGACTGAGGTAGAAAGACTGACACGAGTTTGAGGCCATCTACAGAGTGAGCTCTACGTGAGCCTGAGCTTGAGTGAGACCTTGCCTCAAAATGAGCATTCCAACAACACACACACACACACACACACACACACACACACACACAAACAGCTGCAGGTAGTGGCTCATGTCTAGCATCTCAATATTGGGGAGGCTGAGGCAGGATAGCCTTGGGTTTGAGGTCCCCTTAAGTGATAATGTGAGACTCTGTTTCCAAAAAATGAAAAAGAGGATCTGGAGAGATTTCTCAGTGGTTAAGGCACTTGTTTGCAAAGCCTGATGACCTGGGTTTGATTCCCCAGTAACCACATAAAAGCAGATGCACAAAGTGGCACATTCATCTGGAGTTCATTTTCAGTGGCAAGAGGCTCTGGCATGCCCATTCTCTCTCCCCTCCTCTCCTCTCCTCTCCTCTCCTCTCCTCTCCTCTCCTCTCCTCTCCTCTCCCTCCCCCCACCATCTCTGGGCTTATAAATAAGTAAAAATAGGGCTGGAGAGATGGCTTAGCAGTTAAGCACTTGCCTGTGAAGCCTAAGGAACCAGGTTTGAGACTCGATTCCCCAGGACCCATGTAAGCCAGATGCACAAAGTGGCACATGCATCTGGAGTTCGTTTGCAGTGGCTGGAGGCCCTGGCACACCCATTCTCTGTCTATCTTTCTGCCTCTTTCTTTCTGTCTGTCACTCTCAATTAATTAATTAAAAACTAAATAAGTAAAAATATGTTTAAAAATGACAGAGGAAGAGAGGGGGAAGGGAAGGGACAACAACACCATGTCAATCAAAACTCTACTTGGCAGGCCAGGTGTGGTGGCACACACCTTTGATCACACACTCTGGAGGCAGAGGTAGGAGGATAGTGAGTTTGAGGGGCCAACCTGGAGCTACAGAGTGAGTTCCTCGGTTAGCCTGGACTAGAGTGACACCCTACCTCGAAAAAAAACAAAACAGAAGCTGGGTGTGGTGGCACACGCCTTTAATCCTAGCACTTGGGAGACAGAAGAAGGAGGAATGCTGTGAGTTCAAGGCCACCCTGAGACTACAGAGTGAATTCTAGAGTGAGACCCTACCTTGAAAAATCAAAAACAAAACAAAACAAAACAAAAAACTCCAAAAACAACAACAACAACAACAAAACAAACAAACAAAAAAAAACAAAAACAAGGCTGGAGAGATGGCTTAACAGTTAAGGCACATGCCTGCGAAGCCTAAGGACTCCAGTTCGATTCTCCAGGTCCCACATATACCAGATGCACAAGGGGGCACACGTGTCTGGAGTTTGTTTGTATTGGCTAGAGGCCCTGGCACACCCATTCTCACTCTCACTCTCTCTTTCCCTCTCTCTGTCTCAAATAAATAAATAAATAAATAATAAAATCTTTAAAAAAAGAAAAGAAAACATAAAATACAAAAAATTTGACACCCCAAAGCATGTCCTGGGCGTCACAACCTTCATCTTCCACTCTCCACCTGGTCCTCTCAGCTTTCCTCCTAGCAGCACAACCTCTGGTTTCCTCCAAACGGAACTGAATCTAATCCACCCTCACTGAGAAGGCCCAGTCCACATCCTCCAAGGTACTGTCTTGTCCCTGCAATTCAACACAAGATATGTTGGGGGCGCCAAAAACACATCTGCTCAGATGCCTCCTGGGTTCAGAGTTAGTCCCCCATTGTAGGGAACAAATCCTGGGGCACCAGACGACCCCTGGGTTCAGAGTTAGCTCCGCCCACAAAAAAAAAAAGAGTTTTCATCATGGTCCTGAATGATGTGGTCCCTTGTGACCCAGTACCCATTCTAGCTGCCCAGCGACTACTCCCCACCGCCCTGTTCTCTCTTCATTCACTGGCTCATGGGTTCCTCCTGCACTGGCCTCTCCTGGGTTGCTTAATCATGTTGGAATTTTTTTTTTTGGAAGGGGCTTGATTTTTCCAGGTAGGGTCTGGCTCTAGCCCAGGCTGACCTGGAATTCAGCATGTAGTCTCAGGCTGGCCTTGAACTCACAGCAATCCTTAAACGTTTGTCTTTCAAGTACTGGGATTAAAAGCATGCACCAGGTGGCTGGGGAAATGGCTTAGTGGTCAAGGCATTTGCCTGTGAAGCCTAAGGACCCTGGTTTGATTCCCTAGGACCCAAGTAAGCCAGATACACAAGGGGGCGTATGCATCTGGAGTTCCTTTGCAGTGGCTGGAGGCCCTGGTGTGCCCATTCTCTCTTTCTCTCTGACTCTTCCTCTCTCTCTCTCTCAAATAAATAAATAAATAAAATAGTTTTCTTTTTAAAAAAAGCATGCACCACCACACCCAGCTCTCTTGTTGGGTCTTTGCATATAATGTGTACTGCTGTTCCTTTCGTGCACAGCTTTCCCATTACTCACAGGCTCTTCATGTCTCAAAGGTCACCTCCTCAGAGAGCCCTCCCCAATCTGGACTTCTATTTCTTTTTTTTTTTTTTCTTTTTGTTTTTCGAGGCAGGGTCTCATTCTAGCCCAGAATGATCTGGAATTCACAATGTAGTCTCAGGGTGGCCTCGAATTTACAGCAATCCTTCTACCTCTGCCTCCTAAATGCTGGGATTAAAGGTGTGTGCCACCATGTCCAGCTTATTTCTTTTCTTGAGACAGGGTCTTGCTATGAAGCCCAGGCTAGCCTCAAACTCAAAATCCTGCCATCCAAAAGCTTTGATTACAGGAGTGCCCCACCACACTTAGCTTCCTCTCTCTCCTTCCTGCCCCCTCTCTCTCTTAAATTTTTTTTTAATTTGAGAAAGAGTGAAAGAGGCAGCTAGAGAGAAAGAGTATGGGAGCACCAGGGCCTCTAGCCACTACAAACGAACTCCAGACACATGCACCACCTTCTGAGTCTGGCTTATGTGGGTCCTGGGGAATAAACCTAGGTCCTTTGGGTTTACAGGGAAGCACCTTAACCGCTAAGCCATTTCTCCAGCCCCCATCTCTCAGCAATGAGACAGTAACTGCAATAAATTCCCTATGTAGCCCAAGCTGGCCTTCAACTCCAGCTTCTCCTGCCTTGGTCTTCAAAGTGCCAGGATGACAGTCATGTACCACCACATGTCATTAGAATAAATTCTTTTCTCCCTACCACCTGCCATTATGGTATGAGAGACATTTTTAAGTTCTAGAGAATGCTTCACACATAATTTCAGACTGTGCAAAAAACATCTGGGCTGCATTGTAAGAAAATGTAAGCACAGAATTACACACTGCATATGGGAAGCCTGGGAACCCACATCCCTGGAAACATGGCTGTCTTCTCTCAGACATCTCTCTGTCCCTTCTCTTCCCCAAACCCAGAAGCTTACCAAAGCAGTACTTTTCTTTGATGCATTGGGAATTGATTCTGTGACAGTGTAAACAGTCCATGACCTCTTCTTTGAGAAACTCTAAAAATGGAGAAAAAGAGAAAAGGGGTTAAAAGCAAAACTAAAGAGCTGGAGATATGTCTCAGCAGTTAAGGCACTTGCTTGCAAAGCCTAACGACATGTGTTCTATTCCCCAGTACCCATGTAAACCCATGGCACATGCATCTGGAGTTCATTTGCAGTGGTTGGAGGCCCTGGTGTGCCCATTCTCTCTCTCTCTCTGTCTCTCTCATATAAATATTTAAAAGAAAAGAAAAAAGGCAGGAGAGGGCTGGAGGAATGGCTTAGCAGTTAAGGCATTTACCTGCAAAGCTGAAGGACCCAGGTTCGATTCCCCAGGACCAATGTAGGCCAGACGCACGAGGTGGTGCACGTGTTTGGAATTTGTTTGCAGTGGCTGGAGGCCTTGGTGTGCCCATTCTTTCTCTCTCTCTCTAGCAAATAAATAAATAAATAAATAAATAAATAAATGGCAAGAGAGATGGTCCAGTGGTTAAGGCTTTTGCCTGCAAAGCCTGACAGCCTGGGTTTGGGTTTCATTCCCCAAAACCAAGATGCACAGTGGCACATGCATCTGGAGTTTGCAGTGGTTAGAGGGCCTGGAGAGCTCATATTCTCTCTCTCTCTCTCTCTCTCTCTCCTATCTTTCTGCTTAAAATAAATGGAAAAATATTTATAGTATATATTCATATAGACACATATACATCCATATATATATTCATGCAAGAGCTGAAAACAAAGGGGTAGCAGTTGCCTTCTTGTTGCTGAGGCAAAACGTCCAACCAGAAGCAGCTTGTGGGAGGAAAGGGTTTATTCAAGCTTATATTTCCAGGGGAAGTTTCATCATGTCTGGCAAGCATGGCAAGGAAAACCCGCAGGGCACCAAAAACTCTGAGTCACATCACTTGGATGGAAGTAGTCTATGTACTGGGCTTGGAGCTGGGCTATATTATCCCAAAGACAGCCCCTAGCAACACACCTGCCCCTAGCAACACACCTGCTCCAGCAAATGCCACCTCCCAAACTGCCACCGACTGGGGGCCAAGTATTCAAGACACAAGAGCATATACAGCATATTTCATTCAAACCACCACTGTTGCAGTCAGATTCTCAGTGCTGGTAGAAATCACCCAACCAAGAGCAACTTGTAGGGGAAAAAAAGAGGTTTATTTTGGCTTACAGGCTCAAGGGGGGAGCTCCATGATGGCAGGGAAAATGATGCATGAGCAGATGGTGGACATCACCCCCTGGCCAACATAAGGTGGACCATAGCAACAGGAGCATGTGCCAAACACTGGCAAGGGGAAACTGGCTATAACACCCATAAGCCCGCCCACAACAATACATTGCCTCCAAGAGGCATTAATTCCCAAATCTCCATCAGCTAGGAACCTAGCATTCAGAACACCTAAGTTTATGGAGGACTCCTGAATCAAACCACCACAACCACACAGGGAAAGAAAAGATGGATCCCTTAGGGCCTCTGAAATTTGGAGGGGTCAGTGGCAGGCAGAGTAAGTTGAGCAAAATATACACAATTCACATGAAAACTAATTTTATTTGATTATTGTAAAGTTGAACTGCAATAGTCCAGTTGACCAAATATTCGGTTTGTTTTAACTGCACAGGGACCAGCACGTACTGGGAAGGTTCTCTATCACTGAACAATGACCCCAGCCCTCACTGTGGATTCTAGACAGGAGCTCTGCCTCTGAGCCACACCCTCAGCCTCTCACTGTGGATTCTAGACAGGAATTCTACCTCTGAGACAAGCCCCAAGCCCCTCACTGTGGATTCTAGAAAGGAGCTCTACCTCTGAGCCACATCCTCAGCCTTCTTTTTCCTTCTGCCTAGTAACTGGGATATCATTCCTGAGCGTGTTGAGAAGTTACTAAACATTTGTTAATTTGGGATTTGCAGTTTTCCTATTCTGAAACCTCCTCTGACAGAGATGGGTGTGGTGAGTTCATCTGGCTTCTCCTCTTCCTGCACACAGGAAGACCACATTTCCCAGGCAGTAAATTTCATCTATGTGGCAGTTTTAGGCAATGGCAAGTGAGAAGTGTAATGTTTTATAAGCTGGCCATAAAACTTTTGGTGTGGTTCACTAGTCTGTCGAAAGCATGTTTAGAAGGTCAGCATGTGGACAGTGGGATTCTGGGTGGAATGCAGGTGAGAGAGAAACAAGCCTTTATTGTTAGTGATTGAGACGGAGGTTTATTTGTGGATAAATATATCCCATTGTAAACCTCCCTTGCAGGCTCCCCAAGCTCCTTTCCAAGTTACAGCCATTTTCATGAACCCTCGAAAAGCAAATCCTGCCAGGTGTGGCAGTGTGGCAGCTCACACATTTAGTCTAAGCAGTAGGAGAGCAGAGGTAGGAGGATCAGTGTGGGTACAAAGCCAGTCTGGAAATACAGAGTGACTTCCAGGTCAGAGTGGGCTAGAATGAAACTATAACCTCAAAAACAAAACAAGCCGGGTGTAGTGGCGCTTGCCTTTAATCCCAGCACTCAGGAGGCAGAGGTATGAGGATTTCCATGGGTTTGAGGCCACCCTGAGACTACATAGTGAATTCCAGGTCAGCCTGAGCTAGAGACCCTACCTCGAAAAACCAAAAGAGAAAGAAAAAAAAAAAAAAGAAAGCAAATAAATAAAAATAAAATAAAATAAAATAAAGGAAACTAGGCTGCTGAGATGGCTCAGCAGTTAAAGGCACCTGCTTGCAAAGACTGTTGGCCTGAGTTCAATTTCACATTACCCATGTAAAGCCAGATGCACCAAGTGGCTCATGTGTCTGGAGTTTGTTTGCAGCAGCTGAAGGCCCTGAAGCAACCATTCATCATTCTATCTCTCATTGCAAATAAATAAAATACTTTAAAATATATATAGTAAACTACCCTCTCTAGTCACCATGGTTTGGGAGTGGTGGGAGTGGGGCACTGTTCAGTGGAATATAGGTTGTAGCAAGGCCTGATTTGAGGCACAGGATCAAAGGTGTGGGAGGGCAGAGCAGGCACTTAGACAGGAAAACCCAGACTCACGGCAAAATTTGCGATGGCAAGCTGCAAGAGAAAAGAGCAGAGGAGAGTCATGTTGGGGAACAGCAGCTTATGGATTTAATTCATAAGGGAGCAAGGAAGGGTGGGAAAGAAGAAGGGAGGGGTCATCTGAGGAAGGGGAGGAAGGAATAGTGGGGAGAGATGAAAGCTTAATCTCACAGGAGAGGAGAGGAGAGGAGGGAGTGTGGAGGAGCTAAACTGTACCTTTGAATTCGTAGGATTTTAATGCTTTCTTGAGTTTCTTGGTCACTTGCTCCCTGAAGTCCACCAGTTCTTCCAGCAGCGGCCCATCTGAAGAGGAGAGAAGATCTTCTTCAGTGGGAGATCCCAGCAAGCCCACCCCATTGGCAGCTCCCAAGACAGATGGAACAAGCTCCTTACATTTCCAGGAATAACCAAGGCCTGTCAATACTCAGGGTCCTGAACACATACAGGCTGAGCATCTGTGAAATCCAGAGTGCTCTCAAACCCAAAAAGTTTGGGATCATTTCAGAGTTTAAATTTTTGGACAAGGGAACACTCAATTGGTGTATCGTGTGTATATGTGTGCACACATAGTCGTGTGTGCAAGTATGGGTATGTGTGCATGTTTGTGAAAGCCAGAGGACAACGTAAGGTGTCATCCTCAGGAATGCTGTCCACCATTCAAATGAAAATTGAAACAGGGTCATTCATTGGCCTGAAGCTCATTAAGTAAGATAGACTGATTGGTGTCAGAGAGCTCCGGGGCCTCCCAGCAGTGGGATTACAAGTGTGTGCTTTCACACACTTCATTTATGAGGCACTGGGGATCAGAACTCAGGTTCTCAGGCTTGTGAGGCAAGCAATTCACCAAATCACCCCCTCACTTCATGTTTTATGTGAAGAATACAAATTTGGGGCTGAAGAGTTGGATCAGCAGTTAAAGGCTCTTGCTTGTAAAGCCCGACAGCCTGAGTTCAATTCTCCAGTACTCACACAAAGCCAGATGCACAAAGTGACACATGCATCTGGTATTGGTTTGCTGTAAAAAAGGCCTTGGGTGGGCTGGAGAGATGGCTTAGCCTTAGCAGTTAAGGCGCCTGACTGTTGAGCCTAAGAACCCGGTTCCGATCTCCAGGTCCCATGTTTAGCCAGATGCAAAGTGACACAAGGGTGCAATGCTTCACTTGACCACAAGGGGCGCACACATCTGGATTTCGTTCACAGCAGCTGAGAGACTGCTGGCGTGCCCATCTCTATCTGTCTCCCTCTCCCTCTCTGTCTCTCTCTGTGTCTCGCTCCAAAAATAAATAAAATAATAATTTTTTTTAAAAAAAGGCCTTGGGCACCCATTCTCCTTCTCTTCTCTTCTCCCCTCCTCTCCTCTCCTTTCCTCTCCTCTCCTCTCTCTTTTTGCAAATAAATAAATAAAAATATTGTAAATAGAATACAAATCTGGAGGGATGGTTTAGCAGTTAATTCAATTCCCCAGGACCCGCGTAAGCCAGATGCACAAGGTGGTGCATGCATCTGGAGTTTGTTTGCAGTGGCCGGAGGCTCTGGCACACCCATTCTGTCTGTCTCACTGTCTCTCTATGTGTGTGCGTGTGTCTCTCTCTCCCAAATTTAAAATAAATAAATAAAAATATTTTTAAAAGAAAAGAATACAAATCTGGAGGCTGGAGAGATGGCTTAGTGGTTAAAGGCACTTGCTTACAAAGCCAGACAGCCCAGGTTTGATTCCCTAGTACCCACACACTAAAGCATTTTGCTTCTGGGCAAATGAACACTTTATGCATCAGGCTTATGTGAGCAGCTTGGGAATTAAATCCCAGCTATCAGGCTTTGTGAACAATAATCTTTAACCACTGAGCTATCTTCCCAGTCATGAAGTAGTAATATTTGAGATACCGAGTTAAATAAGTTAAATAAGATACAGAGTTAGCCTGGAGAGATGACTCAGTACCTAAGGCATTTGCGTGCAAAGCCCAAGGACTGGAGTTTGGTTCCTCAGTTCCCACATAAAGCCAGATGCACAAAGAGGCACATGCATCTGGAGTTTGTTTTTAGCAGCTGGAGGCCCTGGTATGCCCAATTCTCTCTCTCTCTCCTTGTAAATAAATAAGACTCAGTTTAATAACTTTTGTTGTTGTTGTTGTTGCAATACTGGGGATGGAATGTAAGGACTCCTGTGTATTAGGCAAGTGCTCACTACTGAGCCATGTCCCCAGCCCTGAACTCACTCTCTAACCTATGCAGGCCTCAACGTCCGGGTCCTCCTGCTTCAGCCTTCTGAGTAGCTGGGATGACAGTCCTGGTTCACTCATAGACTTGCTAGTGGCAAGGTCACTATAAACCTTCCACTTGTAAAATTCGCAATGTCTGCAAAGAGCAAGGAAACAAGGTGTGTGCCTGTGTACACTGTGTGAATGACATCCTAGGAGTTTCTGGAAGAGGTATCTCAGGGTGATGGTTCAGAAGAGGTCTGACCCAGAGGTCTGAGCCCTAGCTTGTCAGTGTTGCTATTTCTCAGCTGTGTGGACAGGCCACCTACCCTCTCTGGGTCTCAGCTTTCTTCCATCTGAGAAGTGCGGGTCCTAATCATGTCAGTCTCCAAGAATCCATTAAGTCATAGAGAATACACACAGCTTTTAAATTTTGCTACTCCGTGGAGAAGTGAAGAATGTGGAAAGGAGAAGGGAACTTTCCTAAGGAAGGATTTTCTGGGCTCTCTTACCTTTCAGAGAATTAACCTTTATATACTGGGTTTGGTTCTTGACAAAGGCCACCACGCTTTCCAGGTGCGACACCCCTGGCGACAAAAGGGGAAGAAATGTCAGCGGGTCCCTCTCCCCATCTTCAGCCTCTCAGGGTGTGGCCCCTGGACATCAGTCTCCCCACCTGACCATGGATAACCCCAAGTTTTCCTGCATCCCAACACCCACCCACTTTGCCCAAGAAGGCGTTGAATGCATAGTCCCTGAAGAAGGGTCCCTCCATGCCCAGCAGCAGGGCCTGCGCGCGCGCCCGCAGCTCCTCCATGTGGAAGCGTGCAGGAATGAGCGCAGCGCGCAGCTCAGCCAGCTCCTGCCGCACCGAGGCGTCGCACTGCAGGCAGCCCAGGCTAGCCCGGGCACCCAGCTCGGAGAGCAGCAGCAGGGCCAGGGCCACAGACATGGTGGCTGGCTTTGTGACACCATGAGGACGTCACAAAGAGAATGTTGAGACCATCTCTGACTGTCTTGGCCAATCCAATCACATAGCACATTTATTGAATACAGTTTTGTTGTTGGTGGTGGTGGTTGGTTGGTTGGTTGGTTGGTTGGTTGGTTTTTTTGAGGCCGGGTCTCATTCTGTAGCCCCAGACTGACTGAATTCATGGCAATCCTCCTGTCTCAGCCTCCCCGGTGCTGGGACTATACGTGGTGGGTGCTGTTCTAGGTTCCCCAGAGATCAGAAAAATCAGGTTGACTCCACCCTTTGGCCACTTGGGTTCAATAATTCAACAATTTTTTTATGAGTTTTTTTTTTTTCTGAGGTAGGTTTCACTCTAGTCCAGGCTGACCTGGAATTCACTATGTAGTCTCAGGGTGGCCTCGAACTCACAGCGATCCTCCTACCTCTGCCTCCCGAGTGCTGGGATTAAAGAAGTGCGCCACCACGCCCAGCCAAGAGATTTTTTACTATTATTATTTTTAAAATATTGTTATTAAATAGTAAAATATTTTGAAGTAGCCTCCAGCCACTTCAAACGAACTCCAGGTGCATGTGCCCCCTTATGCATCTGGCTTATGTGGGTCCTAGAGAATCGGACCAGGATCCTTTGGCTTTTCAGGCAAAGGCCTTAACCGCTAAGTCATCTCTCCAGCCCTATTACATTTTTGAGAGAGAGAGAGAGACAGAGAGAAAGAGGGAGAGAGAAAGAGAGGGAGGGAGAGAATGGGCATGCCAGGGCCTTTTCAGCCACTGTGAACGAACTCCAGAAGCGTGTGCCCCCTTGTGCATATGTGCAACATTGCACACTTACATCACTTTGCATCTGGCTTACGTGGGACCTGGAGATTCAAACATGAGTTCTTAGGTTTCGCAGGCAAGTGCCTTAACAGCTAAGCCATCTCTCCAGGCCAAATTTCCTTTTTTTTTTTTTTTTTTTTTTTGCTTGGCACATGTGAGTAGACTATGTATGGTGTGTGATGACATGTGTGTGGTGCATGCACATGTGTATGCAAATGCTTGTGCCCTGTATGCATGCACAGGCCAGAGGACAATGTCAGGTGTCCCTCTGTTTTGTTTTATTCTAGGTTGGCTTAGAACTCACAATGAAGTCAACAATGAACAATGGCCTTGACCTTTTGATCCTCCTGCCCATTAGAGGTATGCACCACCACACCTGGCCTATTTAGTTTTAACTTAAATACATATGTGGGATTGGAACCCAGGGCTTTGTGTATGTAAGGCAAGCACTGTACCAACCCCCAGCCAGCTGTTGAATTAAATTTTAAGTATTTTTAACTTATTTATTGGCAAGCAGAGAGAAAGAGAGAGAGAGACAGAAAGAAAGAAAGAAAGAAAGAAAGAAAGAAAGAAAGAAAGAAAGGACACAGCAAAGCCTCCAACTGCTGCAACTCCAGTCACATGCACCACTTTGTGCATCCAGTTTTACGTGGGTACTGGAGAATCAAACCCAGGTCCTTAGGCCTTGCAGGCAAGTGTGGATTTAAATTTTTTAAAGTGGGGCTGAAGGGATGCTTAGCGGTTAAGGTGCTTGCCTGCAAAACCAAAGGACCCAGATTTGATTCCCCAGGACCAATGTAAACCAGATGCTTAAGGTAGCGCATGTGTCTGGAGTTCATTTGCAGTGGCTGGAGGCCTTGGCGCACCTATTCTCTCTCTTTCTCTCTCAAATAAATAAAATACTTGAAAAAAAGATCAAAAGAGCCGGGCGTGGTGGCGCATGTATTTAATCCCAGCACTCAGGAGGCAGAGGTAGGAGGATGGCTGAGAGTTCGAGGCCACCCTGAGACTACATAGTGAATTCCAGGTCAGCCTGGACCAGAGTGAAACCCTACCTCGAAAAACCAAAAAAAAAAAAAAAAGATCAAAAGGTGCCGTTAGCTTTTTGGTTACAATACAAGATGATTGAAGTAATAATATTTTTGATATGTTGGGTTAAAAACAATACATTATTTTTAAGATTAATTTTGATTTTGGCAATTTTATACATGTATAAAATGTGTACTGACCATATTTACCCCCATCACCTTCTCATGTCTCCCTCCTACTCCCACTGATCCCCTTCTTCTTCTCAACTAGTGGCACTTCCACTTTGGTGTCCTTTTTGTGGCTCATTGAGTTCATTTAGGGCTGTCTGTATGAGCATGTGTAGAGGGTTATTTTCCACAGCAAGGGCAACTTACTGGTGGCCACACCACTGAAGAGAAGGTCTCCCCTTCTCCCAGCAAACATTAACTACCAGTGTCCTCAGTGAGGCCCAGTGCCCCTTCCTTCCATGAAAGAATGAGCCCAGGAGCCCCTCCACCGTCCATGGCATAGTGGTGACAATCTCGGTCCTGTGCAGGTCCTGCACCAGTGACCACAGCCTCAGAGAGGTCACGAGGGCAACGGACAGCTGTCCACAGCACTCCTCCCCATCCTCCAGCTCTTCCCTTCTTTCTGTCCTCTCTTCTGCACGGTTTCCTGAACCTTAGAGGGGTAGTTTAGATGTCCTGCTTGAGGCTGAGCACACAGTAGACATTGATTCTATGCAATTTTACTAGCTACGCATCTCTGCATCAACACTGTTCACCATAGTAAAAGACTTCATTTATTATTTATTTGCAAGGAGAGAGGGGGAGAGAGGGAAATGAAGTTGGTCCATTGTAGTAAAAAAATTTCTCTTTTTTAAAATTTATTATTTATTTGCAAGGCGGGGGAGAGAGGGAAAGACACACAGAGAGAGCCAATGGGCATGCCAGAGGCTCCTGTAAACAACCTCCAGATGCATATGCCATTTTGTGCGTCTGGCTTTATGTGGGTACCAGGGAATTGAACTCAGGCCATCAGGCTTTGCAAGCAAGTGCTTTAACCTCTGAGCCATCTCTCAAGCCCTCACTGTAATAAGAAGCTGCGGTGAAGTTTCCAAGCAGTAGTAATCTGGGCTGCCTGGGGACTCTTCAAATTCAGATTTGTGTTTCCAAAATCTCAGGGCACTGTGGTCCCCAGGCAGTTTCTTCTGTGCTTGAGATCTGTCCTAGGTGGCTGTGGGCCTCAGATACAGATCTCTGTGTCTCTGGATTTTGTTTTGTTTTGTTTTGTTTTTTGAGGGAGGGTCTTGCTCTAGCCCAGGCTGACCTGAAATTCACTATATAGCCTCAGAGTGGCCTTGAACTCACAGAAATCCTTCTACCTGTGCCTCACAAGTGCTAGGATCGACAGCATGCACCACCACATCCTGCCTGAATTTTTTTTCAGGATTCTCTGGGTTATTTATTTTTAATTTTTTTAAACTTTCTTTTTGTTTATTCACGACAGATAGAAAAAGGTAGAGAGGGAAAGAGAGAGAGAATGAGCATGCCAGGGCCTCCAGCCACTGCAAATGAACTCCAGAAGCATGTGCTACATTGTACATCTGGCTTATGTGGGTCCTGGGGAATTAAACTTTGGTCCTTAAGTTTCACAGGCAAGCACCTTAACCACTAATTCATTTCTCCAGCCCTGGGTTATTAGTTAGTCAGTCAGTCAGTCAGTTAGGTTTTTCAAGGTAGGGCCTCGCTGTAGTTCAGGCTGACCTGGAAATCACTATGTGGTTTCAGGCTGGCCTCAAACTCACAGTGATCTCCTCTGGATTTTAAAAAATTTATTTATTTGAGAGAAAGAGAGAGAGAAAGAAAAAGAATGGACATGCTGGGGCCTCTACCCACTGCAAATGAACTCCACATGCACGCGTGCCACCTTGTGCATCTGGCTTTATGTGGGTACTGGGGAATCGAACTTGGGTCCTTTGGCTTTGCAGGCAAGCACCTTAACCAACTCTCCAGCCCTGGAATTTTTTTTTTTGTATTACTTTTTCATGGTTTTCTGAAGTTCTTCAGTTTTCCTCTTTGACACAGAGTCTTTTAATTCTTATTTTGATTTTCTCCTTCGCTGCCTCACACTGAGGCTGTTTCTTGTCCACCACCTTTCCCAGAAGTCCAATGAGCACATCTTATCTGGCTGGTCCATTGTGTAGTGTGCAGGGTCCACCAACTGGGTAGAACTGTTGATGGCTTTTCTCCCCCTGCAGGCTGCATAGTACGTCCCAGCATGATGACAGCTAGCCAGCGGGAAGGAAGCTTCCAACTCAGTTCTAAATAAAATACACTCTTACTGGGCTGGAGAGATGGTTCAAGCAGTTAAAGGGGCATACTTACAAAGTCTGATAGCCCAGGTTCAATTCCCCAGTACCCATGTAAAGTGATGTGCACAAAGTGGCAGGAGGCCCTAGCATGCCTATACTCACTCTCTCTGTGTGTCAGATAAATAAATAAAAATATTTAAAAAGTACACTTTTGGGCTGGAGAGATGGCTTAGTGGTTAAGGTGTTTGCCTGCAAAGCCAAAGGACCCAGGTTCTATTCCCTAGGACTCACATAAGCCAGATACATAAGGTAGCACATGCATCTGGAGTTCATTTACAGAGGCTGAAGGCCCTGGCATGCCTATTCTCTCTCTCCATGCATGCATGCATGCATGCGTGCATACATATATACAGACATATATGCCACTTTCTCTCTCAAATAAAATTTTTTTTTAAAGTACACTCTTACGACTGATGTCACCTGGGGTTTTTGGTTGTTGTTGTTGTATGTTTGAGACGGGGTGTCAATCTGTATCCTTAGGCTAGCCTAGACCTCTCAGCAATCCTCCTGCCTCAGCTTCCCCCCAGTACTGAGATGACAGGCATGTGGAACCATGTCCAGCTCCTTTTCAATAGCTCATTTTTAAAAATATACATTTTATTTTAGGAGCAGGAAAGATGACTTAGTGGTTAAGGTGCTAGCCTGCGAAGCCTGAGGACCCAGGTTCGACTCCCCAGAACCTACATAAGTCAGATGCACATGGTGGCGCATGTGTCTGGAGTTCATTTGCACTGGCTAGAGGCCCTGGCATGCTCATTTTCTCTCTCTCTAAAAAAATTTTTTATTTTATTTATTTGTAAGGAGAGAGAGGGAAGGACTGGAGAAATGGCTTAGCAGTTAATGCTCTTGCCTGCAAAGCCTAAGGACCCAGGTTCAATTCCCCAGTACTCATGTAAGCCAGATCACAAAGTGATGCTTGCGTTTGGAATTAGTTTTCAGTGGCTGGAGGCCCACCCATTCTCTGTCTGCCCCCCCTCTCAAATAAAAAAATAAAAAATAAAAACCGAAATAAAAGGGAAAAAAAGCAGGGTGTGGTGGCACATGCCTTTAATCCAGCACTGAATAGGCAGAGGTAGAAGGATTGCCATGAGTTCAAGGCTACCCTGAGACTACATAGTGAATGGGTGTGCCAGGGCTTCTAGCCACTACAAAACGAACTCCAGATGTATGTGCCACTTTGTGCATCTGGCTTTACCTGGGTACTGGGGAATGGAAACTGGATTGTTAGGCATTGCAGGCAAGCATCTTGACCGCTGAGCCATATCTTCAGCCCCCACAGCTCCTTTTCTAATGTGGCGAGTGAAAAGTTTGAAGGCGATGTATATTTCCTATCATATTCAGGTTGGACATCACTGAGCTAGGATGTACAGGGCTCTCAGCACATAAATGAATTGAATTAGACTTGATGACATAGCTGTGGATTAATGGAACCCGTTCCCCAGGGTGGAGTGGCGCCATGTCACCACCAGGGGACACCCATACCAGGGTGAAATTCTCCCCTCACCTGAGGCTCCCAGAGGCCAACACCTGCCTGTCTCATGATTAGCAGACCTCACTACCTAATAAGGTGGGGACCAGATTTGAGAACCAAGCCTGAGATGTCTTGTCTATCCTTTTCCTCTTCTCTCCTCCCTCTCCCTCTTTGGAGCAACGCCAGAAGTTGCAATTTGTCCTAAAAGGAGTCAGGAGGATCGGGTGGGGATCAAAGGCCACACATTCTTCATCTTCTAAGCCCTGAGCTCTGATGTCCTGGTGTGAGGCTGGAAGAATTAGGACCGAGAACCGGTTTGGTTTCTCTGCTGAGGCCCTTCTAAAGAGTAATTTGGTGAAACATAATTAAATATCATCTGATTTCACACCCTGGAATTCCACGCTTTAGTAAAAATGGCTGAAGAAGTTCCCACACAAGCCAGGCATCTGGCACCACGAGGAGGAAGGAGGAGACTCATGAGTCCCAGGCCTGCAGCTACATGGTGAGATCATGTTTCAAAAAACTAAGAAGATGGCTTAGCGGTTAAGGTAGTTGCCTGCAAAGCTGAAGGACCCAGATTCCATTTCCCAGGACCCACGTAAGCCAGATGCACAAGGTGATGCAGTCGTTTGCAGTGGCTGGAGGCCCTGTTGCACCCCCCCACACACACACTCTCTCTCTCTCTCTCTTTCCATCTGCCTCTCTGTCTCTCTATTTCTCTCTCTCTCAATAAATGAATAAATAAATTAATTAATTAAAAAGAATATTCAGGTAAAACCAAAAAAAAAAAAAAAAACAGGCTGGAGAGATGGTTTAGCAGTTAAGTGGTTGCCTGTGAAGCCCAAGGACCCTGGTTTGAGGCTTGATTCCCTAGGATCCATGTAAGCCAGATACATAAGATGGTTCATGCATCTGGAATTCGTTTGCAGTGGCTGGAGGCCTTGGCACATCCATTCTCATTCTCTCTCTCTCTTTCTCCCATCCTCTCTGTCTCTCTCAAATAAATAAATAAAAATAAAATAAATAAAACCAGATGCACAAAGTGGCGCATACGTCTGAAGTTCGTTTGCAGCAGCTAAGGCCCTGGAGTGTCCATTCTCCCTCCCTCCCTCCTCTCTGCTTGCAAACAAATAGATAAATAAATAAAATATTTTTTAAAGTCCCTCATAACCATATTGTTTGAATACTTAATCCTCAGTCGGCAGTGTTATTCAGGAAAGTTGGGGGGGGGAGAGAGAAAGGCACACAGAGAGAGATTGTGATCAATGGTTCAGGCCTCTCTCAAAAATCAGCTATTTAGGCAGCTGAGGCAGGAGAATGGAAAGTTCAAAGTCTTTCTGGGCCACAGAGTATGCCAAAGGTAAGTGAGGGCAATTTAACAAGACTGTCTCAAAATAAAAAGTAAAAAGTGTGTTAAAAGCTTAACTCAATGGTAGAGCTCTTGCTCAGAATCCACAATGAGGGGCTGGGGGCGTGGCTCCTGTCAGGTGCATTGATTCTGAGTGGCTTCCATGGATGGACATAAACGCTGTGTCCTGCTGGGGAGACACTGCAGCCAGGCAGCTGTGCTCCTGACATCTGAGGTATCTTGTGTTTCAAACACTCGTTGAGTACCTGAGAAGGGATATGTGCATCGCTAGCCATATATATTCATTTACTTATTTGAGATAAGGGGAGAGAGAGAATGGGCATATCAGGGCCTCCTAGCCACTGCACATGAACTCCAGATGCTTGTGCTACCTTGTGCATCTAGCTTTATGTAGGTACGGGGAATCGAATCTGGGTCCTTTGGCTTTGCTGGCCAACACGTTAACCACTCTCCAGCCTCTAGCTTATTGGCTTTTTTTTTCAGTTAGTATAGAAAATAATGGGTTTCCTTATGACATTTTCTTTTTCTTTCTTCCTTTCTCTCTCTTTAAAATTTTCCAAGGTAGGGTCTCACTGTAGCCCAGGCTGAAGTCTCAGGCTGGTCATGAACTCACAGTGATCCTCCTACCTCTGCCTCCTGAATGCTGGGATTAAAAGTGTGCAGTATGGGCTAGAGAGATGGTTTAGTGGTTAAGGCACTTGCCTGCAAAGCCTAAGGACCCAGATTCAGCTCCCATGTAAGCCAGATGCACAGATGGCGCATGTGCACAAGATGGCGCACGTCTCTGGAGTTTGACTGCAATGGCTAGAGGCCCTGGTGCACCAATTCTCAATCTCTCTTTTGCTTTCTCTCTCATAAATAAAAATCAGTTAAAAAGTTTAAAGAGCATGCACTACTACATTTGGCTCTTTTTTGTTTTTTGAAAAGGTGTCATTCCGTAGGCAAGGGCCTCAACCGCTAAGCTATCTCTCTAGCCCAAGTGTGTCATTCTGTAGTCCCATTTAGCCTGAGACTTGTAGCAACCCTCCTGTTTCAATCTCACGAATACTTCCCCTATGCTTGTCTTTTCCATCTATATGTCCGAATGTGTGTGTGTGTGTGTGAGAGAGAGAGAGAGAGAGAAAGAGAGAGAGACAGAAAGCGTCAGAAAGAGACAGAGAGAACCTCATGTAGCTCAGACTGGCCTCCAACTCCTAAGTAGCCACGGATGTCCTTGAACTCCTGCCTCCAACATCCAGTTGCTAGGATGACATGCACTACCACACCTAGTTTAGGGGATACTGGGGATAGAACCCAAAGCTTTACACACGCTAGGCAGGTACTCTACCAACTGAGCTATATCCCAGCCTCCTTTCTACATGTCCTGTCTGAGACCCTGACAAGCCAACTTCCTTTGGCCCTGTCGTGGTCTATCTTCCCTAGGCCAGGCATGAGGACAGGTGGTAGTTTGGCTTGGTGGACTGGAGGCAGAGTTGGTGGAAAGCCTTCTTTGGCACTGAGCTGCCTGCTGGGCCCCAGGCCAAGTTCCCCTAACCGTCCTGCATTCCTTCCAGCCTGCCTCACACCAAGGCCAAGAGCCTGTTAGTATCGTGTTGCCCTGACCCCGCACCTGCCTCTCTGTCTCTAGATGTGTCCCAAGGAGGGCAACTTGGCTTTGCTCAGCTGCAAATGGCATAAAAAAAAATACACGAAAAACAAAAAAAAATTTTTTTTAAGTGATACATGAATTAAGATGGATGATTCCAGCTGGGCGTGGTGGCACATGCCTTTAATCACAGCACTTGAGAGGCAGAGGTAGGAGGATCTCCATGAGTTTGAGGCCACCCTGAGACTACACAGTGAATTCCAGGTCAGCCTGAACTAGAGTGAGACCCTACTTTGGAAAAACAAAAAACAAAACAAAAAAAAAGACAGACAACACCAGCCTTCATTTTAGTAATACATCATTCTCTGAGAATGACTTTGCAAGTTCAAGAGACCAAATAGAAATATTAGACTTTTAAAACTCACTAACACAGAGGAACATAAAATGAGACCTTTTTTTTGGTACTTGGGGTGAAACCCAGGGCCTCAGGCATGCAAAGCAGGTGCTGTGGCTCTCTACCTCTGAGCCAGGCCCCAGCCCCTCACTGTGGATTCTAGACAGGAGCTCTACCTCTGAGCCACGCCCCCAACCCTCACTGTGGGTTCTAGGCAGGAGCTCTACCTCTGAGCCACACAGCAAGCCCTCTTTTCACTTTTTATGTTTATTTATTTTATTTAATTTTTTTTTGAGGTAAGGTCTTGCTTTAGCCCAGGCTGACCTGGAATTCACTCTGTATTCTCAGGGTGGCCTTGAACTCATGGCGATCCTCCTATCTCTACCTCCCAACTGCTGGGATTAAAGGAGTGCGCCACCATGCCAGCTTTATTTTATTTTATTTTATTTTATTTTATTTTATTTTATTTTATTTTATTTTATTTTATTTTATTTTTTGGTTTTTCAAGGTAGGGTCTCACTCTAGCCCAGGCTAACCTGGAATTCACTATCTAGTCTCAGGGTGACCTTGAACTCCTGGCGATCCTCCTACCTCTGCCTCCCAAGTGCTGGGATTAAAGGCATGTGCCACCACGCCCGGCTCACTTTTTATTTGGAAATAGTCTCTTCCTAAGTTGCCAGGCTGGCCTTCAACTCTCCATTCTCTTGTCTCAGCCACCATAGTAGCTGAGATGAAAGGCCTACTCTACCAGGCCTCTCCTCTTCTTATAAAAGTTCAAGGGCAGTTTGGTGGCTCTAAGCGTATTCACAGAGATGAGCAGCCATCACCCCATCACCTCTAGAATTTTCTTATCTTCCCGAACTAAAATTCTGAGTTCATTAAACATGAATTCCCTATGCCCTCCCCAGCCTAAACCTCCACCAGGGGTCCTGTTCTCTGCACAAATCTGCCGACTCCAGCAGCTCCATAGGAGCCCATGTCTACAGCAGGGTCCTCTTGCAACTGCTTCACTCCACTTAGTGCAGTATCTACATGGTTCCCCTTGTTGCAGACCTTCTTATTTTTTTCTCTTTTTATTTCTTCATTCTTTCATTTCTTCCTTCCTTCTTCCATTCCTCCCTCCTTTTCATCCTTTTTGTTTGTTTGTTTATTTATTTATTTATTTTTGGAGAGAGACACAGAGAGAGACAGACAGAGAATGAGAGGGAGACAGATAGAGATGGGTGCGCCAGCAGTCTCTCAGCTGCTGTGAATGAAATCTAGATGTATGCGCCCCCTTGTGGGCAAGTGCGGCATTGAGCCCTTGTGTCATTTTGCATCTGGCTAAGCGTGGGACCTGGAGATTGGAACCCGGTTCTTAGGCTTAGGAGGCAGGAGCCTTAACGGCTAAGCCATCTCTCCAGCCCTGTTTGTTTTTTGAATGATGAGGTCTCACATTCTAGCCAGGGGAACTCATAATAAGGCACAATGTAGCCTCAGGGGGCCTTGATATGTAGATGATCCTCTTGCCTCAGCCTCCTGGATTCTGGAATGACAGGCAGGAGCACCGAGCCTAGCCAGTCTTCTCTTTTAGGGTCAAACCCTTCTCCACTGCAAGGCTGAATTGGATGTGCTTTCTCCACTGGCCATGGAGGGCTTCCGGGTTTGCGTGCTGTGGTTTTATACGGTTTTCTGAATGTGTATATTTCACCTTTTTTTTTTTAAAAAGCTTTGAAAAAATAATTTGTTGATTATGTAACGCACACACACATAATGTGGGCCTGGGTGTTTCCGGCAAAGGTGGGGCCCATGACTTGTCTCTTGGGACACTTCACCCTGAAGTTCAGTGACTCTCACATACACAGGTGGGGACTGGCAGGCCACACCCAGCCCCTGTCACTTTGTCTCTGCCTGGTGCGTGCACACCCCAGGCTCTGCTCACAGGCTCTGGGGCTGGGAGATGCCCCTGGGGTCACAGTGCCTCACACCCTTCCTGGCCAGGGCAGCTCTGCAAACTGCCTTCCCCACTGCTTGCTAGCAAGGGTTTGGTGAAGACTAAGGACAAAGCAGTTCCAAATCATCATATCTAGCATATGGTGAGTGCCCAGAAAGTTCACTTTTAAGCTGGGCGGGCCAGTGCAGATCTGCTGAGGCAGAAGGGCTGTGAGTATGGGCTACTAGATGCTGGTATGCATCCGCCTTCCATCACTCCGTTTCCTTCCTGTTCCTTAATCAAGGTCATTGTTGCTTTCCCACCCCACTTCTGTCTCTCTCTCTCTTTCTCTGTGTCACTGTTTCTCTTGCTCTCTGGGGCTTTGTAAGTCCCCCCTCTTTTTTTTTTTTTTGCTTGTTTTCCGAGGTAGGGTATTGCTCTAGCCCAGACTGACCTGGAAGTCTCAGGGTGGCCTCGAACTCATGACAATTCTCCTACCTGTGCCTCTAGAGTGCTGGCACATGCCTTTAATGAGAAATGGCTTAGCAGTTAAGGGGCTTGCCTGCAAAGCGAAAGGACCCGGGTTCGACTCCCCCAGTACCCATGTAAAGCCAGATGCACAAGGTGGCACATGTGTTGGGTGTTCGTTCACAGTGACACGCTCATCCTCTGCCTCTTTCACTCAAATATATAGATAAAATATGTTTTTAAAAAGGGGGTGCTGTGGGCATGACTCAGTTAGAACTTCTACATAGAATCCACAGTGAAAGGCTGGGGACATGGCTAAACAGTAGAGTACTTACCTAGTATGAGGTCCTGGGTTCAGCCAGGATCACTGTGATCCTCCTACCACTGCCTTCTGAGTGCTGGCATTAAAGGCATGAGCCAAGCCGGGCGTGGTGGCGCACGCCTTTAATCCCAGCACTTGGGAGGCAGAGGTAGGAGGATCGCCAAGAGTTCGAGGCCACCCTGAGACTACATAGTTAATTCCAGGTCAGCCTGGACCAGAGTGAGACCCTACCTTGAAAAACCAAAAATAAAAAAATAAATAATAAATGAAAAATAAAGGCATGAGCCACATGCCTGGTTTAAGACAAACTACCGTTTTTATACCTAAAAATATCATAATAGATAAATTTTCAAGAAATAGTGTTTACTTGTAGAAACCAGTTCCTGGTGTCTGGATAGGGTGGATACATTTTCTATCACATCTCTTTGTACTCACTCTGGGCAATTTTTATACTATATGCAAACACTACTTTGGCCCAAATTTGGGGCTTGTTTTTATGGGCCAATATAGCAAAGAAAGCAAAGAATGATGCTGAGGCATCATGTAATTATCAAAAAATAATTATTATCTATCCCTTTAAGACATGAGGTCATCATCTTTTCCGAAAAAGGAAAAATAATAAAGGTAGGTCATAAACACACATTCAATATATGATGTCATTAGCTCTGAGGCATAGTTTTGTACAATTTGGATATGAAAAGTGACTAATAGGGAAACAGGACATGATGGTTCAGTGCTTGGGAGACTGAGGCAGGAGGATTGCCTCCAGTTTGAAGCCAGTATATAGAGTAAAACCCTGGCTCAAAAAAAAAAAAAAAAAACAACTCAACAACAAATGCCCAGCTGGCTAAAGTACAAGAAAATAGTATTGCTTCTTTAAGAAATGCTGCTAGTCATGGTGCGGCATTTGTAGGGTTTGCTATTCATCTGTCAGAGGACTTTGTGCCTGTGGTATATCATGACCTTACCTGTTGTTTGACAATGAAAAAGAAATTTGATACTGATCCAGTTGAATTATTTGAAATCCCAGTAAAAGAATTGACATTTGACCAGCTCCAGTTGTTAAAGCTTACTCATGTGACTGCACTAAAATCTAAAGATGGGAAAGAATCTGTGAGTGAAGAGGAAAATTCTTTGTCTGAAAACCAGCCATTTCCTTCTCTGAAGATGGTTTTTTAGAGTCATTACCAGAAGATGTAGGGTTTAACATAGAAATAAAATGGATCTGCCAACAAAGGGATGTAATTTGGGATGGGAACTTATCAACATATTTTGACATGAATCTATTTTTGGATATGATTTTAAAAACTGTCTTAGAAAATTCTGGGAACAGGAGAATAGTGTTTTTTTTTTTTTCATTTGATGCAGATATTTGTACCATGGTTCGACAAAAGCAGAACAAATATCCCATATTATTTCTGACCCAAGGAAAATCTGACATTTACCCTGAACTCATGGACCTCAGATCTCAAACCATCCCAGTTGCAATGAGTTTCGCACAGTTTGAAAATCTTTTGGGGATAAATGCACACACCGAAGACCTGCTCAGAAACCCATCCTATATCCAAGAGGCAAAAGATAAGGGACTGGTCATATTCTGCTGGGGCAATGATACCAATGACCCTGAAAACAGAAGGAAGTTGAAGGAATTCAGAGTTAATAGTCTGATTTATGATAAGATATATGATTGGGTGCCTGAACAGCCAAACATATTCCAAGTGGAGCAGTTGGAGCGCCTGTAGCAAGAATTGCCAGAGTTTAAGAGTTGTTTGTGTCACACTTTTAGCCACTTTACCACCCCCTCTTTGTGTGGGGAGCCCGATATCCACGTGGATGCCAATGGCATTGACCACGTGGAACATGCTTAGTTAGTGCAGAGACTGCCGGGGTCCTCACGCTGTCCTGATTGTTTCCCACATTGAGCCTTGTTGAGCTCTGCTTTTTGGGTTTCTCAGTCCAATGAAGCAATAATGAAGTATTTCAGTCTTTCACTTCAATTCTTGCAAGAATTTCAAGTAGGCTGTTTACCACTTGGCCAGGTATAATTTCCAGTCATTCTCCACAGTGAGAAAATGTATTAGTTAGGAAATATTTTCAACTAAAAATGTTAAGTTTAGAATGTTAAGTAAATCTTCACTAAAAGCATAGTACTTTGAAATTAATTATTAAAAATCTCTTATTTATAGTTATTCCAGCTTTTCATTAGATTAGGTCTGCAATCTTTAGCACTTGGGGAAAATGACTATGTATAATTATACCTGACCATGGAAAAAGTAAGTACCTTATGTATTTGCACTAGTAACTCCAGCTACACAGATCTTTGTGCCATCCATGTATATATAGGTATTTTTACATGGACTGATGTAAATTGCACCATTGTCATTCAGTATGACCTCAGACTGCTGCCATCTTCCCACTTAACCAACCAGCCTGGAGGTGAATCTTGAAACTTGCTTCATAAATCTTTCAAAAGGGGCTGGAGACTTAGCGGTTAAGGCGCCTACTCCTAAGCCAGTTCCAATCTCCAGGTCCCACATTTAGCCAGATGCAAAGGGCACAATGCTGCACTTGACCACAAGGGGGCGCACGCATTTGGATTTCGTTCGCAGCAGCTGAGAGGCTGCTGGCGTGTCCATCTCTATCTGTCTTCCTCTCCCTCTCTCTCTGTCTCTCTCTGTCTCTCTCTCCCCAAAATAAATAAATAAATAAATCTTTCAAAAGTTGGTATACAGGGCTGGAGAGATGGCTTAGCGGTTAAGGCGCCTGCCTCCTAAGCCTAAGAACGCTGGTTCCAATCTCCAGCAGTTCCAATCTCCAGGTCCCACGTTTAGCCAGATGCAAAGTGACGCAAGGGCGCAATGCTGTACTTGACCACAAGAGGGCGCATGCATCTGGGTTTCGTTCTCAGCAGCTGAGACACTGCTGGCGCCCCCATCTCTATCTATCTGTCTTCCTCTCTCTCTCTCTGTCTCTCTCCAAAAAAAAAAAAAAAGTTGGTATACATAAATGTTAAAATTTCTGAATGCTGCAGGGTAATTTAATGTAAAAATGTTAGTAAGAAGTATATTTGCATACATAGTAGAGTAGATCACAATGTATACATTTGATTCAATGCATGCTTTAGGTCTGTATTAGAAGCAGAATGAATTGACATAACTGTAACTTAAGAATAAATGTTAAATAAAATGACAGATTTATTTTATTCATTATAACATGGATTTTTTTTTAAAGTAACATTTAGGGCTGGAGAGATGGCTTTGTGGTTAAGCGCTTGCCTGTGAAGCCTTAGGACCCCAGTTCAAGGCTTGATTCCCCAAAACCCATGTAAGTCAGATGAACAAGGTGGCACATGCATCTGGAATTTGTTTGCAATGGCTGGAGACCCTGGCGTGCCCATTCTCTCTCCCTTTCTCTGTCTCTAATAAGTAAATAAATAAAAATAAAAATTTTTAAAAATTAAGAAAAAGCAATATTTAGGGGCTGGAGAGATGGCTCAGCAGCTAAGGCATTTGCCTGCAAATCCTAACGACTCAAGTTCAGTTCTCCAGTACCCATGTAAAGCCAGATGCACAGTGGTACATGTATCTGGAGTTTGTTTGAAGCAGCTGGAGGCCCTGGCAGGCTCATCTCTCTATCTCTCTCTCTTATCTTGCTTGCAAATAAATAAATTTAAAAAATTTTTAAGTAATAGTTAAGGCTGGAAAGATGGCTTAGCGGTTAAGGTACATGCCTGTGAAGCTTAAGGACCCAGGTTCAATTTTCCAGGTCCCATGTAAGCCAGAGCACATGGTAGCACATGTGTCTGGAGTTCATTTGCAGTGGCTTGAGGCCCTGACGTGCCCCTTCTCACTCTCTCCCTCCCTCCCTATCTCTGTCTCTAATAAATAAATAAAAATAAATCCTAAAAAATAAAAATAACAGGGGTGACTTCAAATACATCACATTTCTTTTCTTTGAAAAAAATTATTGGTCTGGAGAGATGGCTTAGAGGTTAAGGCACCTGCCTGCTGAGCCTAAGAAAACCCATTCCATTCTCCAGGTCTCACATTTAGCCAGATCCAAGTTATGCAAGCACACAGTGCTGCACTTGCCCGCAAGGGGGCACATGCATCTGGAGTTCGTTCACAGAGGCTGAGAAGTTGCTGGCATGCCCACTTTCTGTCTTTCTCAAAAAAATTATTAAGCTGGGCATGGTGGTGCATGCCTTTAATCCTAGCACTCAGGAGGCAGAGGTAGGAGGATCACCATGAGTTCGAGGCCACCCTGAGACTATATAGTGAATTCCAGGTCAGCCTGAGCTAGAGTGAGATCTTACCTCGAAAAACCAAAAAAAAAATTATTTAAGACGGAGAAAGAGAGAGGCAGACCCAGAGTGAGTATGGGCCCGCCAGGGCCTCCTGCCACTGCAAACAAACTCCAGATGCATGCACCACTTAGTGCATCTGGGTTTATGTGGGTACTGGGGAATTGAACTTGGATCTTTAGGCTATGTGGGCAAATGCCTAAACAACTGAGGCCTCTCTCCAGCCCCCCTCACATTGCTTATTACACTTGCATCAGAATGGCTAAAAAAAACCCTACTATGTATTCCAAATGTTGGCAAAGATACAAAGCAATGAGACTTCTATCAAATAAATAAAATATTTTTTTAAAGTGCTGGGAGCCAGTCATGGTAGTTCATGCCTCAGCACTCAGTATGCCAGGGGAGGACTGCCATGAGTTAAAGGCCATCCTGGACTACAGAGTGAGTTCCAGGTCAGCTTGGGCTAGAGTGAGACCCTGCCTCAAAAAAAAGTGTTGGGCTACCTACACAAGGCCATCATAATAGGAGGAAAATATCATGGCACCATCAGGGATATGATGGAGAGTGGAATTTCAAAAGGGAAAGTGGGGGGAGAGAAGTACCATGGGATATTGTTACAATTAAGGAAGTTGTCAATAAAAAAGTAACTAATAAAAATAAAAATAAAAAAACGTGTCGGGGATGTAGCTGATGGTAGAGCCCTTTCCTAGGATGTTAGCCTCTGAGTTCAATTCTTAGTAACGCCACACACAAAGCATGTCAAATGATGCTACCAAGTGGCTGCCCTCTTTGACATCCTTGTAGCAGGGTGTGAGAAGTCTAGAGTAAGATGCTATCTTGAAAAAAAATTGTTAATTAATTAAACTTAAAGGGGGACACCTGAGCAAGGTGTGAGCCTTCATGCCTCTCATCTTGGCATTTGGGAAGATGAGACAGGAGGATTGTTTAAAGTTGAAGGCCATCTTGGACTACATTGTGAAACTCTGCCCTCTCTTAAAAATTTTGAAATTGGGCTGGAAAGATGGCTCAGTGCTACCCATGTAAACTCAGATGAGCAAAGTGACACATGTGTCTGGAGTTTGTTTACAGTGGGAAGAGGCCCTGGGGTTTCCATACTCTCTCTCTCTCTCCTCACAAATAAATACAAACAAAAGTTAAAAATTGAAGGGGGGCACAAGAGATAGCTCAACAGTTATTTGCTTGCAAAGCCTGTTGGCTAGGGGTTCAATTCCCTAGTACCCATGCAAAGCCAGATGCACAAAGCAGGTGTATGCATCTGGAGTTTGTTTGCAATAGCAATAGCATGCCCGTTCTCTCTGTGTCTTTCTCTGCTTGCAAATAAATAAAATAAAAATATTTAAAAAAAATTAAAGGGGACAATGACATATGCAGCGATGGCATGTGTGTGCTCACACCAAGGCAGAGTCCAGTCCGAGGGCCAAATCTATTTGGCAACCTGTTTTTATATGGCCCAGAGATAAGAATGCTTTTATAACCAGGGGGCCAGTGGTGCCATGGATAATGCGTCTGACTACGGGTCAGAAGAATGCGTTTATACTTTTGATGAGTTATAAAAAAGAAGAAAAGAGAGAAAGAAAATAATAAGTGACAGAGATTTTATGTGGCTCCAAAGTCTAAAATATTTACTACCTGGCTTTATGCAGAAAAGGCCTGGCAACCCTATACTAGAATGTTCTTAGCAGCCCTGTGGTAATAATCCCAGAGTGGGAACTATAAAAATCCCGAATGGGAAATGACTGTGTTACAATTGCACACTTCCATCCAGTAGGTGTGGCAAACCTTTTCCTGCATAGGGTCACCAAGTAAATATTTTTGGCATTCTGGGCCACATGGTCTTTACTGCTGCCATCAAAGACCTTAAGCAGCCATAGACAGTAGTGAGTGTGCCAGTGTTCCCACACAACTTAGTTTATACAAATAGACAGTAGGCGAGATCTAGCCCCCAGGTTGTAGTTTACCAACCCTTCCACATGACAATGAGAATAAATAGTCAGTGTAAAGTTATGACAGATCGGAGGGACCCAACTGTCCCTAAAGCACTAGGGCAGGGGTTAGGAACTGCTAAACAGTGTTCCATACTGCTGAAGAGCTTACAGTGTTAACAACAGGCTTTTGTTGTAAGCACCTCTTTTAATGTCTCTCGCTTCTCTTTTTGTAAAAAAGAAAAATTATTTATTTATTTGAGAGAGAGAAAGAAGCACAGAGAGAAAGACAGAAAGAGAGAATGGGAATGCCAGGGCCTCTAGCCACTGCAAACGAATTCCAGACACATGTGCCAGCTTGTGCATCTGGCTGTACATGGGTACTGGGGAATTGAACCTGGGTCCTTAGTGGCTTTGCAGGCAAGCGCCTTAACTGCTGAGCCATCTCTCCTTCGTTTTTTAAATTTTTATTTTATTTTCTTTTATTTTATTTTATTTATTTTGGGGGGGGTGCTAGATAGAGAATGGATGCACCAGAGCCTTCAGCCACTGCAAATGAACTCCAGGTGCATGCACTACCTTGTGCATCTGGCTTATGTAGGTCCTGGGGAATCGGACCTGGGTCCTTTGGCTTTGCAGGCAAGAACCTTAACTGCTAAGCCATCCCCCAGCCCCTCCCTTCATTTTTAAAAAAATATTTTTATCTGTTTATTGCAAGGAGAGAGAGAGAGAGAGAGCAAGCATAGACATACCAGGGCCTTTTGCTGCGATGAACTTCAGGTGCATTCACCACTTTGTGCATTGGTTTCATGCGGGTACTGGGCTGTCAGGCTTTGCAAGCAAGCTGAGACATCTCCCCAGCCCCTATTTTCCCCCTTTACATAAGCTAAGATGTTGGAGGCCAGGTGAGTTGACTTCCTAACTGACAGGTGATAGACCAGCCCTGGTGCACTCAGGACTGACACAGGGTTGTCTCAGAAAAAGGTGGATGGGTTCCAGGTCAGCCTGGACCAGAGTGAGACCCTACCTTGCAAAACCAAAAAAAAAAAAAAAAGGTGGATGGGGCTGGAGAGATGGCTCACAGGTTAAGGCACTTTCCTGCAAAACTAATGGCCTGGGTTTGATTCCCCATTACCCACATAAAGCCAGATACACATACTGGCTCATGCATCTGGAGGTTGTTTGTAGAGGCTGGAGGCCCTGGTGTACTCGTCCTCTTTCTCTCTCTGTCTCTTCTCACAAATAAATTAAAATAAAATTAACCAAAAAAAAAAAAAAAAAAAAGGATGATGTGTGAGGAATGGCATCCAAAATTGTCCTCTGGCCTCCACATGCATATGCACACAGATACGCACACCCACGCACACAATAGGTAGAGTAGGCTGAGCTGGTAACACAAAGAGGAGACAGCAGAGGCACAGCAAAGGCAGCAGTGGTAGGGATAGTGACAGGAGTGGAAAGAGAGTGGCCGAAAAGCCCCAGACAGCCCTGGTTGAGAGAGCAGCCAGAGACAGAGGACGGTGGGGTTCAGAGGTGACAGAGGAACTGAAGATGACCTACAAAGGTGGAACTGTAAATAAGTCTGTGAGAGGCCAGGCATGGTGGCGCACACCTTTAATTCCAGCACTCGGGAAGCAGAGGTAGGAGGATCACTGTGAGATCAAGGCCAGCCTGAGACTACAGAGTGAATTTCAGGTAAGTCTGGGCTAGAGCAAGACCTTACCTTGAAAAACCAAACAAACAAATGAAAAAAAGAAGTCTGAGAGAGCAGGGCATGGTGGCTCACGTCTATGTTTCTAGCACTTAGGAGGCTAAAGTAGGAGGATTGCCATGAATTTGAGGCCAGCCTCCACTAGAGAAAGACCCTGCCTTAAAAAATAACAAAAAAGGCCGGGGGTGGTGGCGCACACCTTTAATCACAGCACTTGGGAGGCAGAGGCAGGAGGATTGCTGAGTTCATAGTGAATTCCAGGTTAGCCTGGGCTAGAGTGAAACCTTACCTCGAAAAAAAAAAAAAAAAAGCAGCAGGCCAAAGTCATGCACATCTTTAAACCCAGCACTCAGGAGGCTGGGGTAGAAGGATTAATGTGAATTCAAGGCCACCCTGAAACTACATAGTAAATTCCAGGTTAGCCTTAGCTAGGGCAAGACCCTACCTGGGGAAAAAAAAAAAAAGTATGTGAAAACTGGGTGTGATAGTGCACGCCTTTAATCCCAGCACTGGGGAGGCAGAAGTAGGAGGATCACTATATGTTTGAGGCCAGCCTGAGACTACATAGAGAATTCCAGATCAGCCTGGACTAGAGTGAGACCCTACCTTGGGAAAAAAAAGAGCTGAAGAAGACTAGGGCTATGATCCCATCACTATAATAGTTCCAGGGAGGGCTGGGGAGATTGCTCAGTGGTTAAGGGTGCCTGCTTGCAAAGCTTGCAGCTGGGGTTCAGTTCCTCTGTAGCCTACATAAGACCAGATGCACAAAGTGGTACATGTGCCTGGAGTTTGTTCGCAGTGGCAAGAGGCCCTAGTACATTCACACTCACTCACTCTCTCCCCACCCCAAATTTATGAGAGCCGGGCGTGGTGGCGCACGCCTTTAATCCCAGCACTCGGGAGGCAGGGGTAGGAGGATTGCCGTGAGTTCGAGGCCACCCTGAGATTACAGAGTGAATACCAGGGCCTCTTGCCACTGCAAACAAACTCCAGATGCATGTGCCACTTTTTGTATCTGGTTTTACATGGGTATTGAGGAATCCAACTAGGGCTGTCAGGATTTGCAAGCAAGCACTTTAACTGTTGAGCCATCTCTCCAGCCCAAAAGTATATTAAAAAAAAAAAAGAGTTCCAGGGAGCTGCCTGACTCCCAAGGCTGGAGAGCTGTGACTCTCAACCTCCATATCAACTATAACATAGTTAGAATTATAATAATAGATGGTGTTGGGCTGGAGAGGTGACTTAGCAGTTAAGGTGCTTGCGTGCAAAGCATAAGGACCCAGGTTTGAGTCCCCAGGACCCACGTAAGCCAGGTGCACAAGGTGGCACCCATTCTCTCTCTACCTGCCTCGCTCTCTCTCTCTCAAATAAATAAATAAATAAATTATAGCTGGTGTTGACTGCTGAGTATAACATGAGCTGTAAGTGCCGATCACGCTAGTTGCCAGGCACTCAGAGACTGACAAAATGACAGTAAGGTGCAGGTCAAGGGTTCCTGCTCTGGAAATGACAGTCCAGGCCTGGAGCAGTAAGCCCCTGAACTGAACACCTGCAGCATCTCTGGCCTCTAGAGCTTGGAGCCATAAACCTCTGGGTCTGTTAGTCCAGCCCATGGACCCTTGTCACTCAAGAGCTCAGAAGATCAGAATTGTCACACTGAGGACACTGTCCTTTGTCTTGATGATTTTCATGTGGCTACAGCAAACCAACCCCAGCCAGTTGCTTGGTACCAGAACCCACGTTAAATGAAAGTCACCAGATGGAAAACTATGCAATTCACTTGTCTAAGGCCTTGTCAAATGTCCCCCGCGGGACACAACCGTTGAAAATCACTGACCTATTTGGGCATGGTAGCACACGGTTGAAATTCCAGGACTTGGGAGGCTGAGGCAGGACAATTGTTACGTTTTTTAAAAAATATTTTATTTTTGTCAGGCATGATGGTGCACGCCTTTAATCCCAGCAGTTGTGAGGTAGGAGGACCACCGTGAGTTCAAGGCCACCCTGAGACTACATAGTAAATTCCAGGTCAGCCTGGGCTACAGTGAGACCCTACCTCTCTCTCTCTCTCTCTGCCTCTTTCTCAAAAAAATACAATAAAATAAAAGTTAAAAAAAAAAAAAAACAGGGCTGGAGAAATGGCTTAGCAATTAAGGTGCTTGCCTGCAAAGCCTAAGGACCCCAGTTCAATTCTCCGGGATCCACGTAAGCCAGATGCACATGGTGGCGCATGCGTCTGGAGTTCATTTGCAGTGGCTAAAGGCCCTGGCACACCCATTCTCACACTCCCCCTCTTTCTCCCTCTCTCTGTCTCAAATATATATATTGGTTTTTCAAAGTAGGGTCTCACTCTAGCTCAGGCTGACCTAGAATTCACTCTGTAGTCTCAGGGTGGCCTCAAACTCAAGTTGATCCTCCTACCTCTGCCTCCCCCCCACCAGCATAAATATTTTTTTTTAATGAACAAAAACAAAAGAAGGGTTTAATATAGATTTAAGCATGGACATTCAAGGGGAAAGAGGCACCCAGAAAAAGTCCACAGCCAGGGTGTGGCTTTCTCAAAATAGAGTTGACTTGAGGGTCTTTACAATAATCATACATACGACTTTGGTGGCCTCTGAAATTACATTGTTAAAAGGGTTTCTAAGGACTTTTTCCGCGTGTGTGTGTTCATGTATGTGGATACGGGCACAAACATGCCACAGTGTGTGTGTGAAGATCAGAGGGCCCAAGGATAATTATATGGTTTCTGTCTACTTGTTTGACGCAGGGTCTCTGGTTAGTCACGCTGCATTCTCCAGGCTGGTCTGCTAGCTTCAGGAAATTCTGTCTCCATTTCTCTTCTCCCTGTAGGCATGCCGCTATTCCAGACACCACCAAGGCTTCTGGCTGTGACTCTCAACTCAGGTATTCATGCTGTGCAATAAGAGCTTTATCCTCTGAGCCATCTCCCCTGATCCTGTTTTCCTTTTTAGGGGAAAATGAGACCTGGGGTGATTCTCTGAGGCCACTGGTTAGGATAAGATAAACCCTCATGTCATAGCGTCCAAGACATCTAATTATACTAGGTCCTAAGGGAGTTCAATATGTTTCTACTACAAACAATGTTCACAATCTTATTTGTGAGGTTCTCAGAAATGTACAGGTCTGCAGCAGGGAAGGGAGTGAGCTTCAACTTACAGGTCATATAAGCTGAGGCCCTAAGCATGGCTCTTTGCTATTCTACTATTCCCATTTGAAATATCTCTATAAAAATGAATATTAAGAGCTGGGCATGGTGGTGCATGCCTTTAATCCCAGTACTAGAGAGGCAGAGATAGGTGGATCACCATGAGTTCAAGGCCATGCTAAGACTACATAATGAATTCAAGGTCAGCCTGGGCTGGAGATCAAGACCCTACCTTGAAGAAAAAAAAAAAAAAAAGAGGGCTGGAGAGATGGCTTAGAGGTAAGGCACTTGTCTGCGAAGCCTAAGAACTCATGTTCACATCTCCAGGTCCCATGTAGCCAGATGCACAGTGATGCAAGTACATAATGTCACACATGTGCACAAGGAGGCATGTGCATCTGGAGTTTGTTTGCAGCAGCTGAAGGCCCTGGCACGCCCATTCTCTCTCTCTCCCTCTCTCAAAAATAAATAATTTTAGCACACGCCTTTAATCCCAGCACTCGGGAGGCAGAGGTAGGAGGATTGCCATGAGTTCCAGGCCATTCTGAGACTACATAGTGAATTCCAGGTCAGCCTGGGCTAGAGTGAGACCCTACCTCGCAAAACCAAAAATAAATAAATAAATAAATAAATAAATAAATAACAAATAAATAAAATTTTAAAAGTCTGAAAGCCTGATGGCATAGGTTCAGTTCCCCAGTACATAAAGCCAGATACACAAAGTAGCCATGTGTCTGGAGTTTGTTTGCCGTGGCCAGAGGCCCTAGCATGCCTATACTCTCTCTCTTTCTGTCTGCTTCTTTATCTGCCTCTCAAATAAATAAAAATATTTATACAAAAGAATATTGTCTCTATGTAGGCAACCTTCACAGTAATATTTTTGTGTCTGTATGTTTGTGGTGTGCATACATGTACATATGTTCTATGTGTGTAGGCACATGTATGTGTAGGTGTGCATGTGCATGTGCACGTAGAGGCCAGAAGTCAACAGTGGGGGTAGTGGTCTTCTGTGACTCCCCATCTTATTCTTTCAGATGGGGTCCATGAAACCTGGGGCTCGCTGATTCCTTCAGACTAACTAGCCAACAGTCCCAGGGATCTTCTTGTCCCCAGCCCTGGGATTATAGGCACAGGCACATGCCACTGTGACTGGCTTTTTATTGTTGTTTTTCAAGGTAGGGTCTCGTTCTAGCCCAGGCTGTAACGGGCTTTTATGTGGGTGCTGGGGATCTGAATTAGCGCCTCATGTTTGCATGACTCACTGAGTAATCTCCTCAGCCCTTCACAATACATTTTTGTTAATTGAACTGGAATACTTAACTCTCAGCTGACTAGAGGCTTCAACCAGACTCCAGAGGGAAGGGCTCCTTTCCCCTTCCCAGGTCCTCACAATTTCCCCTGTCCTTCTATCCTGACTCAAAGACAGTGGAGGGCGGGGAGCCGAAGGACAAGACAGAGTGAAAGGAAAATGTGAGGGTCTTGGGCATGTTCTATCTGGGTGGGTGCTGGCTTCTTGGACCTACCAGGTAGGCACACATCAAGCTGTTTATGGTAGATGCATGTCACTCCAAAGGCAGGCAGCAGGGGTGCTGCTTGTGGTACCCCGAGAGCTATTAAAGGCCTCCATGCACTTCCTGGGATCTGATCTGATGGAATTTGCTCTCCATAGCTGCCAGGGCTTCTCAGAGCCAGGTATTTAGTGAATCTGACGGGCGGAAACATTCTCTGGCTCTGACAAGGACCATGCCTCAGGACCTCTTCTCAGCTTAATCTCCACTTTCAAACCCGGATATAAACAGGAACAAACAATTTAAGTACCTCTGAGATGCCAGGTGTGGCCTGCATGCCTGTCATCCCCACACTTGGGAGGTGGAGGCAAGAGGATCAGGAGTTCAAGGTCATTCTTGGCTATGTGGAAAGTTCAAGGCCAGCCTGAGCTACATAAGGGCTACATAAAGGTGCATGCCTTTAATCCCAGCATTCGGGAGGCAGAGGTAGAGGGATTGCTGTGAGTTCAAAGTCAGCCTGGGACTATAGAATGAGATCCAGGTCAACCTGGGCTAGAGTAAGACCCTACCTCAAAAAAAAGGTTAAAAGACTCTAGCTCAGGCTGATCTGAAATTCACTATGTAGTCTCAGGGTGCACTCGAACTCAAGGTGATCCTCCTACCTCTCTCTGCCTCCCAAGTGGGGACTAAAGGCGTGTACCACCACACCTGGCTTTTTTTTTTTTTTTGGAAGGAAAATAAAAGTTACAGATTTATTTTAGGAACTTTATGCTTTAATACTAACAGTTTGATTAAAAATAATATTGGGAGAGCTGGGCGTGGCAGCGCACGCCTTTAATCCCAGCACTCGGGAGGCAGAGGTAGGAGGATCGCCTTGAGTTCAAGGCCACCCTGAGACTACATAGTTAGTTTCAGGTCAGCCTGGGCCAGAATGAGACCCTACCTCGAAAAACCAAAAAAAAAAAATAATAATAATAATATTGGGGGCTGGAGAGATGGCTTAATAGTTAAGGCGCTTGCCTGCAAAGCCAAAGGATCCAGGTTTAATTCCCCAGGACCTGCGTAAACCAATGCACAAGGTGGCACATTCATCTGGCGTTCACTTGCAGCAGCTGGAAGCCCTGGTGCACCCATATTCTCTCACTTTCTCTCTCTTTTTCCATCTTTCTCCCTCTCAAATAAATAAATTAAATTATTTAAAAATAATAATAATAATAAGAGCCAGGCATGGTGGCACACGCCTTTAATCCCAGCACTCAGGAGGCAAAGGTAGGAGGATCGCCTTGAGTTCGAGGCCACCCTGAGAATGCAGAGTGAACTCTAGGTCAGCCTGGACTAGATTGAGACCCTATCTCGAAAAATCGAAAAAATAAAAATAAATAAATAAATAAATAATAATAATAAAAGGTAAAAATGAATAAATGAGTGGATGAATAAATGAAACAACAAAACATTATGAACTTGTCACCTGGGGGTATGATCCCCATGTCCCTTTGTACACTGTATTGGTTACTTGCTTGTTGTCGTAACAAAATACATGACAAAAGCAGCTTAAGGAAGAAATGATTGATTTTGGCTCATTTTGTGTTGGGCCAACACAGTCCATCATGGTGGCAGTAGCTTGAGGTAGGTTATCACATTCAATCCATAGTCAGGAAGCAGAGGGTGATGAGTGCTGGTGCTGAGTTCACCCTCTCCTTTTGATTCAGTGCAGGACCTCTGCCATAGGGTGCTGCTGCTCACAGTTAAGACGGGTCTCCAGCTGGGTAGATGGCTCAGTGAGTAAAGGTGCTTGCTTTCAAAACCTACCAGCCTGCCTTCCATTCCCAAGCCACCCACAAAAGTTGGATGCAAAAAGTGGCACAAGCTTCTGGTGTTCATTTGAAGCAACAAGAGGTCCTGGAACACCCATACACATAAATAAACAAATAAAGAAATAAAGAAATATTTTTTTGTATTTTTTTTTTGCAAGGTAGGGTCTCACTCTGGTCCAGGCTGACCTGGAATTAACTATGTAGTCTCAGGGTGGCCTCGAACTCTCGGCGATCCTCCTACCTCTGCCTCCCGAGTGCTGGGATTAAAGGCGTGCACCACCATGCCCGGCTAAGAAATATTTTTTTTTTAATATTTATTGACAACAAAATATACTTACATACCAAAGGTGCGTATTTTTCCCTCCCCTCCCCCCCTTCCCCTTTAGAACTCCACTCTCCATCATATCCCCTCCCTCTCTCCATTAGTCTCTTTTTTTAATATGATGTCATCCTCTTTTACTTCTACTATGAGGGTCTTGCGGAGGTATTGCTAGGCACAGCAAGGTCATGGATATCAAGGCCAATTTCTGTCTGGGCAGTTGCATTGTAGGGAGTCGTACCCTTCCTTTGGCTCTTCCATTCTATCCGCCCCCTCTTCCGCAATGATCCCTGAGCCTTGGAGGGTGTGACAGAGATGTTTCAGTGCTGGGCACTTCTCCATCCCTTCTTCTCAGCACTATGTTGCCTTTTGGATCATCCCAGTGGTCATCGCCATCTGAAAAGAGAAGCTTCTCTAACCAGAAGTGAGAGTAGCATTAATATGTGAATATGAGCATTAAGTGTAGTATTTTCCGGGCAGCTTGGTGGGAATAGTATATACATTTAGATAAGGGCATGCTTTATACCCCTAAGGCTTATGTCCTTACCTACCATAGACTTTGCTTAGGTTTTTCAGTACCAGTTATGTATTCCCTCCCGTAGAGAGGGCCTTCAGTCCAATTATAGAGCAGTTGGTTACCCCACGAGTAGACATGCCACTATTGCACCCGTTCAGTCTTTGGGCCTGTCTGGCCAAATTTGAATATTCAGCGTCCACTGTTTTCACTGCTGATGACTTCTGTCTCCCATACTCTGCATGCAGTGCAGCTTTTTCCAGCTTTCAGTTGGCTGGTCTACAGGGAGAAGATTTTCTGCTCAGCACCAGCTTGCTTTCTCAGTGACCTTGCCTCTCAGGCAAGAGATGTCTTCAGCAATAGGGTCTTACTATCTGTTTCTCAGGGGAAACCAAGGGCTTTGGCAAAAGCCTTTAATGTTTTGGAGGCTACCGGGACCTCCTTGGCCAACAACTCATTGGAAGGTATCCCATCCCAGGTACTGAAAATTTTCTAGTAACAGTCTACAGCTTCTAGATGTACCATTATTCAAAAAAGTAGTTTTACATAAGTCTTATTCACAATCTTTTGAAATTAGATTGACCCTCCCCTTGCCCTTCTTTTATGCTTTCTCTACCCATGAAGAAATATTTTTTTTTTAAAGATGGGTCTTCCCACTTCAGTTTACCTAATCTAGAAACTCCCTTACAGACAGGGTCATTGTTTCCCTGGTGATTCTAAATCCCGTAAAGTTGATGACCAGAGAATAATCAGCACAAATATAGAGAAGTCTTCTTAGGTCACCTGACATAGGGGTGTCACCCCACACCCCATCACTTCCTGGTCCTCTTTTCTCCTTCTTTTTTTTTAATTTGAGAGAGAGGGAGAGACAGAGAGAGAGAGAGAGAGAGAGAGAGAGAAGGGGCACGCCAGCGGCCTCTCAGCCGCTGTGAATGAACTCCAGATGCGTGCACCCCCTTGTGGGCATGTGTGGTATTGCGCACTTGTGTCACTTTTGCGTCTGGCTAAACATGGGACCCGGAGAATTGAACTGGTGGTCTTAGGCTTTGCAGGCAGGTGCCTTAACTGCTAAGCCATCTCTCCAGCCCTCTTTTCTTCTTTTTTACAAATAGTTTATTTCTTTATTTGCAAGGAGACAGAGAGAAGAGAGGGAAAGAGAGAGAATGGGCGCACCAGGGCTTCTAGCCACTGCAAACAAACTCCAGATGTATGAACCACTTTGTGCATCTGGCTTTATGTGGACACTGGGGAATTGAACCCAGGTTGTTAGCCTTTGCTTGCAAGCGCCTTAACTGCTGAGCCATATCTCCAGCCCTCTTTTCTTCATGTTTTACCTTGCGTGTGTGTCAGCCATTTGTGTATGAGTGTCATAACCTTCCAAATGTCTCAGAATGTGACCTTGGTTAACTGAAAACAAGAGAGAAGGAAATAGCCTTTATTTGGGAAACAAAGAATTGCAGTTTGTGGATACTGAATCAGAGCTGTCTGAATAGAGGCTGGAAGGTGAGCCTGGGTTAGGGTTTTTACAGGGGATTTCCACACCCCAAAATGTTGCTTTTAGCTAGGTGTGGTGGTGTATGCCTGCCATTCCACTGTTCAGGAGGCTGAGGCACAAAAATGGTTATGAGCTCAAGGCCAGTCTGGGCTATATAGTGAGTTCCAGGCCAGTCTGGGATGCAGGTTGTGACCCTGTCACATGCTCCAAAAAAATGTTGCACCAAATATAGTGATGTAGCAGTTACCTTTTCGTTGCTGGGACAAACACCCGACCAGAAGCAGCTGATGAGAGGAAAGGGTTTAGTTCAGGCCCACAGATTCCAGGGGAAGCTTCATCGTGGTGGAGAAGGCTGGCTCACTCCATCATCCATCCACAGCACAGACAATTGCCAGCACCAGGAAAAAAAAAAAAAAAAAAAAAGAGCCAGAGCTCAAGCTGCTCTCAACAAACAAACCTACTAGGGCTGGACTCAAGATCTGCCCCTAGTGACACGCCTCTTCCCAGCAAGGATCTGCCAGTAGGACACTTAAGTAGCATCACTATGTAGTCCCAGGATGGCCTCAAACTCATGGTGATCCTCCCACCTCTGCCTCCCAGTGCTGGGATTAAAGGCGTGCACCACCAAGCCTGGCTTAAGTAGCAATCTTAATCAAAAATCAATCTTGGAGCTGGGCGTGGTGGCATACGCCTTTAATCCCAGCACTCGGGAGGCAGAAGTAGGAGGATCACCGAGAGTTCAAGGCCACCCTGAGAATACATAGTGAAGTCCAGGTCAGCCTGAGCCAGAGTGAGACCCTACCTTGAAAAACCAAAAAAAAAAAAAAAAAAAAAAAAAAAAACCGATCTTGGGGCTGGAGAGATGGCTTAGTGGTTAAGACACTTGCCCGTGAAGCCTAAGGACCTAGGTTCAATTTTCCAGTACCCACATAACCCAGATGCACAAAGTGACATATACATCTGGATTTCATTTGCAGGGGCAAGAAGCCCTAGCAGACCCATTCTCTGTCTGCTTCTCTCTCTCTCTGTAATAAATAAAATTGTAAAAAATCAATCTTAATCAAAAATACCTCAGGGGCTGGGCATGGTGGCACAAACCTTTAATCCCAGCACTGGGGAGACAGAGGTGGTAGGATTTGCTGTGAGTCTGAGGCCAGCCTGAGATTACAAAGTCATTTGGGAAGGCGTGGAGTCTTTGGGAGGTGGATTTTGGCAGGAGGAGCTGTGTCAGTGAGGGTGGATGTTGAGGTTTCTTAGACCAGCCCATTGGGTATTCACAGCTAGCTCACTCAGACTGCTGCCTCACAGCTGAGGTGATAAGATGTGATGCCTCAGCTGTCTGCTCTGCCATGCTTTCCCCACCATGATGAAGGCTGCCTTTAAAACTATAAGTCAAGGGCTGAGGAAATGGCTTAGCAGTTAAGGCGTTTACCTGTGAAGCTAAGGACCCCGGTTCAATTCCCCAGGACCCATGTATGCCAGATGCACAAAGGGGCACATGTGTCTGGAGTTTGTTTGCAGTGGCTGGAGACCCTGGCATGCCTATTCTCTTTTTCTATCTCCCTCTTCCTGTCTCTCTCTCAAATATAATAGTAATAAATATTTTTAAAAAACTATAAGTCAAAAAATTAGATCCTACCCTTCCCTTCCATCAGTGCCTCCACTGAAGTGTTTTTTTTTTTTTTTTTTTTTTTTTTTTTGTGAGGTAGGGTCTCACTCTGGTCCAGGCTAACCTGGAATTCACTATGTAGTCTCAGGGTGGCCTCGAACTCACAGAGATCCTCCTACCTCTGCCTCCCGAGTGCTGGGATTAAAGGTGTGCGCCACCACGCCCGGCCACTGAAGTGTTTTTTGTTTGCTTTTTTGTTTGCTTTCCGAGGTAGGGTCTCACTCTAGCCCAGGCTGACCTGGAATTCACTATGTAGTCCCAGATTGAGACTCAAATTCAGTGATCCTCCTACCTCTGCCTCCCAAGTGCTGGGATTAAAGGCATGCACCACCACGCTCAGCCTCCACTTTATGTTTTAACATGTTTATTGATTGATTTTTCTTTTGAGGGGAGTATAGTATTCATGATATGGTGTGTGTATAGTGTATGCACATGTGTGTGCAGATACCTCAGAGGCCATAGGAGAACATTGGTGTCCTCCTCGATTACTTATCTGCATTGTTTCCTTGAGTAACCCACGGCTGCTGCTTTCCAGTCAGACTAACTGATCAGTAATCCTTCGTGATTCTCTGCTCTCTGCTCCCTGCTCCCAAGGACTGGGGTTATAGGACACACAGCTGTTTGTGTAGGTTCTGGGAACTGGATTCAGGTGTTCTCAGGCTTCATGCTTGTGCAGAAAGCACCTTTTTTTGTGTGTGGGGATTCGAGGTAGGGTCTCACTCTAGCCCAGGCTGACCTGGAATTCACTGTGTAGTCTAGGGTGGCCTTGAACTCACAGCAATCCTCCTACCTCTTGCCTCCAGAATGCTGGAATTAAATGTGTGTGCCACCATACCTGGCTATATTATTTGTCATGTATTTATTTATTTACAAGCAGAGAGACAGAGAGAAGAGAGAGAGAAAGAATGAAAATGGGTACAGCAGGGCCTCTATCCACTGCAAACAAACTCCAGATGCATCTGGCTTTATAAGAGTCCTGGGGGATTGAACCAGTGTCCTTAGGCTTTGCAGGCTAGTGCCTTAACCACTGAGCCATGTCTCCAGCATGCAACAAGGTTTCTTCACCAAACCTGGAACCCACTGGGCTGGACCAGTTAGCCAGCAAGCTCCAGGGTCCTCCCGTCCCTGACTTCCCATTGCTGGGGTCACAGACATGTGCCACCATGCTTAGCATTTGCTTGGGTGGAGGAGGTGGAACTCACCCTCCTCATGCTTGCACACATCTCCCCAGCTCCATCTGGAGGACTTACTCCAGAGAGGCTAAGGCGGATCATAGGACCTTATTCTCTGCCCGCTTGTCCAGGAAAGTTTCAGGTGTGCTCATGACAAGAATCCCAGGCTTGTTGCTCCCAGTGTGGCCTGTGGAGGAGTAGTAACAGCTACTGATTTGTGACTGAACACGATCCTTCCAACATCCCTGATGAGTGCAGAAATGATGCTGTCTCCTCAGCGTGTAACTTTAGGAGGCCTTTGACATTAGCAGGTCCCATGACTGGTGATGTCAACTTTGATCACGTGCTTAAGGTGCTGGCTACCCAGTTCCTCCTCTGCATTCACTACTTTTCACACAGGACTCATTTGATGTTGTTAATTATTAACTACTTTCCCCCAACACATTTAATAAGCATGTTCGAGTGTGAGAGTCTCTGGTCTGTGGTATATCGCTCGATCACCACAGGTTTAATGACCAATGTGTGTAATAACACCCCTGAGTTAAGAAAAGCTGGGTTAATTCTGGCACTTGTGGAAGGTAATAGCTTAATAAACAAAAAAGTATGGGCTTCAGGTCATCAGATTAGTAAAAAAGATAGTCAAACCTAGCACTTCCAAACTTCCATCTTGACTATACATTTGTTTCTTCCTCTCCGAGTTCATCTCCTTTCCACATGCTCTCCATCTGTCTTAACACATGGTGGGGGGTGGGGAGTCAGGTGTCGCTAAATTTCCCAGGCTGACCTTGAACTTGTGATCTTCCTGTCTCAGCCTCGGAGTGCTGGGATTACTGTAGTGAGTCCCCACACCTGGCATTCTTAGTCCATTTTCCATTTCCTATAACACAATTTCTGAGGTTGGGTAATTAATTACTAAAGACTATAAAGTTGGGTTGGGGAGATTGCTCACTCAGTAAAGGCTTTCCACACAAGCGTGAGGACCTGAGTGTGATCCCCAGAACCCAGGTTTAAGAAGAAGTCAACCCAGGACTGGAGAGATGCTGCAAAGCCTAAGGACCCAGGTGTGATTCCCTAGTACCCACGTAAAGCCAGATATACAAAGTGACACGTGCATCTGGAATTCATTTGCAGCAGCTAGAGGCACTGGCGCATCCATATTCATTCTCTCCCCATCTCTGTTTCTCCTTGCTTGCAAATAAATAGATTTTTTTAAAGAAAGAAAAAAATGGGGCTGGAGAAATGGTTTAGTGGTTAAGGCATTTGCCTGCAAAGCCAAAGGATCCCAGTTTGATTCTCCAGGACCCACATAAGCCAGATGCACAATGGGCACATGCATCTGGAGTTCGTTTGCAATGGCTAGAAGCCCTGGCATGCCCATTCTCTCTCTGTCTGCCTCTCTTCTATCTCTATCTCTCTGCTTGCAAATACATAAATAAATAAATTTTTTATGTAAAAAGAAAGAAAAAGCCAACCAACCTTGAATTTTGCCTGGTATGGTGGCTCACACCTTTAATCCTAGAACTCAGGATGCTGAGATAGGAAGCTAGGGTGAAACCATACGTCAAAAAGTGAGGTGGGGCTGGAGAGATGGCTTAGAGGTTAAGGTGCTTGCCTGCAAAGCTAAAGGACCCCAGTTCTATTCCCCAGGACCCACGTAAGCCAAATGCACAAGGTGGCACATGCATCTGGAGTTCATTTGCAGTAGCTGGAAGCCCTGGCGTGCCCATTCTCTCCCTCCCTCTCTCCCTCTCTCTCTCTCTCTCGCTCTGCCTTTTTCCCCCTCTCAAATAAATAAATTAAATTAATTTTAAAAAGTGAGGTGGAGCTGGATCAATTGTTCAGTGGTTAAAGGTGGTTGCCTGCAAAGCCTGATGGCCTGGGTTTGACTTCCTAGTACCCATGTAGAGCCTGATGCACAAAATAGCACATGTATCTGGAATTCATTTGTAGTGGCAAGAGGCCTAGGCATGCCTATTCACTGTCTCTTTCTTTCTCTGCTCCCAAATAAATAAAAATGAAAATAGGGCTGGGCATGGTAGTGCACGCCTTTAATCCCAGCACTTGGTAGGCAGAGGTAGGAGGATCTCTGTGAGTTCGAGGCCACCCTGAGACGACATGGTGAATTCCAGGTCAGCCTGGGCTAAAGCAAGATCCTACCTTGAAAAACCAAAAGTAAAAACAAAAATAAATAAAGGCTAAGATAGTGTTGAACAACATTGGGGAGCCACAGCTGGCTGTTTTGGGGATGCAGGATCATGCCTGGGTCTAGAAAGACTCCTGAGTGGAGAGGACAGGAGTGGAGAATCTGGAGGTCAGAAGAGCACTGGAGCAAAGGAGCAGGTAGGAGAGACTGAGTGAGGCTGTGTGGTTGGAAGGGGGCTCAGAGCAGAGACCCGAAGGAGGAGTGCTCAGCTGCAGGGATGAGCCCCTGTGTCTATCCTATTCACCATGGGGGAAATGCAGGAAGTAGAGCAGGTTTGACATGTATTTATCACAGGAGCCCAATACACTTCAGAGAGATCTTCCTTGAGATGACTGGCCCCAGGTGCACGGAGCTGAAAGAGTTAATCCCCTGTGGTTTGGGGAAGAAAGAGGGCTTGTGAATAACCTTCTCCTTTGCTCCTATTCCTCTGGGAATAAACTTGTGAGATAATGCAGATGAATAAATATCTGGCACTCAATAAACAGTCATTACATAGTAATGTATTTTTTAATGTAATGAGTACTTATAATGTGCCAGACGGTTATTACTATTATAGCTGGATGCCCATTTCCCCCCGCCCATCTCTCCAGGTGTCTTCTTTGGGAAGAGAGGGTGGGGGTTTTTTGCATAATAATACCTTAGAGTCATCTCTGAAAAAGTGATTATTGCAAGAGACAGGACCATTTCCCCAGAAGACTCCTAGAACATTCCATGGGATTGGGACTGTAGGACATCCATACTGTCACCATGGCAGCCACCAGCTTCATTACATTGTGGGTCACTTTAAAATGTGGCTGAGGGCTGGAAAAATTGCTTAGCAGTTAAGGCACTTGGCTGCAAAGCCTAAAGACCCAGGTTCGATTCCCCAGTATCTTCTTAAGCCAGATGCACAAGATGGCCCATGTGTCTGGAGTTCATTTGCAGTGCCTGAAGGCCCTGCCATGCCCATTCTCTCCCTCCCTCTCTCTCAAATAAATAAATGAATTAAAAGTGTGCCTTATAAGACTTAGGAAATGAATCTTTCAACTTATTTAATTTTTTTCTTTTTTAAAAAATTTTTATTGTATTTATTAGAGAGAGAAAGAAAGAGGCAGAGAGAGAGAGAGAGAGAGAATGGGCATGCCAAGGCCTCCAGCCACTGCAAACAAACTCCAGATTCATGTGCCACCTTGTGCATTTGGCTTATGTGGGTACTGGGGAATCGAACCTGGGTCCTTTGGCTTTGCAGGCAAGTGTCTTAACCACTAAGCCATCTCTCCAGCCCTAAGTTTTTTCTTTTTAAAGATATTTCAGGACTAGAGAGATGGCTTAGTGGTTGAGGCACTTGCATATAAAGCCTAACAATCCAAGTTTGATTCCCCAGCACCCACATAAAGCCAGATGTACAGAGTGGCACATGCATCTAGAGTTTCTTTGCAATGGCTAAAGGCCCTGGAGCAGCCATCCTCTCTGTCTCTCTTCTTTCTGTCTCTCTCTGCTTGCAAATAAATAAACAAACAAAATATTTTATTTTTATTGATTAGAGAGAGAAAGAGAGGGAGAGAGAATGGGCTCACCAGGGCCTCTAGACAGTGCAAACAAACTCCAGACACATGCACCACCATGTACATGTGGCTTATGTGGGTTCTAGGGAATTTAACCTGGGTCCTCAGGCTTCATAAGCAAGTGCCTTAACCACTAAGCCACCACTCCAGGTCAATTTATTTAATTTTAATTAATTAAAATGATCTTGTGTGAATAGTGTTTGCTTACTGGATTCTAGAATTAATCCCGGAAGTGCAAAATTTTATCCTGTTATATTCAAAGATAAAACTCTCAATGACTACTAAAATATCAGGGAAGGGAGCTGGAAGTAATGAGAGGGATGGAAGGATAAAAAGAAGGGCAGATTGGGAACATTTTGCATGTATGAAGCAAGTGTAAAAATATCTAACAAAGGAGGTGAAAGACTTCTACATTGAAAAGGATAAAACACCAATGAAAAAAACTAGCCAGGCGTGGTGGCACACGCCTTTAATCCCAGCACTTGGGAGGCAGAGGTAGGAGGATCACAGTTGAGTTCAAGGCCACCCTGAGAATACACAGTGAATTCCAGGTCAGCCTGAGCTAGAGTGAGACCATACCTCCAAAAAAAAATGAAAAAAATTATAGAAGACATGAGAAAATGGAAAGATCTTCCATGTTCATAGCTCAGAAGAATTAAGAGTGAAGGAGCTGGAGAGATGGCTTAGCAGTTAAGTGCTTTCTTGCTTGCTTGTGAAGCCTAAGGACCCTGGCTTGAGGCTCTATTCCCCAGGACCCACATAAGCCAGATGCACAAAGTGGTGCATGCATCTGGAGTTCATTTGCAATGGCTGGAGGGCCTGGTGTGCCCATTCTCTCTCTCTCTCTCTCTGTCACTCTCAAATAAATAAATAAAAATAAACCAAAAGGCAGTTTCTTGGCCAGGCATGGTGCTGCAAGCTTTGAAAGAAGGAAAGAAAGAAAGAAAGAAAAAAAGAAAGAAAGAAAGAAAGAAGGAAGGAAGGAAGGAAGGAAGGAAGGAAGGAAGGAAAGAGAGAAGAAGAGAAAGAAAGAAAAAGAGTGAAAATAGCTACATTATTAAAATTAATCTACAGATGCAATTCAATTCTCATCAAAATTTCAATGATGTTCTTCACAAACCTAGAGAAAAAAATCCTAAAATCTGATGGAAATAAGGTTCTGAATAGCCAAAGAAATAAGCAGCAAAATAGCACTCCTAGGCATATATCCGGAGGACTCTTCTCACTACCTTAGTGATACGTGCACAACCATGTTTATTGTCGCTCTATTCACAATAGCTAGGAAATGGAACCAGCCTAGATGTCCCTCCACAGATGAATGGATAATAAAGAAGTGGTACATTTACACAATGGAGTTCTATTCAGCAGTAAAGAAAAATGAAATTATGAAATTTGCAGGGAAATGGATAGATCTGGAAAGGATTACATAACCCAGGCTCAGAAAGCCAAACGTCACATGTTCTCTCTCATATGTGGATGCTAGTTACAAATGTATAGACTTGTGTGTGAACTGGAACCAAAAATCGGTAGCAGAAACCAGTAAGCTGGTAAAAGGATATAAGGGATGGAGGAGAGGGAAGGACTTAAGTGTATGGTATTGCACATATGTAAGTAGAAGAACAGATTACAGGGAGGGGAAAGGCCTAAGAGAGGCCATGGGAAGAGAATGCGTAAAAGAAGGGCAGGGGAGGGTCAATCAAAATTCAAGATAGTCTGAATAAGACTTTTGTAAACCTACTTTTTTGAATAATGGCACATCCAGAAGCTATAGATTGTTACTAGAAAATTTTCAGTACCTGGGATGGGATACCTTCCAGTGAGTTGTTGACCAATGAGGTCCCAGTAGCCTCCAAAACATTAAAGGCTCTTGCCAAGGCCCTTGGTTTCCCTTGAGAAACAGATGGTAAGACCCTATTGCTGAAGACATCTCTTGCCTGAGAGGCAAGGTAACTGAGAAAGCAAGCTGGTGCAGAGCAGAAAATCTTCTCCCTGTAGGCCAGCCAACTGAAAGCTGGAAAAAGCTGCACTGCATGCAGCCATATGGGAGACAGAAGTCATCAGCGGTGAAAACAGTGGATGCTGGAAAATTCAAGTTTGGCCAGACAGGCCTAATGACCGAACGGGTGCAGTAGTGGCATGTCTGCTCTTGGGGAAACCAACTGTTCCCTAATTGGACTGAAGGCCCTCTCTATGGGAGGGAATACATACCTGGTACTGAAAAAACTAATCAAAGTCTATGGCAGGGGAGGTCATGAGCCTTAGGGGTATAAAGCCTGCTCTTGTCTTGCTAAATGTATATATTATTCCCACCAAACTGTCCTGAAAACACTACACTTAATGTTCATATTCACATATTAATGCTACTCTCACTTCTGGTTAGAGAAGCTTCTCTTTTCAGATGGCAATGACCATTGGGATGACCCAAAAGGCAACATAGTGCTGAGAAGAAGGGATAAAGGAGTGCCCAGCACTGAAACATCTCTGTCACACCCTCCAAGGCTCAGGGTCCACTGCGGAAGAAGGGGTGGAAAGAATGTAAGAGCCAAAGGAAGGATACGACTCCTTACAATGCAACTGTCCAGACAGAAATTGGCCTCAATATCCATGACCTTGCAGTGCCTAGCAATACCTTCACAAGATCCTCATAATAGGAGAAAAAGATGATGACATCAAATTAAAAGAGAGACTAATGGAGAGAGGGAGGGGATATGATGGAGAGTGGAGTTTTGAAGGGGAATGGGGGGAGGGGAGGGAAATATCATGGTTTATTGTGTGTAAGTATGGAAGTTATCAATAAAAAATTATTTAAAAAATAACAGAAAATTACAAGTAAAAATTACATGTAAAAATAAATACTTATTTAGAATGAGAAAAGATTACATCAAATTTTAAAATTTTAAAGGCAAATACTATAAACACCACAAAATTTAGAAAAAATAATATTTTTTAACCGTCTGGCACACCCCTGAATCTTTTCCTATGTATTTTTGGCTGTACAATTTTTAATAACCACTTCATATTCCAACAAGGTTATTTTCTATTTTGAAAAGTGTAGGTAGGGCTGGAGAGATGGCTTAGCAGTTAAGCACTTGCCTGTGAAGACTAAGGACCCCGGTTCGAGGCTCGATTCCCCAGTACCCATGTAAGCCAGATTCACAAGGTGGCACATGTGTCTGGAGTTTGTTTGCAGTGGCTGGAGGCCCTGGTGTGCCCATTCTCTTTCTCTCTCTGCCTCTTTCTCTTTACCTATCTGTCACTCTCAAATAAATAAATACATTTTTTAAAAAAGTGTAGGTAGGGCTGGAGAGATGGCTTAGTGGTTAAGGCACATGCCTGTGAAGCCCAAGGACCCTAGTTTGATTCTTCAGTTCCCACAGAAGCCAGATTCCCATGGTGGTGTATGCATCTGGAGTTTGTTTGCAGTAGCTACAAGCCCTGGCGTGCCCATTCTCACTCTCTCTCTCCCTCTGTCTCAAATAAATAAATAAATAAATAAATAAATAAATAAATAAATAAATAAATAAATAAAACTAAAATATCTTTAAAAAAAAGAAAAAGAAATAAGCAGCAAAAAGTACAATGTTGGTGGTCTCACCATACCTGATTTCAAGTTTATTACAGAGTCACATTAACAGAAGCACAGGAGCCAGGTATGGTGGTGCACGCCTTTCATCCCAGCACCAGGGTGACTGATGTAGGAGAATCACCATGAGTTCAAGGCTAGTGGGTGGGTTACAGAGTGAATTCCAGGTCAGCCTGGACCAGAGTAAGACCCTGCCTCAAAAAAGAAAAGAAAAGAAAAGAAAAGAAAAGAAAGAAGGAAGAAAGGAAGGAAGAAAAACTAACTCAGGAGGCAGAAGTAGGAGAATGGCTGTGAGTTTGAGGCCATGCTAAGACTACATAGTGAATTTCAGGTCAGCTTGGGCTAGAGTAAGACCCTAAAAACCAGCATGGTGATGGCACCAAACAGACATGTAGATCAATGGATTAGAATTGAAGTCCCAGGTAGAAACCTATACAGTTTCAGCTACATCTCAACAAAGATTACAAAGATCTACATTGGAGAAAACACAGCCTCTACAATGTATGGTGCTGGGGAAACTGGACATCCACATGTGCATGTGTAGACTTAAACTAGATCCATATCTCTCACCCTGCTTGAAAACCAGTTCAAGGAGCTGAAGATATGGCTCAGTGGTTAAGGTGCTTGTCTGTAAAGCCTACCAACCCAGGTTCAATTCCCCAGTACCCATACAAGGCCAGATGCACAAAGTGGTACATGCATCTGGAATTTGTTTGCAGTGGCTAAAGGTCCTGAAGCATCCATTCTCTCTCTCTCTTCTCTTTCTCTCTCTCTCTCTGCCTCTTTTTCTCAGTCTGTCTGTCTGTCTGTCTCTCTCTCTCTGCTTACAAATAAATAAATAACAACATTTTTCTTAAAAAAGGGATGGAGGGGGGCTGAAGAGATGGCTTAGAGGTTAAGGCACTTGCCTGCAAAGCCTAAGAACTCATGTTCAAATCTCCAGGTCCCACAAAGCCAGATGCAGTGACACAAGTGCATAATGTCACACATGCATACAAGGGGATGCACACATCTGGAGTTCATTCGCAGCAGCTGAAGGCCCTGGCATGCCCATTCTCTCTCTTTCTCTCTCATCTTTCTCTTTCTGTCTCATCTCTCTGTGGAGAGATGACTCAGCAGTTAAGGCACTTGCCTGCAAAGCCTAAGGACCCTACTTCAATCCCCCAGCATCCACATAAAGCCAGATGCACAAGGTGGTACATGTGTGAGGAGTTTCTTAGTTGCAGTGGCTAGAGGCCCTGGCATGCCCATTCTCTCTCTCTCTTTCTCTCTCTCTCATAAATAAATAAATAAATAAATAAATAAAATATTTTTAAGTTATAGAAAGTCCGGGCAAGGTGGTACATGCCTTTAATCCCAGTACTTGGGAGGCAGAGGTAGGAGGATTGCCGTGAGTTCAAGGCCACCTTGAGATTACATAGTAAATTCCAGGTCATCTTGGGCTACAGGGAGACCCTACCTTGAAAAACCAAATATATACATACATACACACACACATATGTGTGTATATATATACATACAAGAAAATTAATTCGAAATGGATAAACACATTAGTGTAAGACCCAAAACTCTGAAACTGTTAAAGGAACATATAGGCAAAGCTCTTCAAGATATAGAAATGGGCAAGGACTTTGTGGAAAGAACCCCAGTAGCTCAGGAAATAATAGCAAGAGTTGGCACATGGATTGCCTGAAATTAAAAAGCTTCTGCACAGCAAAGAACACAAACACCAGAGTGAAGAGATGCCTACAGAATGGGAGGAAATCTTATTTAGCTATTTGTAAATCAAAGGATTCACTTCTAGACTATATAAAGAGCTCAAACAATTAAACATTAAAAAAAAATAAAAACAGCCAGACATGGTGGCACACTCCTTTAATCCCAGCACTCGGGAAGTAGAGGCAGGAGGATTACTGTGAGCTTGAAGCCAGCTTAGAACTACAGAGTGGGTTCCAGGTCAGCCTGGCTAGAGTGAGACCCTACCTCTAAAAAATTAAAACAAGGGCTGGAGAGATGGCTTAGTGGTTAAGGTGCTTGACTGCAAAGCCTAAGAACCCAGGTTCAATTCCCCAGGAACCACATAAGCAGATGTACCAAGTGGAACATGTGTTTGGAGTTCACTTGCAGCAGCTAGAGGCTCTGGCGTGCCCATTTTCTTTATCTCTTTCTCTCTGTCTCTCTCATAAATAAATAAAATATAAATAAGGAAACCAATAAGCAAATAAATAAATACTGGTGAGGGTGTAGGGTAAAAAGGAACCATTGTTTACTGCTGATGAGAATATAAATTAGTTCAGGCACTACAGATATCAGTATGGAAGTTCCTCAAAGAAAAACCACAGAAGAGTTGGAGGGATGGCTTAGTGGTTAAGGCACTTGCCTTCAAAGCCAAAGGACCCAGGTTCGATTCCCCAGGACCCCTGTAAGCCAGATGTACAAGGCGGTGCACACATCTGTAGTTAGTTTGCAGCATCTGGAGGCCCTGACATGCCCAATCTCTCTCTCTTTCTCTCTCTCTGCCTCTTTCTCTCTCTCTCTCTTTCTCTCAAATAAATAAAAATAAAGTATTAAAAATTGAAAATGTACCTACACTATGACCCAGGTACACCACTCCTGGGTAGATACCCAGAGGACTCCAAGCCAGAGTACCACAAAGATATTTGCACATCCATGTTCATTCTACACTCACTATTCACTGTAGCCAGAAAGTGGATCAAGAAAATGTACTGTGTAATACGCTGTGGAGTTTTATGCAGACATAATGAAATTATGACATTTATAGGAGAATGAGACAACTGAAAATCATCATATTAAGTGAGATAACCCAGACTCAGAAAGACAAATACATGTTTTCTCTCATACATGGAATCTAAATTTTGAAAAAAGGCACCAAAAAGGGACTACTTTTTGGGGGTGGGGGTTGAGAAAAGTGACCACTGCAATGACTAAGGGGGACCAGAAGAAGAGAGCGAAGTAATTTTATACCCGTGGGAAAATGTCATAATGAAACCTGCTGAGTAGCTGTGGCGGTAGCTCAGGCAGCAATGTGCTCAGCTAGCATGCACAAAGCTCCAGGTCCATCCCCGGTACTGCGCAGATGGAGCACGGTGCTGCGTGTCTGCAATCCCGGCGTTCAGGAGGTAGAGGCAGGAGAAGCAGGAGTTCATGGTCCTCTTCAGCTACACAGCAAGTTCATATGCTCCCTCTCTCCCTCCCTCAAATAAAAAAAAATTACAGAGAGAGATGTGCAGGCTCAGGTTCTGGTTCTGAGGAGCTCCTGGAATGTGGAGACATTCCCGGGAGTACTAAGGGAGGAGAGGGGAACTGTTGTCACGGGCAGCAGCCAGCCATACAGTCCTTCATTACACACGGGCTTTATCCTTATCTGCCACCCCACCTACATCCAGACCACAACTATATAGTGTTTTCCTGTCATGTTTTGAGTCCCTGGTTGTTTAAGTATATAATTTTAAACGTTTTACTTTGTGTGTGTGTGTGTGTGTGTGTGTGTGTGTGTGTGTGTGTGTGTGTAAGCTGAGACAGAGCAAGCCAGTGCCTCTAGCCACCACAAACAAACTTCAGATGTATGAGCCACTTGGAATCAAACCTGGGTCCTTAGGCTAAATGATCTCTCCAGCCCAGAGTCCCTGATTTTAATTACTAGCACAGGGCTGGAGAGATGGCTTAGCAGTTAAGGTGCTTGCCTGCAAAGTCAAAGGACCCAGATTTGATTCCCCAGGACCCACATAAGCCAGATACACAAGGGGGCACATGTGACTGGAGTTCAATTGCAGCAGCTGGAAGCCCTTGCACACTTATTCTCTCACTCTCTCTCTCTCTCTCTCTCTCTCTGCCTCTTTCTCTCTCTCCTTCATACAAATAAATAAAAAATTTAAAAATATGTACTTTAATTCCTAGCACATAAAATGAATAAATGGATGGCTGAACAAATGAATTAGAGTTCACGTGTTACTTGGAAAATTCTTAAAAACACAATGTCATATGGGGAAAGCAGAAAATAGAACAGGGTCTATAGCTCAAGTTTAAGTCCACTTAGATGCTAAATCAATGAAAAGCCATTACTAGACTAGAAGTCTACAGTGTTGGTATAAACCCTTTGAAGTGCGGAGGCTGAAGGTGTTGGAGGCTTATCTGTGGGGTGAGGAGGAAGACAGCAAGTAGGGACAGAGAATAAAAGGGACAAATACAAAGAAGTAAGCCAGTGACAAGAGACGTGCATACAGTGTGATTCTCTGCACCGAGCTCCACCCCCTGGAACACTCATCTCAAAGGTTGTCCCCACACCGACCCACCCCCTCCGCAGACCTGTCACTATCTCCCCACTTCACCATGGGAGTGCAGGCTCTCTAGATAGAGAACTTATGCTTGAGTGTCCTTCCAGACAGAATGGGACATCCTGGGGACAGGGGATCCAGTCTGTGGAAGGGGTACAGTGATGAAAGCCTTCATGACACAGAGCTGTCAGAACATGAATTGATCCATTCCTGTCCTGTGCTAGGCACAGTGTCTGTCATTATCAATTTTTTGTTTCTTTTGAGGCAGGGCCTCCCTCCAGCCCAGGCTAACCTAGAATTCACTCTTTAGTCTCAGGCTGGCCTTGAACTCCTGGTGATCCTCCTACTTCTGCCTTCCAAGTGCTGGGATTAAAGGTGTGCGCCACCATGCCCAGCTTGTGAGTATCAAAAAATTATTATTCATCTTTTCAAAAAACAATTTATTGGGCTGGAGAGATGGCTTAGTGGTTAAGGCGCCTGCCTCCTAAGCCTAAGAACACTGGTTCCAATCTCCAGGTCCCACGTTTAGCCAGATGCAAAGTGACACAATGCCGCACTTGACCACAAGGGGGCGCACACATCTGGATTTCATTTGCAGCAACTGAGAGGCTGCCGGCGCGCCCATCTCTGTCTTCCTCTCCCTTTCTTTCTGTCTCTCTCTGTCTCTCCCCCCCAAAAAAAAACCAATTTATTTATTTATTTATTTGAAAAAGAGAGAGATAAAGAGGCAGATAATGAGAAAGAGAATGGGCGTGCCAAGGCCTGTAATCACTACAAACAAACTGAACATTTACACCACCTTGTCCATCTGGCTTTACATGGGTCCTGGGGAATCAAATCTGGGTCCTTTGGCATTGCCAGCAAGCTGCCTTAATTGATAAGCCATCTCTCCAGTCCTAGTCATTTTTTTTTTTGAGACAGAGTCTCATGTATCCCAGGCTGACCTCAAGCTGGCTATATAACCAAGGATGACCTTGAACTCCTGATCCTCCTGCCTTCCCCTCTGGAGTGCTGAGATCACAGGTGTAAACTGTCATGCCCAACCTCCATCTCTTTTCATTTGCTTGTTGTGAGGTAGGGTCTCATTCTAACCCAGGCTGGCCTTGAACTCACCGTGATCTCCCCACCTCAGCCTTTTGAACACTGGGATTAAAAGCATGAGCCACCATGCCTGGCCTAGCTTTTCAGTTCCCCAAGGATCAGAGCACAGGTTGTCTCCTTATCGCTCTCCCACCTGCAATGACACTAGGCCATGCTGGGCATGTCCTTCTGTCACCCGCAGTCCTCCCTGTGGGGACCTACTTGGAAGAGGTCCTAGAATTGCTGGATCCTAGAATACCTGCACGGTTCACGTCACCACTGCCCACTGTTTACAGAGGATTTTGAAACCTTAGCAACATGTCAGTGGCAAAGGGAGGAGGACAGAACAGCCAGCACAAAGGGCTGAGAGTCCACGGTGTGTCCCGAGGACAGGGAATGACAGGTGAAGCTCTCGAGGGTGGAGCCTGTCCCAGAATAGCCATGTAATAAACACTCCATTGACCCGGCCATGGGTTTCTTCTTCTCTCTTCTTCCTAAGAAGGAAAATAATATTGTGGGCAGCAGTTTGGCAACACCTATTAAAATCCTTAACCGCCTATACTCTTTGACCTGGCAATGTCCTTACTTCATGCATAAGGAAGAAGGAAGAGGGCTGTTCCTTGTACAGTCATTTGGAAAGGTTAAAATGTGGGAAATGCAATCCCAGTTCCACCAGAGAGAGGTATTGATGGGACTAGAATACTGATCATGGAAAACTATGCAGCTGTGATAGGATGAAGGTGAGTTTAAATGTAAGAATATGAAAACTTGGGGCTAGAGAGATGGCTCATCAGTTAATATCCTTGCCTGCAAAGCCTAACAACCCAGGTTCCATGCCCCAGCACCCATGTAAGGCCAGATGCACAAAGTGGTGCATGCATCTGGAGTTCATTTGCAGTGGCTGGAGGCCTTGGTGTTCTCTCTCTCTCCACCCCCCCCTTTCTCTCTTTGCCAATAAATAAATAAAAATACATTTTTCCAAAAGAAAAGAAAAGGTTAGGTGTGGTGGCACATGCCTTTAATCCCAGCACTTGGGAGGCAGGGGTAGAAGGATCGCCATGAGTTCAAGGCCACCTTGAAACTACATAGTGAATTCCAGGTCAGCCTGTGCTAGAGCGAGATCCTACCTCAAAAAACCTAAATAAATAAATATATTTGAAAGAATATGAAGCCGGGAATGGTGGCATACATCTTTAATCCCAGCACTCAGGAGGCAGAGGTAGGAGGATTGCTGTGAGTTCAAGGCCACCCAAGTCTATATAGTGAATTTCAGGTCAGCCTGGGCTAGAGTGAGACCCTACCTTGAAAAACCAAAAGAAAAAGAATATGAAAACTTGGGGCTGGGGAGATTGCTCGGTGGATGCAGTGGGTACAGTGCTGCCTGAGTTCAAGTCCATTGCACCCACACAAAAGCTGCAACTGTGGGATGTGCCTGTAACCCCAGGACTGGGGAGGCAGAGTTGGGAAGATCCCTAGGGGTCACTGGCTTAGCTTAGCTAGTCTAACTGAATGTGTGAACTCTGGGTTCATCAGGAGACCCTGTCTCAAAGAGTAAGATGAAGACAGGTATAGTGGCTCGCACCTTCAATCCTATCAAGAGCCCGAGATAGGAGGATCATCAACTTCGAGGCCAACCTGGGATAGAGTAAGACCCTGCCTCAAAAATAAACAGGGGGGCTGGAGAGATGGCTTAGCTGTTAAGGCGCCTGCCTGCTAAGCCTAAGAACCCAGTTCTAATCTCCAGGTCCCACGTTTAGCCAGATGCAAAGTGACGCAAGGGTACAATGCCGCACTTGCCCACAAGGGGGTGCACGCATCTGGATTTCGTTCACAGCAGCTGAGAGACTGCCGGGGCGCCCATCTCTGTCTTCCTCTCCCTCTCTGTCTCTCTCCAAAAAAATTTAATTTAATTTAATTTTGAAAAATAAACAGGGGGGCTGGAGAGATGGCTCAGCAGTTAAGGCACTTGCCTTCAAAACCCAACTACCAGAGTTCAGTTCCCCAGTACCCACATAAAGCCAGATGCACAAGGTGGAGCATGAATCTGACGTTTGTTTGCAATGGCTATAAACCCTGGTGTTCTCTCTCTCTCTCTGTCTCCTTGAAAATAATTTTTTGTTTTTGTTTTTTTGAGGTAGGGTCTCACTCTTGCTCAGGCTGACCTGGAATTCACTCTGTAGTCTCCGGGTGGCCTCGAACTCATGGCAATCCTCCTACCTCTGCCTCCCAAGTGCTGGGATTAAAGGCATGCACCACCATGCCCAGCAAAAATAAATATTTTAAAAACCAACCAACCAAACAAACAAAAAAGCTGGAGACATGGTTTAGCAGCTTAGGTGTTTGCCTGCAAAGCTTAAGGAGCAGAGTTTAATCCTCCATTACCCACATAAAGCCAGATGCACAAAGTGAAACATGCATCTGGAGTCTGCTTGCTCGGGATGGAGGCCCTGCACATTCTCTCTGTCTGTCTCTATCTTTCTCTGCTTATAAATAAAAATATTTTTTAAAACCAAGCAAAGGCAGGGTTGGAGAGATGGCTTAGTGGTTAAGGTGCCTGCCTGCAAAGCATAAGAACTCCCATTCGATTTTCCAGGTCCCACTTTTAGCCAGACACAAAATTGTCGTAAGCGCACAATGTCGCACATGCAGACAAGGGGGCGCATGCGTCTGGAGTTCGTTCACAGCAGCTGAGAGGCTGCTGGCTGCGCCCATTCTCTCTCTCTTTCTCTCTCAAATTTAAAAATAATAATAATAAGGTGCAAAGTGGCTGAGGTAGATCCCTGACATTGACCTCTAGCCATTACATATAAATGTACACATGTGCACATCCACAACAAAATCACAAAGATCTATATGAAAAGGAAAGTGAGAAGTGGAGAGCTGGTCAAGGGTGATGTGACTGCTTTCCTTTGAATTATTCTACCTGTGTAATCCAAATTTCTTTAACTCCAGGGGCTGGAAAGATGGCTCAGTGGTTAAAGGCATTTGCTTGTAAAGCCTGATGGCCTGTATTTGATTCCCCAGTTCCCACATAAAAGCCAGATAGATGCACAAAAGTGTATCTGGAGTTTGTTTGCAGTGGCAGGAGGCCCTGGTACACCCATATTCATCCTCTCTCTCTCTCTCTCTGTCTACCTCTTTCAGTCTGTCTCTCAAATAAATACATAAATTTTTTAACTCAAAAAAAAGAGAATGCTGCTGGGTATGGTGGTGCACACCTTTAATCCCAGCACTCAGGAGGCAGAGGTAAGAGGATCGATATGAGTTTGAGGCCACCCTGAGACGACAGAGTGAATTCCAGGTCAGCCTGAGCTAGAGTGAAACCCTACCTAAAAAAAGAGAGAGAGAATGTTTTACAAATAGCTTGCAGAGGGCTGGAGAGTAAGGTGTTTGCTGCAAAGCCAAAGGATCCAGGTTCTATTCTCCAGGATCCACATAAGCCAGATGCACAAAGTGACATGTGCTTCTGGAGTTCCTTTGTAGTGGCTAGAGGCCCACGCATGACCATTCTCCCCTTCTTCCCCATACCCTCTCTATCTGTAGCTTTCTATCTATTTCTCTCAAATAAGTGAATTTAAAAATATAGTTCAGAGCCAGGCATGGTGGCGCACACCTTTAATCCTAGCACTCAGAAGGCAGAGGTAGGAGGATCACCGTGAATTTGAGGCCACCCTGAGACTACATAGTGAACTCCAGGTCAGCCTGAGCTAGAGTGAGACCCTACCTTGAAAAGAAACAAAACACACACACACACACACACACATATAATCAGGGCTGGAGGGATGGCTTAGTGGTTAAAGTGCTTGCCTACAAAGTCAAAGGACCCAGGCTTGATTGCCCAGAACCCATGTAAGCCAGATGCACAAGGTGGCACATGCATCTGGCATTCGTTTGTAATGGCTAGATGCCCTGGCACACCCATTCTCTCTGTCTCTCTTCTCTGTGTCTCTGCCTCTCTCTTTCTCTCTCTCTCTCTGCTTGCAAATAAATAAATAAACATATATTTTAAAAAATAACAAAAGGGCTGGAGAGATGGCTTAGTGGTTAAAGTACATGCCTGCAAAGCCTAAGAACCCAGGTTCGATTCTTCAGGTCCCACTTAAGCCAAATGCACATGGTGGCTCATATATCTGGAGTTTGTTTGCAGCAGCTAGAGGCCCTGGCATGCCCATTCTCTCTCTCTCTCTCTCTCCCTCCCCCGTCTCTAATAATAAAAATAAAATATTTTTAAAAAATAACAAAAAGAAAAAAGTGCTTTGGGTGGGGGCATGGAAACAAGGGAGCTTGTGAAGGGGTAGGAGGTGCCCGGGGACTGTTTGAGAAGGCTTCGTTGCAAAGGTCACATTAAAGCAAAGGTCTGAGTCAGGGGTGAGCAATGGGGACGTAACAGAGGAACAGTAGTCTAAGGAGAGGGGACCACCTGCACAAAGGCTCTGAGGTGGGAATGTGTCTGATGATGCCCCTGGAGACAGGAGGGAGGCCCATGTGCCCACAGTGGAGTACGGAGGGGAAGAAGGGACAGAGGAGGGGAGAGTCATACCGACAGGGCTTGTGGTCTGCTTTAAGAATTCCTGCTTTTCTTCCCAGGGGTACAGGAGCCTCAGGAGGGCTCAGAGGAAAGGAGGGATATGAGCGGGCTAGGGTTCCAAGAGGAGCCCGGTGATTGCCATTTGGGAGACAGACAAAGAAGCAAAGTCAGTTGAGATGGCTGAGGAGAAAGTTCCAGCATGACCCAGAATGGTGAGCTGCAAGGCCACGCAAGGGTCAGGTTCTTTTCTATTGCTACAACACAAAGCCACAGACTGGGTGCCTTTAAAAAGAATGTTTACTACCTACAGAAGACCATCATAATAGGGAGGAAAAGATGATGACATCAAAAATAAAAGAGAGACTGATTGAGAAGGGAAGGGGATATGCTGGAGAGTGGAGTCGTGAAGGGGAAAGTGGAGGAAGGGGAGGGAAGTACCATGGGTTACTGTCTATAATTATGGAAATTGTCAATAAAAAAATAAATAATAAATTTAAAAGAAAGCAAGGTTTATTGTCTTGGGGTTCTGTATGCCAGGAAGTTCGATGATAAGGTACTGGAGTCTGTTCAGCAAGGTCCCACAGCAGAGAGCTTTCCACTGGCAAAAGCAAAAACTGATCTGTGTGCTCACACTTCACATGCAGTATGCTCAAATATTGTTATTATTATTATTATTATTGATTTTTCGAGGTATGGTCTCACTCTAGCTCAGGCTGACCTGGAACTAACTATGTAGTTTCAGGGTGGCCTCGAACTGATGGCGATCCTCCTACCTCTGCCTCCCAAGTGCTGGGATTAAAGGCATGCACCACCACACCCGGCTTATGCTCAATTATTTGGGAGAGGAGAAGAGAGGGGAGGAGCGGGGGAAGAATGAGCAAGCCAGGGTCTCCTGTCACTGCAAACGCATGTGCCATTTTGTGCATCTGGTTTTATGTGGGTACTGGGGAATCGAACACAGGTCGTTAGGCTTTGCAGATAAGCACTTTAACCTTAACCACTGAGCAATCTTCCCAGTCCTCATATACTCATTTTTGGCTTTTTTTTTTTTTTTTTTTTTTTTTTTTTTTTCAAGGCAGGGTCTCACTCTAGCCCAGGCTGACCTGGAATACACTATGTAGTCTCAGGGTGGCCTTGAACTCACGGTGATCCTTCTACCTCTGCCTCCTGAGTGCTGGGATTAAAGGTATGCGCCACCACACCCAGCTTCCCGTACTCTTAATAACTAGCTTACTCTCATGATGCTTTCATGTGTGATAATTAGCCAAAAAGTACATCTCTGCTTCCATGATAATTAGCCTACTCTGTTGATAACCGATGCACTCCCACCGTAACTTGCCTACTACCGTGATAGCTAATCTGTTGCTGTAATAAATAGCCTGCTGTCAAGTGAATTAACCTACTCTGTGATAATTAGCCCCTTCCTACAATAAGTAGTGTACTCTCGAGATGATGAACACACTTCGGGGAGATTTAGCTGACTCCTCCATAGCTGTAAGTAGTGCGCATGTGTGATACCCTACTGCTGCAGTGATACCTATTCATCTATTCGGATGGCTGGAGCTCTCCTAGTCTCCTGTTACCCACACAGTGTCCATTAAATTTCAGCTGGGGTCTGGGGAAATGGCTCAGCTTTTAAAGGGGTTTGCTTGCAAAGCTTGCCAGCCTGGATTCAATTCCCCAGTTCCCATGTAAAGCATGATAGGCAAAGTGATGCATGCGTCTGGAATTCATTTGCATTGGCAAGAGGCCCTGACGCACCCATAATGTCCGTCTGTATCTCAACTAAATAAGTAAAAATATATTTTTTTAAAAAAAAAAATAAATAAGGGCTGGAGAGATGGCTTAGCAGTTAAGGTATCTGCCTCCTAAGCCTAAGAATGCCGGTTCCAATCTCCAACGGTTCCAATCTCCAGGTCCCACGTTTAGCCAGTGATGCAAAGTGACACAAAGGCACAATGCCGCACTTGGCCACAAGGGGGCCCACGCATCTGGATTTCCTTCACAGCAGCTGAGAGGCTGCTGGTGCACCCATCTCTATCTGTCTCCCTCTCCCTCTCTCTCTGTCCCTCTCCAAAAAATAAATAAATAAATAATATAAATAAATAATAAATAAATAAATAAAAGCCAGGCGTGGTGGTGCACACCTTTAATCCCAGCACTCGGGAAGCAGTGGTAGGAGGATTGCCATGAGTTTGAGGCCACCCTGAGACTACATAGCTAATTCCAGGTCAGCCTGGACCAGAGTGAGACTCTACCTCAAAAAACCAAAAAAATAAATAAATAAATAAATAAATAAATAAATAAATAAATAAATAAATTATAGGGGCTGAAGGGATGGCTCAACAGCAAAAACGTTTGCTTTCAAAGTCTTACAGCCTGGGTTTGATTCCCCAGTATACACGTAAAGCAAGATGCACAAAGTGCATGCATCAGGAATTTGTTCATAGCTACAAGAGGCGCTGGTGTCCATCTCTGTCTTTCTGTCTCTCTCTCTCTCCCTCTCTGCCTCTCTGCTTATAAATAAATAAAGTTCAGCTGGGTTTTGGAAGGTACCTTGTGAAAATGTAGATTCTGGGCCCTGCCCAAAGCTGCTGGCCTGGCCTGGCCTCTTTGGAGTGAGATTCAGGGAGCTCAAGCCCAGGTGACAGCCATGGCTTCCTCTGTGACAGGAGGGCCTTGTGGATGACCTCACAGGAAGTGTGCATAAAATATTCAAAACAGTGCCCAGCACAGTCTCCCAGTAAAGGGGTGCTATAATTAGCTTTGTCTTCCAGGAATGATGAATACTTAACAAACCACACCACACAGGGGGAGCAGTGGAGCATACAGCTGGTGAAGTGAGATGGCTGATACTGGTCGGTTTTATGGTAAATTTCCTCCACATTGAAAACTATAAGCAACTATTGCCAGCTTTATGAACACCAGCTGGGTCAACTCATGAGAGGAGGCATGGGGAGGGTCATCAGACACCCCCCCCCCGGGCTGTCAAACACCCCTGTGCCAGCTGTATACAATAATGCATGAGGTGGTGTCTCTGGAGTCTCCATGCTCTGTAAGGAAGCTCTTACCTCAAGACTGAGGAGGAGCAACTATGGGGGTATCCAGGTACAGTGAGCCCCACTGAAGTGCTGCTTTAGAGGTCTCCTACTCCTGGACAGGGACAAAGAGTTTCTAGAAGATACCACAGTGAAGTCATTATTCACTATGAAATGAGACAGGTGCATCTGCTCTGGGGTCCCGATGCTCTGAAAGTAAGCCCTCATCCTGCGGCTAAGGGAGGAGCATCCGAGGAGTAATTTTGACCCAAGAATCTTCATCAGAGTGGCTGCTCTGAGGGGTCCACATTCCTGTAAGTAACCCCTCTTTATGCTGTGTAAGTGACCCCCCCCCAATAAACTCATTAGTTCACTAAACTGGTGTTGGTGTAATCATATTTTGGTTTGCAGTCTGAGCCCTATTTGGGGTGTCCACATCTCCCAAAGGGAAAAGTTTCCAGCGACAGGGTCCAAAGAAATGTTACTATGCTGAGAAATGCTGGGTATATGGCTCAAGTGGTCCAGAGCTGGCTTAGCATGCTCAAAGCCTTGGTCTTGAAGCCCGGCACCACATAAATTGATCATGGTGACACAGGCCTATAGGCTTGGCACTCAGCAAGAGTTGGAGGTAGGAGGATCAGGAGTTCAAGGACATCCTCGGCTACACAGGGAGTTTGAGGTAAGTCTGGACTATATACAACTATCTTTCCTCACTGACACTCCTCTTTCTGGCTAGCCATTGCATTCTATAGCTATGTGTCCATAAGAATGCAGCCAGTACTGAATGCATTAGCTACTTTCCTGTTGCTGTGACAAAATACCTGACAAAAGTAACAAGTAGGAAGGGTTTATTTTGGATGACAACGTTTTTTGTTTTTTGTTTTTTTCCTTAGAGAGAGAGAGAATTGGCATGCCAGGGCCTCAGCCACTGAAATTGACCTCCAGACATTTGGGCCACCTAGTGGGCATGTGCAACCTTGTGCTTGCCTCACTTTTGTGCATCTGGCTTATGTGGGATTGGAAGAGTCAAACATGGGTCCTTAGGCTTCACAGGCAAGTGCTTAAACCACTAAGCCATCTCTCCAGCCCCATGGATGACAATTAATTTTTTTTTTTTTTGTTTTTTAGAGATACAGTCTCACTCTAGCCCAGGCTGACCTGAAACTCACTGTTCCAGGCTGGAATCAAACTCACAATGATCCTCCTACCTCTGCCTACTGCATGCTGGGATGAAAGGTGTGCGCCACCACACTCAGCCTTTGGCTGACATTAAAACAATTTTTTAAATATTTAATTAATTCATTTATTTGAGGAAGAAGGAAAGAATGGACACACCAGGGCCTCTAGCCAATGCAAATGAATACCAGACGCATGCACCACTCTGTGTATCTGGCTTTATGTGGGTACTGGAGAATTGAACGTGGGTCCTTGGGCTTTGCAGGCAAATGCCTTAACCACTGAGCCATCTCTCAAGACCCTTAGCTGACAATTTGAGGAGATATAGCCATCATGGTGCGGAAGGCATGGAGGAGGCAGGAGTATAAGGCAAGTGGTGACATTACATCTGTAGTCAGGAAGCAGAGAGAGATAAATGCTGGTGCTCAGCTCGACTTTTTTCTTGTTTTTAGATTTAATTTACTTGCATGTGTATGTATATGCATATGCTAGGAGCTCAAGCTACAAGTGAACATCAGGTACATGTGCCACCTTGCGTCTGGCTTTAGGTAGTGCTGTGGCTTTGAACCTAGGCCACAAGGCTTTGCAAGCAAGTGACTTTAATTACTGAGCCATCTCCCCAACCGTGTTTTTTCCTTTTCATTCAGTCCAAGAATGGACCACAATTGGAATGGATTTTTACACCTCAATTAACCTAATCTAGAAATATCCTCATAGGCATGCCCAGAGATGTGTCCTAGGTGCTTCTAGAGCTTGTCAAGTTGACAATATTAACCATCATAACTGGACCAGCATTTGATGAATATCAACCATGGGCTCTGCTGTTGGTACTGGAACAGCAGAGGACAAGACAGACCAAGGTGTCCCTACTGTACAGAGTGGACATTTTAGGGGAGGTGTCAGAGAATAGACAATAAAGGCGTCAAGTCAGTGATTGACAGGTGGGGAGAGGTGATGAGCATTGTGTTAAGAAGAATAACAGAGCAGTGTGGTGATGCATACTTCTAATCCCAGCACTCAAGAGGCGGAGGCAGGAGGATCACTGTAGGTGTGAGTTCAGCTTGTGCTACACGGAGAGGTCCAACCAAGTCAGTGGGTTAAGAGTGAGAAACTGTCCAAACAAACAAACAAACAAAAACAACAACAAAAAACAGGTGGGGCTATAACTCCAGCATTGAGGAGAGAGAAGCAGAAGGATCAGGAGTTCACGGTCATATTTGGCTACATAGTGAGTTTCAGGCAGATCTGGGATACTTGAGACCCCCTTCCAATAAATCAAACCAACCATCCAACAGCAGCTAAGTCAGGGCCAGCTGCTCTGAATTGGGGTAATAAGAGAAGTACTGACTCTTGAAATAAAGAGGCTTGAAGGGAGAATACTGAAGGAATTTTCTGCTCCTCAAAGTCAGCTTTATTCCCCTGTGGATTAACAAATTTGGTAGTTCATCTACTACTGGTTTTGGAAGGATGACAAATGCAAGAAAGACAGGGTCATTGGATTTGCAATGCTTTTGCAGGGAGATGGCCCCTAGGGGATGTGGATCGGAGCCATCATCCTTGCATAGAGGCCATGAAGGACCATAGTATGGAGCCAAGAAGATGAACTGTGGGTTGCAGTGAATACCCCAGGATTTTGAAGATTCCAGGACTATGGGATCGGCCACCAAGGAAAGCTGTTCACTCTGGCTCAGGTGAATCTGCCCAGAAACAAGCAGCTAAGGCTGGAGGGGCAGAATTTGGAGTCCAGAGATTTTTGGGGGGGTGGGGCTTGAGGCAGTCTCACTCTACCCTATGCTGACCTGGAACGTCACTATGTAACTCAGGCTGGCCTCAAACACACCTCAGCTTCCCAAGGGCTGGGATTAAAGATTTGGAGTCCAGAGACTTTGTCATTGGTCCTGGATGCTGGATATGAAGTAACAGGATTTGATGTTTCCCCTTGTGTTTTGATTTTATAGGGCTCGCACTTAAGAGACTATCTCGAGTCTCAGATGAGACTTTAGACTTTGGACTTTTGAACAGTGTTGGGATTGGAAAAGAACTATGGGGACTTTTAAAGTTGGTCTAAGAGCTGGGGAGAGGGCTTAGGGGTCAAGGTGCTGGCCTGCAAAGCCTAACAGCCTGGGGTTCAATTATCCAGTACTCATGTAAAGCCAGATGCACAAGGTAGTGCATGCATCTGGAGTTTGACTGCAGTGCTTAGAGGCCCTGGCATGCTCATTCATATTCTCTCTCCCTCTCTCCCTCTCTCTTCTCCTTGCAAATAAATAAAGTTGGACTGAATACATTTTGCATGATGAGATGGTCATGAGTCTATGGAGACTAGGGGTTTGAATGTGAAGTGCCCCTGCCCCATGTCCTCATGTGATTGTGATCAGGCCTAGGATTCAATCCCCAGCTGGTGGCAACTTGGGAGGTGGAGCCTTTACGGAGGTGGTGTGTCACTGGGGGTGGACCATGAGGTTTCTGCATACAGCTTGCCAATGCTAGCCAGATCACTGTCTTGCTGCTTCCTGCAAGCTACTGGGGCAAAATTGGAAGTCCAGCCTCCACTGTTCCCACCATGGTGAAGCTTCCCTTGAGACTATAAGCCAAAATGTACCCTTTCTTCCTATACACCGTTTTTGGTCAGGTATTTTGTCCCAGCAATGACAGGGTAACTGTAACACTTGTGCAGATACTCTTTCTCACTCTTTTTTCTTTTTCTTTTTTTGGAGAGAGAGGCAGAGAGAGGAAGACAGAGATGGGCGCTAGCAGCCTCTCAGCTGCTGCGAACAAAATCCAGATGCGTGTGCGCCCTTGCGTCACTGTGCATCTGGCTAAACGTGGGACCTGGAGATTGGAATCGCTGGAGATTGGAACCAGCGTTCTTAGGCTTAGGAGGAAGGCACCTTAACCGCTAAGCCATCTCTCCAGCCCCCCTTCCTTCTCTTTTGAGATAGGTTCCTATTCTAGCCCAGGCTGACCTGGAACTCGTGGTGATACTCTTTCCTCAGCCTCCCAAGTGCTGGAATTAAAGGCATGTGCCACCATGCCTGGCATTGGCAAACAGTTGTCATTAATGACACACAGAGTTGCCAGCTAGCTCTTGTCTCAACTTGAGTCACGTGGACCCCAACAACGGCCCAGTGACCAAAAATAAAATACTGAAACCATTAAAATCTGTCAAAAGGAAAATGTCTGGACAGAAAGACAGGCAGGACTTCTGCAGAGCCCAGCACTTGGGCTTGCCCTTTGCTCAGGGCAGACTCGGGTCCCCTCAGCACTCAGGCTTGCCCCTTGCTCAGGGGAGGCTCAGGTCCTCTCAGCACTAGGGCTTGCTCAGGTCCCCTCTGACATCACTCATGGAACTGTTCTCTCAATTTTCTTTTCTCACACAAAAAGTCCCTCAAGCGCTGGCTTTCCTTGTCCCCCTGGCCCCTCCTTTCAGTTTATGTTTCTATTTTTATTTATATATATATTTATTCATTCATTCATTATTTGCAAGGAGAGAGAGAATGGGTCTATCAGGCCTTTGTGCATCTGGCTTTGGCTTTACGTGGGTACTGTGGATTTAAACTTGGGCTGTCAGGATTTCCAAACAAGCACCTTAACCACTAAGCTATCTGTCCAGCCCTGATTTTAGTTGTTTTTTTAAAAGATTTTATTTATTTATTTATTTATTTATTTGAGACAGAGAGTGAGAGAGAGAGAGAGAGAGAGAGAGAGAGAGTGAGAATGGGCATGCCAGGGCCTCTAGCCACTGCAAATGAACTCCAGATGTGTGTGCCCCCTTGTGCATCTGGCTTACGTGGGACCTGGAGAATCGAACCAGGGTCCTTAGGCTTCACAGGCATGTGCCCTAACCGCTAAGCCATCTCTCCTGCCCTGTTTGTTTGTTTGTTTGTTTGTTTGCTTTTTGAAGTAAGATCTCCTTTTAGCCCAGACTGACCTGGAACTCACTGTAACTCCAGGCTGGCTTCAAACTCACAGTGAGCCTCCTACCTCTGCCTTCCAAGTACTGGAATTAAAAGAGTGCACCACCACACCCAATTAAAAATATTTTATTTATTTGCAAGGAGAGCAAGCAAGAAAGATATAATGGGCATGCCAGGACCTCCTGCCATTGCAAACAAACTCCAGACACATGTGCTACCTTTTGCATCTGGCTCTATATGTGTACTGGGGACTCGAACCCAGGCCATCAGGCTTTGCAAGCAAGTGCCTTTAACCACTGAGCCATCTCTCCAGCCCTACTTCTCGGCACTGATGGGTTTTGAGTCTGTAGAGGCTTTATTAGAGGCTTTAGTTTTAAAATTTTATTATTTATTTATTTACAAGGGGAGAGAGAGGGAGAATGAATGAATGAATGAATGAATGAATGAATGAATGAATGAATGAATATGGGCACACCAAGGCCTCCAGCCACTGCAAACGAATTCCAGATGAATGCCCCACTTTGTCATTTGGCTTTATGAGGCCATGAGGAATTGAACCCAGGTTGTTAGACTTTGCAGGCAAGTGCCTTAACCACTGAGCAATCTTTCGAGACATAGTTTTAAAATTAGCATATAAAATGGGTTTCACCATGACAACTTCAAATGTAGATGCATATACTTCACCCTCCTTCTTGTCCCGATAGTGTCTCTCTCTCTCTCCCTCACTCACTCCCTCTCTCTCCCTCTTTCTCTCTCCTTTCTCCTCTTTCACCTGGGTTTCACTGTAGCACAGGCTGACCTGGAACTTATTCTGTTGCCCGGGCTGGCCTTATAACTCACTGCTATCTTCTTACCTCAGCTTTTCAAGTGCTAGGATTACAGGTGTGTGCCACCATGCCTACTTCTCTTTTTACTTTCTCACTTTTACCCAGGCTGGTCTTGAACTCATAGCAATTCTGTATCTTGGCCTCCTAAATGCTAGGATGATGCTAGACCTGAGCCATAAAGTGAGTATCTTGGGCTGAAGACATAGCTTAGTGGTTAAGGCACTAGCCAGCAAAGCCAAAGGACCCAGGTTCAATTCCCCAGTGCCCATGTAAAGCTGGATGCACAAGGTGGCACATGTGTCTGGAGTTCATTTGTGATGGCTAGAGGCCCTGGTGCTCCCATCCTCTCCCTCCCTCCCCCCTCTCAAATAAATAAAATATTTTTTGTTTTGCTTTCTCAAGATAGGGGTCTCACTCTAGCCCAGGCTGGCCTGGAACTCACTCTGTAGTCCCAAGCTGGCCTCGAACTCACAGTGATCCTCCTACCTCTGCCTCCGGAGTGCTGAGATTAAAAGCGTGCACCACCACGCAGGGCTTAAAATACTTTTTTTTTTTTTAAGGATTTGTTTAAGGGCTAGAGAGATGGCTCAGCGGTTAATGCGCTTTTCTGTAAAGCCTAAGGAGCCGGTTCGATTCCCCAAATCGCACCGTAAAGCCAGCTGCACAAAGTGGTGCAAGCATCTAGACTTCGTTTGCAGCGGCTGAAGGCCCTGGTGCGCCCATTCATATTCTCTCTCTCTCTCTTCTCTGACTTTCTGTTTGCAAATAAATAAAAATATTTTAATGAGTATCTTAATAGAACCATTTTCAAGGGAATTCTTTGTAAGTACCAAATTTTGCACGGCTCTGTGCATACACCAAGCGCTCATTAGGACCAAGGTTATCGCTACCCACCCGGGATAGGGCTCGTTCCACGGCCTCCATCCCACAAAAGCAAATTCTCCCCCAGGGACCCAGACATTCCGGCCTCCCGCCGCCTTTCCCCCCGCCCCCCTACGATTGGATGCACACAAAGGCCCCCATTCATGCCAGGCGCACAAAGCGGCCCATTCACCAAGTTCCCTGGGCCCTGCTGATTCCAGGGCGCTCCCCGCGCCTTCCCATTGGTTTTTCCTGCTGTCCTTAGGCCTTAGGCCCCACCCATGCCCGCGCGCTCGGGCCAGGTTCTTTTCCCACGGCTGGCACACTTTGCCAACTTCTGATTGGCCAGGCGCACCAGCAGCGCTTCTTGATTGGTGAGCGCTGCGCCCCAAGAGTGAGGCTGTAGCTTGCGGCAGCGGACGCTGATTGCTCTGGGCTGCGCTCGTGGGGGCGGGGCGTGTGGCGGGCAGGCCACGCCCCTCGTTCTCTCCAGGCCCAGGCCTCCGCACGGTCCTGGACGTCGGTGAGTGTCCCGGGCACTCAGGCTTGCCCCGGGGGCAGGCCGAGCTGGATCTGGCTGGGGAGGCCGGAGCCCTGGGGCTGACATCCAGGTTCCGGAGAGGGCGGGTCTGGGGGGCGCCCCCCTTGTGTGCACAGCGGGATGGTGGTGGAGTGGGGGTCGGGATGTTTCCCAGCCCGCTGCTGTCCTCCTGGGGGCCTCACCAGGCCTCTTCTGCAGGAGAAACTGAGGCTGTGTTTGGGAAGTTGCATGATTGAATACCTGAGTCATCGCCTCTGATCCCCGCCCCCAGGTGGCAGAACTGGTGGCTGAGGACAGGGACAAAAAAGGCATACTCGGTTGGGCATTTGGGTTTAGCTTGTGTTTTTTTCTTTCTTTCTCACTTTCTAGTGTTGACTTAGAACTCACTCTGTAGCTCGGGCTGGCCTGGAGCTTACTTTTGTAGCCCATGTTGGCTTAGAACTCTCTATATAGCCAAGACTGGCTTAGAACGATGTAGCCTAGGCTGCCCTGGAAACTCACTATGTAGCCCAGGATAGCCTCAAACTTTATATCCTTCCTCAGCCTTCTGAGAGCTGGGACGACAAAGGAGCGCCCCCATGCCTGGCTGAAAGGGCAGGCACACGTTTTCTCATTGCCATTTGGTACCCTCTAGGGATTAGGGTGCCGGACTTCCAGGGTTCCAGGTCGATTCAGAAAGGAAAAGGCGGAAACTGGGCTGAGTTTGGGGACTGCAGGGTACAAGTGGAGAATCACGTGGTAGAGACCTAGTATTGCTGGGTCATGTGACCTGTTTGATCCTATAGTACTGATCAGTACTGGTGGCACAAGCCTATCATCCCAGCTACTTGGGAGACTGAGGCAAGTTCAAGGCCAGCCTGAGTTACTTATCATGACCCTGTCATCATTATTATTATTAATTTGTTTATTCGATGTAGGGTCTCGCTCTAGCCCAGGCTGATCTGGAATTCATTTTGTAGTCTCAGGTCCCAGGCTGATCTGGAATTCATTTTGTTTAGTGGTGGTCTCAGGATCTAAGCCAGGGTGGTGCAAACCTTTAATCCCAGCACTCAAGAGGCAGAGGTAGAGGCATCGCAGAGTTTGAGGGCAGCCTAAGAATACATAGTGAATTCCAGCTCAGCCTGGGCTAGAACGAGATCCTGCCTCAAAAAAGAAAACAAAAACTAAACCCCATCAGTAGTCACCCAAGGGAGTTAGATGGTGCCCTGTGGTTAACAGGGGACCAGATGGAGCACCTCTTTGAGGACCTAGAACCCGTTGTCCCCAAATCCCCTCCTTCAGACAGCACTTAAACCCCTGCTCTCTCTTACTGAATGTTAGATCTAGAACTTTTTGTCCCCCCTCTCTGTGCGTCAGTCTCCCCATTAGGGAAATGGAGGTGCTGGTCATCTCCATTTCATTGGTTAAAATCATTCCATAATAGCCGGGCGTGGTGGCGCACGCCTTTAATCCCAGCACTCGGGAGGCAGGAGGTGGTGGGCCACCCTGAGACTACATAGTTGAAAAAAAAAAAAAATCAGGTAATCCCTACCTCGGAGCCAAAAAGAAAAAAAAAATCATTCCATAATCCAGGTGTGGTGATGTCTGTCTGTCATACCGGCACTCAGCAGGAGGAAGTAAGATTAGATAGCAAAATCATCCTTGGCGATCTAGGTCATCTCCAGGCCAGCCTGGGGCTGGAGACAATGTGTGTGTGTGTGGTCAATTCCTGAGCAACTGTAAACAAGAAAACCACCTACACGAGAGACCCTGTATCTCCTACTCCCTTCATTCCAGAGGATACAAGAGCACAGGAGTCCCCCAAATCATTTTCTTGTTGCCGTTGGTAAAAAAATCATTCCCCAATCCAGGTGTTGTGATGTCTGTCTGTCCATATGGAATTTTATTAATTTTATCAGCACTCAGCAGGAGGAAGTAAGATTAGATAGCAAAATCATCCTGGATTCTAGTGGGCATGAGATGCCCCAGCCCCACCCCCACATGAGACCATGTCTCAAATGTGTGTGTGTGTGTGTGTGTGTGTGTGTGTGTGTATACACCATTCTGAGCAGCCCCCCAAGTAAACCCAGAAAACCACCTGCCGGTGACGTCATGGTATCTCCACGCCCTTCATTCCAGAGTCCCGCCCCACTGGACAAGAGCACAGGAGTCCCCTCAAATCATTTTCTTCAGGCAGGTCCTCTGGGGATTAAGGTGCCCCCACTTCCAGGGGCTGGGTCTGGGAGAACAGAGGGACTCCATATGGAATTTAGGAATCTGAGGGAGGGAAGTGGTGGTCCAAACTTCCGAGTCTGAGGAACCCTGGCTGAGGTCTGAAACCCCATGTCTCGCCGGGCCTTCAGGCTGGGTCTGAACCCCCAGGTCTGAGGGGAGGAGGGCTGGGCTCTGAACCCCAGGCCCCGCCCCTTCCCCCAGAGCGCAGGGCCGGTGACTCATGGTACCCCAGGCCCTGACGGGGGGGCTGGGTCCCGCCCCCCTGGAGGCCTGAGGGGAGGAGGGCGCCCCTCAGGCAGGTCCAGGTCATCTGCGGGGAGAGGCTGGGGTCTGAACCCCTGGGAGCCTGAGGGAGGATCTGAGGGCTGGGATCTGAACCCCAGGTCTGAGGAAGAAGGCTGGGGTCTGAAACCCCAGGTCTGAGGGAGGAGGGCTGGGGTCTGAACCCCAGGTCTGAGGGGAGGAAGGCTGGGGTCTGAACCCCAGGTCTGAGGGAGGAGGGCTGGGATCTGAACCCCCAGGTCTGAGGAGGAAGGCTGGGTCTGAACCCCCAGGTCTGAGGGAGGAGGGCTGGGGTCTGAACCCCAGGTCTGAGGGAGGAAGGCTGGGGTCTGAAACCCCCAGGTCTGAGGGGGGAGGGCTGGGATCTGAACCCCCAGGTCTGAGGGAGGAAGGCTGGGGTCTGAACCCCCAGGTCTGAGGGAGGAGGGCTGGGATCTGAACCCCCAGGTCTGAGGGAGGAAGGCTGGGGTCTGAACCCCCAGGTCTGAGGGGGAGGGCTGGGGTCTGAACCCCCAGGTCTGAGGGAGGAGGGCTGGGGTCTGAACCCCAGGTCTGAGGGAGGAAGGCTGGGGTCTGAACCCCAGGTCTGAGGGAAAGGGCTGGGCCCCAGGTCTGAGGGGGAGGGCTGGGGTCTGAACCCCAGGTCTGAGGGGAGGGCTGGGATCTGAACCCAGGTCTGAGGGGAGAGGGCTGGGGTCTGAAACCCCAGGTCTGAGGGGAGGAAGGCTGGGGTCTGAACCCCCAGGTCTGAGGGAGGAAGGCTGGGATCTGAACCCCCAGGTCTGAGGGAGGAGGGCTGGGGTCTGAACCCCCAGGTCTGAGGGGGAGGGCTGGGGTCTGAAACCCCCAGGTCTGAGGGAGGAAGGCTGGGAGGAACCCCAGGTCTGAGGGGGGAGGGCTGGGGTCTGAACCCCAGGTCTGAGAGGGGAGGAAGGCTGGGGTCTGAACCCCCAGGTCTGAGGGAGGGCTGGGGTCTGAAACCTCCAGGTCTGAGGGAGGGGGTCTGTCTGAACCCCCAGGTCTGAGGGAGGAAGGCTGGGGTCTGAACCCCAGGCCTGGTCTGAGGTCTGGGGGAGGGCTGGGGTCTGGGGGAGGAGGGCTGGGGAGGCTGGGGTCTGAAACCCCAGGTCTGAGGGAGGGAAGGCTGGGGTCTGAACCCCAGGTCTGAGGGGGAGGAACCCCAGGTCTGGGGGAGGGCTGGGGTCTGAAACCCCAGGTCTGAGGTGGGATCTGAACCCCCAGGTCTGAGGGAGGAAGGCTGGGGTCTGAACCCCCAGGTCTGAGGGGGGAGGGCTGGGATCTGAACCCCCAGGTCTGAGGGAAGAAGGCTGGGATCTGAACCCCCAGGTCTGAGGGAAGAAGGCTGGGATCTGAACCTCCAGGTCTGAGGGGGGAGGGCTGGGGTCTGAACCCTCAGGTCTGAGGGAGGAGGGCTGGAGCTGGACTCTCTGGGTCTGAGGGCTGGGATCTGGACCCCTGGGTCTAAGTGAAGAGAACCCGGGTCTGAACTCCCCAGCCTGAGGGTGGAGGGCAGGGGGGTCTGCACCCCTGGGTCTGAGGGAGAAGGGCAGGGGTCTGAATTCCCAAGTCTGAGGAAGGAGGGCTGGGCTCTGGACTTCTGTTTGAGGTCTCTGAACTCCTGGCTCTGAGGGAGGAAGGCTGGGATCTGAACCCCCAGGTCAGAGGGAGGAGGGCTAGGATCAGAACCCCCAGGTCTGAGGGAAGAGGTCTGAGGCAAGGCTCACCCATAAGCTGAGGTCAGAAATGGATGAGGCGGACCCAACCCCTGCCCCAGGGCGGATCCTTGGCTCCTTTCCTTTTCCACACAGCTCTGTCTGCCCCTCCCAGGGCAGGTGCTCTCACCTGCCGAAGTGACAGTAATGAGTCCTGGCACTGGGTTCTCACTGCCTGAGGGAGGGGGGTGTGGCTGAGGCTCAGCCTTTTGGGGCCAGGTCTTTGTCAGTTCCCTGGACCCCAACATCTTCACCTTAACTGGCTTGCAGTGAGGTCAGGGGCCGCACTTACCCAGCCACGGGAAGAGAGGATCCATGCTTCTGGGTCCTGAGATACGAGGGGCTGAGCCTGGATCCCCAACTGAAGAGGAGGGTCACAGCTCCTCTCCTGACTCTAGGGGAGGCCTGATTGCAAAAGCTTGGAAACCCTTCCTGGTCAAAGGCCACAAGACTTGGGAGGAAGTGGGTGGGTGGGGTGGGGTAAAGTCCTTAGGATGGAGCTTGGCTCAGGGTGTATCTTTACCACACTGGAGACTGGCATGATCCTTGGCCCTTTGGGACTCTGGGGTAGAGAATGCCCCACAGTTTTCAGAACCCAATAATCCAGAGATTTAGGTCCCAGAGTCTGGCACCCTTGAGCAGCTGGGAGCAGGGGGTTACCCTTGCTGGCAAGTGTGAGGGAGGGGCTCTAAGTGGAGGTTGTGTTCACGAGTGAGAGGCCCCACTAGAATGCCTGTGAGCTACAGATCAGAAAGCTGAGTATGGGATGGATGTCTCCTGGTGTGTTGCAGGCGAGGGTGGCTTGATATGTAGAGGTAGTTGTGCAGGGGAGGGGGCGCAAGGATGTTCAGGTGTTCTGTGACTCTGGGGTCGCAATGATGTCGGGATGTTGATCCAGTTTGAGAACAGGGCTTCCGGTAGGACACCATGTGGGACATTTTCCTGAGGATATTGGACAGCTTTGAAATTGCTTTGTTCCCTGGTCTATAGCCCGGGAGGGGGGTGCTGGCCCAGCCATCCTGAGGCCACTCTTTTGCTCCTGGTTCTCCTCCTTAGTCTGTGACTTGACTAGATTAGGGTCAGCCTCTGTCCCCCACCCCATACTTGCTCAAGGCAAGGCCCCAGCTGAGTCATGTCCAGGAGCCCAGGGCCATCCCTATAGAGCCTGGCACTTAAAAGGTCACTGACAATGGGGAGTGAGTGATGGAAGAGAGAATGAAAGTTGGCAGAGAGAGGAAAAGGGTAAGGCAGAGAGATTTGAGAATGTTCTGCAGACCAGGGGAAGATGGAACTAGAAGCTGATGATCAGATCCTTGCCCTTCCAGGGCTCCCATCTCAGCATAAACAAGATCCTGACCTTTGTCCCCTCTCTTACCTCACCTCCTACTCTCTTCTGGAGCAAGGAGCTCCAGCCACTTCACATTCCTGCCCCAGGGCCTTTTCACACACTGTCTGGAATGCTTTTCCTCCTAACATCTTAGTGGCTCACTCCATTCATTTCACTGAGGTGTTTACTTAAAAGTACCACACTAGAGAAGCCTTTCCTGGTCACACCACTCAAAATGTCCCCCTACTCCTAAGATGCCCCACTCCCATCTATGTCTCTGCAATTTCTCCCATTTAACATTTATTTATTTATAACAATTATTTATCTTTTTATCTGTCTCCTGGCATTTAAAGCCATGCTCTTCAGCATAAATAGAAGACAAGCCAGTGTTTTTAAATTTTTCTAGTAACCACATTTTTAAAAAAGTATGGGGCTGGAGAGATAGCTTAGTGGTTAAGGCGCTTGCCTTGTGAAGCCTAAGGACCCATGTTCTACTCTCCAGAACCCACATAAGCCAGATGCACAAAGGTGAGGCAAGTGCAAGGTTGCACATGCCCACTAGGTAGTGCAGGCATCTAGAGTTCCATTGCAGTGGCTGAGGCCCGGGTGTGCCAGTTCCCTATCTCTCCTCATGTCTGTCTCTCTAAAAAAAATTTTTTAATGGGCTGAAGAGATGGCTTAGCAGTTAAGGTGCTTGCCTGCAAAGCCTAAGGACTCATGTTCGACTCTCCAGGTCCCACATAAGCCAGACACACAGTGATGCAAGCATGCAATGTCACACATGCACACAAGTGGGCACATGTGTCTGGAGTTTGATTGCAGTGGCTGGAGGCCCTGGTGTGCCAATTCTCCCCCCCCCCACACACACACATTAAAAAAAAGTAAAGCTGGGGTTGATGGTATAGGCCTATCACTCCAGCTACTTAGAGACTCAAGTAGGAGGATTGCAAGTTCAAGGCCAGCCTGGGCAACTCAGTGAGGCCCTATATCAAGAAGCAAAAAGAGGGCTGGAGAGATGACTTAGCAGTTAAGGCATTTGCCTGCAAAGCCAAAGGACCCAGGTTCAATTCCCCAGGAAGAACATAAGCCAGATGCACAAGGTGACACATGTGTCTGGAATTCATTTACAGTGGCTGAAGGCACTGGTACACCCATTCTCTCTCTTTCTCTCTACTTCTTTCTCTCTCTCAAGAAAATTAAACACTTTAAAAAAAAAAAAAAGCAAAAGAGGGCTATTGAAAGATGGCTTAGTGGCTAAGGCACTTGCCTGTGAAGCCTAAGGATTGAGGTTTGACTGTGCAGAACCCACGTAAGCCAGATGTACAAGGTGGCGCAGGCATCTGGAGTTGGATTACAGTGGCTAGAGGCCCTGGTGCACCAATTCCATCTCACCTCCTTCACGCACACTCATTAAAAAAAAATTTGCTGGGCGTGGTGGTGCACGCCTTTATTCCCAGCACTTGGGAGGCAGAGGTAGGAGGATCACCGTGAGTTCCAGGCCACCCTGAGATGACATAGTGAATTCCAGGTCAGCCTGAGCCAGAGTGAAACCCTACCTCGAAAAACCAAAAAAAAAAAAAAAAAATTTTAAGCAAAAAGAGGTGGGATGTAGTTCAGTGATCAAGCACTGCTTAGCCTGCATGAAGCCCTGGGTTCTTCCCCTAGTACTGCTAAAAAAAAAAAAAAAAAAAAAAAAAAAAAAAAGGATGGAAGGAAGGAAAGAAACAGAAAGAAACGGTCAGAGAAAAGAACTGACTTGTCCACTTTTTCACTGCAGACCATGGCCGCAGTGACCTTATCTGTGCCTGGGAGGAAGGCGTCCCTCAAGCCAGGCCCAGTGCCCGAGGCTGCCCAGCCATTCCTGTTTGCACCTCGGACGCCAAGCGTGGGTGGCCCAGGTGGGCCACAAGTGGAATGGACAGCACGGCGCCTGGTGTGGGTGCCTTCAGAGCTGCATGGGTTTGAGGCTGCGGCCCTGCGCGATGAGGGTGAAGAGGAGGCTGAGGTGGAGCTGGCCGAGAGTGGGCGGCGGCTGCGGCTGCCCAGAGACCAGGTGCAGCGCATGAACCCACCCAAGTTCAGCAAGGCTGAGGACATGGCCGAGCTCACCTGCCTCAATGAGGCGTCAGTGCTGCACAACCTGCGAGAGCGCTACTACTCAGGCCTCATATACGTGAGTGACATGTGCGGAGTGGGACCCTGGGGATCACCACCTCCAACGTGAATGAATTTTCATCCAGGTCCTATGACTATTTCTCCTCCCTAGTGCCAGATTATTGTTTTCTTTTTTTTTTTTGTTTTTTAGTGACAACTTTTATACTTACATACAAAAAAAACCACCTGATATTTCCCTCCCCTCCCCCCCATTCCACTTTAGAATTCCAGTCTCCATCATATCCCCTCCCTCTCTCCCTTAGTCTCTCTTTTAATTTGATGTCATCATCTTTTTCTTCTATTTTGAGGGTCTTGCGATGGTATTGCTAGGCACTGCAAAGTCATGGATATCGAGGCCAATTTCTGTCTGGACAGTTGCATTGTAAGAAGTCATACCCTTTCTTTGGTTCTTCCATTCTATCCGCCCCCTCTTCCGCAATGGTCCCTGAGCCTTGGAGGGTGTGACAGAGGTGTTTCAGTGCTGGGCATTCCTCCATCCCTTCTTCTCAGCACTATGTTGCCTTTTGGGTCATCCCAGTGGTCATCGCCATCTGAAAAGAGAAGTTGTATTGTTTTCTTTTGTGGTTGTGAAGATTGCATTGAGGGCCTCTGGCATGCTAGACAGGAGTGCTACCTCTGAGTCACGCCCCCAGCCCTCACTGTGGATTCTAGACAGCTCTACCTCTGAGCCACACTCCCAGCCCCTCACTGTGGGTTCTAGTCAGGAGCTCTACCTCTGAGCCATGCTCCCAGCCCCTCACTGTGGATTCTAGACAGGAGCTGTACCTCTGAGCTACACCTCCAGCCCCTCACTGTGGGTTCTAGGCAGGAGCTCTACCTCTGAGCCACGCCCCCAGCCCCTCACTGTGGATTCTAGACAGCTCTACCTCTGAGCCACACTCCCAGCCCCTCACTGTGGGTTCTAGTCAGGAGCTCCACCTCTGAGTCACACCCCCAGTCTCACTGTGGATTCTAGACAGGAGCTCTACTTCTGAGCTACCTGCCAGCCCCTCACTGGTAGTTTCTAGGCAGGGGTTTTGTTACTGAGCCCTGCCCCAAGCCTTCTTCCATGCTTTTTTTTTTTTTTTTTTCTCTAGGTAGGGTTTCAGTCTAGTCCAGGCTGACCTAGAATTCACTCTGTATTCTCAGGGTGGCCTCGAACTCACAGTGATCCTCCTACCTCTGCCTCCCATGTGCTGCAAGCCTTCTTTAACTTTTCATGTTAAGACAGTGCGTCTTTAATTTACCAGGCTGACCTTGAAATTGAATTGTGCTGCCTTAGCCTCTTGCATAACTAAAGTGACAGATGTACTCCACCTGGCCGAGCCCCAATTATACTTGATCAGATGGCAGTACAAATCACACCTCTCTGGAGGGTCCTATGTAGTAGACATCCTGGGTCATTTTTGCAATGATAAGTACAGAGGTGCAAAGTCCCTGTTAATTCATTTAATATCCCTTGGACAAAGTAGAATCCATCATTAACCCTATTTTACTAAGAGATCACCAAGGCCTAGACAGCATTAATAATGAAAACTAACATTTAGAGGCTAGGACCATAACTCAGTGAATAGTGTTTGTGTAGCATGCACAAAACCTTGGGCTCTATCCCCAGCACCACCTAAAACCTCACATGGTGGTATATTACTATAATTCCAGTTCTCAGGAGTAGAGGATGAAGGATCAAAAGTTCAAGGTGATCCTCAGCTATATAACAAGTTCGAGGCCAGCCTGAGCAACACGGAACACTATCTTAAACAAACAAACACACACACACACACACACACACACACACACACATCCTCATTTATCCCAGAATGGAGGAGACAAGAATGTGTTGACTTGAGTCCAGTTCAGCTATAGAGCAAGACTTGGTCTAATGAGACAACAGAAAAAGAAAAATAATAATAACCCCAAAACCAAACCAAGCCAAAACATTTTTTAAAATCCCAATAAAAGGAGTTGGGGAAATGGCTGAGTGGTTAAAGGCACTTGCTTGCAAAGTCTGCTGTCCCATGTTCAGTTCGCCAGCACTCATGTAAAGCCAGATGCAAAAAGCATCTGGCATTCATTTTCAGTGGCAAGATACACACACATACACACACACAAGTAAGTTAATGAACATTTTTTTAATTTTCAATTTATTTATATTTGCAAGCACAGAGAGAGAGAGAGAAGTGGGCTCTAGAGCTTCTTGCCACTGCAAATGAACTCCAGATACATGCACCACTCTGTGCATCTAGCTTTACAGCCATCAGGTTTTACAAGCAAGCACCTTTAACCACTGAACCATCTCTCCAGCCAAATTATACACACACACACACACACACACACACACATATATAGGTTTTTTGAGGTAGGGTTTCACTGTAGCCCATGCTGACCTAGAATTCACTTTGTAGTCTCAAGGTGGCCTCGAACTCACAGCAATCCTCCTATTTCTACCTCCTGAGTGCTAAAATTAAAGGCATGCACCACCACACCCAGCCCATTAAGTAATTTTTTAATTCCAATAAAAGTCACATTTAAGTCGGCATGGGGGCGCACGTCTTTAATCCCAGCACTCAGGAGGCAGAGGTAGGAGGATCAATGTGAGTTCAAGGCCACCCTGAGACTACATAGTGAATTCCAGGTCATCCTTGGCCAGAGTGAGACCCTACCTCGAAAAGCAAAAAAAAAAAAAAAAAGTCACATTTAGCAAGCATTTACTAAACACTCTTTTTTATTTTATTAAAACTATCTTTATTTATTTATTTGAGGGAGAGAGAGAGTATGAGTGCATCAGGATTTCTTGCTGCTGTAAAGAAACTCCAGACACACGCACTGGTTTTATGTGGGTTCTGGGGAATCAAACCTGGGCTGAGGTTCTTTGTAAGTAAGTGCCTTCAATTACTCTGTTTTTTAAATTAAATACTTATTTATTTATTTATGTGTGTGTGTGCACGCACAAGTGCACACAGGTGCCAGGGTCTCTTGCTACTATAATCAGATGCCCGTCTTGCTTTATGTGGGCAGCTAGGGAATTGAACCTGAGTTGGCAGGCTTTGTAAACAAGTGCCTTTCACCTGCTGAGCCATTTCCCCAGACCCCTACTAAGCACTCTTACAAGCTCTCTAAAACGCACTCTCTCAAGCTAAGCCTGGTGGTAAAGGTGTCACAATCCCAGCTACTTGGGAGTCTGAGGCAGGAGAGAATTGCCATGAGCTCAAGGACCTCCTTGGGATTACATAGTGAGTTCCAGGCCAGCCTAGAGCTACAGGGTTACAGGGTGAAACCTATAAAGAAGAAAAAAAGAAAGAAAGAAAGAAAGAAAGAAAGAGAGAGAGGGAGGGAGGGAGGGAGGGAGGGAGGGAGGGAAGAAGGGAAGGAAGAGGGAAGAGGGAGGGAGGAAAGAAAGAGGGGGAGGGAGGGAGGGAGGGAAGGAGGGAGGGAAGTAGGGAGAGAGGGAAAGAGAGAGAAAGAAAAAAAAGAAAAGGAAGGAAGGAGGAAGGAAGGAAGGAAGGAAGGAAGGAAGGAAGGAAGGGAAGGAAGGGAGGAAAAACAAAGGAAAGGAAAGGAAAGGAAAGGAAAGGAAAGGAAAGGAAAGGAAAGGAAAGGGGAAGGAAAGGAAAAAGAATGAGGTTGATTAATGTGGTCTGCTCTGCCCAATCCACCACTCCTCATTTGATGTCTGCACAGCACACAGGTAGGGTAATGCCTCTGCTTCCTGGCTTTAGATTAGAAGCCTGTGAGGAATTTTTTTTTTAGAGTTCTATGCCCTGTCTCACACCACTGACACCAAGCTCTCCAGGGCTGTGACATGTACTTTTTTGTTTGTTTGTTTGTTTTGTTTTTCAGGGTAGGGTCTCACTCTAGCCCAGGCTGATCTAGAATTCTCTACATCATCTCAAGCAGGCCTACTTCTGCCTCCCAAGTGCTGGGATTAAAGATGTGCAACACCACACCTGGCTGACATTTTTAAAATGTATTTTTTTATTTATTTGCAAGGGAGAGTGAGTGTATATGTATGGGCATGCCATGGCCTCTTGCCACTGCAGACCAACTCCAGATATGTGCATCACATAGTGCATCTGGTTTTACATGGAATCTGGGGACTCGAACCCAGGCCAGCAGTCTTTGCAAGCAAGAGCCTTTTAACCACTGAGCCATCTCCCCAGCCCACATGCTTTTTTTTTTTTAACATGCTTCCTGGGTGTGTCTCATGGGCAACAAAGGCATGGTTAACTCCATTTAAGAGAGAAAGCAAACAGGATTAGAGAGACTGACAAAGAATGTCACAGTGATGATGAAAAATAAGAATAGTGGCTGGTAAATATTTATGGAGCACTTACAATGCCCTGGCCAGTGTTCTAAGTGCTGCTGTTGAGTTATCAACTAGCTTCTAGGCCAGGAACCATTGATGTTGCCTGACATTCTGGAATTTTAAGTGGCCCAGACCCAGATCCCAGGGCCACCAGGGAACCCGTGGAAGCCCATTGGCCTGATAAAGACTAAGTTTGAGCTTCTTTCCCCAGGGACCTTCTTGTCCCTCATTCCCCCTAGCCATTCACATAAGGCCATGTGGAAGGGCTTATCCCTGCCTTTCCCTCAACCTGGCCCAACAAGCTGATAATCGTTATGGAGCACCACAGTGTTTTGGGGCCCATGCTAAGTCCCTTATATACCACATGAACTATGTCTGACTCCCAGCCACCGTGGGAAGAGAGTCCTGTCCCCATTTAACAGATCTGTGAGACCTGGAAAGGTTGCTTGCTCAGGCCTCCCAGCTGGGAGAGTGTAAGCATTGTGTGTTTGTTTGTTTTGGTCCCCCCAACCCCACAGAGAGTCTCACTGCAGCCCAGGCTGACCTGGAACTCAGTCTGTATTCCCAGGCTGGCCTCGAACCCCAGTGATCCTGCTGCTTCTGCCTCCCAGTGCTGGGATTAAAGGCATGCACCACCATGCCTGTGCCAGCACTTTTCACTCTTAATATGTGTTGGCTGACTAACAGGTGCTAGGAAGAGCCATGGAAGAGAGGTACCCAGGGCTGTAGAAACTCCATTTCTGCCACTGAGCCTGTTTGTTTTTGAGGTGTCAAAAGACACTGTCCCTTCACTGGGTATATTGGGAGGCAGTTGACACACATGGGAGGTGGAAAGATATGTCCTTATTAGAGCCCTTCCAGGTAGCAGTGGTTACAAGCCCAGGCTTGGAAACTAAGGCTTTGTTTTCTTTTTTCTTCAATATTGGGGATGGAATTTTAAAATTCCAAAAACCAGAGCTTTGGTAGACCAGTGCTGTACATACACTCAGCCACACACAGATCTCTCTCATTTTTTTTTTTTTTAATCTTGAGTCAGGGTCTTGATAAGTTGCCCAGGCTGGCCTTGAACTCATTCTGTAGTCCATCTTGGCCTTGAACATGTGATCCTTCTGCTTCATCCTTCCCAGTAGCCGGCATGACATGCCTGTGGCAGAAGTCCTGGCTTAAACTAAGCCTTTAAGTTAGCCCGTCCTTTCTACAATGTGGCAAACAACTGGCAAACCATATACCCCCCTCCTTCCTGCTCTGGCTTCCAACCCAGGACAGCATGGCTTTAAATCCCCAGCCAACAAGTCTTGGCTCCCAGGTGGGTCTGTAACATGAGTCCCCACCTCAGCCGTGGAGAGTAAGTGAGGTGGGGCCTTCTTGGCCAGGCTGGTTCACATTCATTCTCTTTTAATCCTCTAGGCCTTTGTGATGAGGCAAAATGACTCCTGGCTTCTCTGGGAGGAAATCAGACTCAGGGAAAGTCCACAAGGCTGTGTGTGGGGATGGGAGGGGCAATCTGTCTCCAACGTCCCCAGGGCTGGCTATCCCTTCCAGACCCTTCCTCCTGAATCCAAGAACCTCTCTCTGGGTGCTTGGGCCTCTGCCCTCCTTCTGGCCTCTTTGGTCCGCTTGCTTGAGCTGGGTGTTGCCCTGGGAACAAGGTGTGGCTGGCCAGAGGGGGCTGGCACCAGGGTGGTGTGGGGAGTGGGCTCCTGGAGGTGGGGGCTGGCGCCAGCAGCCATGAGATACCCTCCCAGGGAATGTGGTCAGGCTGCTCCACCCTGAGAGCCACCAGGAGGAGCCAAGCTTGGAGCAGCCTCCATGGCAAAAGCAGATGGAGACAGACACCCAGCAAACCGGTTGCCCAGCTTGTGGCCGGCGACCCATCCCCCTCAGTTTGGAGGTGACACCCGGGAGCATGGGCAACTGGGTAGCCACACCCAGCCAGAGCCCTGTGGGAGGGCAGAGCAGCTACCAGCCAGCCAGCCAACAAGCTAACTACCCCAATAAGCAACTATCGCCCTGTGGCTAGTTAACTGTCCAGCAGCTTCTCTAGCTATCCAACTGCCTCTGGGAATGGTCACGGCTTCTTGCTGATTTGTCATCCCTGTGGGTTGAACAGGATCTCACAGTGCAGCCCAGGCTGGCCTAGAGCTCATGCAATCCAGATTACAAGCCTGAGCTACACCTGGCTTCCCACATGTCATCTTTGTTTTCATTTCATTTATTTCATTGCACTTCATTTGAGAGAGGCAAATAGAGAGAGAGAGTATAGGCACGCCAGGGCCTCCAGCCATTGCAAACTCACTCCAGATGCATCTGCTACCTTGTACATCTGGCTCTACGTGGGTACTTGGGAATCGAACCTGGGTCCTTTGGCTTTGCAGGCAAGTGTCTTAACTGTTAAGCCATCTCTTCAGCCCCTCATCTATATTTCCTTTCTTTCTTTCTTTCTTTCTTTCTTTTTTTTTTTTTTTTTTTTTTTTTTTTTTGAGTCAGGGACTTACTTTGTAGCCCAGGCAGTCCTGAATTCACTATGTAGCCCAGGCTAACCATGAACTTGCAGCAGGCCTCCTGCCTCAGCCTCTTTACCACTAAGCCACACCCCAGCCCCACACTGTGGATTCTAGGCAGGAGCTCTACCACTGAGCCACTCACCCAGCCCCTTGCTGTGGATTCTAGCATGCTGCCAGCCCTCTTTTTGCTTATTTTGAGACATAGTTTCACCCAGTTGTCAAGGCTGGAACCTCTGGAACACCCCTCCTCAACCTTTTATTATTATTATTATTATTTTGCTTTTTTGAGGTAGGGTCTCACTCTAGCCCAGGCTGACCTGGAATTCACTATGTAGTCTCAGGGTGGCCTCGAACTCATGATGATCCTCCTACCTCTGCCTCCCAAGTGCTGGGATTAAAAGTATGCACCACCACACCCTGCCTAAACTGAATTTTAGAATACTTTTTTGTTTTTGTTTTGTTTTTCAAGGTAGGGTCTCACTCTGGTCCAGGCTGACCTGGAATTCACTCTGTAGTCTCAGGGTGGCCTCAAACTCACGGTGATCCTCTTACCTCTGCCTCCTGAGTGCTGGGATTAAAGGCGTGCGCCACCATGCCCGGCTCTTAGAATACTTTTATTTTTTAAATTTTTATTTATTTATTAGAGAGAGAGAGAATAGACACACCCAGGCCTCCTGACACTGCAAACAAACTCCAAGTCCCCACCATGTGCATCTGGCTTATGTGGGTGCTGAGGAATTGAACCTGGGTCCTTGGGCTTTGAAGGCAAGTGCCTTAACCACTAAGCAATCTCTCTAGCCCTTTTTCCATTTTTAAATATTTTATTTATTTGAGAGAGAGAGAGGGAGAGAATGGGCATGCCAGGGCCTCTAGTCTCTGCAATCAAACTCCAGATGCATGTGCCGCTTTGTGCATCTGCTTTTACATGGGTACTGGGGAATTGAACCCAGGTCCTTAGGCTTTGCAGGCAAGCACCTTAACTGCTAAGCCCCTTAGAATACTTTTAGATCTAAGAAGTTGCACAGTTCCCACATGCTTGACCTGCCTGCCCTCCTGTCCCATTTCCTGTGGCTAACAGCTTATATTTGTATGTAGGTCATAGTGAACCAATATTAATACATTATTATCTTTTTTAATTATTTGAGAGAGAGATAAAAAAGGCAGAGACAGAGGCAATGGGCACATCAGGGCCTTTAGCCACTGCAAACAAACGCCAGATGTGTGGGTCCCCTTGTGTGCATGTGCAACATTGTGCGCTTGCATCACTAAACATCTGGCTTATGTGGGACCTGGAGATTTACACATGAGTTCTTAGGCTTCACAGGCAAGCACCTTAACCACTGAGCAATCTCTCCAGCCCTAAATTATTATTACTTAGAAAAAAAGACTTTCTAAAAAGGAGAAAGAAACAGCAGACGCGCTGAGTAGTCGTGTAAACAGGCACATGGGTGTGGCATCTGTAGAAAGCACACGCAGCTTCTTGCTGGGTTTCACTGCTGCCAACACCCTGGGTACCTTCCAGAACCATTCTGGGGAGATGCAGAAGAAAAAGGTATGGAAACACCATCTTTCAGCCCTTAGCTGCAGGTGGCAGCTCACTGGGCTTCCTCTCACCTGACCATTTTGGAGAGAGCCCCACATCTATACCCTAAGGCCCCAGAAGAACCGCCCTCGAATTTGCCTACACGTCCTTTCCAGTCTTTTTGTTTGTTTGTTTTGGGGTATTTGTGGTGGGGGGAGGAAACACAAGGTCTGGCTGGGAACTTTGGGCAATCATGCCTCAGCCTCTCCAGTGCTGGGATTACAGACATGCACCACCATGCCCGGCTTCATGTGCCGTCTTGAGGCTTCCACATGGTGAACACCTGGAAAGCTACAGGCCTGTGACCCACAGCTGCCTGCAAAGGCCTTGTTTTCTTCTGTGGCGAGCCTCTAACCCATGCAGTACCTCTGTGTAGTCTGAGAAGAATCTTCTACCCTCAATCTGAAAATGTTCCTTAGGGGCATTCAAGACAGGTGTTGCAGTTCATGCCTGTAATCCCAGCACTATAATGGCTAAGGCAGGATTGACACAAGTTCCCTGACCAGCCAGTGCTACATAGCAAACAAAAGAAACAAACCGGGCTGGAGAAATGGCTCAGTAGGTAAGGCACTTGCCTGTAAAGCCTAATGACCCAAGTTCAGTTCCCCAATTCCCACATTAAAGCCAGATGCACAAAGTGGCACATTCATCTGGAGTCCATTTGCAGAGGCTGGAGCTCCTGGCATTCCCAATCACTCTGTCCAATCACTCTGTCTGTCTGTCTTCTATCTCTGCTTGTAAATTAATGAATAAAAGTATTTTTTAAAGGGGGCCTGGGGAAATGGCTTAGAGGTTAAGGCGTTTGCCTGTGAAGCCTAAGGACCCTGGTTCAATTCCCCAGGACCCACATAAGCCAGATGCACAAGGGGGTGCATGCATCTGGAATTCATTTGCAGTAGCTGGAGGCCCTGGCATGCCCATTCTCTCTTTCTCTCTACCTGCCTCTTCCTCTCTCTTTCTCAAATAAATAAATTAAATTAAATATTAAAAAAAAGACAGGTCAGCCTGGGCTAGAGTGAGACCCTACCTCGAAAAAAAAAGGAAGAAAAATAAATTAATTAAATAAAAATTAAAATTAAAGAAAGAAAGAAAGAAAGAAAGAAAGAAAGAAAGAAGGAAGCTGGGTCTGGTGGCGCATGCCTTTAATCCCAGCACTTGGGAGGCAGAGGTAGGAGGATCACTATAAATTCGAGGCCAGCCTGAGACTGCATAGTGAGTTCCAGGTCAGCCTCAGCTAGAGAAAAACACTACCTCAAAGGAAAAAAAAATACTGAAACAGGGACTAGGGAGATGGTGCAGTTCATAAAGTGCTTGCTCTGCAAACATGAGAACTGAAATTCAGTCCTAGAACCCACATGAGTAAATGTGCCAGGTATGGTGGCACACACCTGGAATCCCAACGCTGGGGACACAGAGACAGGAGCAACCCTTAGGGTTGGCTGACCAGCCAATTTAGCCTACTTGGTGAGTTCTAGGCCAATGAGAGACTAAAAAAAGTGGAAAGCATTCCTGCAGATGACATGCAGGGTTGTCCTCTGGCCTTCAGATGCAAGCACGTGAGCACACGCACACACACACACACACACACACACACACACACACACAAAAGAAAACTAAAACAACAGGGGCCTGGTGAGATGGCTCAGCTGATAATACTGCTTGCTGCACAAGTTTGGGTACGTGAGTTCAATCCCCAACACCCGCACAAAAACAGAATCTGGGGACTGGAGAGATGGTTTAGTGGTTAAAGTGCTTGTCTACAAAGCCTCACGACCTAGGTTCAAGTCCCCTGTACCCACTTAAGCCAGATGCACAAGGTGGCACATGCAACTAGAGTTTGTTTGCAGTGAATAGAGGCCCTGGTATGCCCATTCTCATTTCTCTCTCTCTCTCTCTCTCTTTCTTTCTGCCAGCAAATAAATAAAAATTAAAAAAATAATAAAACATGCCTGGCTTATGGTGCATGCCTTTAATCCCAGCAAATGGGAGGCAGAAGTAGGAAGATGGCTATGAGTTTGAGGCCAGCCTGAGACTACATAGTGAATTCCAGATCAGCCTGAGCTAGAGTGAGACCCTATCTTGAAAAACCAAAAATAAATAAACAAACAAACAAACAAAACAAAACAAAACGATCTAAGTGCTCCAACACTGAAGTGGGCAGAGGCAGGGGGATCACTGGGGCTCATGATGAGCTTTGAATTCAGCGCGAGAGACTGTCAGGAAAATAAGATGGAAGAGAGATACAAGAGGACCCTGGAAGTTCTCTTCAGGCACAGAGGTGGTGCACATCTGCTGTACACACATGAATATGCTGCATGTACATACACACGCACACCAAAAGTCACTAAAACAACAGAATTCAAATCTATATTTGTCACAGCATAGACAGACCTTGAACGTTCCCTCTCGCAGTGCACCACCTGCCCAGCTGCACGTAGCAGCCACGCTGCAGGCAGACACCTGAGGCTCTCTTCTTCCCTCTTGCTTGCCGTAGACCTACTCTGGCCTTTTCTGCGTGGTCATCAACCCATACAAGCAACTGCCCATCTACACAGAGGCCATTGTGGAGATGTACCGGGGCAAGAAGCGCCACGAGGTACCACCCCATGTATACGCAGTGACTGAGGGTGCCTACCGAAGCATGCTCCAGGGTGAGTGTGTGTCTGGGCTTCAGGCCAGGGAGCCAGCTCCTCAGGGGAGCCTGTTTGGGTATTTTCTGGATGCCCCTAGGAACTAGGGTCAGGTTGGATGACAGATTGGGGATTTGAGAAACTGCAACGTTTGGGGGAGGGGGCAGGTCTGATGTGAATACATTGGAAGGTAGGGAGGCTCTAGATCTTCTTAAATGAGCCTTTTCTGTCTAACTCTGTGTCATGCCTTCTCTGAGCAGTATTGCTGGCAAAGCAATTGGTACCAAGCTGTTACAGAAGTTTCGCTGAGAGACACTGTCCAATTATTTGAGACCCAGCAAGTGGTATACTTCTGCCTGTGACAGAGCACACTGATAATGCATCTATTTCACAGTAGACATTCCTTTCTGGAGGTTGGGGAGATGACGCAGTCAGTAAAGTAGGCACAAGGACCAGAGTTCAAGCCTCACAACCCATGTAAAAATGAAAAGCCTGGCATGCTGGTACATGTCCATAAACCCAGCACTGGGTGTTGGGAGAGGGGTGGAGACAGGTCCCTGACCTGAAGCTCCCTGGCCAACCAGTGGAGCCTGCGTGGCTAGCTGCAGGCCAGGGAGAGACCCTATCTCAAAAAGAAGGGGTCCTCGCCTGAGCGTGGTGGTGCACACCTTTAATCTCAGCACTTGGGAGGCAGAGGGAGTAGGATTGCTGTGAGTTTTTAGAATATTTTATTTGTTTGAAAGGAGGGAGAGAGAGAATAGGTGCACCAGGGCCTCTAGCCACATCAAACAACCTTCAGATACATGCATCACTTTATGCATCTGGCTTTACGTGGGTACTGAGGAACTGATCCCAGGTCATTAAGCATTGCATGCAAGTGCCTTAACCGCTGAGCCATATCTCCATCTTGTATTTTATATATTTTAAATGATTGTATTAGTTTCTTTGTAAACATAGAGACAGAGAGAGAATGGGTGCACCAGGGCCTCTAGCCACTGCAAATGGACTCCAGATGTGTGTGCCACTTGCTTGGAATGTAGTTTCAACACAATCCTTGGGCTGTGAGCACCGTCCCGTGAGACGGGGGCCGTGTGTGAGCACCGTCCCGTGAGACGGGGACAGTGTGAGAGGGGGCCGTGTGGGAGCACTGTCCCATGAGACACGGGCCGTGTGTGAGCACCGTCCCGTGAGACGGGGGCCGTGTGTGAGCACCGTCCCATGAGACGGGGACAGTGTGAGAGGGGGCCGTGTGGGAGCACCGTCCCGTGAGACGGGGACAGTGTGAGAGGGGGCCGTGTGGGAGCACTGTCCCATGAGACACGGGCCGTGTGTGAGCACCGTCCCGTGAGACGGGGGCCGTGTGTGAGCACCGTCCCGTGAGACGGGGGCCGTGTGTGAGCACCGTCCCGTGAGACGGGGGCCGTGTGTGAGCACCGTCCCGTGAGACGGGGGCCGTGTGTGAGTACCATCCTGTGAGACAGATGATGTGTTTCACTCCATCTTTCAGATGGGGAAATGGAGGCACAGAGCAGTATACAAGAGAGTGCCTCAAAGTCACACAGAGAGGAGCCTGGGTCTCAAATATGGTCTGTGGTGCCCACTGGGCTCATTTTCATGGGTTACATAAAAGCACCTTAAGTGGATATTGTACATTGTACAACTTGACCTTCTGTACACAGCAACCTTATGTTGTCACCACTCTACAGGGCCTTCACTCCATGACAATATAAAATCTGTATAAAATTCACCAGTAGGGACTGTTTGACCCCAAAGCAGAATCCTAACTCCAAATTCCTACTGAAGTGGCTTAATGCTACCACAGGCCTTCTATACTGCTTAAAATGATCTAGAATGAGCCAGGCATGGCTGTGCAGGCCTTTAATACCAGGACTCTGGAGGCAGGGGTAGGAGGATCACCTTGAGTTTGAGGCCAGCCTGAGACTACATAGTGAGTTCCAGTTCAGCCTGGGCTAGAGTGAGACCCTACCTCGAAAATAACATACAAGGGTGGGAGAGATGGCTAAGCAGTTAAGGCACTTGCCTGCAAGGACAAAAGATGCATGTTCAATTCCCCAGTACCCTCATAAAGCCAGATGCACAAGGTGACACTGTCACCTCCCCAGCCTCACCAGCCTTTTTTTAGTCCCCGGATGCCCACGTTCGGGCCTCTTCCTTGGCTGTGTGCAAGCTGTCACCTCTTCTGAGAAGGCTTTTTGGCCTCGCCATCCCGGTCACTTCTCATGGCCCCAGGTTTTCTCAATGATGGCACTATGAGGGATATGGCATAGGCCCAGGGCGGGTGGTAAGGGGGATGACTTCTATCAAGGCTGACCCCTGGTGTGCAGGACCTCTGCCATCCACAGCAAGACACCATGCACATGATAGAGACTCAGCTTGTGGTTATCCGATGAAGTAAAATGTATTTAGTTGGGGTTCATGGTCTCCACATTACAAGTGAGGAAATCAAGGCTGAGAGAGGGACCACTGACTTCCCCAGGGTCACACAGGCAGCAAGCAGGTTAGCCACAGGGGAGTTTTAGGACTCAGGCGGGTGGAGCATCCAACTCAGTGACTTCGGTTCTGCCCCTGAATGACTTTGAGAAGTGGAAGGGGCCATGAGCCAGAGACCTTCTAGGTGACATGTACCTCCCTCTGTCTCCTGCAGATCGCGAGGATCAATCCATTCTCTGCACGTGAGTCCTCCTGAAGCTTTTCCGTGGCAGTGGGTCCCTGTGGCCCAGCATCAGTGGACATGTCTGTCTCATGAGTGAATCTCCTTGTAAATGGGTGAGGTTGGGGATGCCTGGTCCCCAGGCTCACCCTGCCTAATCTTGCTCCCCACAGCGGGGAGTCTGGAGCCGGGAAGACGGAGAACACCAAGAAGGTCATCCAGTATCTGGCCCACGTGGCATCATCACCCAAGGGCAGGAAGGAGCCCGGTGTCCCCGTAAGCCACCCAGCCTTGGGACACTCTAAGCCTGTCACCAGCAGTAACCCTTATCTTGGGCTCTGTCCCCCACCTGTGGTTAGTGCAGGGTGGTCCTCCTGGCTGCTTCTGCCACCTGAGCACCTACTGTGTGCCCATGATGGCACCAGGAGCAGAGGCAGTTTGGGACAAGGATGCAAGAGCCAAATTTTAGCCTTGTTGGCTCTGGAATGTGCCAGGCAGGCAATAGGTGCCCCGTTTCCTGAGGCCTGGTTTTCAGTAATGCCAGTGGCCACGTTCAGAGGGCTATACCCGTTCTGAGCACTTGGCTCCCATTAGGTCACCTAGCTCTGTGGAGAGAAGCCACAGTAGAGTTGAAAAGCCCCAGAAACCACAGGTGGATGAGTCCCCGAGGCCACGCCCCCAGGGAGGGGTACAGTGTGGACCCCCAGGCCACCCCAACCACACTCTATGGCCCCAACCCCTCTGCCCCAACCCTGCCCTGCCCAAGGCCATCATCAGTTCACCCACGTGTCTGTCCACGTTCCATGTGCTGTGTCCCGGTCCGTGTCTCGTGTCCTGTGACTACCTCAGACCTCCGTCAGCACCATGTCTTATGTGAGTAGCAGAGAATCCCCTCATCTGGTCAACCCCACCCCCACCCCGTCACGTGTGGTCACCCAGGCCACAGTCATCTGGGAGACAGGGCCTGAGTAATAGCACACCAGCCAGCCAGGGACCCATACTGTCACTGTTGGCAGTCTTACTGTGTGCATGCCAGACTCTTGCTGCCATCTATCTCAGTCCTACTGTGTGTATGAAGTGAGGGCTGACACTGCTATCATGCACAGCCCTACTCTGTGCATATAGGCATTGTGCTGCTGTTACAGCAGTCCTACTATGAGTACACACCAGCCTCCCCACACTCATGGCAGCCATACTATGTGCATGAAGCCAAAGCCTCTGCCACCATATGTGATTCCTTTACTGTGTGCACAGATCCAGGATCCATACTGCTCTTTAGTGAGATCCTACTGTGTGCATGCAGCCAGGCCCTCCAGTTGGTGGAAGCTCTACTGTGTACATTGCACAGGCTCCATGCTGCTATTTAGCATAGTCTTACTATGTGCATGCAGCCCCTACCTTTCATGGCTACCCTATTGTGTGCATAAATCCAGGGTCTCCACTACCACTCATGGCAATCCCCTACTGTGTGCACATGCCCCGGCTCCAGGCTTCTCTTTGGTGTAGTTCTACTGTATGCACATAGTCAGGGAATCCACTGCCATCTATAGCAGCCCTTCATTGTACACAAAACCAAGATCCCACTCATCACTCATGTAAACCCTACTATGTGCACATGCCCAGGCTCCATGTTGCTATTTAGTGCAGTCGTACTTTGTACGTGCAGGGTGGATCCCACGACCATCCATGGAAGCCATATTGTGCGCACTAAGTCACAATCTCCCCATCTCTCATGACAGCCCTACTGTGTGTATACACCAGGCCATGAGTTGCTATTTACTGCAGTCATACTGTGTGCACAGAGACCCCCCACCATCATCCACAACAATGCTACTGTGTACATCTATCCAGGCTCCATCCTACTATGCTCGTATGCCTTGGGCCTGTGCCACCCCTGTGTGTGCAGAAAGGTCCTGTCATGCTACAGCCAGTGCTGCTTCTACTCATGTGAGCAGCTGGAGCCCAGGCCCAGGCCTTCAGAGGACTAGGAATGCTGCCCGCAGAGCTGGGGAACTGGGCTCACAGGCAGAGTTCTTGTGTGCCAAGCCATGAGCTCTCACTGTACACAAATGTGTTTTGAGTTTTTGGCTTTTTTTTTTTTTTTTTTGCAGTTGGGTCTCTCTAGCCCAGACTGATGTGGAACTCACTCTTTAGTCCCAGGCTAGCCTCAAACTTATGGTGATCCTCCTACTTCTGCTTCCCTGAGTGCTGGAATTAAAGGTGTATGCCACTATGCCCCATACCCAGCTGTACTTTTTTTTTTTTTTTTGTTTTTCGAGATAGGGTTTCCCTCTAGCCGAGGCTGATCTGGAATTCACTATGTAGTCTCAGGCTGACCTGGAACTCACAGTAATCCTTCTACCCTTGCCTCCTGAGTGCTGAGATTAAAGGCATGCACCACCACGCCCAGCTGCACATAACTGTCCTGTAATGATCCTCCTGCCTCACCCTCCTGAATGCTGGGATGATGGGTGTGTGCCACCATGCCTGGCTGCACGTCTCTCCCACCCTCATTCAAAAAAGCCACCCCCCAGCAGATGTAGACTTGAGAGAAGACACATGCATGCTGCCATTTATTGAGCACCTACTGTGTGCCTGGCTCTGAGACTGAAGGAGCTGGAAATCTAGAGTAAGGTCCCTAGCATCATGCAGCCTGGTAGAGAAGAAACCTGGCGTTTATTAAGTGCCTACTGTGCATCAGATAGTTTAAAACACGTTATATGGATGGTACAGGTTCTTCCCGTAACTGAAAAGTCTACAAATTGATGCATGAGTACATACACCCTGTAACACACACAAAACCAACACAGGGAAGCTAGTCTTTCCTTCTCTTGGAGTGGCTTACACTGTTGACAGTCTTCTGTGTACCTTGCAGAACTTTATCCATATGTTTACCAACATTTATTTATCTATTGAAATAGCAGTGTTGTTTTGTGGCATTTGTTTTCTTAACTTTCTTTCTTTTTTTTTTTTTTTTTTTTTTTTTTTGAGGCAGGGTCTCACTCGAACCCAGCCTGATCTGGAACTCACTCATTTAGCCCAGGAGCCTTGCTAATGCTGGGGATAAAGGCATGTGCCCCCATGCCCAGCCTTAATTTGTTTTTTTTTTTAATTATTTATTTATTTATGTAGAGAGAATGGGCTCCCCAGGGCTTATATCCACTGCAAGTGAACTCCAGACACATGTGCCACCCTGTGCATCTGGCTTACATGGGTACTGGGAAGTTGAACCTGAGTCCTTGGGCTTCACAGGCAAATGCCTTAACTGCTAAGCCATCTCTACAGCCTCTTAATTTGTTTGTAATTAATAGGATCACAACTTGTTTTGCAGGGTGTTTTTTTTTTTTTCCTTGCTTGTTTGGCTTTGTTTTGCTCCTACTCAACAATCCTCTTGGAGACATTTCTTTGTTCTCAGAATAGATGGACAGGCAGGCTCCACCCCCACATGAAGGCCCAACAGAGGAGGCCAGCTGTTCAGGGCCACCTCCTCCCCTTTCTCATCCATGCACCATCTCTCTCGGCCTGCAGGGGGAGCTGGAGCGGCAGCTTCTTCAGGCCAACCCCATCCTGGAGGCCTTTGGTAATGCCAAGACAGTGAAGAATGATAACTCCTCCAGATTCGTGAGTGCTGGGACTGCAGCGGAGTGAGGAAGGGGGGTGTGGAGGCCGGGGGGATGAGTGTGAACCTCTGGACTGAGGAAAGGGGGCTGGGATCTGAGGGAGAAGGGCCAGGGCCTTAAACCACTGTGTCTGACTGAGAGTCAAGGACCTACACTTCAGGCTTCTGAGATGTGAGAGCAACTCCTTGGATTCCCAGGGAGGCCCTGACTGGGGTCTGTCTGTTCATGGAGGATTCAGGTAGAGGGAGACAGGAAGCAGAGGCACCCGTGCTGGAGGGCTGCGGAGTGGGTATGGGAAAACTCTGGGCTGTAAACTGGAAGAGATCCTTCACCTAAAGCCCCTCTATCATCCCTACAGGGCAAATTCATCCGTATCAACTTCGATGTGGCAGGCTACATCGTTGGCGCCAACATTGAGACCTGTATCCTGTCATCCTGTGGGGTTCCTAGGAAGTCTGGGGCAGCAGCTAGGGGTGGTGCTCACTCAGGAAATGACTCCTGTGTGAGTGTGAACGGATTCTACCATGATTCCCTGATGGGGTCCCGTGTATTTAGGCCCTCTGTGGGGTACTGGATTGCAACCCCTGTGCTCATCCATGTTGACTGACACTTAAGAGAATTCACAGAAGAAATTTACCTGGGGTCAAACTCTCAGCCAAGATTTCATACAGTGCAGGGACCCAGTGCAGAGCCTAGGCCAAAGAAGCTGGGCACAGGCTTCCAAAATGTCCCCTCCATGGAGACACGTAGAATGTGCTTAACTCTCAGTGATGAGGTGTGACCCCACGAGGAAGATGTCCATCAGGGAAGCTTGCCAGAGTCTCGGGGCCTGGGTTGTTATGGGAGCTGGTCATGTGGCCCCTCTTCTTTCTGTGCACCCAACGTAATACGCCCGGAAGCACAGCGTGAACCACATCCACACAGGATGCAGTGAGTCATGACTGTCATCCCAGTATGTAGAGGGATTGCAGGATAGAAGCCAGCCTGGGGACAGAGTGGGGCTGTCTCAGAGAGATGGTTCAGCAGTTAAGGCACCAGCCCATCAAGCCTAATGTCCAGAGTTCAATTCCCCAGTACCAACCTAAAGCCAGATGCACAAAGTGGCGCACGCATCTGGAGTTCGTTTGCACTGGCTAGAGGCCCTGGCATGCACATTCATTCATATTCTATCTCCCTTGTCTCTTTCTCTCCAGGTGTGTGGCACATGCCTCTAATCCCAGCACTTGGGAGGCAGAGGCAGGAGCATCACTGTGAGTTTGAGGCTAACCTGATACTACATAGAGAATTCCAGGTCAGCCTGGACTAGAGTGAAACCCTATCTCAAAAAAACAAAAAAAAAAAAGAAAGAAAAGAAAAGAAAGGGGGAGGGAAGAAAGGAAGGAAAATAACGAGAAAAGGAGGAGGATAAAATACAATAGAAGTTCAGAGATGATACCTCCCATATCTAGTTGGGTAAACTGAGGCTAGGAGAGTGCTAATGACAGGTTGTCTGCTCACTTAGGAAGTGGGAGTTTCCGTGTGTCCCATGCAGGATAGGGGTTGTCTTCCTGCGCAGTAGTTCATGAGGACTGTTACTTATGTTCTTATTATTATCATTATTTATTTATTTATTTATTTTGGTTTGTCGAGGTAGGGTCTTACTCTAGCCAAGACTTACCTGGAATTCACTATGTAGTCTCAGGGTAGCCTTGAACTCATGGCGATCGTCCTTCCTCTGCCTCCTAAGTGCTGGAATTAAAGGAGTGTGCCACCATGCCCAGTTCTTTTTTTTTTTTTTTTTTTTTTTTTTTTGGAGTCAGAGAGAGAAAGAGAGATAATGGGCACACCAGCAGCCTCTTAGCCGCTTGTGGGCAAGTGTGGCATTGCACCCTTGCGTCACTGCGTCTGGCTAAACATGGGACCTGGAGAATTGAACAGGCGTTCTTACACTTAGGAGGCAGGCACCTTAACCCCTAAGCCATCTCTTCAGCCCCCAGTTCTTTTTTTTTTTTAAGACAAGGTATTGTGTAGTCCAGGCTGGCCTTAAACTCACTATGTAGCTAAGGATTGTCTTGAACTCCTGATCCTCCTGCCTCCCCCTCAGGAGTGCTGAGATTACAGGTACCACCATACCCTGACCCTTTTTTTTTTAAAGTCTCACACTGTAGACCAGGCTGACCTCGAACTCACAGCCATCTTTCTGCCCCGCCCTCTGCCCGCCCACACCCACCCTGTGCTAGGATTGCAGTGCCAGGATTACAGCGTGAAGATTGCAGCCCTAGAATTGTAGCATGAGGATTGCAGTGCCAGGACTGCAGCCCTAGGATTACAGCACCAGGATTGCAGCAGCTAGGATTGCAGTGCCAAGATTTCAGGCAGCTGCTTGGCTCCTTGACTGTCATCCCTGCAGATTTGCTAGAGAAATCAAGGGCCATCCGCCAGGCAAAAGATGAATGCAGTTTCCACATCTTCTACCAGCTGTTAGGGGGTGCTGGGGAACAGCTCAAAGGTATGCCTCCCCTCTACATACTGCCCTTCCCTGGGGAGCCACATGGGGGGCAGAGGTCCTCGCTGTACCTCTGGGCCCTGGGTAGGAGGGAAGTTGGAGTAGCCCAGCAGAGCTTCATGGCCCTGCACTTTCTGTGTAATGTGTCCTCTGCCAGCTTCCCAGTGTCCTGTGTCCCCTCTGCTTCCAGCTCCTTCCTGAATGTCTCCTCCTTGCTGTCCTGGCCGTGTGGCTCCTGCTTCTTCCGGCTCCTGGCCCACAGCTGCTCTGCTCCTGTGCCCTTAGCTCAAGGCTTCTGCTGGCTCAGCTCTGGGTGACTCTGTCTGTGATGGCCTCGGCTGCTCTGCGCTTCTTTTGACCCATTGTGAGCTGCCTCTCTGCTCCTGCCACCTGCCAGCTGCTATGACTCTTGCCAGGAAGACATCTGCAGCCTGGACCCCATCCTGTGCTGGGGTCCCCTGTCCCCTGCTGCTGACCTTCCAGCTTCTCTTATCTACTGTGGGTCTTTTTTTTTCTTCTTCTTCTTCTTGTTTTGAGATAAGATCTCACTATAAAGCCAGGATGGCCTGGAACTCTCTCTGCATCCCTCCTGCCTCAGCCTCCCCCAAGTGCTGAGCTCCTGCCCAGAGCTTGCGTTTCCTCCTACTTCCTGCTTCATTCAGCCCCTTGACAAGTGCCCACCCTGTGGCTACTGCAAGCATGTGTCCCCAGGTGATGGCCTCTGCCATCCCAGGGCCTCTGCTAACTTGAGTCCCCTCAGTTTGGTGGCATCTGTTCCAGATGTCTGCTCTTCACAGTTGTTTGACAGTGGGCTACAAACCCTCTCCAGCTGACCCTCCCCACAAACCCCAGGATAGCAGGCCCATCACCCATGTGATGACAGGCCCAGGGCTTATTCTGGGGTCACCATGGGTGCATCTGACTCCATGATGACAGGCCCAGGGCTCATTCTGGGGTCACCATGGGTGCATCTGACCTCAGGCCTTCTGCTTCCACCACAGCTGATCTGCTCCTGGAACCCTGCTCCCACTACCGCTTCCTTACCAATGGGCCCTCGTCCTCCCCGGGCCAAGAACGAGAACTGTTTCAGGAGACGCTGGAGTCCCTACGGGTGCTAGGATTCGTCCCCGAGGAGATCACATGTGAGTGAGCCTGGTCAAGGCCCGGGCTTATGTGTTCGAGCATTTATTGAGCACCTTCTGTGTGCAGGCACGGGAGGCACTGCAGGGAAGGACATGGGCAGATATCCCTGTCTTGGGGTAACTGAGGAAGTAAGAACCATGAACCTGGTAGAATGTGCTGAGCATATGTAGAGAAACTGAGCAGGGAGCCAGGCATAGTGGCGCACGCCTTTAATCCTAGCACTCGGGAGGCAGAGGTAGGAGGATCTCTGTGAGTTCGAGGCCACCCTGAGACTACATAGTGAATTCCAGATCAGCCTGGGCTAGAGTGAGACCCTACCTCGAAAAACTAAAAGAAAAGAGAAAAGAAAAGAAAAGAAAAGAAAAGAAAAGAAAAGAAAAGAAAAGAAAAGAAAAGAAAGAAAAGAGGCTGAGCAGGGGTGGGGAATGGGGGACAGCCTCATGCAGGGATCAGGGAAGGATGGTTAGAGACCCAGGGGTTTGGACAAAGGTCTAGGGCATGTGAAGAGGTCAGCACCAGTGATATCCAGAAGAACAATCCTGGCAGAGGGAACAGCCTGTGCAAAGGCCCTGGGGCAGAAAATGCATGGCATTTAAGGAAAATGGGGAATAGATTTGATCTTCCTTGGAGCTCATTTGGCATTCTGCACAGGTGTTTCTCTGTCAAGATCCCATATATTCATTTATCCATTAATTGATTTTTTAAATTAAAAAAAAAATTTATTAGCCAGGCGTGGTGGCGCACGCCTTTAATCCCAGCACTCGGGAGGCAGAGGTAGGAGGATCGCCGAGAGTTCGAGGCCACCCTGAGACTACATAGTTAATTCCAGGTCAGCCTGGGCCAGAGTGAGACCCTACCTCGAAAAACCAAAAAAAAAAAAAATTTATTTATTCACAAACAGAGAGAGAGGAGAGAATGAAAATATGGGCATGCCACCGCAAACGAACTCCAGATGCATGCACCACTTTGTGCATCTGGCTTTCATGGAAACTGAGGAATCAAACTTGGGTCATTGGGTTTTGCAGGCAAGGACCCTAAGTGCAGAGCAATCTCTCCAGCCCTGGTTGATTGAAACAGGTTCTCTCATATAGCTCAAGCTGGCCTCAGACTCACTATGTAGCCAAGGCTGGTCTTAAATTTCTGATCCTCCTGTCTCTACCTCCTGAATGTTAGGATTACAGATTACAAACATGCACCACTATGCCCAGTTTATGTGGCATTGGAGATCAAATCCAAGGCTTTCTGTATGCTAGGCAAGCACTCCACCCACTGAGGCACATCCCCAGTCCCTTTGCTCTGACCCCGAGGCTGTCCTCAAACTTGCAGCAATCCTCCCACCACAGCTTCGTGAGCGCTGGGATGATGGACTTGAGCCACCACCCCCAGCTAGATCTTAGTCACCTTCAAAGTGGGGTAACATCTCTCTGTTTGCATAGACAGATTCTCTTAATCAGGTTCTCAGAGAGGACCCCAGGTGTGTCTTCAAAGTGGGGTAATGTCTCTCTGTTTGGACAGATGGAGATTTTCTTAATCAGGTTCACAGAGAGAGGACCCCGGCTATGTCTAGGCTGGGCTGGGCCAAACACATGGTCTTATTCTCCTCTGGTTCCTGGTGCTGTTAGAGGCCCCAATACAGAGCCGAACCAGCATTGCTGGGCACAGGGCACCAACTTGGCCATATATCTGCGTACCAGCTGGATTTCCCAACCATGGTTATGTAATTTCCCAGCCTACCTGTCTACCACTGAGCAACTGGCAAAGAAATTATATCCTGCCCACAGTCAGCTCAGCCCTTGACACCCAATGGCTCATGTGACCATCCTGTCACTGGCCTGCTGTGTGTGGTGGGTGCCATCTCTGAGCCTGGCATTTTGAAAAAAAAAAAAGTTTAGACTTTGAACAACCTGTGTGCTTCTATCCTAACCACAGATCCTCCTCAAAATATTGATTATAAACAGGGCATGGTGGTTCACACTTTTAATCCCAGCACTTGGAAGGCAGAGGTAGGAGGAGCACTGTGAGTTTAAGGCCAACCTAGGACTCCAGAGTGAGTTCTAGGTCAGCCTGGGCTAGAGTGAGACCCTACCTTGAAGAAACAAATTAGATTCTGCCTTCCAGAGGTGTATGAAGACCTCTGCCCCATCCTGCCCCGCCTACAAATATTTAATTAATTTATTCATTTTAGTACTGGTTATTATGTCAACATAGGGGCTTCATGCATGCTAGACAAACAGTCTACCCCTGAGTCTACTGCTGACCATGTTCCCAGCCCTCACTGTGGATTCTAGACAGGAGCTCTACCTCTGAGCCACACCCCCAGCCCTCACTGTGGATCCTAGACAGGAGCTCTACCTCTGAGCCACGCCCCCAGCCCTCACTGTGGATTCTAGGCAGGACCTCTACCTCTGAGCCACACCCCTAGCCCTCACTGTGGATCCTAGACAGGAACTCTACCTCTGAGCCACGCCCCCAGCCCTCACTGTGGATTCTAGACAGGAGCTGTACCTCTGAGCCATGTCCCCAGCCCCTCACTGTGGATTCTAGGCAGGAGCTCTACCTCTGAGCCACGCCCCCAACCCCTCACTGTGGATTCTAGGCAGGAGCTCTATTGCTGAGCCATGCCTCCTACTGGTAGGGTTTAAGTATAGAGGCACCTCCTCCCCACCATCCATAAGGTGGCGCCAGTGCCCAGCTCTGTCAAGCAAATTCCTGGGCCTATCCGAACCATGTAGCATTCTGTTGTGGTTTTGCTCAAGTGGCAGATGGGTGGAGTCGTGTGACAGTCTTGTGTGTTTGACTTGCACAGAGTGGGGATGGTCACCTTTGCATAGACTGCTTCTGATGAAAAAAAGAGAAGGTCAGAGAGGACAAGGACCAGTGGTGATGGAACTCATAGCCCACCGTGACCCATTGCCCACCATGACCCATTACCACAGCAGCAGATAGACACCTGCGTGTCACCCATTGGCAGCTGGAGCAGCAGCATTTTGAGGCCTTCGAGGCAGGACCTCTGTCCATCTCCTTCCTTGCTTCGTGTCTTCACCTGCCAGCCTTATACCATACATGCCATTCTGGGGATTTGAGCAGTTAGCAGGACACAGGGAACCAGGCAGCCAGCCCAATGGACAGGACTCTGGAACTTGCAACAATTCTCCTGCTTTGGCCTCTTGAGTGCTGGGTTTACAGGCATGTGCTACCATGTCCAGCCATATTTTATATTTCTTTGCCTCAGTTCTTGATCTTAAAAAAAAAAAAAAAAAGGGACTGTGGTAACCTTTTTCTTTCAAAGCACTTGGATTTGAGGGGACCTGTTAGTCATGGATATCTGTTATTCCTCTTGTTTTTGCTGGCCACTATTCCAGGCAAGGGACACAGCTGAGACCCAAACACACAGTACCATTGACTCTTTAGAGAAAATAGTGGAGTGGGAAAACCTGAGACTCTGGAGCCACAGGACATGGGTTTGAATCCCCACTGTGCCTCCTACCAATCGGGTGCTCTTAACCAGGGATGTCCCCTGGGTGGGCTTCAGTTTCCCATATAGATAATGGAAAGGGTCCCAAACCCTGATTATGGGGCTGCCCACTGAGCCCTCATCACATGGCAGTATGACTGGAACTGGATTGTAAGTTTAATTTAACTTAAATTTGGTCAGTGGCTATCAAAGTAGATGGAGACGCTCCAGAGAGCCACAAGTATGCCTATGTCACCGAAGGAGACATTAAGTCTCTGGTAACTGTTTTGTACTTCCTGCAGACTTAGCTCTCATTCCCAGGCAGGCTGAGCCCAGCCCCCACTCTCCACCCCTGCCTGGTCCCAGAGTACCCCATCGTGCCCTGGCCTGCAAGCCAAGCAACCAAGAATCGGTCCTGGGAGCCTCACGGGAAGCCAGAAAGGCCTCACTTAGACCCTTCCATTCCCTCCCCCATGCCAGGATAGAAATGTCCCTCCTCAAGGGCCCGTCGGCATGCCAGCCCTCTGATCTGTAAACACCTCCGCTCCAAAACGACACTGGAGGTGGCCCCCAGTCACCTGAAAGCCTCTTAGCATTCCTAAGACTTTCAGCTGTCCCTGTCTTTCCAGTTCCCACTCTGAGAGGGCAGAACCAGAGACCAGTAAGCCCAGCCCTTCCTATTGCCCAGCTGTGGTGAGAACAGAGGCCCAGGTATCTACCCAGCATGCCATGGTCACCAGCAATTCTCACCCTTCAGTACTGGGCCCCCATCTATATAACTGACATTGTTTGTTTGTCTGTTTCGATTGAGACAGGGTCAAACTCTAGCCCGAACTAGCCTCAAAGGCAAAGCAAGCAATCCTCTTACCTCAGTCTCCCGAATGCTAGGATGATGGGCCTGCACCACCATGACTGGCTACTAGATGTCATTTATTCGTTCATCTACTGACTCATGGAGTTGGTGGGTGAGACCACTGAGTGCTGTGGGTGATCTGACTGGCAGGAGAGACCCTGGGAACACTGAGTCACAGATCACTTGAAACTGTACCTGTAGGCGGCCAGGCATAGGACGACACCTGCCACCTCAGCACTTTGGAAGCTAAGACAAGACAATTGTGAGTTTGAGAACCCAGCCTGGGCCACAGAGTCAGTCCCTGCATAAACAAGCTGTACCTACAGGGGTTGGTGGCACATACTAGCCTCAGTTGGGCTCGGATATGGTCAATGGAAGGTTAAGGCCACCTCCAGAGGGGACAGCACTTGGCTGAGTCCTGAGAGGGTGGCAGAAGTTCACCAGGTACAGGCTGTGTGGAATGGCATTTATGCTGAAGGAACTTTCTGGGTCAAGTCCTGGAGACAGGAGTGAGTGTGCTGGGAGAGGTGGAAGGAAGCTGGCAGGATGGCTGCATCGAGCAAAGGGTTGGTGGTATAGAAGAGGTGGGAGGGGCCAGACAGGGCACTAGAGGTCCCCATGAGGATTGAGATTCAATCCTACCAAGAGGGAGGACTATGTAAGCTGAAGTTCATTTGTATAGACATTTATAGAGCTCCTATGGTATGCAGAGTGGGGATAGATAAGAAGGTGAGCGAGGAGTGGGTGGTTCCCCTGAGGAATTACAGTACTGATGGAGGCAGGCAGGGAAGAATTAGTATTGGTTTCACAACCTATGTGCCCTGCAGACTTTACCAAGATCTTTGATTTTTTTAAGGTTTTTTTATATATATATATATATGGATAAGGCACTTGCCTGTGAAGCCTAAGTACCCAGGTTCAGTTTCCCAGTTCTCACATAAGCCAGATGCACAAGGTGGTGCATGTGTCTGGATTTTGTTTGCAGTGTCTGGAGGCCCTGACACACCATTCTCTCTATCTACCCCTCTCTCTCAAATAAATAAATAAATAAATAAATAAATAAATAAAACATGAGTTCAAGGCCACCCTGAGGATACAGAGTGAATTACAGGTCAGCCTGGGCTAGAGTGAGACCCTACCTCAAAAAACCAAAAGAGAATAATAAATAAATAAATAAATAAATAAATAAATAGAGGGAAGGAGAGGAGAGAGTAAAATGAAAGGAAAGGAAAAAGGATGAGTGAATGCATGGTCACTCATAGCAGGTGAGGGACCCTCATGCTGTATTTATGCCCAGTCTGCCGTGGCCACTGTGCGGGGGCTTAAAATAGCACTCATGGATTCTCAGTCATGGAGGCCAGAAGGTCAGAGGTACTGTTGACATTCCAGGTGTGTAGCACCACATCGGACAACATCTGATTCCTTTGCGTTTCTGCACATGGGCATGCATATGTATTCAAGTTCAAACTTTATGCCTCAAAGGACAAGGGACCATGCTGAGTTAAAAATGTTGAGTGTTGTGGTGGTGCACACATCTGGAGTTTATTTGCAGTGGCTAGAGGCCCTGGTGTGCCCATTCTCACTCTCTCCCTAAAATAAGTAAATAAATAAAATATTTTTTAAAGGTTGGGCTGGAGAGATGGCTTAACAGTTAAGGCACTTGCTTGCAAGGCCAAAGGACCCAAGTTTGATTCCCCAGGACCCATGTAAAGCCAAATGCACAAGGAGACACATGTATCTGGAATTCATTTTCAGTGGCCCAGGCTCACCCATTTCTCTCTCTCTCTCTCTCTGCCTGTTTCTCTCTCTCAAATAAATAAATAAAAACAAATATCTTGCCGGGCGTGGTGGCGCACGCCTTTAATCCCAGCACTCAGGAGAGCAGAGGTAGGAGGGTTGCCTTGAGTTCAAGGCCACCCTGAGACTACATAGTTAATTCCAGGTCAGCCTGGGCCAGAGTGAGACCCTACCTCGAAAAACCAAAAAAACAAAAACAAAAACAAACCAAATATCTTGGCCAGGCGTGGTAGGGCACACCTTTAATCCCAGCACTTGGGAGGCAGAGGTAAGAGAATCACTGTGAGTCCAAGGCCACCCTGAAACTACATAGTGAATTCCAGGTCAGCCTGGACTAGAGTGAAACCCTACCTCAAAATATATATATTTTAAAAAAAATAGATTGAGTGTTAGAACCAGGTGGCACTGAGTGTCCATTTCATTTCACTGGGTAAATAATGGGAGGTGTGCAGGAAGTTGTATGCTAGCATTGATCCATCATGTTGCCATGGAAATGGCAGATACAAACACAGCCTATTGCATCCTGTCACCACACCACCACTGTTGTGAAAGGTTCTAGAACAGTGGCCAAATTATGAGAAGGTTCTTTGTAAAAACCCTAATAGTCTTTGTTTCCTGAGGTCACACCGTGACCACCCTCCCCTAAAATTAAATGCAAACACTTGTTTGTATTTTTGACATAGGTTCTTGCTGTAGCTCAGACCGATCTGGAACTCACTCTGTAGTCCCAGGCTGGTTTCAAACTCACAATAATCCTCCTACCTCTGCCTTCCCAGTGCTGGGATGAAAGGCATGCACCGCCACGCCCACCTAATAACAATATGTACTTTTTTGTTAAATTTATTTAATTTAATTTATTATTTGAAAGAGAAAGAAAGAGGTAGCTAGAGAAAGAATGAATACACCAGGGCCTCCAGCCACTACAAATAAACTCCAAATGCATGCGCCATTTTGTACATCTGGCCTAATTGGATACTGGAGAATTAAACCTGGGTTCTTATGCTTTGCAGGTAATCGCCTTAATCACTAAGCCATCTCTCCAACCCTTTTAATAACAATATTTCTTTAAAAACATATGCACATAATATTTTGGGGAAGTTGTTTGGTTTGGTTTGGTTTTTTTGAAGCAGGGTCTCACTCTAGCCCAGGCTGACCTGGAACTCATGCTGTAGCACAGGCTGACTTCAAATGCAGGGCAGGTCTCCTGGGATTACAGGTGTGAGCCACTTCTCCCAGCTGTGCAAAACATTTCTGTGTTGACACGTAAAACAGCTGCAAATGAGTTCCAGAAAGTTACAGAACATTGTTTCCTGAGTTGAAGTTTTACAGGCGGCCCCCAACACTTAGACAATGCCTAAAATGGGACACCAGGGGGCAGCACAACCCGCTTACAACACAACACACCCAGGAAAGCCTGAACAGCCCCTTTCAGTATTTGCAAATTCACTGACTTCCTAGATTTATCTGAAACCAAAAAAAAAAAAAAACCTGCTGTAATCACAGTCCCCAGGTCCGGAGCTTGCTACCTTACCAGACAAACTAGGAGATAGTAACTGGGGAAGGAGAATAGTTTTGGCCAGAACTGGAGACAGAATTCTTAGTTTCTCTCCATCTTTTCTGTAGCAGTGCTACAGTCTTCTAGAAACTACGAAATAAAGCCAGGAAAGCCGGGCGTGGTAGCATACGCCTTTGGGAGGCAGAGGTAGAAGGATTGCTGTGAGTTCAAGGCCAGCCTTGAGACTACATAGTGAATTCCAGGTCAGCTTGGGCTAGAGAGAGACCCTACCTCGGAAAGAGAAAAAAAAAAAAAGAAGAAGAAGAAGCAGAAGAAATGTCAGGAAATTTGAATATGTAAATATAACTGTGAGACAGGCATCATAACTTTTGGGGGGAGGGAGCCCCCTTTGGGTACAAGGGCTTTGGGGTATTCATCCCCATCAAAGAATTTTCTAGAGAAATGTAAATTCTTTTGTTTGTTTCTGAGACAGGGTCTCACTCTGTAGCCCAGGCTGTCCTGAACTCACTGCGTCCTGGCAAATTCCAGTTAGGAACAGAATTTGGCCCCAAAACCATTCAAACAAGGTCCAGGAAGGTGGCACTCTGCCATCTTGTTTCCACTAACACTCTGGAAACCATTGTCCTCGCCAGGGTACATTGAGTGCCAGTCTACATGTTTGTCCATTCTTGTTGGATGGCGTCACTGTCTGAATTGTCAGTGCTAAAGTGCCACCTAGTGTTAATCAGCTTCTCCTTGTGTGGAGAAAATGTCTGACCTAAATTGGTTTAAGGGAGAGGGGGTTGATTTGTGGTTACAGATCCAGCCCATCATGGTGGGGAAGGCTTGGAGGCAGGAGCTCGAGGGAGCTGGTCACATTCAGTCCACAGTGAGGAGGAAGCAGAGCGATGAATACTGCTTTCTCCTTTTTTAAAAAATTATTTATTTATTTGAGAGAGAGAGAGAGAGGCAGAGAAAGAGGTAGCTAGAGAGAAATGGGTGTGCCAGAGCCTCTAGAACTGCAAACAAACTCCAGACGCATGCACCACCTTGTGCATCTGGCTTACGTGGGTCCTGGGGAACTGAACCTGAGTCCTTCGGCTTTGCAGGCAAACGCCTTAACCACTAAGCCATCTCTCCAGCCCCTGTTTTCTCCTTTTTATACAGTCCAGGACCCCACCCAGGGAATGGTGTCACCCACAGCTCAGGTTTGTCTTCCCACCTTCAAGCACCTACTCAAGATTATCCTTCGGGCTGAAGAGATGGCTTAGCGGTTAAGGCGCCTGCCTCCTAAGCCTAAGAACCCAGTTCCAATCTCCAGGTCCCACGTTTAGCCAGATGCAAAGTGAGGCAAGGGCGCAATGCCGCACTTGCCCACAAGGGGGCGCACACATCTGGATTTCGTTCACAGCAGCTGAGAGACTGCTGGCGCGCCCATCTCTATCTGTCTCCCTCTCCCTCTCTGTCTGTCTCTCTCTGTGTCTCTGTCCAAAAGTAAATAAAATAATAAAAAAATTTAAAAAATATTATCCTTCATAGGCATGCCCTGAGGCTGATGTATCTAGGTAATCCTCACAGGTGAGATTCGAGGTCTTGTCACCTTGACAATCAGTATAACCCTCACAGGACCACTACCACAAACCAAAAGGAATACTGAATGTGGAATAAAACAGATCTTGGATGCAGAATGATCCAGAAAGCATTGCTGTGTCCATGTTTTTGTTTGTTTAAAAGACATATTTTATTTTTATTTATTTGAGAGAGAGGCAGAGAGAGAGAGAGATTGAAAGGGTTGCCAGGCTTCCAGCTGCTGCAGGTGAACTCCAGATGGTGCACCACCTTGTGCATCTGGCTTATGTGGGTCCTGGGGAATTGAACCTGTGTCCTTTGTCTTTGCAAGCAAGTTCCTTAACTGCTAAGCCGTCTCTCCAGCCCTGTCCATGTTTTTTTAAAATATTTTTATATATTTGCAAGCAGGGGGGAGAGAGAGAGAGAGACAAAGAGAGAATGGGTATGCCAGGGCCTGTAGCCACTGCAAACAAACTCCAGATGCATGTGCCCCTTTGTCCATCTGGCTTACATGGGTACTGGGGAATTGAACTCAGGTGGTTAAGTTTTGCAGGCAAGCACCTTAACTGCTGAGCTATCTCTACAGCCCTCATATTTTTTCTCTCTTTCTTTTTTTATTTGAGAGTGAGAGAGAAAGAGGCAGAGAGAGAGAGAGAGAGAGAGAGAGAATGAGTACTCCAGGGCCTTCAGGCACTGTAAACGAACTCTGGGCATATGTGCCACCTTGTGCATCTGGCTTACATGGGTCCTAGGGAATCAAACCTGGGTCCTTTGGCTTCACAGGCAAGTACCATAACATGTAAGCCATCTCTCCAGACTTAATCTCTCTCTTTTAAAAAAATATTTAGGGCTGGAGAGATGGTTTAGTGGCTTAGCAGTTAAGGCACCTGCCTGGGACCCAGGTTTGACTCCCCAGAGCCCACATAAGCCAGATGCACAAGGTGACATATGAGCACAAAGTGGCACACCCGTCTGGAGTTTATTTGCAGTGGCTAAGGCCCTGGCATGCCCGTTCTCTCTCTCTTTCTCGTAAATAAATTTATTTACGAGAGAGAGAGAGAGAGAGGTAGAGAGACAAAAAGAATGGGCATTCCAGGGCCTCCAGCTGCTGTAAACAAACTCCAGATGTATGCACCACTTTGTGCACCTGGCTTTACATGGGAACTGGGGAATCAAGCCCAAGTCATTAGGCTTTGCAGGCAAGTGCCTTAACCACTTAGCCATGTTTCCAGCCCCTGTGTTCATGTTTTTTGAAGATCTGCCCAGGGTCATAGATGAGCTTTTAGCTAATGAGCAGTATAATTCTCCTTGGGGTTTGCAGTCACATGACCTCCTGCTCTGTCCCTCACAGCCATGCTGCGGATGGTCTCGGCTGTCCTCCAGTTCGGCAACATCGTTCTGAAGAGAGAGCGGAACACGGATCAAGCCACCATGCCTGACAACACAGGTAGCACCGTGGCCCTGCTTTGGCTGTCCCCTGGAGAGTGTCCCCTCCCTGGCTTTTGCCTTCCACTGAGGACTCCTCTGATTTTATGTCCTTTGCAGAGGCCTTCTCAGCACTGCTGCCAGGTTTTGTTTTGTATGTGAGGTGCATGTGTGTGCATGTTCTTGTGTGTGTGAGGTGCATGTGTGTGCATGCATGCAGATGATGTACTGTTGATGTTGGGTGTCTTCCTCAGTTGTTTTTTAGCTTAGGTGCTTTGTTTGTTTGGTTTTGGTTTGGGGGGGTTGTTTTTGTTTTTTTGAGGTAGGGTCTCTGTCTAGCCCAGGCTGACCTGGAACTCACTATGTACTCTCAGGCCAACCTCGAACTCATGGTGTTCCTCCTCTACCTCTGCCTCCCGAGTGCTGGGATTGAAGGTTTGAGCCACCACATCCAACTCACCTTAGTTTTGTTTGTTTGTTTGTTTGCTTTGTTTGTTTCAAGGTAGGGTCTCACTCTAGCCCAGGCTGACCTGGAATTCACTATGTAGTCTCAGGGTAGCCTCCAACTCACAGTGATCCTCCTACCTCTGCCTCCCGAGTGCTGAGATTTAAAGGCATGTGCCACCATGCCCAGCAGTTTTTTGTTTTTAAATACATTTGTTTGTTTATCTATTTGTAATCAGAGAGAGAGAAAGATAGAAGAAAGAGACAGAATGGGCACACCAGGGCCTCCAGATACATGTGCTATTTTTTGTGCATCTGGCTTTATGTGGGTGCTGGGGAACCGAACCTGTGTCATTAGGCTTTGCAGGCAAGCGCCATAACCACCGAGCCATCTCTCCAGCTCCCCAATCTTAGTTTTGAGATAGGGTCTCTCATTAACCTGGAGCTCACTGATTCAGCTAAGCTAGCTAACCCGTGAGCCCTAGGGATTGTCTCATCTCCTCCTCCCTAGCCGTGGGATTACAGGCATGTGCTGCCAGCTTTAACATGGGTAATGGCAATCCAAACTCAGGTCTTCATGCTTCACAGCAAGCATTTTACTTATACAGCCAGCTCTCTGGCCTGTAACTCCCAGTCTTTTCTTTATTCTAACAGCCTGGAACTTGATCCAAGTGTGATAGTACATCCCTGTCATCCCAGCACTTGGGAGGTGGAGGCAGGAGGATCAGGAGTTCCAGGTCATGCTCAGCTATATTTAGCAAGTTCAAGACCAGCCTGAGCTACATGCCTCAGTTTGAGAAGTGCTGAGATTATAGACATGTACCAGCACACTTGGCAAATATTGCATATTTATTTATTTATTTATTTATCCATTTTGAGAGAGAGAGAAGCAGGTAGAGAGAATGAGCACACCAGGGCATCCAGCCACCGCAAACTCTAGATGCATGTGCCCCCTTGTGTATCTGGCTTACGTGGGTACTAGGGAATCAAACCTGGGTCCTTAGGCTTCTCAGGCAGACACCTTAACTGCTAAGCCATCTCGCCAGCCCAATATTTCCTTTAAAAAAGAAAAACAGGGCTGGTGAGATGGCTTAGCAGTTAAACACTTGCCCATGGAGCCTAAGGACCCCGGTTCGAGGCTCGATTCTCCAGGACCACGTCAGCCAGATGCACAAGGGGGTGCACGCATCTGGAGTTCATTTGCAGTGGCTGGAGGCCCTGGTGCACCCATTCTCTCTCTTTCTCTCTCTCTCTCTCTCTCTACCTGCCTATTTCTGTATCTCTCAAATAAATAAATAAACAAAATAAAAAAATATATATTAAAAAAAGAAAAACAGCCGGGCATGGTGGCGCACGCCTTTAATCCCAGCACTCGGGAGGCAGAGGTAGGAGGATGGCCATGAGGCCACCCTGAGAATACAGAGTGAATTCCAGGTCAGCCTGGACTAGAGTGAGACCCTACCTCGAAAAGTAAAAAAAAAAAAAAAAAAAAAAAAAAACAGTAGAAATAGCTATTTCTCCTTTTTTTCCTTTGTTATTTTTCTGAGACACAATCTCATGTAGTCTAGGCTGATGTCTGCTCACAATGTAGCTGATACTAGCCTTCCTGCCTCAGCTTCCTGGGTGCTAGAATAACAGGTGAAGGTTTTGTTGTTTTTGTTTTTTAAGAGAGAGAGAATGGGCGGCCAGGGCCTTTCAGCCACTGTGAAAAACTCCAGACAGGTGCACCCCCTTGTGGGCATGAATGACATTGCACGTTTGTATCACTGTTGTGTAGGGCTATACATGGGATCTGGAGGAATCAAACAGGAGTTCTTGGGCTTTGCAGGCAAGCAACTTAACCACTAAGCCATCTCTCCAGCCCAAGGGTGTTATTTTTAAGCCCCTTGAGCATATGGGAAACCAAGGCCCAAGCGATCAAATGACCTGCTCGAGGCCTAGTTAGTGGCAAAGTCACCAGCCTGGGCTGTGAGCTGAGTCACTCTGCAGCTTCTCAGAACAACAGGAAGAGGAATAGACAGACTGGCCCCATGAGGCCTGGCACATCTGGGGCACTGAGTGCCTCCTCTCCCCCTTCCCTCTGCATCTGTTGGGTTGTTGTTTCTTTTAAAAAAATATATTTATTTATTTACAAGCAGAGAAAGAGAAGAGAGACAGACAGAGAGAATGGGTGTGTCAGAGCCTCCAGTCACTGCAAATGAACTCCAGATGCATGATCCACCTTGTGCATCTGGCTTATGTGGGTACTAAGGAATCGAACCCAGGTCATTAGACTTTGCAGGCAAGCACCTTAACTGCTGAGCCATCTCCCCACCCCCTGAATTGTTTCTCTGTGTGTTTGTAAGACAAGATCTCACTGTAGCCACAGCTGACCTTGAACTCCTTCTGCCTCCACCTCCCATGTGTTGGGATGAGAGTATCAAGCAAACTGCCCACAATCACAATCCTGAGGTGACCAATGCCCTGGTCATGGGGCATCATCTCTCAGCAGACTGTGCCCTAACCCCATGCCCATGTGAATGTAGACAGTCACAAAAACAGTCAGCCTCCTGCCTCTCTGTCCCATTTCTAAAGCTCTGGCGTTGCAGTCAGCTCCACACTTCTAGGACGAACATCCAACCAAAATAGTATATGGGAGGAAGGGATTTATTCAAGATTACAGATTCAGGGGAAGTTCTATCATTGGCAGAAGAAGCTGGCTCTCTTTCACAGATCCAAGCAAAGAGAGAAATGCACCCAAACAGCCAGTAAATACCAAAAAAGCAGCAAGCAAGCAGGATCAGGAGAACCTAAACTGCTCTTTCCACACCTTTGGGCTAGAATCAGATCCGTCCAGTGACTTGCCACCCCACCCCCACCCCGTCCCACCAGGGATCTGCCTGGTAGGGGCTGAAGTTGCAAACTCAATTTTAATAAAACACCTGCATCTATGAGGCCAGACATTCTAATTACCACATCTGACAATGCTGAAAATCTAGGGAAGTGGGGCGTCCATTCCAGCCACCCACAGTGCTCAACCGCACCCCCTGTGGTTATGGATGGGCTTTGCATTTATTCTTTATAAAATTGCAGTCTGGTGTTAAAACGGCTTAAACCTCTTAAAGTGGTGAGGGTAACTCTGTATGAGTTGTTAACTAGAATGCTACATGGATTGATTGATTGATTGATTGATTGATTGATTGATTAACAAAAAAAGAGAGAGAAAATGGGTATGCCAGGGCTGTCTGCCGCTGTAAACACACTCCAGATGCACTTTGTGCACCTGGCTTTATGTGGTGCTGGGTCATGGAACCTGGACCATCTGGCCTTGTAAGCAAGCGTGTTTAACTACTGAGCAATATTCTCAGCCCCCTTATTTTTGGGGGAGGGGTTAGGTTATAAATTTTATTAGATTATAGATAGAACTTAAGAAAAAGAAAGAAGACAGAGTTCATGCCTAAGAGGGAGCATGCATGGGTTTCTAGTAAAATGTGGGGTCCAGAACTTTAGAGAAGGAAAAGATACATAGTTCTTGCACAAGGAAGCAAGAAAGCCCCTTTTAAAAATATATACATATATTGTTTATGAAAAAGAGAAAGAATGGGCATGCCAGGACATCTAGGAACTGCAAATGAACTCCAGATGCATGCGCCACCCTGTGCATCTGGCTTACGTGGGTATTGGGGAATTGAACTTGGCTCCTTAGGCTTTGCAGGCAAGTGCCTTAACTACTAAGCCATCTCTCCAGCCCTGTTTGTTTGTTTGTTTGTTTGTTTGTTTGTTTTTCTATTTTAGAGAAAGTGAGAGAGAGAGAGAGATTTGGTGCGCCAGGGACTGAGCCACTGCAGTAAAACTTCAGATTCTTGTACCACCTAGTGGGCATGTGCAACCTTGCGCTTGCCTCACCTTTGTGTGTCTGGCTTAAGTGGGATCTGGAGAGTTGAACATGGGTCCTTGGGCTTCGCAGGCAAGAGCCTTAACCACTAAGCCATCTCCCCAGCTCTGTTTTGTTTTTTGTCAGGGTCTCTTGTAGTCCAGGCTGGACTCAACTCATTGTCTGGCCAAGGATGATCTTAAACTCCTTATCTCCTTACCTCCCAAATGCTGGAATTACAAGTGTGAACCACCATACCTGGTTTAGCAGTCCTCGGGATGGAATCAAGGCCCTCATGCATGCTAGGCAAGCCCCTACCAACTGAACTACAGCTCTAGCCGTTTTGGTTTCCCAAGACAGTCTCACATAGCTCAGGCTGGGCTTGAACCTACTATGTATCCCAGGTAGGCCTTGAACTCCTGATCCTCCTGCCTTCACCTCCTGAGTACTCGGATGACAGGCATGTATTTCTTTTTGGTTTTGGAATACATATATATATTTTTTTAATTTATTTGAGAGAGAGAAAGAGGCAGAGAGGGAGAGAATGGGCGTGCTAGGGCCTCCAGCCACTGCAAACAAACTCCAGATGCATGCACCCCCTTGTACATCTGGCTTATGTAGGTCCTGGAGAATTGAACCGGGGTCTTTTGGCTTTTCATGCAAACGACTTAACCACTAAGCCATCTCTCCAGCCCCGACAGGCATGTATTTCCATACCCGGCTTTGTTGCCATTTTCATGAATTTCTTTCCAGGCATATTTTCTCCTTTTCCTGCCGGAGTGTGTGAGTGTTCCTGCCGTGGAAGTGGCAGATGCTTGGAAACATTCTAGATTACGGGTTTAGCTCAGAGTAGAAAGAAGCAGCACACCTCCCACACAGCCTCGCCTTTCTTCCGCACAAACACACATCTCTTCAATGTTGTGGTCTCTAGCCATTTGTCGACGCTGGGTTTTCTTTATAAAAATAAAGCATACGCCAGGTGGGTGGCATAGGTTTGTAATTCCAACACTCAAGGCTAATCCAATAGGATGAAAGTCAGAAGCTAGCTTGGGCTACATAGTGAGACCCTGTCTTAAACGCAGCAAAACCTTTTTTAGGGCTGCAGAGATGGCTCAGGGTTAAGGTGCTTGCCTTCAAAGCCCAACAACCTGGGTTCGATTCCCCAGTATCCACATAAAGCCAGATGTACAAGATGGCACATGCATCTGAAGTTTGTATGCAATAGCTGGAGGTCCTGGTATACCCATTCTCTCCCTCTCTGTGTGTGTGTGTCTCTTCTCTCTCTCAAATATATATATATTTGCTAGGCATGATGGTGCATGCCTTTAATCTCAGCGCTCAGGAGGAAGAGGTAGGAGGATCGTGGATTGCAGTAAATTCAAGACCACCCTGAGACTACATAGCAAATCCCAGGTCAGCTTGGACTAGAGCAAGACCTTTCCTCAAAAAAACTGTGTGTGTGTGTGTGTGTGTGTGTGTGTGTGTGTGTGTGTATGTGTGTTTGTTTGAAAAACCTTTTAGAGGCTGTGGATATAGCTTATTGACTAGACTGCTTGCCTAGTGAGCACAAAGCCCTGGGTTCCAACCTCAGCACTGCGTAAATTGGGCATGGTGGCGTATGCTGGTAATCCCAGCACTGGGGAGGTGGAGGATCAGAAGTTCAAGGTCAGCATGGACTACATGAGACCCCATCTCAAAAACAAACTTTTTTTAAGGTGTATATTGCATATTACTTTTAATGTATTTTAGGTAAATTTAGAGTTAAATTAGAAAATAATTTGATTTAATATTTTAATATACCTTTAATCCTAGCACTCAGGAAGCAGAGGTAGGAGGATCGCTGAGACTACATAGTGAATTTCAGGTCAGCCTGAGCTAGAGTGAGACCCTACCTTGAAAAACCAAAAAAAAAGAAAAAAAAAAAAAAAAAGAAAAAGAAGGTTTTGTCAGGCATGATGGCACATACCTTTAATCCCAGCACTCAGGAGGCAGAGGTAGGAGGATTGCTGTGAATTCGCGGCTACCCTGAGCCTACAGAGTAAATTCTAGGTCAGCCTGAGCTACAGCAAGACCCTACCTCAAAAATCCAAAAAAAAGGGCTGGAGAGATGGCTTAGTGGTTAAGGTGCCTGCCTGCCTGCCAAGCCTAAGAACGCCGGTTCCAATCTCCAGGTCCCACATTTAGCCAGACACAAAAAGTGACACAAGGCCTCACTTGTCCATAAGGGGGCACACGTGGAGTTTGTTCACAATGGCTGAGAGGCCGCTGGCGCACCCATATTCTCTCTCTCTCTCTCTCTCCACACGCACATATATATATATATGTCTCTCTCAAAAAAAAATCCCAAAAAAAAAAGGGCCAGAGAGGTGGCTTAGCAGTTAAGACACATGCCTGCGAAGCCTAAGGACCCCAGTTCGATTCTCCAGGTTCCACGTTAAGCCAGATGCACAAGGGGGTGCACGCATCTGGAGTTCATTGGCAGTGGCTAGAGGCCCTGGTGTGCCCATTCTCACTGTTCCTCTCTCCCTCTCTCTGTCTCAAATAAATAAAGCCAGGTGTGGTGGCACACACCTTTAATCCCAGTACTTGGGAGGCAGAGGTAGGAGCATCGTGAGTTCAAGGCCACCCTGAGACTACATAGTGAATTCCAGGTCAGCCTAGACTAAAATGAGACCCTGCCCCCCAAACAAACAAACAAACAAACAAAATAAAAAAAAAAGATTTTAATATATTACTTTTTTTTTCTATTTTATGAGCTCTTCCCTAATGTCATTTTCTACATTATTAGTAAAAATCTTCAAACATACAGGAAGATGAAAAAGGTCTCTTTTTCTTTTTTTTTTTTTAGGTAGGGTCTCACTCTAGCCCAGGCTGACCTGGAATTCACTATGCAGTCTCAGGGTGGCCTCAAACTCACAGCAATCCTCCTACCTCTGCCTCTCCAGTGCTGGCATTAAAGGCATGCACCATCATGCCCGGCTTCTTTTTCTTTTTCTGTGTATGTTTGTATGTGTGTATGTGTTTGTGTGTATGGGTTCATGTGTATGTATATGTACATGTGGAGGAGGCCAGAGGGCATTCCTTTTTTTTTTTTTTTTTTTTTTTTTTTTTTTGAGGTAGGGCCTCACTCTAGCTCAGGCTGACCTGGAATTCACTATGTAGTCTCAGGGTGGCTTTGGACTCATGGCGATCCTCCTACAGTGGACATTCTTGAGTCACCCTCTACATCTGGCTTTATGTGGATACTGGGGAATTGAACCTAGGTCCTTTGTTTTATAGGCAAGCACCTTAACCACTAAGATATCTCTCCAGCCCCCACCTTTTGTGTGTGTGTGTGTGTGTGTGTGTGTGTGTGTGTGTGTGTGTGTGTGTTAGGATCTCCCTCTAGTCCAGGGTGACCATGTATTCACTATGTAGTCTCAGGCTGACTTTGAACTCACAGTGATCCTCCTACCTCAGCCTGTTGAGTGCTGAGATTAAAGGCCTTCACCACCACACCCAGCTTTTTCTTTCTTTTTTTGAGATAAGGTCTCATGTAGTCCAGATTGGCCTTGAACTCCTGATCCTCCCACCTCACCTGTGGGAAAGGATTTATCTAAAAACATACGTGTCTTTGTTTACTGAAGGGGTTCTCTTTCCTGCTCCATATTCCAATCCCCAGCCATCAAGCTTTCTGGTGACTAATCTTTGTTCCCGCTCAGCACTGTCGTGCTGGTCTCTCTCCAGTTCCCACAGAGAACATGGCTGGTCCCCAGAAGCACACGCACTTTTAGGACCAACACAGGCAGAAGAACCCATCTCTGCTCCCATGTGAGCTGAGCAGCCACTTCTCTCCCACTCTGTGGCCAAGCCCACTTGGTACTGATCCAGTCTTGTCCCCTCTTGCCCTCAGCTGCCCAGAAACTCTGCCGCCTCCTGGGACTGGGGGTGACTGACTTCTCCCGTGCCCTGCTCACGCCCCGCATCAAAGTTGGCCGAGATTATGTACAGAAAGCCCAGACCAAAGAGCAGGTAGGTGGGATAGGCAGGTGCTAGAACATCCAGTCAAATGGGCAGTGGGTCTTTAAAAGGCTGACAGCAACTCTCACACCCAGCAAGGCCAGGCCCTGGCGGGGCTCATTTGGTGTTAGAGAAATGGAGAGTCAGAGGAGGTAAAGAAGCAGGGTGCTACTAGCCAGCTAGGCCTCCATCAAGGAGGAGGGTTGTGTCCAGGAAAGTTTGTCTCTTTGAGGTGACACCCATTTATGTCAGTGCAGAGGCCCTGGGGCTGGAGTAAGCTTGAAGTTAGGACAACCATTCAGGAGGCCAGTGAAGCTAGAGAGCAAGGGTCGGTTAAGGCATGTTTAGAGGTGTCATCATGCAAGGTCTTGAGGAGCCACAGTAAGGAGATCTGTGGGGGTCCAGGAAAGGACTTCATTTGTCCTTTTCTTTAATTAATTTTTATTTTATTTTATTTTGTTTATTTATTTTTTTTTTTGGAGAGAGACACGGGGGGGGGGGGGGAGGAAGACAGATAGAGATGGGCGCGCCAGCAGTCTCTCAGCTGCTGAGAATGAAATCCAGATGTGTGCGCCCCCTTGTGGTCAAGTGCAGCATTGCGCCTTTGCGTCACTTTGCATCTGGCTAAATGTGGGACCTGGAGATTGGAACCGCTGGAGATTGGAACTGGCATTCTTAGGCTTAGGAGGCAGGCACCTTAAACTCTAAGCCATCTCTCCAGCCTATTTTATTTTTGAGAGAAAGATAGATGGAGGGGCTGGAGAAATGGCTTAGCGGTTAAGGCATTTGCCTGTGAAGCCAAAGGATCCCGGTTCAATTCTCCAGGACCCACGTAAGCCAGATGCACAAGGGGCACACACATCTGGAGTTCGTTTGCAGTGGCTGGAGGCCCTGGCATGCCCATTCTCTCTGTCTGCCTCTCTTCTATCTCTCTCTCTCTGCTTGCAAATAAATAAATAATTTAAAAACAAAACAAAACAAACAAACAAACAAAAAGAACAAATAAATACAACTTAAAAAAAAAAAAGATAGATGGAGACAGAGAGAGAGAATGGGCGCTCTGGGGCCTCCAGCCACTGCAGACAAACTCGAGAAGCATGCACCACCTTGTGCATCTGGCTTACGTGGGTCCTGGGGAATCAAACCTGGGTCCTTTGACTTCGCAAGCAAATGCCTTAACCACTAAGCCATCTCTCTAGCCCCATTTGTCCTAACGAGTTAGTTCTTCAGGGTTTGGTCTCACTGTGCGCCCACTCCACAGGCTGACTTTGCTCTGGAGGCTCTGGCCAAAGCCACTTACGAGCGCCTCTTCCGCTGGCTGGTCCTGCGGCTCAACCGCGCCTTGGACCGCAGCCCCCGCCAAGGCGCATCCTTCCTGGGGATCCTGGACATCGCAGGCTTCGAGATCTTCCAGGTGTGTGCTAGGGCTGTGGACACCCTCTCCCTGCCTGTGGCCATATCCTAGGGCCCACTTATGCCCCTGTCCCCACAGCTGAACTCCTTCGAGCAGCTGTGCATCAACTACACCAACGAGAAGCTACAGCAACTGTTCAACCACACCATGTTCGTGCTGGAGCAGGAGGAGTACCAGCGCGAGGGCATCCCCTGGACCTTCCTGGATTTCGGGCTCGACCTGCAGCCCTGCATAGACCTCATCGAGCGCCCGGTGAGCCCAGGGTGGGGATGGCCCATGCCCGCCACCCACACTCACCCATCTCCTAGACCTGCCCTTGTTCAGCCACACCCATTACCCAGACCCGCTCACCTCCTAGCCATGTGTCTGCTTTTGGCTACACCCCCTTCCCCCAACAAACCCCTGCTCAGCCATGCCCACTTCCTAGTCACTGCTGCCCAGCTGGCTCCCATTGCCCCCGACCTACCTTTGCCCAGCTATATCCACCACAACTGGCTCACCTTCTGAACTTGACCCTAGTCAGCCACACCCACTGCCTGGACCCACCTCTGCTCAGCCATGCCCACTGGCTGGATCCACCCCTCACCGACCATGCCTATACCTCACCCCACGCACCGCACGGCTGCCCCTGATCAGCCACTCCCAACTGTCTATTCTCATCCCTGCTAAGTCCCCCTTGCAGCCTGGACCTACCCTTGCTCAGCTATGCCCACTGCCTGGACACACTCCTGCAACCCACATCCACCACCTACCCACCCACCTCACAACCCTGTCTCTGTCTAGCCATGCCCACTGCTTAGACACACCCCTCCTCAGTTTATGCCCATTCCCTGCTCAGCCCCACCCACCACCAAGACCTTTCCACCATGCACCCCTATCCCTGCTGAGATCCCAGACCCTTGGTCTAGACATCCATGCTCAGCTCCACCCCAGCTGTCGCCTGCTTCTACACATGCCCACGGCCTAGACTGGCCCAACCCACCATTCCACCCCCACCGAGGGCCAACAACCTTGTCTTCTGTCTAGGCCTCACCCTAGACCCACCACTCCCCTAGACCTATCCCACCCAAGGCATCGCCCCACCCATCCTACTTATGTGTTGTTCTGTTCACCCAGTGCTCAGCCCATCCACCCAGGTCACTCCCAGACTCACTGGCTCTTTCTGCCTGGACTGCCCCTGGTACCTACAAGAATATGCCTCCTCCCTGCCTGCCATAGCGGCCTCTGCTGGCCCAAAGGACAAGTGTCTAGCCTGTGTCCAGATCACGGCTGTGATTATAACCTTGGTCCTTGCATTCTGTTTATATCCAGGTTGTACTTTTTTTATTTTGTGGTGCTGGAATGGAACACAAGGCCTTACCTCTAACCCCACAGCCAAATGTTATTTGAAAAAAATTTAATTTAACACATATATATACACACACACACACAAAGTTAAATGTATATATAAAGTTAAATATATAATATATATTTATAATATATGTAAATTTAAATATAAATATAAAGTTAAATATATATATTAGACAGGGTCATATGTATCCCAGGCTGGCTTTGACCTTGCTGTGTAACCTAGGCTGGTCTTGAACTTCTGATCTTCCTTCCTCCACCTCCAAAGTGCTGTGGTTACAGATAAGTACCACCAAGTGTTACTTCTGAGAGCTAAAAATGAGTAGCAATATAAGTGTTTGATATTTAGGGCTCTGACTTCCCCTGTTCCTCCTGTCAACTGGATACCAGGCCAACCCTCCTGGACTTCTGGCTCTGCTGGACGAAGAGTGCTGGTTCCCAAAGGCCACAGACAAGTCCTTCGTGGAGAAGGTGGCCCAGGAGCAGGGTGGACACCCCAAGTTCCAACGCCCCAGGCACCTGCGCGATCAGGCCGACTTCAGCGTCCTGCACTATGCGGGCAAGGTAAGGATGGGGGCCAGCTGTGAGCATGAGAGTGGACGTGAGACGTCAAGGGGATCTCCACCTGGCCACAGATGTGGGGAGGGGGCAGAGCGTCTAACATCCAGTCACACTCAGGGTAGGACCAGAGTCCAAGAACAGGGACTCTGACCAAGTTTCCTCCAGGAGGAAGCCAGCTTATGAAAACCCACCCTGAGACCCAAGGGTAAAGAATATATCGTGGGAATTAGATGTGTGTTTGAGGAACTGAGTAGCCCAGCGCTGCTGGGGTGACATGAGCTTGAGCTGGAATGAAGTGGTGGTGGCCAGGCCTTGGCATAGGGACCAGGAGAGGGCACTGCAATCGAGATGCGGTTTTGGGGTGTGGACACACGGTGGTGCTAGTGCCCTGCTCCATGGTGAGCAGAGCCCCAAGTCCCAGCTCCTCCTCCGCTCTGCTTGCAGGTGGACTACAAGGCCAACGAGTGGCTGATGAAGAACATGGACCCCTTGAATGACAGCGTGGCAGCCTTGCTTCACCAGAGCACGGACCGGCTCACAGCCGAGATCTGGAAAGATGGTGAGGACCGCCTTCCCGAGGCCTGTCCCTTGAGGCCTATGCATCCCCTCTCTTGACCCTCCGAGTGTGAACACCTCTTTCAGACTCTGAGCCCAAGGAAGCCAGTCTCAGAAACAGCACTTCCAGTTAGTTAGTGAGGGAAGGGTGAAAGGGAAGCAGGGAGATAGGGAGTCCCTGTCCCTGTCCTGTGTTCCTATCCTGAAGGGAGGCTTGCAAAATGGTCTTACAAACTGGCAGAAGCAGTGTCTTGGTTGGTTGGTTCGCCCTTCCTTCCTTCCTTCCTTCCTTCCTTCCTTCCTTCCTTCCTTCCTTCCTTCCTCAAGCAGAGAGAGAAAAAGAGAGAATGGGCACACTGGGGCCTCTAGCTGCTACAAACTTCAGATGCATGCATCACTTTGTGCATCTGGCTTTACATGGGTGCTGGAGAATCCAACCTAGTCGTCAAGCTTTTCAGGCAAGCGCTTTAATGCTGAGCCATGTCTCCACCCCGACTTTTCTTGATTCTAAGTTTTTGGCATTTGTCAGTTGGCCTTAATCTCTCATCAAGTGTAGCTGTAGAAGTAGTAGCATATGCAATAAATATAAAACAAACAAAATAAACAATCGACTTATTAAGCAGTGGGTCATTCTCAAAATTAAACTGTGAGAGCCGGGCGTGGTGGCGCACGCCTTTAATCCCAGCACTTGGGAGGCAGAGGTAGGAGGATCACCGTGAGTTCAAGGCCACCCTGAGACTACATAGTTAATTCCAGGTCAGCCTGGACCAGAGTGAGACCCTACCTCAAAAAAAAAAAAACTCGAAAAAAAAAATTAAACTGTGAGAGAAAAGGGCATGGAATACCCTTGTGAGCTGATGCCAGAAAGAAAAATTCGATTTTTATATCTTACACTGTTAAATACCACAGCATTGGAAAATAGCACTTGATATTCAGCAAGAGTATCATCTCTGGAAGTCTAGTGCCACTCTCTAAAAACCTATGCCTTGTTTATGGATACAAATATATTTTTCTTTTAAATATATTTATTTTTTCACTTGAGAGAAAGAGGGAGGGAGAGTATGGGCATGCTAGGGCCTCTAGCCACTGCAAATGAACTCCAGATGCATGTGCCCCCTTGTGCATCTGGCTTTACATGGGTACTGGGGAATCAAACCTGAGTCCTTTGGCCTACTGGCAAGTGCCTTAACTGCTAAGAGAGGATGCTGATGCCTTCAGTGGGTGGATACAAAGGCAAACAGGGCTTGAACAGATCCTGAGCATCATTCAGGTTCCTCATTTGTTCCATCCCCTTGTGCCTGGTTCTTGAGAGACAGTGAGGTTGCTAACCCCCCCTGCGTCCAGCTTGGAGCTGGTCCAGCATCGCTTCCTCCACAGTTCTAAAGCAAAGCCACTCACAAGGCCATTGAAGGTTCAAAGCATGACAAGCCATGGGCAAAGGATAGGAGGTAGGGAAGGGTGGGGAACATGGCCATTTTGCATCCATCCCTATGACGGCTGCCTTGATCCCTGCATCCTAGCAGCCTATACTTGGGCACCCTGCAGCCTAGGGGACAAGGCTGACGGGTGGGGGGGGCAGAATTCACAAGTACAGCTGGAACATTCAGGTACTCTTGAAAGGCCTGCATGCATTCAAGGCAAAAGAGACAGTTCAGAAAGTTGATGCATACCTGATCTCTAGGAAGAACTATATATTTTTAAATATTTAATTTGTTTATTTGAAAGGAAGAGAGAGAGAGAGTATGGGCACGCCAGGACCTCTAGCCACTGCAAACGAATTCCAAACACATGTGCCACCTTGTACACCTGGCTTATGTGGGTACTGGGGAATTGAACCTGGGTCCTTAACCTTATAACCACTAAGCCATCTCTCCAGCCCAAGAAATATATTTTTCTGTTGTACTAAATCCTTCAGGAGGATGCTGATGTCCTCAGTAAGTGAAGACAAAAGTAGATAGGCTTGGAAAGATCCTGGGAAGCATTCAGGTTCCTGTCTGCTTGCTCTGTGTCAACTAAAAACCCTTTCCTCTTTCTCTTCTTGTCACCTCTCACCTTCCTCCATTCATGTATCTCTCCCCACCATCTCCCCCTCCTCTCATCCACCCTCCCTCCCCCAGAACACGGGGGTCTCCAACAGTTCTCTTTCCTTGGCTCCTTTCCGTCGTCACCCCCCGGACCTGCTGGGAGGCACAACTCTGCCAATGCCACCTCACCACCAGGGGGTGGGTGTCTGCTTCATGGGTGAGGCCTGCCAGACATGGTAGGGGGGGAAATGGGGGGAACGTTTGTCCCTTGTCTTCTCTTACAACAGACACCCAGAATCCTTCAAAAACCCCAGTGGGATGGCTGTGTATACTACTCCACCCCTCCCCCCACTATGTAAATCAGAAAAGAAGCACAAAGAGGTTAAGTAACTTGCCTGAGATCACACAGCCAGTAAGTGGCAGAGCTGGGACTTGAACCCAAAGCCTTCTTCTTTCAGCATTCTGGGAATGTTATTCACTATGGCTGTTGTTTGGGAAGTCACTGACAGCATGGGTGTGGGGTAGAGAGTCGAGCCAGGGAGTTCTGCAGTGGTGGGACTAAGAGGACAGATCCTGTGTTGATGGTTTCTGAGCGACGTGACCTTAAGCACAGTTTCTGCCTTTCTGGGCCTCCATCTGCCTGTCTCTGCAATGGGGCTGTGACACCCCCTCATGAGGTTGTGTGTCATACCAGGTCCTGTGCAGAGCAAGACCCTCAACCTCAGGCAACAAAGCTTTTGAAATCTGATCTCAAGAAACGAGATCATGGTGGTGTGTGCCTGTAATCGCAGAACTCAAAAGACTGAAGCAGAAAGCTGATCATGCATTTGAGGCCAGCCTCCACTCCAAAACCTTCCCCAAAAGGTGGACATTGACCAACCCCTTCCCCTGATCACATCTCTGTTCCTCACAGTGGAGGGCATCGTGGGGCTGGAGCAGGTGAGCAGCCTTGGAGAGGGCCCACCCGGTGGCCGCCCACGCCGTGGAATGTTCCGGACTGTTGGGCAGCTGTACAAGGAATCTCTGAGTCGCCTTATGGCCACCCTGAGCAATACCAACCCAAGTTTTGTCCGATGTATCGTCCCCAATCATGAGAAGAGGGTGAGTGCTCCAGCCTGGGTGGGGGTGGCGGTAGACCTGATTATGGGACCCATACGTAGGTGGTACTGTGACTGTGAGCAAGCTACTGTCATGTCTAGTATCTCTGCCTTGTTCATAAAATTGATCACAGAGTGCCTACTATATGTCAGGGACTTAAAGACACTGTGGCAGAAAGACAGAAAAAGCACACAGGTGACTCCTGTGCTCAGTGGGTCACAGTTTCTTAGGAGTTCAGAAGTACAGTGAGAGTAGCAAGGTAGTTTTCAAGTTTCCTTGCAGCCAGGACACACACTGAAAATGAATGTCCAGGAGAATTTGATCTGGTTGGGGATATCAAGGAAGGCTCCTTGGGGAAAGTGATTCTTGAGTGCTAAAGCATACATGGTTTTCAAGGAGAGAATAACTTCTGCAAAGGTCCTGCGGCGGGTCAGTGCCTGGAAAGTACAAAGGATGCAAGAGCTGGGGCTGCACAGGCCTGTCATTCCAGCACATAAGAAGTGGAGGCAGGAGGATTGCAAAGGCAAGGCCTGTCTGGGCAATTTAGTAAGACCCTGTGTCAGAATATAAAATAGACACACACACACACACACACACACACACACAGTGCTAGGGGCGTGGCTCAGAGGTAGAGCTCCTGCCTAGAGTCCACAGTGAGGGGCTGGGGACATAGCTTAGTGGAAGGGCACCTCTCTAGTATGCTTGAGACCCTGGGTTCGATCCTGATTACTAAATAGAAAGGAAATTACAAGCTGAAATGTAGAAATCGGGCAGGCTTGGGTCTCTTCAGTTACATAGCACCTTGCACATGACCTGACCCTCTGTCCACCCTCCATAGGCCGGGAAGCTGGAGCCAAAGCTGGTTCTGGACCAGCTCCGCTGTAATGGCGTCCTGGAGGGCATCCGCATCTGCCGCCAGGGCTTCCCCAACCGCATCCTCTTCCAGGAGTTCCGGCAGCGGTGAGCATGTGAAGGGCTGCAGGGATGCAGGAGAGGAGTCTAGTCTCCCCAATGCCACCTTTGAGTTGGGGGGCTTTGGGCTAGGTACTCACTTTATTCAACCTCAGTTTTTACTCTCTCCTAAGAGGTCAGGAGCAATTACATTTAGTGTGCAGGGGGCCTGGGGCACCTAGCTGCTGCACTTCAGGTCAAGGGTCCCCAAACCCTTGAATTTGGGGTCACATCAGAGTGTCACCATCTACATTTTGAAAACAAACTTGGGGAATTGAGCACAGTGACTTACAACATTAATCCCAGCATTAGGAGGCTGAGGTAGGAGGAACACCATGAGTTCAAAGTCAATCTGGGCTACAGAGTGAGTTCCAGATTAGACTGGGCTAAAGACCCTGACTCAAAAAAGATGCCTAAGTGGCTAAGGCTCTTGCATGCAAAACCTAAAGACCTGGGTTCGATTCCCCTGTACCCACATAAGCCAGATGCACAAAGTAGCACATGTGTCTGTAGTTCATTTGCAGTAGCTAGAAGCCCAGGCATCTCATTCTCTCTATTCTCTCTTCTCCTCCTCCTCCTCCTCCTCCTTCTCTCTCTCTCTCTTTCTCTGTGTGTGTGTATATGCTTGCAAATAAATAAAACATTTTTAAAAGGGGAGGCTGGGCATGATCCCCCCACATTCCAGCCCCTGCCCACTTCACACACCTTTAATCCTAGTACTTGAGAAACAGAGGTAAGAGGATTGTTGTGAGTTCAAGGCCACCCTGAGACTACATAGTTCCAGGTCAGCCTGGGCTACAGCGAGACCCTAAAAAGGTGTGTGGGGGGGCGGGGGTGACACGAGATTGTGGAGGCTGGGGAGAGGGCTCAGTGGCTAACGGTGCTTGGGAACCTTCTTGTGAGAGTTTAATTCCTCAGCACCCAGTGAAGCCACACACAAAGTGGCAGCATGCGTACAGCAATGGGAGATGGAGCCAGGTCCAGAAGACCTAAGGTCAGCCAGATGGACACACACAAAATGACAAAACAGCAGGAGCTCCCCTGTCTCAAGAAGTTGTCCTCAGACCCCCACACTCACACCATGGCCGGTACACACACAAACACAAATAATAATAATAATAAAATCTAGGCTGGAGAAATGGCTCAGTGGTTAAAGGCACATGCTTACAAAGCCTCTGTCAGAGTTTGATTCCTCACATAAAACCAGGTGCACAAAGTGGCACATGCATCCAGTGCAGTGGCAAGAGGCCCTGACATGCCCATTCTCCCCACCCCTCAAATAAATTAATTTTAAAAATTAGTAATAATAAAATTGAATTCCAGGTCAGCCTGGACTAGAGCAAGACCCTACCTCGAAAAACAAACAAAAAAAATAGTGATAATAATAAATTTTAAAAGTGAAACAAATCCAGCTGGGTATGCCCTGTAGGTTCAAGGTCAGTCTTGGCTACATAGTGAGTTGGAGGCCAGCCTGGGATATGTGAAACCCTGTGTCTAAATATAAGCAAATACATAAACAAAGTCCCTGCTGCTGGCACAAGTTGTGATTTCAGTTACTCAGGAAGCTGAGGCAGTAGAATTGCTGAGAGTTCTCGGCAAGCCTGGATTCCAGTGAGACTCTGCCTCAACAACAAAAACAAAAAACAATCAAACAAAGAAAAAAAAAAAAGATGCAGGACATGGTGGTGCACGCCTTTAATCCCAGAACCTGGGAGGCTGAGCTAAGAGGATCACTGTGAGTTTCAAGGCCAGCCTGGAACTATAGAGTGATTTCCTGGTCAGCCTGGGCTAGAGTGAGACCCTACCTCAAAAAAAAAAAAAAAGTGGGATTTTTTAGCATTATCTGCCTTTCTATCTTCCTACTTAGCCTTGTTAACTGTGGCCCTCTTCCCTCCATTCTCCACCCACTGTAGGTATGAGATCCTCACTCCCAATGCCATCCCCAAGGGCTTCATGGATGGCAAGCAGGCCTGCGAGAAGATGGTATGTGGGTTGGGCCCCGGGGTGGATGCGCTGTGCAGGTGCCCAGGTGTGGGGGACCTCCCTCTTCACTTCTCTGTCCCTTCTTCCATCACTATTCCCCCCAAACCCTCTCAGATCCAGGCCCTGGAACTAGACCCCAACCTCTACCGTGTGGGCCAGAGCAAGATCTTCTTCCGGGCTGGGGTCCTGGCTCAACTGGAAGAGGAACGGGACCTGAAGGTCACAGACATCATCGTGTCCTTCCAGGCGGCTGCAAGGGGATACCTGGCTCGCAGGTGGGGCACTAGACTGGCACCCAGATCCTGTGGGCAGAGGCTGGATCAGGCCCCAGTGGAGGTTGGCTAGATATCCCCTGAACACTTGGAGCTGAGAGTATCTGGTTTTCTTGGCTCTGCAGTCCCCAAAGGACCCTGTGAGCCAGGGCATATGTGGAGGATCAGCACAGTGACCTGCCTGCCTGGTTTGCCTGGGTCTGGTTTAGCAGGGTGCAGAAGCTTAATGCAAAGATTTTTTAAAGTTTTGGAGAAGTTAGCCAGGCATGGTGGCACACATCTTTAATCCCAGCACTCGGGAGGCAGAGGTAGGAGGATCACCATGAGTTCGAGGCGACCATGAGACTACAGAGTAAATTCCAGGTCAGCCTGGGCTAGAGTGAGACCCTACCTCAAAAACCAAAAAAAAAAAAAAAAAAAAAAGAAGACGTTTTGGAGAAGTTGTTTGGTCAGTTGTTAAAGACCCCAAGTAGAGGAAAATCACAGATGGGCAGGGTGACATGCCTTGATGGGGTCATGGAGGCACTGCCACAGTCCAGCTCCTCATCCCAGGTCATACAGGAAGAAGGAAAAGATGGTCTGTGCAAACGCCCTGTAGGTGAGCACCTTCTGTGTCTTAGGGTGCAGGAAGGTGTGGGGTAATCTCCTTCCCCCATAGATGTGGCTCACAGAACAGAGAGTGATGGGGAAGCATGCCTCCCAACAACCAGCCTGAGGGCTGGGGACCTTGTCCAGGAGTCCTGGGAGCCATGGAGGCCTGTGAGCAGAGGAAGGCAGCATGTTGGGGGTACACTCAAGGGAAAGATGGAAGGCTGGGACCTGGCCAGGGGCCAGGGCAGGAGAGCTGAGGCCAGGGGCTGATCTGAAAGTTAGGAGCTACCTGAGATAGAATGGTACCCAGAACTTGGGCTGGGGCTTAGTGGGTGGAGTGCCTTTCTGCATGCACAAAGTCTTGGGTTCGATTCCCCAGCACCCCATAAACTGGGCATAGTGGTACATGCCTCTCATCCCATCATTGAGGCTGGAGGATCAGGAGCTCAAAGTCAGCTAGAGTTGGGTCCTCACAAAGCAGCCATTTAATCATGACTGTGTGGAAGGAACCTAGCTGCGTGCTCAAGGATGAGGGCTTGAAGGGCAGCTCCCCACTCTCCACTTTGCCGTCCCCCCCCCCCAGGGCCTTCCAGCGTCGGCAGCAGCAGCAGAGCGCCCTGAGGGTGATGCAGAGGAACTGTTCGGCCTACCTCAAACTCAGGAACTGGCAATGGTGGAGGCTGTTCATCAAGGTGTGTGTGCTGCGGCTGTGGGGCTGGCTCATTCACAGGAGACCTGCTCTGCTGGGCCTCAGCATCTGTAAAATGGGGCCAATTGGCCCTGCCTTCATTTTTCTTTTTTTCATTTTTTTTTTTTGAGGTAAAGTCTTGCTGTGGCCCAGGCTGACCTAGAGTTCACTCAGGCTGGTCTCAAACTCACAGCGATCCCTCTACCTCTCTCTCCCCAGAGCTGGGATTATAGTGTGCACCACCACACCCATCCCCAGCCCAGCCTTTGTTACCCAGGATTTTATTTATTTTTTTTATTTTATTTATTTATTTTTATTTTTAGAGAGAGAGAGAGACAGACAGAGAGAGAGAGGGAGAGAGGAAGACAGAAATTGGGCGCGCCAGCAGCCTCTCAACTGCTGTGAACAAAATCCAGATGCGTGCGCCCCTTGTGGTCAAGTGTGGCATTGCGCCCTTGTGTCACTTTGCATCTGGCTAAACGTGGGACCTGGAGATTGGAACCAGCGTTCTTAGGCTTAGGAGGCAGGCGCCTTAGCCGCTAAGCCATCTCTCCAGCCCACCCAGGATTTTTTAGATGACAAGTAACAAAAAGTTTGAAGCAATCAAAGCTACGGGACAGCCAGGCACAGTAACACACTCAGGAAGCGAGGCCTTGGCTGGGGATGTGGCTCCATGCTGCATAAACCAGGCATGGTGTTGGCCCACCCATCATCCCTGAACTCAGGAGGCGGAAGCAGGATAAAAGTTTGAGGAGGGTCTCGGCTACAGTGTGAGGGTCTGTCTCAAAAAGGAGCAGAAACAGTTTCATTGCAGCTGGAACCAGGACCTGACTCAGGAGTCTCCAAGACCACAGGACTTGAGGAATTATTCTGGCAATTTCCACTCAAAGGACACAAATTAAGACCCCAAAGGTGACAGGCAGAGCTAGTGAGACGGGACCTGAGAGCCAGCTAACCCACCTCCCGGGCTTTTCCCTAGGTGAAGCCCTTGCTCCAGGTGACGCGGCAGGACGAGGTGCTGCAGGCGCGTGCCCAGGAGCTGCAGAAAGTGCAGGAGCTGCATCAGCAGAGCGCCCGCGAAGTGGGGGAGCTACAGGGCCGAGTGGCACAGGTGATGGGCGGGGGCGGGGAGTGAGGGGTGTCAGCCTGCTGTGCCGGTGGGGCTCTGGGACGGGTCCAATGGGCCGAGTACTGGGCTTGGGGAGGGTCCAAAAGGTTGGCGTGAGGCCTGGAAGGTAAGGGGGCTAGGCTTCCAGTGAGGGGTGGGGCTGCTGTCTGAGCCTGCTGTGCTGGGGCTGGTTCTAGAGGCTAGGGGGTGGTTGGGGCAGGACCAAAGGCTTGAGCCCAGTGTGCTGGGGCAGGTCCCAGAGGACAGAGGACGAGGAGTAGGGTTTGGGGCGGGTGTGAGAGTGAAGTGTGTAGTTGGGGCGGAGTCAGAGGTGTGAAAGGCAGGGCTGTGGGGTGGATTCCAGAGAGTGAGGGACCAGGCTTCAGGATGGGCAGGTATGGGTGGGACTAAGACTGAAAAGCAGGACATGGGGGCGGGGCCTCGGGGCAGGGCCAGTGAGTAAGGGGGTGTCAAGAGAGTGAGGAGTGAGACTATAGGAGTAGGTTTCCTGGGTGGGGCGAGATTGAAAGAATATGGATGTGGGGTGGTTAACAGATACTGAGATGGGGTGGAGTGGGGTGGGGAAGAGGACTTGTGGGCGAGGCCGGTAGGTGAAGGATGGGGCCAAGAAGGTGAGGGCGGGCAAGGGGCTGGGCCACGAATAGGGTTGGGGTTGAGGTCTTAGAGTGGCGCTGGTGGGCTAGGCCCATAAAAAGGGCAGGGTGAAGATGATGGGGGAGAGATGGACGGACCGTAGACTAGGCTGTGTGTGTGAGGGGTGGGGCCAGGGCATGATGGGCGGGGCAACTTGTGTCTCCAGTGGCACTCCAGTCCCCAAGGCCTCTAGGGGCACAGCAAGTTAGGGGGCAGGGGGGATTGATTGGCACAGACTGCTTATGGAGACGCACTGCTCCCAGCTGGAGGAGGAGCGCGCACGCCTGGCAGAACAGCTCCGAGCAGAAGCAGAGCTGTGCTCCGAGGCCGAGGAGACTCGCGTGAGGCTGGCTGCCCGCAAGCAAGAGTTGGAAGCTGTGGTGTCGGAGCTGGAGGCGCGCGTGGGAGAAGAGGAGGAGTGCAGCCGCCAACTGCAGAACGAGAAGAAGCGCCTGCAACTGCACATCCAGGTGTGGCTGGCTAGACCCCTCTCCACCCACACCCTCCTTCTACAAACCGTGGCTCTGAGTTTACAGAAAAGGCAGCTTTCATGGCCCAAGCAAAACGTTTATGTTTCGTTGAAATAAGGGGATGGCTCTAGAATGAGTCAACTTCTGGTATGGCTGGATGCAGGCATTCAAAGCCATGTCCATATATCTACAGGCAAGCCACTCTGCAGTAGCTCTCCTCCCAAATCTAGTTTGTACATAAGGCACATGATGAGTTGGAAATATTTGCTCACACTTCTGTGTACTGTCTTCTGCATTGAAGAAAAGAGAATCACATTTCCAAGTTGCCCAAACAAACTTGAAAGTTTCCCAACAATTGTCTAGTCATGTTTTATTTTATTTAGCTAATTGATGTTTAAGTTTTATTTTATTTATTTGATTTTTTTTTTTTTTTTTTTTTTTTTCGAGGTAGGGTCTCACTCTGGTCCAGGCTGACCTGGAATTAACTATGTAGTCTCAGGGTGGCCTTGAATTCTCGGCGATCCTCCTACCTCTGCCTCCCGAGTGCTGGGATTAAAGGCATGTGCCACCCCGCCCAGCTATTTATTTATTTGAGCGAGAAAGAGGCAGAGAGAGAGAGAAGGAGAGAGAGAGGAGAAAATAGGCACACCAGGGCCTCCAGCCACTGCAAGTGAACTCCAGATTCATGCGCCACCTTGTGCATCTGGCTTATGTGGGTCCTGGGGAATTGAACCTGGGTCCTTAGGCTTTGCAGACAAGCGCCTTAGCTGCTAAACCATCTTTCAAGCCCATTAATTCATTTTTAAAAAATTTTTTTACTCCTTTATTTGCACTGTATGGGACTGGTGTGCCAGGGTCTTGTGCCCCTGAAAATGAATACCTGACTGGCTTTACATGGGCAGCAGAGAACTGAGCCAGGGCTGGCAGGCTTTGCAAGTAAATGTCTTTAATTACTGATCCACCTCCCCAGTCCCTCCTTTTTTGAGACAAGATGTCAGTTTGTACCCCATTCAGGCCTTGATCTCATGGCAGTCCTCCTACCTTAGCCGCCCAAGTGCTAGGATGAAAGATGTGCACTGCCAAGCCCAACTTCAATATATTTTTTTGTTGTTTGTTTTTTCCCTTTTCAAGGAAAGGGCCGTAGAAATGGCTTAGTGGTTAAGACACTTGCCTGCAATGCCAAAAGACCCAGGTTCAAATCCCCAAGACATACATAAGTCAGATGCACAAGATGGCACATGCATCTGGAGTTCATTTGCAGTGGCTGGAGCTGGTGTGCCTATTCTTTCTCTCTCTGCCTCTTTCTCAAATAAGTAAATAAAAATAAAATATTTGAAGAAAACAAGGAAAATATTTTCATTTATTTATTTATTTATTTGCAAACAGGGAGAGAGAGAAAGAGAGAAAAAGAGAGAGTATATGGGCATGACAGGGGCCTCTTGCCACTGCAAACAAATTCCAGATGCATGGACCACTTTGTACATCTGGCTCTATGTGGGGTTTGGGGAATTGAACCCAGGCTGACAGGCTTTGCAATCAAGCACCATTAACCACTGAACAATCTTCCCAGCCCATCAGTGATGTTTTAATTGTCTTCTCTCTGCTCCGTGCTGAAGGAGGGATCATGCCCTACAGTTACAGGGATAGCTGAACACCTGACAGTGACAGAGGCCAGAATGTGACAGTGACAGGAGCTCGTTTGTTGGTCACAGAGCACATTGTGTACACACACGAGAGCCCTTTATGGAAGGATGGGACTTCGGACCCATTCGATGCCTAGAAAGGTGCCAGGTATATGCAAGACAGTCACTAGTGTTGAGCCAGTGAGTGGAGGTGTTCCCAGCATCGCCTGGGATGTGGACCTTTGGGAGCCACAGCTGAGGTCTCCCATGCCTCCCGCCTCCCACCTGCAGGAGCTGGAGACCCACCTGGAAGCCGAGGAGGGGGCGCGGCAGAAGCTGCAGCTGGAGAAGGTCACCACCGAGGCCAAGATGAAGAAGTTCGAGGAGGACTTGCTGCTCTTGGAGGATCAGAATGCCAAGCTGAGCAAGGTGGGGGGCATGGCGGGGCCACTGGGAGGAACGAAAGCCAGGCAGCTGCTATTGGGCCATGGCAGATGGAAGCCCAAGGGGACTTTTGTGCCGTCATGAGTATTCACACACATGAGAGTAGAGGTCACGTATCACCTTCACCAGGTTAGCGGATTTGTGCACATTGGAGGATTCTGAGTCATGAGGACGTAGCACAGTGGTGCCAGCACACTTTGGTACATTTGCAGATTCAGCCAACCATGGGACGATAGATTGTTTTTATTTTTTTATTTTTTTGAGGTAGGGTCTCTGTAGCCTAGGCTGACCAGACATTCACCTTGTAGTCTCAGGCTGGCTTCAAACTCACAGCGTCTTCCTACCTTGACCGACTGAGTACTGGGATTAAAGGCATGCACCGCCATGCCTGGCGAGGGTTTTTTTTTTTTTAATTGCATGCATGGGGCTGGGAAGAGAACTCAGTGTTGGCCACAGCACAAGGACCTGAGTTCAGATCCTCAGCACCCACATAAGAACTGGGCATGGTACCTGTAATCCCAGCACTGGGGAGGTAGAAAGAAACAGGAGGCTGTCTGGGGCTTTCTGGCTAACTAGTTTAGCTGAATTAGTGAACTCCAGGTTCCATGAGAGATGCTGCCTCAAAGAAGGAAGAGAGTAAGGAAGATACTCAATGAGGACCTTTGGCCTTCACACACACACACACACACACACACACACACATGCATGCATGCTTGTGCACACAAGAAGATGGATGGCATAGCCAGGTGTGGTGACACATGCCTTTAATCCTGGCATTCTGGAGGCTGAAGTAGGAGGATCATCGTGAGTTCCAGGTCAGCCTGAGCTACAGTGAGACGCTTGGAAGATTGCACAGTGGTTCGAGGCACTTGCTTGCAAAGTCTGGTGGCCTGGGTTCAATTCCCCAGTATCAACATGAAGCCAGATGCACAATGTGGTACATGCATCTGGAGTTTGTGTGCAGTGGTAAGAGGCCCAGTGCACCCATTCTCACTCTCTCTTGCTTATAAATAAAAATGCTTGTAATGTGGTGGATAACACCTAAAGAAATGATGTTCAAGGGTGTCCTGTGGCCTCCACACATGCATGAACACTTGAGCACCTGCACACACACACATACTGACAAGTATAGCCAGGGGTAGTAGCACATACCTGTCATCCTAGCACTTGGGAGGCTGAGGCAGGTGGATTACCCTAAGTTTGAGGCCAACCTGGACTACATAAGACTGTATCTGAAAAAGCCAAAACAGTAAAATAATAAAATGAAGCAAGGCCCGGAGTGGTGGTGGAATGCCTTTAATCCCAGCACTCAAGAAGCAGAGGTAGAAGGATCACTGTGGGTTTGAGGCCACCCTGAGACGACATAGTGAATTCCAGGTCAGCCTGGGCTACAGTGAGACCCTACCTTGAAAAAATAAAGAGAGGGGAGGAAGGTGCATGTCACTACACCCACCCAGCATTTACATGGGTGCTGGATATTTGAACTAAAGTCCTCACACTTACATGACAAGTGTCTTACCCAGTGAGCCATCTCCTCAGCCCCTCCTACATGCTTTTACATTCCCTCTAGTAACTTAGAATGCTGAATGCAGTGGGAATGCGGCGTGGGTTGTTGCTGTGCTGTTACTTACAGAAGCGCAACCTGGGGAGGCCCTTGAACCCGTTCTGTACAGATGTGGCTTGCTTTGCAAATATTTTGGTTCTGAGGACTCCAGTCTGCAGATGTAGAACCCATAGACCACAGGGCTCTTTACCCTGTTGCGACTCAGGGTAGACAGGGAAGTTTTCCATAATATCCCTTGCCATTCTGCTTTAGACTTTGGCTGCAGCAATGCTGTCTAACGAACAGCCACTTGCATCCGAGGCTTACCCCAGCAGCCTTGGGTTGGCTGGGTTCACCCCAGACAGCAGGGCACTGGGGTCCCCCATCAGTCCAAGGCTCTCTGTCTGCATGTTTGTAGCAGTTGCCTCCTTTTTTCCCCTTCAAACATTTTATTTATTTATTTATTTATTTATTTATTTATTTATTTATTTATTTATTTATTTCCAAGGAGAAGGGGGGAAGAGAAGGAGAGAGAGAGAATGCTCCAGGGCTTCCAGGCACTGCACATAAACTCTAGAGGCATGTGTCACTTTGTGCATCTGGCTTTTACATGGGTACTGAGGAATCAAACCTGGGTTGTTAGGCTTTGCAGCAAGTGCCTTAACTGCTGAGCCATCTCTCCAGCCCAGGAGTTGCCTTCTTGTTGCTGGAACAAAACACCTGACCAAATGCAGTTGATGGGAAGAGAGGGTTTATTTCAGGCTTGTAGTTTCTAGGAGAAGTTTTCTCATGATGGAGAAAGTGTGGTAGAATGGAAGCCGGGTATCACATCTTGCCACAGCATCTGGGAAGTAGAAACAAGAATGAGCTAGCTTTGCTAAGAGGGACTTGGGCTGTCATACCCCACAACCCCCCCCAAAGCAACACACCTCCTCCAGCAAGGCTCTACCTCCCAAGTTGCCACCAGCTAGGGGTTGAGTATGTGGCTTAATAAGAAGCACATGAGGCTATGGAGGACATCTTCCATTCAGATTCCCACAGTGGTGTGGGGAGAAGTACAAAGTCCAGGCTAGACTGGGCCAGGTGGCACAATGCTTGTTTATGGTGGTTCCGGCTATGAAACCCAAGGTTTCACACATGCCAGGCTCCTCTGCTCAGTGAACCTTGCCTCGGCTGGTGGCAAGGATAAAAACTATGTAGGCATGTGGCTGGTGGCTGTCAGGAACAGCAATGAGTGGAGATGAAATGTGTTTCTTAGCGGGAGGGTGACTTCATGGAGTGAGATGGAGCCCTTGAGTAGGGTAAGGGAATTAGAGGGGAAGGCGGGGGAGGCTTCAGGTCCTGAGCTCTGTGGCCCACAGGAACGGCGGCTGCTGGAGGAGCGCCTGGCAGAGTTCTCCTCACAAGCAGCTGAAGAGGAAGAGAAGGTCAAGAGCCTCAACAAGCTGCGGCTCAAATACGAGACAACCATCGCGGACATGGAGGGTGAGCCACAGAACTGGAGTCTGGGAGCGGCTGAGGGAGTAGGAAGCTGGAGTGGCTGGGCAACTCTGGGAGTCCTGTGAATCCCACCTGCTGTCTCTTCGGGGTCTCCCATGGCTCATTCTCCCCCAACCACACCATGTATTCGTGGTTCCTTTGACTCTTGCAGTTCATTCAGACAGCAATAGGGACCAGAAGAAGGCTGACCATATACACAGGAAACAGAGGGAGAGATGGGCCATGCACACAAGCAGACACAGTCAGAGAAAGGAGGCAGGTTGTACACACAGCAGTCACAGAGGGAGGAGGCAGACCATGGACACATGCAAGCACAAATTGGAGTACACAGGTGAAGCAGACAGCCTCACATTGCTGGGATGAACTTCCAAACCAGGCACAGTTTATGGGAGGAAGGGAATTTAATGAAGCTTGCACACCCAGGGGATGTTCTATAATGGCAGAAGTAGGCTCCCTTTCACAGGACCAAGCAGGGAGATAGAAAAGTCATCCCCAGAAAGCAAGCAAACATACTTCAGGAACTCCAGGCAAAGCTCAAGCACTTCATATATTTTTAAACTGGAATTCCAAATCCACCCCCACACCTTAGGGCTGAATCCAGTGGCACCAATCTGCAGGCCATGCACACAGAGACTGTGCACATGGTAGTCACAGCGAGGGGGAGGAGGTAGGCTGTGCACACAGGCAGACAGGAGACAGAGGGAGGAATCAGGCCATGCCCATGGTAGACCCAGAGAGAGGGAGGAGACAGGCTGTAGCTAGTCTCTGTGTCTACTACCTGGCACTGCTAGCCGCAGTCTCAGCGCTCACCCTGCCCACCACACAGACCGGCTACGGAAGGAGGAGAAGGGCCGGCAGGAGCTGGAGAAGCTGAAGCGGCAGCTGGATGGGGAGAGCTCGGAGCTGCAAGAGCAGATGGCCGAGCAGCAGCAACGGGCTGAGGAGCTGCGCGCACAACTGGGCCGCAAGGAGGATGAGCTGCAGGCTGCGCTGGCCAGGTGTGGGTCCTGGGTAGCCAGCCTTTACATCTCAGTCCCCTCTGTGAAACAGGCATCAAGGGTGCTAAGTCCCTAGAGCAGAAAGAGCAGTGGCCAGTCAAGTGTATGGCAGGCAGCCTCAGTGTGAGGGACTATCGTCATAATTTTACACCCTCATTTATGGACCCTCACTGTATTCCAGCCATGACACCTGCCATTCCCATGCTATGCTTCCGGCCTTCTGAGATTTGACGCATGCCTGTTATTCCACTGGGCAACTTCTACCCTATCTTAGAGGCTGCAAAAATGGTTCAGTCAGTAAAAAGCTTGCCACACAAGCATAAAGACTGAGTTTGGATTTCTAGCACCCACGTAAAAGCCAGATACGGGGCTGGAGAGATGGCTTAGCAGTTAAGGCACTTGCATAACTTGCAAAGCCTAAGGACCCATGTTCCTTCTCTCTCCAGATCCCACATAAGCCAGACGCACAAAAGTGATGCAAGCGCAAGGTTGCACATGTGCACTAGGCGGCACAAGCGTCTGGAGATTGACTTCAGTAACTGAGGTCCTGGAGCACCAACTCTCTATCTCTCTCACTCGCTCTCTTAAAAAAAAAAAAAAAAACCAACGCCATCCAGTGGCATACGCCTGTAATCCCAGAACCTGGGAGGCAGAGGCAGGAGGATCCCAGGAGCAAAGTGGCTAGGTGCGCTAGCTGAATGGGTGAGAGACCCTGCCTCAGCAAATACTGATGGAGAGTGTTGCATCAGCTCCTCATTGCTGAGCTAAGCATCCAACCAGAAGCAGCTTACAGGAGGAGAAGATTTTAATTTGGGGCTTATAGAGGGAAGTTATGTCATGGCAGAAAAAGCTGGCTCACTCCAGCATGCATCATGGCAGGGAGAGGGGCGGGGGAGAGGGAGAGAGATTAAACACCAACAAGCACAAGCAGTGAGCACTCACACTTCTCTCCACACATCTTAGGGCTGGACTCCACGATACATCCACAGGGACACACCCCCTGCAGCAGGGATCTACCTGCTAGGGGATGAAGTTGCAAGCTCAATGTTTTTAATATTTTACTTATGAGAGGGGGCAGATAGAAGAAAGAGAGAATGGGTATGCCAGGGCCTCTAGCCACTGCAAACAGACTGCAAATGCATGCGCTCCCTCGTGCATCTGGTTTTGTGTGGATACTCGGAATCAAACCTGCGTCCTTTGGCTTTGCTTTTGCTTTTCTTCAGCCTGCAAACTTAATTTTATTAAAACACCTGAGTGTGTGGGGTCATAAACTGAAGCTATCACATTCAAACTACCACAGAGAGTAATACAGGATGACACCAACTATCAGCCTCTGCCTTCCACATACACGCAGACCCTCAGAAAACAGCCACGGGGGAAAAAAAAACTATGATACAATTAAAGGGTAGGGCTGACCTGGGATAATAGGGGGTATTGTTCCCATTGTGTGGCTGGGACCCTGAAGGCTTTGGGAACTGGAGTCCACTGAACAATGTCAGAGCCAAAATCAGAACCCACACCTGGCCTCTCCACCAGAGAAATCCTTCACCTTCTCTGCCCTGTGCCAACTCCCCTTCCTTCCCTCTCCACCCCCCCCCAGGGCAGAGGAAGAGGGTGGGGCCCGTGCCCATCTGCTCAAGTCCCTGCGTGAGGCACAGGCTGGCCTGGCAGAGGCCCAGGAGGACCTGGAAGCTGAGCGGGCAGCCAGGGCCAAGGCGGAGAAGCAGCGGCGGGACCTGGGTGAGGAGCTGGAGGCGCTTCGTAGTGAGCTGGAGGACACGCTGGATTCTACCAACGCACAGCAGGAGCTGCGGTGAGGCTGGCATGCGGTGGGGCTCAGGAAGACAGAGGGTCCAACCCTCACACCAGTTCAGGGCTGAGCTGGCTTAGAGATGGGTCAGGCCCAGGCGTTTCTCTCAGGAGCCCACAGTCTTGGAGGGGGCAAATTTCAGCAAAAAAACCAGACCCAGTCCTTAGCTTTAATGGAGTTATAGGACATTCTGGATAAGTGAAGGCCCCTTAAGCCAAGTTTATAGGAGAGAAAACCTGAGGAGGGGCCTTGAGTGAGAAATAAGCACTCACACTTAAAAGCCACACTCCCCCTTCCACATCACCTCCAAGATCCTTTTGGAAATGTATTGGTTAATGTTCTCATTGCTGTCACCAAATAATGGGCAACTTGAGAGGAAGGATTTAATTTAGCTCACAGTTTCATGATGGCGAAGCCATGGCCACATCCATGGCTGACAGAAGCAGCTCTCATCTATGGCAGTAGGATCTTGCAGTAGGGCTTTCTCACATCTTGGCAGACCAGGAGGCAGAGGGACTCAGGCCACATTCCGGGCTCTAACCCTCTGTCTCACTCAGCCAGGACCCATGTCCAAAAGATTCCACCACCTCCTCAACAGCACTACCAGCTGAAACAGTGTTCAAAGACACAAGCCTATGGGGGACATTTCACATTCAACCCACAACACGAAGCACAGAGTGAGGTCTCCATCCACAGAGGGAAACAAGGAAAGCCAGGGCTGACTGGCTCTCCTGACCAGTGCTACCTTCTGAAATTCTCTTCCTACTTTCTTCCTCACACAGGTCTAAGAGAGAGCAGGAGGTGACAGAGCTGAAGAAGGCTCTGGAGGAGGAGGCGCGCACCCACGAGGTGGCCGTGCAGGAGCTGAGGCAGAGGCATGGCCAGGCCCTGGGGGAGCTCGCGGAGCAGCTGGAGCAAGCCCGCAGGGTGAGGGGGTAGGGGACAGATGAAGGGCTGTGCACAAGGGTATACAGGCAGGACTCCCAACCACAGCCCACCCCCTCATGCAAGCGTGCCCACACTCATCTTCACTCCAGGGTGTTGAGTGTAATACTGTGCTCCATCTGGCCTTCCCCTGGAGAAATCACGTATTAATGCGACAGGCTGAGAACCTACCATCTAAGCACATTCGTTCTGTATGTTAGGGTGGTAAGTGCCCCAGAGAATGAGGATCAAACAGGCTACTGTGAGCAGGAGATATCTGAATAAAACCAAGGGAAGCCAAGCTGGGCTTAGCAGATAAGGTGCTTGCCAGCAAAGCCGAAGGACTTGGGTTCAATTCCCCAGAACCCACATAAAGCCAGATGCACAAGGTGGTGCATGTATCTGGAGTTCATTGCAGTGGTGAGAGGTCCTGGTATGTTCTCCCTCTCCACCCTACCCCCTCTCTGCCTCTTTCTCCCTCAAATAAAGTATTTTTGAGAGAGGGAGGGAGAGGAAGACAGATAGGAATGGGCACGCCAGCAGTCTCTCAGCTGCTGCGAACAAAATCCAGATGCATGCGCCCCCTCGTGGTCAAGTGCAGCATTGCGCCCTTGTGTCACTTTGCATCTGGCTAAACATGGGACCTGGAGATTGGAACCACTGGAAATTGGAACCAGCATTCTTAGGCTTAGGAGGCAGGCGCCTTAACCGTTAAGCCATCTCTCCAGCCCTCAAATAAAGTATTTTTTTAAAGGGGGTGAGGTGAGCCATTCCATCAGGGGACCAGAAAGGCAGGTAGAAAAGCTCATGTAAAGGCCCCAGGCACAAGTGTGCCTCACTTGCTGAAGGGGTAACTCAGAGCCTCTCCTACCCCAACAGAGCAAAGGTGTATGGGAGAAGTCTCGGCTGGCTCTTGAGGCTGAGGTGTCTGAGCTGCGTGCTGAGCTGAGCAGCCTGCAGACTGCACGACAGGAGGGGGAGCAGAAGAGGCGCCGCCTGGAGTCCCAGCTGCAGGAGGTGCAAGGCCGGGCCAGCGATAAGGAACAGGCTCGAGCCGAGGCCACTGAGAAGCTGCAGCGAGCCCAGGTCGGTGGGGAAGTCTGGCTTGGGGGAAGTGTTGTGTGACTTCTCCTGAGAAGATACAAACAGATGCCTGTTTACCTCACCTAGGGAATAAATTACAGATCAAAGAAACAATTCCACCAAAGTCCAACTTGGGGAACAAATGAGTTTATTGGGGTGACTTAGAGCACAGGGGACTCAAAGACGGCTAGCTGCGTCACTAAAAAGCTCACCCCAGTGTGGGTGATGACTCAGGGAAGCTGTATCCTCAGAGTTCCATGCCTGACATGCAGGCTGCTCCACCAGAGTCTCCGCCCCTCAGCAGTTGTTCACTGCGTATGTGATTTCACAGGGGGAATCTCCATGAGTCGTGGAAGTTTCTTGAGCCTGCAAGCCTATGAGCCTCCCTGCTCCCTCCAAAAGACCCCACGTTTCAATTGGAAGAAAACACTTAAACACTGGGCTTGGGGGTAGATCTCTGCTCCTTGAGAGACTTTTGGAGACAGTTTCACACTGTATCCTTGGCTGAACTGGAACTCACACTGAAGCCCATGATGGCCTAGAATTTGTGGAAGTCCTGCCTCAGCCTCCTTGTGTTGAGATTACAGGCAGGCACCACCACACCCAGATTCCCTTTTTCTTTTCTTCCCTGATAACATTCTATTGTTCTGATGTGCTATATGTTGTCTATGCCCCTGTTGGTGACATTGGCATGAGTGCCCCGTTGAATCAGTGTTGAGAGTTCCTGTACAGTTTCTGCATGGATATGGGTAGGCATCCACCACAGAACAGAAACGCCATGCCCCGTGAGGACTATGGGTTTGATTCTGCAGAGCTGTTGCTGTGTGAATTCCTACCTGTAGTGGGGATTTGAGGTGGAGGCGCTGATGGGGTTGGCCAGGTGAAAGCCTTCATGGCCAGCTTCATACCCTGTCCCTTTCTGTGCAGACTGAACTCGAGAGCATTTCAGCAGCGCTGAGTGAGGCTGAGTCCAAGGCCATCCGACTGGGCAAGGAGCTGAGCAGCACCGAGTCCCAGCTGCATGACACTCAGGTGATGTCCGGCCACCGACTCCAGCCTTCTCCCCACCCCTGCTGCCGCTGACCACTCTGACCCTGCCATCCCTTGTGCCCACAGGAGCAGCTGCAGGAGGAGACCAGGGCGAAGTTGGCCTTGGGCTCGCGCATCCGTGCTGTGGAGGCAGAGGCAGCTGGGTTACGGGAGCAGCTGGAAGAGGAGGCTGCTGCCAGGGAACGGGCTGGCCGTGAGCTGCAGAGTGCCCAGGCTCAGGTGGGCAGTAAATGTTCCTTCCTGTCCTAGTTTAGTGATAGCCCAGTACCCACACACCCACACCAGACCACAGGTTTGGGTCACAGCCTTGGCTCGACCGGTGTGCTCACTGCCATTCCTGCTCTACTATAGCCCCTCATAGCCCACTTGGGCCTTGCCTGTCCCCTCCATTCTCCTCTCAGCCTCTTGCTTCGTCTCTACTCAGGCCCAAAGACTCTGCCTATACCCTGAGCTGCCCTGCTTCTGCTCACAGCCTGCTGTGGCTCCTCCGAATCCTGGATGAAGCCTTAGTGTCAGGCTTCCCTGTGGTTGGAAACGTCTCACCATCCTCCTCTTTAGTCTGTCCTGGTCACCGTGGGCTGGGACTGTCCTGTTCATGGGTCTTCCCACCAGAACATGAACTCTATCAAATGTACAACTCCATCAGTGTTAAATTTTGGCCCCCTCCTGTACAACCCACCACAGACATTGATATATGAAAGGTCTAGAGAAATGCCTGTTGAATATATGAGTGATGATTCATGCTGGCATGAATTCATGTCCACTGGCATACTTAAAAACCCATCTTGGGGCTGGATAGATAGCTTAGTGGTTAAGGCACTTGCCTGCAAAGCCAAAGGACCCAGGTTTGATTCCCCAGGACCCACATAAAACCAGATGCACAAGGTGATGCATGCATCTGGAGTTTGTTTGCAGTGGCTAGAGGCCCTGGTATACCCACCCATTCTGTCTGTCTCTCAAATAAGTAAATAAAAGTAAAACTTTTTTTTTGATTTTTTGAGGTAGGGTCTCACTCTAGCCCAGGCTGACCTGGAATTCACTATGTAATCTCAGGGTACCCTCAAACTCACAGCAATCCTCCTACCTCTGCTTCCCGAGTGCTGGGATTAAAGGCGTGTACCACAACACCTGACTTATAAAATATTTTTTTAAAACCTATTTTGGACTGGAGAGATGCCTCAGCAGTCAAAGTGCTTGCCTGCAAAGCCTAATGACCCAGGTTCAATTCCCCAGTACCCAGGTAAGGCCAGATGCACAAAGTGGTGCATGCATCTGGAGTTTGTTTGTAGTGGCTACAGGCCCTGATGTGCCCCATTCTCTCTCTTTCCCTGTCTCTCTCTTTCTCTGTCTCCTTCTCCCTTTCTACTTGCAAATAAATAAATAAATAAATAACTTTAAAAAAATTTCGAACTGGAGAGGTAGTTTAGCAGTTAAGGCGCTTGCCTGTGTAGCCTAAGGACCTAGGTTCGATTCCCCAGAATCCACGTAAGCCAGATGCACGTGGTGGCACATGCATCTAGAGTTCGTTTGCAGTGGCTGGAGACCCTGGCTTGCCCATTCTCTCTCTCTCTCGCTCGCTAATAAATAAATAAAATTTAAAAATAAAAAAAAGTCAGCTGTCTCCTACTCTATGAAGATTCTCTTTACTATCCCAACATACTCTGAACTGTCTTGTGGACTGTCATGTCTCCTCTATTTCTTCTATCTTAGCCTCTGTAACCCTGCCTCAGTCTTTCTCTTCAGACTAAAGACTCTCCAAGGAAGAGGCCCATTTTAATTCATTTCTGGATGATGGCAGGAATGATACAAGAGCTGGTCACACTGTGCTCATAGCTCATCGCCCCCCCCCAAAGCATAAGAGCCCAGCAGGGTATTGACTTCTTGTTGTCTTCAGGCCTTGGTCTTCTCCCAAGACATGAAGTATCATGAGCCCCCATAGTCACTCATGGCTGTGACTGCCACACACCCACTTCCCTCTCCTCTCCACAGCTCTCTGAATGGCGGAGGCGCCAGGAGGAAGAGGCCGGAGCATTGGAGGCCGGGGAGGAGGCTCGGCGCAGGGCAGCCCGTGAGGCAGAGGCCCTGGCCCAGCGCTTGGCAGAAAAGACTGAAGCGGTGGAACGGCTAGAGCGAGGCCGCCGCCGGCTGCAGCAGGAGCTGGATGATGTCACAGTGGACCTTGAGCAGCAGCGGCAGCTTGTGAGCACGCTGGAGAAGAAACAACGCAAGTTTGATCAGGTGGGTGCCTCAGTTTACCCAGGTGGAAAACCAGCAAGAAAATCCACACGTCAGGCTGCAGAGATGGCTTAGCAGTTAAGGCATTTGCCTGCGAAGCCAAAGGACCCTGGTTCAATTCCCCAGGACCCAAGTAAACCAGATGCACAAGGGGCACATGTGTCTGAAGTTTATTTGCAATGGCTGTAGGCCCTGGCACATCCATTCTCTCTCTGTCTGTCTCCTCTCTCTATCTCTGCTTGCAAATAAATTTTTAAAAAAAGAAATTTAAAAAAAGAAAGAAAATCCACACATGTCCCTGGTCATCCTAAGAGACCAGAAATCTGTCCGAACATTCAGAAGAGACTTCCTGGAGGAGGGGGCATTTGAGACAATTTAAAGTATGCATAGGACTAGTGTCACTGCTCAAAAGTGAAGCTCTGGTGGAAGGAGAAGCCAGGCCACCCTCTGTGCCCTGCTCACTGTTACTAGTGCTTCCTGTTGTTTTCAAGCATCTAGATAGTCACATGTAGAACATGCCCTCTGTGCCCCTGAGAGTGCTCACAGGAAATAGCCTGTCTCACTTGTCCTTCTGAGACTCACTGGGTACCTCAGACAAGTGTCTCTCCCCATCTCATCCCCAGTTTTCTCATCTATATGTCCAGGGCATTATGGTCATGTGTTGGTCAGTGAGTTTGTTTATTTGTGCACGTGTGTGCATGCGTGTGCGTGTGCCAGGGTCTCTTGTTGCTGCACACAAATGCCTGTCTGGCTTTATGTTGGTGACTGGGGAATCAAACTCAGGCCAGCAGGCTTTGCAAGCTTCTTCCTTTAACCTTTTTAACCATCTCCCCAGCCACAGTCAGCTTTTCTTTACTGTAGTGAATACTGGAGCAATCAGCTTAAGAGGAAAGATTATTTTGACTCAGAGTTTCAGAAGTTTGAGCCCATAGTCACATGGCCCTTTTGCTTCTGAGTCTGTGGACAGGCAGAACAGGTAGAGTAAAGCAGCTCACTTTCTGGAAGTTGGGGAAGAAGGAGGGAGTGATATCAGAGATAAGACACAATCCCCAAGAGCCCACTCCCTTCAGAGTCCCCACCTGCTAAGCTGTCACCTTCCAGTAGTGGCCAGAGGTATCCAACCTTATGACATTGCCACTTGCTGTAGTCACCTGCAGAGTGCATGCTCTAGAACCACACAGGTGGGGTACAAAACAAAATCACAAAAATAAGATTTCATAATATTTTACATAAGTGTATGCTTTTGCATTGGGTCACATCCATAGCTTTCCTTACACATGTGGCCCACAGGTCAGACACCTCGAGCCCATCAGATTATGAATGAATCCAGTGGTGAAGGCAGAGCCTCATGACCCCATCACTTCCTCCGTTAGTTACTTCAGCTTATGTCACTGTGACACACTGCCTGGCAGAAACAACTTAAGGGAGTGTATTAATTACTTGCTCTCTGCTGTAACCAAATAGCTGACGAGAAGCAGCTTAAGAAGGGAAGAGTTTCTTTCGGCTTAGTTCCAGGAGACAGAGTCCATCGTGGTGGGGAAAAAACTATAGTAGGAACATGAGGTAGAGCTGGGCACACTGCAATCAAGAAGCAGAGGGCAAGCAGGAAGTGGGTTGGGGTACTAAACCTCAAGTCCTGTCCCCAGTGACTCACTTCCTCCAACAAGGTTCCACTTCCTAAAGGTTCTACAACGCCCCCCAAACAAAGCCACCAGCTGGGGACCAAGTTTTCAGACACATGAACCTTTGAGGGGCCATTTAACATTCAAACCACAAGGAGGGAAGATGTAATTTGGCTCATGGTTTCAGAGGATTCAAACCGCATGTGCATGCAGAACATCATGGTAGTGGGAATGTGTGGCACAGCTGTTCCCATCATAGTGAACAAGAAGCAGAGCATACAACAGATACCAGGGGCTGGGTGCAACCTTCAAAGGTGCCCCCTGGTGGCTTATTTCCTATAGCCAGGCCTCACCTCCTAAAGGCTCCTCAGGCTCCCAAAACAGCACTGCCAGCTGGGGACCAAATATTCAAAACATGAGTTGTGGGGGACATTTCATGTTTAGATCCTCACTCTTCTCAAATATCACATCTCTGAATGCTGCTGCATTGGGTACCAAGTGTTCAACCCATGAATTCTTAACCACAACAAGGCCTGATTTTTAAAGGTTCCACAATCTCCCAGTAACTCCACAGACTGGAGACCCAGTAACTCAGGTGCCTTTGGAGGATATTTAAGATCAAAACGCTCGAGCCGGGCATGGAGGTGCATGCCTTTAATCCCAGCACTCGGAAGGCAGAGGTAGGAGGATCACCATGAGTTTGAGGCCACCCTGAGAATACAGAGTGAATTCCAGGTCAGCCTGGGCTAGAGTGAGACCCTACCTCGAAAAAAAAAAAAAAAAAAAAAAAAAAAAAGATCCAAATGCTCTAGCACTCATCTAGGAAACAGAAATAACATCAAGCACTTGGCAGCCTGAGAATGAAGTAAAACAAAATCATAGAACCCAAGAGAGCCACGGTCAGCTAACTCTGAGGTTCAGTTCCCAGCTTGGCTCTTCCTGGCTGTGTGGCTTCGGTAAGTGTCCAACCTTTCTGTGCCTCTCTTTAGTCATCTAGAATATGCAGGGTGTGTGTGAGGGGTGTGCATGAGCATGCACGTGTGTGTGTCATTTAGCCTTCATATTTGAAAGATGTTTCATTGAATATGGAAGTCTGGATAAGCAGTCTTATTCTCTAAGCTCTTTGAAGATGTCATCCCATTAGCTCTGTCATCCAGTATTTCAGATGCAAAGTCATTCAGATGTAGAGTAATTTAAATCACTTTCTTGGAAGAAATATTGTGGGCTTTAAAAAAAAAAAAAACAGAGCCAGGGTGGTTGTGCATGCCTTTAATCCCAGCACTTGGGAGGCAGAGGTAGGAGGATTGCCATGAGTTTGAGGCCAGCTGAGATGACATAGTGAATTTCAGGTCAGCCTAGGCTACAGTGAGCCTACCTCGAAGAAAAGCACCAAAAACAATTGTCAGAAAGGGCTGGAGAGATGGTTAAGGCACTTTTCCAGGCTGGCCTCAAACTCACAGCAATCCTACCTCAGCCTCCCGAGTGCTGGCATTCAAGGCGTGCGCCACCATGCCGGGCCGCTCTGTCTCTTTCTATGCATGTCTGTCTGCCTCTGTATCTCAGACTCTGTTTCTTTCTGTTTCTGTTGCATGAACTCTTTTCTGAGGAGATGCCAATGAGTGCTTGCTCCCCACAGGCAGGGCTCCCACAACAGACTAAAATCAGATTCCACCAAAGTTTATCTGGCAAACCAGTGAACTTACTGGGCTTCCTTACAGAGCATGGGCGGCGGGGGGGGGTCTTCCTCTCCATCTACTCTATCTCCCCCTTCGACCATGAGACCTGGTGCTTATTGCATACAGCTGCCACAGGGGCGCCTGAGATCTCAAGAGGGGGTGTGATGAACCTTCCCACCCCCTTCTTTGGGGGAATGTCTACAGGCTCAATCTCCAGGGTCTCTCAAGAACCCATCATAGCTGCTTCTTCATATATATATGTTAATTTATTCTCAAGGGGAGAGGGGGGATGGGTGCACCAGGGCCTCCTGCCACTGCAGATGAACTCCAGATGCATGCACCACTTTGTACAGCTGGCTTTATGTGGGTACTGGGGAATTGAACCCCGCTCGTTAGGCATTACAGGCAAATGCCTTAACCTCTGAACCATCTCTAGCCCCAGCTGCTTCTGATGGAGATAGCAATTGTTGCTTTTCTAAGACTGTGTCACACAACATTTCCTGTCTTCCTTTCTGTCTTTGTGTGTCTGTCTCTGCTTCTTTGTCTCTTTGTCCGTCTCTCTATCTCTGCCTCTATTTCTCTGTCTCTGTCTCTCTCACCTTTTCTATCTCCCTTTCTCTCTGTCTCCCTATATGTCTTTCTGTCTGTCTCTCTGGCATTTCCCTGCTTCCTACCACAGTCTTCTCCTTCCAGCTAACCTTTCTCTACTCCCCTCCCCACCTCCCTGTAGCTCCTGGCAGAGGAGAAGGCTGCAGTGCTGCGAGCTGTGGAGGATCGTGAACGTGTGGAGGCCGAGGGCCGGGAGCGAGAGGCCCGGGCACTGTCACTGACACGGGCCCTGGAGGAAGAGCAGGAGGCCCGGGAGGAGCTGGAACGCCAGAACCGGGCTCTGCGGGCTGAACTGGAGGCGCTGCTGAGCAGCAAGGATGACGTGGGCAAGAATGTAAGCAGCACTGGCATCCAAGATACTCATGGGGGACCTTGGCAAAGGAGACAAGAGTGCCCACTCATGTACTCACACACCAAACATGGAAAGAAACAGGCACTGAAGTCACATGTTCATGTGCAGAGTGAACGTGTTCCTCCCCAAGTACATTGTACGTGCAGACACAGCATGAGAAGAATCTTCTCTCAAACACAAATTCTTGTTTTGCTTTGGAGTTTTGTTTTTTTGTTTTTTGTTTTTTTTTTTTTTTTTTTTTTTTTGGTTTTTTGAGGTAGGGTCTCACTCTGGCCCAGGCTGACCTGGAATTAACTATGTAGTCTCAGGGTGGCCTTGAACTCACAGCAATCCTCCTACCTCTGCCTCCCGAGTGCTGGGATTAAAGGCGTGCGCCACCACGCCCGGCTTGCTTTGGAGTTTTTTTGTTGTTTTTTTTGTTGTTGTTGGTGGTGGTGGTGGTGATGGTGATGGTGGTTGCTTTTATTCATTTTCTTTTTCTTTCTTTCTTTCTTTTTCTTTTTTTTTTTTTTTTTTTTTTTTTTTTTTTGAGGTAGAGTCGCACTCTGGCTCAGGCTGACCTGGAATTCACTATGTAGTCCTTGAACCCTTGAACTCTTGGCAATCCTCCTACCTCTGCCTCCAAGAGCTGGGAGTAAAGGTGTGCACCACCACCCAGCTTCATTTTCGTTTTCTTTTCTTTTCTTTCTTTATTTTTTTTTCAGTTTGTCAAGGTAGGCTCTCACTCTACTTGGCATTCACTATGTAATCCCAGAAAGGCCTCAAACTCACAGCAGTCCTCCCACCTCTGCCTCCCAAGTGCTGTGATTAAAAGGAGTATGCCACCATGTCCAGCTATGAACACCAGATGCTTGTGCCACTTTTTGTATCTGGAACTCCTGATGATCCTCCTGCCTCAGCCTACTGTTTGCTGGGATGACAGGCGTGTGCCACCAGGCCCAGCCAGTTCCACGTGTTTAACCACAGAACATGAGCACCACTCAGAAAGCTCCATGCTCACATCCACATACACGAAAGAGGGTAGAACCCTCACTCAACACACAGGACCACACACGGGCCCAGGCGGGCACTGTGAGGCCAGCCTTACTAGCACTGTCATACAGGTCCTTGGGGCAAAGGTGTAGATGAATGGAGTCCCTGCCCCAGTCAGCTAAGAGTCGAGCACAGCAGACATAAGGTAACAGTCAAGGACAGAGTAGGAGATAGGCTCCATGCTTGGAACAGCAGTCACAGAGCCCAGAGGTTCAATGGAAACTTTTCCTAAAGGTGATAATTAAGTTGAGTCTCCCAGAGAATCCCTGAGAACTCAGTGACTGCTTGGAGTTTTGTTTAACTTAATTTTATTAAATTAACTTATTTGAGAGAGAGAGAGAAAGGTAGATATATAGAGAGAAGGAGAGGAAGAATGGGCACACCAGGGCCTCTAGCCACTGCAAATGAACTCCAGACACATGTGCCACCATGTACATCTGGCTTTCGTGGGTACTGGGGAATTGAACCCCAGTCCTTAGGCTTCACAGGGAAGCGCCTTAACTGCTAAGCCATCTCTCCAGCCCTTGTTTAACTTTTCTCACAGTGAGGAAAGAACAGAGGTAAACAGTGAGTTAAGATAACCAGAGCATCTGGTTGAAACCAACGCCAGCAGCACCAGAGCTGTGGGACTTCCGCCTATCTCACACGGGATTCCCCAAGATGACAGGTTCCCAGGGAAGTGAACTCACAAGCCACCATTCCAAAGCAATGTGGAAATAATCCACTCTGAGAGCTCACTGATACAGCCAACACTTGAGCTGGACTCTCAGAAACCTCCTATAAAATAACTGCAAGTTGAGTGTCCCCCATCTGAAATGCTTGGGGGCAACAGTCTGATGGATTTGAGATTTCCTTGGATTTTGGAATATTTCCTGATATATCATAAGATACACCTGTGGTTAAGACCCAGGTCTAAGGGTCAGGGAGATGGCTCAGTGGGTAAAAGCTGTTGCCACACAAGCATGAGGACCGGATTTGCTCTGAATTTTATTCCCAGCACCCATATAAACAGTTGGGTGTGGCCTCATATGCCTGTAACCCTAGTTCTGTGGGGAGTGGAGATCAGAGAATCATAAGGGATTGGACAGCCAATCTGACCAAAAAAAAAAAAAAAAAAAAAAAACAGCAGTTCTGGGTTTAGTGAGTGACTCCATCTTAAGAAAACAATGTGGGGAGGGCATTGTCTCAAAGAAATGTGCAGCCAGTCATGGTGACACACACCTGTAGTCCCAGCACTCGGGAGGCAGAGGTAGGCGGACTTGGCATGAGTTCGAGGCCACCCTGAGACCACATAGTGAATTCCAGGTCAGCCTGGGTTAGAGCAAGACCTACCTCGAAAAACCAAACAACAACAAAACAAAGACATATCTTACATAGGATCAAAGTGAGAGGGTACCCCCAAAGCATGACACAGATAGAAGACAAGAAGAAAAATACCCAAGTCAAGATAAGCCAGGCTGGTCCTGGGAAGGGACTCACATGAATGTTAGGCCAGATCACAGGGCAAAAGGAAATGAAGAACAGGCAAGAGAGAGCCTGGGAAGAGCCAGATCAGAGGATTTCTACCCAAATCATAACAGGCTTTTCACTGAGTATTTTATGACTTAAAATGAGACATAAAGTAGGTGCTCAATAAATGATGACTGAATGAGGGAGAGAACTAGGGTGGGTCCATCAGCCAGCTGCCTCCTCATGCTCCCTCAGAGCCCCCCAGACACGCTACCCAGGACCCCAGTGACCCTGGCTCCTTGTGTTCACACTCCCTTTCCACCAGGTACATGAACTGGAGCGAGCTCGCAGGGTGGCCGAACAGGCAGCCAATGACCTGCGAACGCAGGTGACAGAGCTGGAGGACGAGTTGACAGCAGCTGAGGATGCCAAGCTTCGCCTGGAGGTGACAGTGCAGGCCCTCAAGGCGCAGCACGAGCGGGACCTGCAGGGCCACGACGAGGCTGGTGAAGAGAGGCGGAGGCAGCTAGCCAAGCAGGTACTATGGAACAGGAGGATGCAAGGCACTGGTCCAGCCTTGGTGCACTGGAGAGGGAGAGGGAAAGGTCTCCTCCATCCACCTGCCAGTCAGCATTTCCACCAGAGTCCATCCTGCTGGTCGGCCATCCTCCACCCACAAAGCCATCTTCCTGTTTCCCATCTCTTAACTTATCATGACCTGGTAACACACACCCACGCATCCTGCCCACCTTAAACCTGCCAAGCACCAAGGAGCTCTTAGACTGCCCAAGCTGGCACCCACTTCCTCCTCTACCAATTACCTCTTCCAGCTGCTTGCCTAGGTGACATGTATGTGTCTCTAGACTACTCCTGGGGGTATGTAAAGAGATACCTATTCACTCCTGATAGCGTACCAGCAGGCCAAAGAAACATTTACTTCCAAGTCCAGCTGGTGAACTAATTTGGGGGTTATTTAGAGGCAGGAGCATGGCTGATGTGTTAGTTACAGGAGCAGGGGTGGCTCTGGTAACTGTATCACTGAGAAGCCCAACCCTAGCATATATGAGCATTCAAAAGCTATATTTAGAGCCAGCCGGGTGTGGTGATGCACAGCTTTTAAACCCAGCACTTGGGAGGCAGAGGGAGAAGGATTGCCATGAGTTCGAGGCCACCCTGAGACTACATAGTGAATTCCAGGTCAGCCTGGGCTAGGGTGAAACCCTACTTCGAAAAAGAAATTATATTTGTGGAGTTCCCTGAGCAGTTTCCAGGCAGGTCCCCCAAAGAGTCACCTCCCCCAGCAATTGTTCATTGCATGTACTCCCTCTGTTGCTCCTGGAGGGGATGATTCAATCCTGAGGAAACGCCTATACAGCAGGCCTGGAGGGCAGAGACTGGGCCAGAACAGGAGGCTGTGTTGGGGCGCCCTGACCTGTGACCCGCCCTTTGCCCCCAGCTGAGGGATGCGGAGGTGGAGCGGGATGAGGAACGCAAGCAGAGGGCACTGGCCGTGTCCGCCCGCAAGAAGCTGGAGGGTGAGCTGGAGGAGCTGAAGGTGCAGATGGCGTCGGCAGGACAGGGCAAGGAGGAGGCAGTGAAGCAGCTCCGCAAGATGCAGGTAGGCCAGGGCAGGGCCCTGCCATAGCCCTATCTGTCTCCTGTCACCAGGAGCCCCATGCACACACTGTTTCCCTGTGCTGACCCATGCCGCTCTGTTCTGCCCAGGCCCAGATGAAGGAGCTGTGGCGGGAGGTGGAGGAGACACGCAGCTCCCGGGAGGAGATATTTGCCCAGAACAAGGAGAGCGAGAAGCGCCTCAAGGGGCTGGAAGCGGAGGTGCTGAGGCTGCAGGAGGTGAGGCTGGGTGGGCGGGGCTGGTGGGGAGGGGCTCATCATGGAGTGGGTGTGGCCAAGGCTAGACTGGGAGGCTGAGCAGAGCAGGGACCCTAAGAGGGAAGGATGGGGTGGGCTTGACTGAGTACAAAATGATCAGGGCTGAGGCTGGGGAGAGAGGAGGTCACGGGTGGGCTGGGCTGAGCTCAGGCCTGGGAGGGGAGGCTTTGGGAGTGGGCGTGTCTACCATGCCTTCACACCTGTGTCAGTCTGAGAAGGGATTTTTAGCTGAGGGCTGTTGGGAGCTGGGGAGGATTCTGAGCAAGGCAGTCCTGGATTAGGCCTAGGGGAAAGGATGGCCGAGAGGAAACTCTAGGGTCATGGAAGCTACAGAGAGGATGAGGCCTGGGGGTGTGAGGTGACCCAGAGAAGGGACAAGGCTGAGTCAGGCTGGAGGGAAGGACCCTGTGGTCTGGGGTGGGGAGCCCTGGAGAGAATAATCCCGAGCGGGAGCAAGGTTGCTGGGAGACAAGTATGTTGCAGTCACCTTCTCCTTGCTGGACAAACACACCCAACCAGAATATCTTATGGAAGGAAAAGGTTTATTTCAGGCTTACAGAGCTCAAGGGAAGCCAGGCGTGGTGGCACGCGCCTTTAATCCTAGCACTTGGGAGGCAGAGGTAGGAGGATTGCTGTGAGTTTGAAGCCACTCTGAGACTACACAGTGAGTTACAGGTCAGCCTTGGGCTGGAGTGAGACCCTACCTTGAAAAACAAAAAAAGAAAAAGGAAAAAACTCAGAGTCCAAGGGAAGTGCCATCAATGACTGAAGAAGCTGGCTCACTTCAATAGATCCATAGCAGAGAAACACCACCAAACAGCCAGCAAGCCCCAACAGCCAGAGCTCAAGTTCACTCTGAACACACCTTAGGGCTGGAGTACAAGATTGGCCCCTAGTGACATACCTCTTCCCCAGAAGGGCTGTGCTGGCTAGAGACTCAAGTTGCTAACTCAGTCTAATAAAAATTAAAAAAAAAAAAATACCTGAGTCTACAGGGCCATGCATTCAAACTCCCAGATACTGAGTCAGTGAGAAGCGACAGGATAAAAAGTGGACACATGGGTAGGAGTGTGAGGTTGGAAAACTGCCAATGGCCGGGCCTGGTGACACACACCTTTAATTCCAGCACTCAAGAGGCAGAGGTAGGAGGATCACTGTGAGTTCAAGGCCCACCTGAGACTACAGAGTGAGCTCCAGGTCAGCCTGGGCTAGAGTGAGACCCTGCCCTGAAAAAAACAAACAAAAAAAAAAAACTTTGCCATAAAGGGCAGCACAGGAGGGGAAAAAAAAAGAACTAGGGCCAGGGAAAGGGCAACAGCCATGTGCCCCAGGACTTCCCTTCACCCTGTGCACCCCACCCCTGTTCTCACAGGAACTGGCAGCCTCGGACCGGGCCCGTCGGCAGGCCCAGCAGGACCGGGATGAAATGGCAGACGAAGTGGCCAATGGGAACCTCAGCAAGTAAGTGTCCTGGGATGACGGTGACGGCCAGACTCCCTCCGAGTCAGCATCTGAGCCCGTTCCTTCCCACTTCTCCAGGGCAGCCATCCTGGAGGAGAAGCGCCAGCTGGAGGGGCGCCTGGGGCAGATGGAGGAGGAACTGGAAGAGGAGCAGAACAATGCCGAGCTGCTAAATGACCGCTACCGCAAGCTGCTCCTGCAGGTGGGCACCAGGGCCACTGCTGCCAGCCGGTCACCACCCCCACAGCCTGGAGCCCCTATACAGAACGGGGGACATTTGAGTTGGGTTCCTGTGGGAAGCAGATATGACAGCACAATGGGAGCATCCTGGTTCCATGCTCATTGCTGCAGTCACAAGAAAGCATTTGGAGCCAGGTTCATGCCTTTCATCTTAGCACATAGGAGTCTGAGGCAGGAGGACTGCCTGGAGTTCAAGGTCAGCCAAGCTACAGAGGGAGATCCCCCTGTCTTGAAAGTCAAACACTAATGTGACAAAATGGTTGGTTTTGTGCATTCATGAAAACACACTATGGTCAACGCCAGAGCAGTCAGGGGCCACAACTTCCCCACGCCAGATGACGGTGTGGGGTATCAGGTATCAGGACAAACCCATCCTTGTCATCACCCAGAACTGGCCTCAAACTCATCTTCCTGCCTCAGCCTCCAGAACATTGGGATAAGACACATGAGCCACCATGCCTGGCCCTGTTCACCTTCCTGGGCCACCATTTTGTTTTACAATCAGAATTGGAAAGCTGAAAGAGATGCTAGCCCCCCACGATGTCCCCCTGGAGCACCGAAAGACAAAGCAGACTGGAGCTTGCTCACTTCCACTTTCCACAGCTGAGCGATCAGCAGGGTCTTCATGAGGGCCATGCAAGCTTCTATGGGGAAAGGGGGTTGTCCCTCAGTTGTCCCCTCAGTCTCCTGTGGGACCTCCCACAATGCTTGGGATGAATGCAGCTTCCCAGTCAGCTCCTGACCTGCTGAGTCATGGTCTCTGGAGGGGTGGGGCCTGGGGCTGCCTGCTGAGTCATGGTCTCTGGAGGGGTGTGGCCTGGGGCTGCCTGCTTCTCACTGATTCCCTGGTGACCCTGTTGCCAAGAAAAGTGTGACAATCCTGGAATAGACTCCTTCAGTCACAGGTAGAATTTATAGCACTTAAGTTTGAGATGATCTATTGGCTATGTTAAAATAGCAGAACTGAGCCAGGTGTGGTAGCACACACCTGTCATCCCCCACTCAGGAGGTAGAGGCAGGAAGATCAGGAGATCAAGGTCATCCTTGGCTTCATATCAAGGTTGAGACCAGCTTGGGTGACATGAAATCCTGTCTCAGTAAGACAAAAAGCTGTACACAGACACACAAATAAATAAAATAACTTTTGGCCTGGTGTGGTGGCACACACCTTTAATCCCAGCATCTGGGAGGCAGAGGTAGGAGGATCGCCATGAGTTCGAGGCCACCCTGAGAATACAGAGTGAATTCCAGGTCAGCCTTGACTAGAGTTGAGACCCTACCTCGAAAAACTAAAAATATATAATAAATAAATAATTTTTAAAAACAGGCATGTACTTGTCATCCCAGCTAATCAGGTAGTTGAAGCAGGAGGACCACAAGTTCAAGGACTACCTAGGCAACTCAGACCCTGTTGCAAAGCAAAAAATAGTGTTACATTTTAAGAATTATGTGAGTTTGAGGCCAATCTGGGACTATATAGTAAATTCCAGGCCAGCCTGGGCTAGAGCAAGACCCTACCTCAAAAAAGGAAAAGGAGGGCTGGAGAGATGGCTTAGCGGTTAAGGCACATGCCTGCAAAGCCTAAGGAACCCGGTTCAATTCTCCAAGTCACACGTAAGCCAGATGTACAAGGAGGCGCACACATCTGGAGTTCGTATGCAATGGATAGAGGCCATTCTCCCTCTCCCTCTCTCTCTTTCCCTCTCTCTGTCTGTAATAAATAAATAAAAATAAAATTAAAAAAAAAAGGAAAAGGAGAGAGAGAGAAAAATACAGGCAGAAAGAGAGACAGTATGCATGCACCAGGGCCTCCTGCCTCTGCAAATGAACTCCAGACACATGTGCCACTTTATCTGGCTTTATGGGGGTGAGGAGGGGTCCTAGGGAATTGACCCCAGCCATTAGGCTTTTCATGCAAGCGCCTTTAACCACTGTGCCATCTCTCTATTCCTAAATTTAAAAAAAATTAGCAAAATGCCTATCCAAAAGTTAGCTAGCATTGCTATTAGGAGATATGTCAATCATTAAAAATACAAGCTACCAGCCAGCCAGTGATGGATGACTATAATTCCAGGAAAAATGACAGCAGTTGATGACTACGCAGTCTCAAAAAGAAAAATAGCCAGGCATGGTGGCACATACCTTTGATCCCAGCACTCAGAAGGCCAAGGAGGAGGATCACTGTGAGTTCGAGGCCAGCCAGAGACTACGTAGGAAATTCCAAGTCAGTCTAGGGTAGTGTGAGACCCTACCTTGAAAAATAAAAAAATAAAAATAAATAAATAAAATAATAATAATTAAATACAATACCACCAAAAGTCAAAACAAATCATGTCAGGTGTAGTGTCTCACATCTATAATGCCAGCACTCTGGAGACTGAAGTAGGGGAATTGCCACTAGTTTAAAGCGAGCCTGTGTTGCAGTGTGAGTTCCAGGTCAGCTTGGGCTAGAGTGAGACCCTGCTTTAAAACAAACAAACAAATATATCACACACACACACACAAATACAAACTACTAGGGATGGCTGAGCAGTTACAGGTGCTTGTTTTGCAAAGTCTGTTGGCCCAGGTTTGATACCCCAGCATCCACGTAAAATAGCTCTGTGCTGTTCGCATAAGGTCAGCTCAGCTCATCCTGAGAGGCACCTTGGTTTGTCACCAGCTTCCCTTCTGTGGCTCTAACATGACGTCCTTGTCCGTCCCCCAACCCCCCGGCTACAGGTAGAGTCCCTCACTACAGAACTGTCTGCTGAGCGCAGTTTCTCAGCCAAGGCTGAGAGCGGGCGGCAGCAGCTGGAGCGGCAGATCCAGGAGCTCCGGGGACGTCTGGGTGAGGAGGATGCCGGGGCCCGCGCCCGTCAGAAGATGTTGATCGCTGCGCTTGAGTCGAAGCTAGCCCAGGCAGAGGAGCAACTGGAGCAGGAGAGCAGGTGAGCAGAGTGGATTTGGGGCTTCAAGTAACCTCGGTCTACTGTGGGTCTGCGTTACACAGTAGTATATTAACCAGCTACCAGTCAGTCTAGCCTAACTAGACAAGTTGGAGGCCAGTGACAGACCTTGACTCAAATTGGTGAATGCTGGACTGCAGAGATAATTTAGTGGTTAAGGCATTTGCCTGCAAAGCATAATGACTCAGGTTTAATTCCCCAGTACCCACATAAAGTCAGATGCACAGATGCATCTGGAGTTCATTTGCAGTGGCTGGAGGCTCTGGAACACCCATATTCATTCTCTCTCACACACACACACTGAAAATTTTTTAAAAAGGTGACTGCTGCCTAAAGGAATAACACCCGAGATTGCCCTCTGACCTCACACATGCTCACACAAGTGCATGTGCACTCATTCACAGGTGTTCATCCACACATACATGCCCACACAGACATGCATGTGCATAAGAATATATGAATAAGAACTTGAGATATGGCTTAGCGGTTAAGGCACTTGCCTACAATGCCAAAGGACCCAGGTTAGATTCCCCAGTACCCATGTAACCAGATACACATGGTGGCACGTGCATCTGGAGTTCGTGTGCAGTGGCCAGAGGCCCTGTGCGCCCATTCTCTCTCTCTCTCTTTCTGACACACTCTCTCTCTCACTCAAATAAATAAAAAGAAATATATTTTTTAAAAAGAATACATGAATAAGTGGACCACAGTACCATATGGCCCACTTAAGGATATCAGATATCATCATAGAAGCAGAGTTCGCAGATGTCCTGGAAAAATGAGTGTGAGATAGGTGTGGTGGCACACATCTTTAATCTCAGTACTCAGGAAGCAGAGCTAGGTGGACTACAGAGTGAATTCCAGGTCAGCCTGGACTACAGCAAGACACTACGTTAAAAAAAAAAAAAAAAAAAAAAGCAAATCTTATGCCACTATCTATCTGACTGTGAGGAAGCTGCAGTGTGAGAAAGAGGGCAGCGGTCAGCCACCCACAATTCCATGGGGACAGAGTACCCTCACGAGCTGCCTCCTCCTCTCTTTAGGGAGCGTATCCTTTCAGGCAAGCTGGTACGAAGAGCGGAGAAGCGACTGAAGGAGGTGGTTCTTCAGGTGGAGGAGGAACGAAGAGTGGCTGACCAGCTCCGGGACCAGGTAAGCAAATGATATCACTGGAGAACTTTAGGGAAGGGGACTACTGCATGGGAAATAGCACAGCCAGTCCAGTCTGCTGAGTGATGGACCTGTCATACCAGCTACACTTCAGGCTGAGGCAGCAGGATCACAAGTTCAAGACTCACCTAATAAAAGGAATTGGGGCATGGATCAGTGGTAGAGCACCTGCCTAGAATCCACAGTGAGGGGCTGGTGGCATGGCTCAGTAGTAGACCACTCACCATTTGCTAGCATCTGGATTGAATCCCCAGCATTGCAAATATTTTTAAAAATACCTATTATTTTATTACTAGTCCCTGTTACTAAGGCAGAGACTACAACTTTAAGAAGGATGTAGTTTCCATCAAAGTCACAGAGCAAGAATGATGGTGCACTCCTGTAATCCCAGCACATGGGAGGCTGGAACAGGGGGATTGCTATGACTTTGAGGCCAGCCTGGGCCACAGAGAGAGAGTCTTATTTCAAAACAATCAAAAAGGTTATGGAATTTGTGACACAACAGTATGAGATCCCTGTGCCCTTAAAAGCTCAGTTGATTGACTACTTCATGTGAGCCACAGTGCTAGGCATTTACAGAGAAGGTGCTGGCTCTCATGGGCTTACTTTGTCAGCCTTGGAAAGAATATAGTAAACAGATGACCAGGCAAAGAACATGCCAGATGGGTGATACCTATGAAAAAAAAAAAAAGAATAAAGAGGAAGCTGGTATGGTAGCACTGACCTTTAACCTCAGCACTCGGGAGGCAGAGGTAGGAGGATCATTTTGAGTTTGAGGCCGCCCTGAGACTACTCAGTGAATTTCCAGGTCATCAGCCTGGACTACAGTGAGACCCTACCTCAATAAACAAAAACAAGGGCTGGAGAGATGGCTTAGCGGTTAAGGCGCCTGCCTGCTAAGCCTAAAAACGCTGGTTCCAATCTCCAGGTCACACGTTTAGCCAGATGCAAAGTGACGCAAGGGTGCAATGCCACACTTGCCCACAAGGGGGCGCACACATCTGGATTTCGTTCACAGCAGCTGAGAGACTGCTGGCGTGCCCATTCTCTGTCTCCCTCTCCCTCTCTGTCTGTCTCTCTCTGTGTCTCTCTCCAAACATAAAAAAATAAATAAATAAATTTAAAAAGACAAAAACAAGAAAAGAATAGAGTGGAAGAAACAGGAATGGAGAACTGTCTTCAGGTTAGAGCATTGAGAAGGGCTCTTTGAGGAGCTGAATTTGAGTTGAGACTGGAAGGGTGACCTAAGAGCCAGGAAGAAGCAGCAGCTATGCAATGGCCCTGAGGGACTGCAGAGAACTTGGTGACTTTTGAGAAAAAGCAGTGTGGCTGGAGAGAGAAAACATGGGCAATGAAGGTGGGGGTCTAGGGCTGGGGCTCGGGCTCACTTCATAGAGTGCTTGCCTAGCCTGCACAAAGCCCTAAGTTCCATCCCCAGCACCACATAAACCTGACGTGTTTGTGCATGCCTATAATCCTAGCACTTACTAGGTGGAGACAGATAGATCAGAGGGTCAAGGTCATTCTCAGCACATAGGTGGAGGCCAGGCTGGGCTACATGAGAGCATGTCTCCAAAAAAAAATAAAATAAAATAAGAAAAGTCAGGTCATGCATGGTACCGCCCTGGAAGAGTTTGCAGGGTCTGGTGGTGGGGTCTTGGTGAAGTCAGCAAGATCAGTCAGTGGGTTTGTAGGAGGATGTGTGGAAATGAAGAAGAGCCTGCCAGACCTAGAATGCCAGACTTCTGCAGGTCATCCCAGCTGCTCTGATCCAATATGGCACTGATCATGTCAGGAGGAAGAAATAGTTCTCCCACAGGGACCGTGAGTAGGCAACTTGCAGGGGACACTGAGGCTGGAGTGGTGGCTGGCCTCAGAGGTTGCAGGAGTTGCAGGTCTGAGGACAGGATCCAGAGATGCGCCCTCTCTCCTCTGCACAGCTGGAGAAAGGGAACCTGAGGGTGAAGCAGCTGAAGCGGCAGCTGGAGGAGGCCGAGGAGGAGGCGTCCAGGGCACAGGCTGGTCGACGCAGGCTGCAGCGAGAACTGGAGGATGTCACCGAGTCAGCAGAGTCCATGAACCGCGAGGTGACCACGCTGAGGAACAGACTCAGGTATGCTGCTCCACACACCTGCCATTCCCAGGGTCCTGGGCTGGGCAGCCATGGAACATGGGTCCTAGGCGGGGTGGGACCAGAGGATACAGAGAGCCAGTGCTAGGACCACCCACTCATATCCCCAGTTGTCTTCCTGTCCATTTTCCATTGGGTCTCACTTTAGCCCAGGCTGACCTGGAATTCACTATGTAGTCTCAGGGTGGCCTTGAAGTCATGGTAATCCTCTTACCTCTGCCTCCCTAGTGCTGGGATTAAAGGCGTGCGCCACCACGCTTTCTGTCTCCATTTCTTTATTTCTGTCTGTCTGTCTCCTTCCCCTCCCCTCCCTCCCCACTCTCTGTTCTTTGTATCCTCACCTCTCTGTCTCCACCTCTCAGTCCTTGCCTTCTCCTTTCCCTGACTAGCTGTGTCCCTCTCTGTGTTCGCTCCTCTCACTCTCACCTTGTCCTCTTCCCCACCTCCAGACGTGGCCCCCTCACCTTTACCACACGCACAGTGCGGCAGGTCTTCCGGCTGGAGGAAGGTGTGGCTTCCGATGAGGAGGCTGAAGAGGCCCCGCCTGAGTCTGCGCAACCCCAGGAGTCTGAGGCTCCGCCCCTCTCCACGCCCCAGTGACCCAGAGCCCCAGGGACAGGGCCTGGCTCTCATAACACCTGTGCCAGCACTGTGCCTCTGGCTTCTTGCACTTTGAGATGACGATACCCCCTGGCACTTTTCAGCATTGATGAACCTTACTGGGGACCCTCTACCCACTGGGGACCTCCTCAAGCCCAAGAGCCCAGCATAGAGGCAAGGCCAGGTGCTCTGCTTTGTCAGCAAGTGGGCATGCTTAGCCAGCAAGGCCTGTTAGGTCCTGACCTACCTTCAGCTGTTCATGACCCCAAGCTCCAGGCCCGCCCCGACAGAGTGCCAGCAAGGTGCCTCCCTTTCCTCTCAAAGCTCTGCCCTCCATTCTTGCTGGTCTCTGGTCATGGGGTGGAGCTCAGGTCCCTTGTATTCCAGGCGTTGGCAAAAATAAACAACACCTCAGACTGGACCCTTGGCTTTAGTTGTGTTCCTGAAGGGGGTCTCTGGTCGGTAGATGAACCTCAGTTGCCATAGTGTCTGTTTCCCCAGGGAGTGGACACTTGTGGTCAGCAGCTCATCTCCTTGTCACCCCAGTGTCCTAGATGTCCTTTCCAATGTGCACATGAGGAAACAGGCTCAGAGTTGCAGCACTCCTCAGTAGACTATGCTTAGGTCTTTGTATCACCATATCAGAGGTGTTTTAGTCTCAGGGTGGCCTTGAACTCATGATGATCCTCCTACCTCTGCCTCCCAAGTGCTGAGATTAAAGGCATGTGCCACCACGCCTGGCCTTTTCTTTTTACTTTTTTAAACAACAACCTCTCACAAGTTTTTTCATTTATTTATTTTATTATTTATTTGAGAGAGAGAGGCATATAGAGAAAGAGAGAATGGGCACACCAGGGCCTTCAGCCACTGCAAATGAACTCCAAATGCATGTGCCACCTTGAGAATCTGGCTTACATGGGTCCTAGGGTATCAAAGCTGGGTCCTTTGGCTTCGCAGGCAAGCACCTTAACCACAAAGCCATCCCTCCAGCCCAGCCAACTGTCTTTTTCACAGTGGTGAGAATAGGCTGAGTCACTGAGCGCCTACTCCAGGATACAACAGCTAGTAAGACCTTGAATTCAGAAGATCAGAATTCAAACCCAGAAAGTCAGACAGACGGTGAGGCCCACAGTCCCCGAGTCCACGTGAGGGATCTTGGATCACTGCCATCCTGGGGGTTAGCCACCCTCATCCAGGGCTCACTTCCTCAGACTGGCTCCTCAGAGTGTGTGTGTGTGTGTGTACAGATGTGTCCCATGCATACACACATATGGAGACCAGAGGAGGATGTCCCCTGTGGCTCTTCTGCCTTGCTTCCCACAACAGTCTCACTGAACATGGAGCTCTCCATTGGCTGATCAGGGGCCCCAGACATCTTCCTGTCTCCACCGTCCTCAGATACACACAGCCACATCCAGCTTTTTACTTAAGTGCTGGAGATTGGTCTTCCAAGTTTGCACGCTCATACCCACTGACCCACACCCCTCCCAGACATTTCAGTTGCGTGCTGTTGCCCATGTTTACTATCAAGTAAACTGAGGCAGGCCTCTTCCCAAAGGGAGTATCTGCTCCCTCTCAAAGTCCATGCCTTCAACACTTTAATAACATCCTCACTTCTACTTTGCGTTGTGAGATATTGAATCCAGGGTTCCCCCACCACTGAGTCACGCTCTCGTCTCTAAGTCCTTGGCTCTTTTTTCACATTTTGTGTATGAGACAGGGTCTCACTAAATTGGCCAGGCTGGCCTGGAACTTGCAATCTTCCTGCACCAGCCTCCAGAACGGCTGACAGTAGAAATCTGGCCCACCCCACCTGAGGTCTCAGCCCCTCTGTGGCCCCCAAGCCCAATCCAACCCTCTCAGCAGACTCCCAGAGGCAACTTTTTAAATGAAAAGGAAACGTTTATTTGATGAGGACTGAGGATGTGTGGGCAGGGGCATGACACTTTTCTCTTTGGGAAGGAGGGTGACATGCGGCAGCTTGGGCGTGGGCGGTTCATGCACCCTGGGTGGGCGTGGGGAGGCGTGGGGGAGGAGCCTGCAGACCCCTCCCTCCCTGCCCTGCTGGTGGGCTGGGAAGACCCGCCGTTAGCACCAGAGTTGGACGATTTGCAGACCTCCCCTCCCCAGTCTCCGGACCCCGCCCCCATCCCTGAGAGCGCCCCTTGGCCCCGCCCCCTCCCCACCGACAGGCCAAGCCCGCCCCGCCCACTTTTGAGTGAGAAACTTATTGCTGTGTGTGTGTTGGGGAGGGGGGAGCCGCTAAGCTCAGGAAGACCCCGCCCCCTGCCAATCATCCCTCCCCAATCGCCCCGCCCCCGGCCCCTTATCCGTGCGATCCTGGAGCGCTGGAGGGGCGCGACATGCGTGTGGGGGGCGCATCATGCAGCGCATGCGTGCAGTTGCAGGCACCCTGGCGGCCGGGAGGAAAAGGGAGAGCCGGACTAGGAAGCAGTCCTTTTTGCTCGCTGACCCTCCCGGGAATCCCACACTATTGACTTGGGGGGGATGCAGAGGGAGGGGACAAAAATCACGTTTGTAGACGTTCATGAGAGTGGTTTTTTGTATGTTTTTTTAAAAGCTGAATACGTGTGGCGAACTGGGGGGAGATGATGGGAAGAGGTCAGTACCCTTTGGAAAAGACCCTCACCCCATTTCCCCGCCCCACTTGTCTTTTGGGGGGAGTGAAATGGGGGCTGTTGAGATAAGTTGAACCCTTTGGCAACATCGTCAGTCCCCACCCCATACCCTGGTGTCTGAAGCCCCTAGCCCTTTGCCAGTCCCCATCGGAGCCCGCCCCACCCCTCAACCCCTGATTCACCAGGGTTTAGGGTCCGAGGGAAAGATGGGGGTCCTCAAAATGCCCCTTGCATAGGAATCATTGCATCAAGAATCATACCCGGGGACGCCATCACCCACCCTCGGGTGGCAGTGGGGGGGTGTCCCTGAGGCCATGGGAGCAGAGGGAGTAAGGTAGGTTGCTAATTCACCCTAGCTCCAAAAGGGGGGTTCACTAAATATTCTGGGACCAGTGTAGCCTGTGGGCTTGGGGGAGGTAGCATCCTGAAGTCAGGATGGGAGCTGAGATACTATCCCACTGGCCTGAGTGGGGCGTGGTGGGCCAGGAACGCTGGGAAGAGCAGATGTGATCCCAGCGAAGGTGGGAGTGGCCTCGTCTCTCCTGTGGGCCACACTCTAGGATGACTTTGCACATGCTAAACAAGCGCTGTACCACTGAGCTACATCCTCAGCAGTGGCTTGCTTTAAACACTTTTAAAGGCCTAAATACACAGCGCAGCAATGCCTGCTTCTTCTAGCCAGATGTGATCAGGCATCTTTGGGAACAACCTTTTGCAGTGTGCAAACGACAGCCCACGAGGAGGGACACGAGTACACCCTCTGGGAAACACTGGTGGCCATATAAAGAGGGTACCTTTTGGCACCATCCTGGGGAAGAGGCTTTGGGGTGGAGGTGGGGTAGCCTAAATACGGACTAGGTGTCTCCCTGGAATTGGAGAGAGGCTGAGCCTATGTGGAAAGTTCTAGAGTCAGAGGAGCCTAGAGCGTGTGAGTCTGATATGAGGGGTCAGGGCTGTCTGATAGGCAGCCTTGAGAATATGGGATGCAAGGTCAGGGATCTGGGAAGGGCTTGGAGCAGCATCCCAAAGGCTAGAAGTGAGCAGAAGAACAGGCGCACGCCTGACAGGTTGTTAGGGCCCCTGCAAAGCAGATGGGGCCCAGTGGTTGCACAGGAGTGGGTGGGGATGGGGGGGAAGAGTGCCAGGGCCCATCTCAGGAATTCTAGGGTGCAGGTCTCATGTCTTGGGGACAGGTGGAGGATCTGGGGATTGGAGGTCCGAGTCATGCAGCAATAAAGACGGCTGAAGAGAGACGGAGTGGAACCCTCCAGAGAAATCTGCAGCCCCTGCTGCCCACCTCAATCCACGCTTCTTCCTCCCCTACAGTTTCTACAAGTTTGGGTTTTTGTTTGTTGCCTAAATCAATTCGTGATGGGTGGGGTCGTCCTCCCGGAGTGAAGGGTTAGGAAGCCGGGAGACCCTTACATGCTAACCAAACCCCTTCAGCTCCCAGTGTCCTCCTCTGGAACTTGCGGCTTTGCGCAGCCCCTGGCGGCTTATTGCTGAGGAGGCGCCGATGCACAGGGTCCGGGGAGGCATGCAAACTGCGAAGAGGATGCCCCAAGATGGCATTGGCATAATTTCGAATTATTTACATGAGTTGATGGCAGGGAAGTCCTATGGCTCATGGAGACCTGAGAAGGCTTTGTTTTGGAGTGGGGAAGAACTCTGGGGGGACAGGCTCGGCCCCTTCCCCTTTATCCTGGGGAGCCATTTATATGTGGGATGAGGGGCCTAGGGGTGTCTGCTGGCGTCATCACCTCAGTTGCATATTATTAGTGACTTTGACTTTAAAAAAAACACCTTGCGCTACCACCCCCCCAGCTCCTTGACCTTCTTCCTGGTCACCCCAAGTCCCCCCATGGGGGGAAGGGGAGCACTAAAGGATGGAGGGTAGGGTTGGGGGAGCTCGGCGGGTAGCCCTGGGTGAGCCAGGAGGGGTGGCAAGGGGCGCCAGGCGCAGGGACACCCCGCTGAGCCCCGCGATGCTGCTCAAACTGCGGGACTTCTCGTAACCTGGGGGAAGGGGAGTAGAAACAAGGGGGGTGGAAGAGAGTGGAGATGGGGGTCCAGGGGGAGGGTCAGACAGAGACCCAAAACAAGGTGGAGGAGGAAGGGAGGGAGGAAATGACAAGAGAGAGGGGGGAAGGGACACCCAGTGAGACAGTGACAGAGAGAGAGAGAGAGAGACAAGACGACAGGTGGACGAAGGAGGTGGAGAGAGAAGTGAAGAATCCGAGAGTCAGTCGGTGTCCACGAACAAGGTTCAGACACAGGGAGGGGGGAGACAGGATTAGGAGGCAGCGCCACCAAGCCTCCCCTTCCCACCTACCCTTTCCCTCCCCCACCCCATGGTCCCTGGTCTGAGGCCCAAAGGCAGGGGATGGGTGGCAGGCAGAATGGGGTGGGGGGACAGCAGGGCCATGGGCAGGGCTAAGGTAGAATGTGCGAGGCAGTAGCTGGTGGAGAGAGGGGCTGAATGCCAAGGGCAGTAGGAGAGGCAGGCTCACCAGGCTTTTGTTTTGACACCAGAGCTCACTAGATAGCCCAGGCCAGCCTACTGTGCAGCCCAGGATTGTCTGGAACTTACTATCTAACTCAGGCTGGCCTACATAATTCACCATGCAACCCAGGCTAGCCTGGATGGAACTCACTCTATAGCCTATGCTGGCATCAAATTCACTATACTGTAGTCCAGGCCAACCTCAATTTTACTAGGTAGCCTAAGCTGGCCTCAAAATAGCAGAAACCCTCCTGCCTCAGCCTGCCATTAGCCAGGATGACAAGTGTGAACCATATGGTTTGGGCATCTTTTCAGGGTCCAGAATGGTCCAGGAAATGGCAAGGCTGCAGGACAGGTATGGAGAAAGGGGACTCAGGTGACAGGAAACACAGGGCACACAGCTCCTGGAACGCCCCCACCCCAAGTCAGGACAAGCATAGGTGGGTGGGTAAATGACTGCCTGGACATTCAAGGGTGGGGGACTTGGACGGCTCTTCCAGAGAAGAGCCCAATGGGGCTGCTGGAAGGTGGTGACTTACTGCAGGAGAGGGCTTGGGGGTAGAATCCCAGTGCCTTGGGGACAACCCTCCCAGCCATTCCCAATTGCTAACCTGGGGGGGAGGGACAGGGGGGACCCGAGGGTCTCGCGAGGTCTCAGGCGGTGACAAGAGCTGGGGACAGAAATACAGAGAGTCACGGAAGGGGAATAAGAGGAGGATGGTAGGGGGAACCCCCCAACACAGCCTCATGGTTGGGGGGACGGAGAAACGCCGGGATCTCTTGCTCCTCTCTGGTGTTTTCCGAGGGTGGATGGGAGCAGTGAAATGGGGACAGCCAGAAACATCAAATATGGAAGGAGCTTCCGGGCGACTGGGGCAGGCAGGGAGAGGACCCAGGACTGGATGAGGGAGGCCAGGGAAGAGTGGGACTCAGGAGGTTACTGGCCAATGGAGGACAGGCCAGGAAGGAGCAAGGGTCTAAGGGCAGGAAAGACGGAACAGGGAGTGGCAGGAGGAAATATACAGGACACTGGGCAGACAATTCAATCGGCCCCATCAGCTCCAACCATTATTTGAGTTCAATGAATGGATTTTGGCATTATAGGCAAGAAAAGCAAAGGCCTCTCCCACCCCACTCCTATTCCCAACCCTGTCCTTTCCTTCCCCCCGACCTCCATCCCACTGGGGACCCCTCAACCTGGGGTGAGGAACAAAGGTCTGGAGGCAGGCAGGGAGGAGGGGCAAGAAGGCAGAAAGGAGTGACAAGATGAACATGGAGGGTGATGGGAAAGGCCAGGGAACTGGGAGGTAGGTGGAAGAAAGGCGAGAGGTATACAGGCCTCTCTGGACTAGAGTCCTAATCCTGGGAGGCTAACACTGGGTACTCCCAGTTAACCAAGCCCTTCTGGGATGTCTGTGAAATGTCATTGAAGGCAGGTGTTCTCCCTCTGAGCCACGCCCCAGCCCCTCACTGTGGATTCTAGACAGGAGCTCTACCTCTAAGCCATGCTCCCAGCCCTTCACTGTGGATTCTAGTAAGGAGCTCTACCTCTGAGCCACGCCCCCAGCCCTCACTGTGGATTCTAGGCAGGAGCTCTACCTCTGAGCCACGCCCCCAGCCCTCACTGTGGATTCTCTGAGGCCTTCACTGTGGATTCCAGCTCTCTATCTCTGAGCCACGCCCCCAGCCCCTCACTGAAGGAACTTCCTCTGAGGCAGGTGCTCTCTACCTTTCAGCCATGCCCCCAGCCCTCACTGTGGGTTCTAGACAGGAACTCTACCTCTGAGCCACGTCCACAGCCCTCACTGTGGATTCTAGACAGGAGCTCTACCTCTGAGCCACGTCCCCAGCCCTCACTGTGGATTCTAGACAGGAGCTCTACCTCTGAGCCACGCCCCCAGCCCCTCACTGTGGATTCTAGATAGTTACTCCACCAGCTAAGCACTTCCGTCTTCTTCCCTTGCTGCTCCTTCTGCCCTTTTCTCCCTTTTAGATTTCATGTCGGTCTTCCCAAAGCTGTGTATGGTGTTATAGGCCTGGAATGCCAGCACTTGAGAGGCTGTGATGGAAGCAGAGACAACTTGAGAAAGTCTGGGGCTAGCTGTAAGGAACATGAGCCTGACAGAGAACCTTTTTCCTGTTTCATGGCAGGCCAGTGTAACAGTCACCTCTTGTTGTCTAACAAATCACCCCAAAATATAGTGGAAAAAAAACAAGGCTTTGAGCTAGAGAGATGACTTAGCAATTAAGATGCTTGCCTGCTAAGTCTAAGAACTTATGTTCAAATCTCCACGTAGCCAGATGCACAGTGACACAAGTGCTCAATGGTACACATGTGTACAAGGGGGCACACATATCTGGAGCTCATTTGCAGCAGACTGAAGGTCCTGGTGTGCCCATTCTCTCTCTCAAAATAAAAATAAAAATAAAAATTATAAATAAATAAATAAGGCTTTTTTTGGGGGGGGGGTTGAGGTAGGGTCTTACTCTGGCCCAGGCTGATTTGGAATTCACTATGTAGTCTCAGGGTGGCCTCGAACTCATGGTGATCCTCCTACCTCTGCCTCCCGAGTGCTGGGATTAAAGGCATGTGCCTCCATGCCCAATTAAGGCTCTCTCTCTCTTTTTTTTTTTTTTGAAACAGGGTCTCACTCTATATCCCTCAAACTGTCAACCCTCCTGCCTTAGCCTCCAAGTGCTGGGATTACAGTTGTGTACTACCATGCCTAACTTGCCCTACCCCTCTGCAGTCCTGACCTCAGGCTGTCTCTTCATCCATTCCCTCCATTCCCACAGCCCTGGCCCAGTTTAGTCCCTGTCCCTCCTCCCATCTTCTTGATGTCATCTCAGCCTCAGCCATGTCCACATGGCACAGAGTTGCCTTCCCTTCCCAGTCCAATGGGCAAGTTCCCTGGCCCCCGGCTTGGCCCTGCTTTCCTGTCTCACCTTGCTTCTGGCCCCCCTGTCTCAGGGCCTTTGCAGAAGGCCCTCCTTAGTTGTCCCCACTTGTCAGGCCCCAGTAAAAATACTCTGTGGGACTTCCCTGTGTTCCTGTGTCTCGCTCTGTGACTTTGGTTCTGTCTCTGTTTCCACCTGGTCACAGAGGAGCTCCTAGGGGACCAGGTTTGCTTAGGCTGAACCCAGCCCAGATGGTGGGACACACATGCTGGCTACACATTGGCCTTGCTCTCAAGAGAACAGTGACTTTGTCTGGCTCACTCCACTCTGAACCTGGGAATGCCCTGATATTCAACCCATGTTCCCAACCAGAGAAAATCTACTCAGGGAGGAGCAGAGAGAGATGCTGGGGGCAAGGGCTGGGTCAGTCGTGAGGGTGGTGCACAGGTCAGGGGCCAAGGGTAGGAAAGGGCTGGATGAGTTCTCCAGGGTTAGGAGGGCCTGGGAAGTCCTGGGGCAGCTGGATGGGGATCATTGTCAGGAGCCGGGTGCAACTGTTCACGATGCAGGGATGTGGGTGTCTCGGTCAGTGGGAGCTACATGATCTCAAAGGGGTTAGTCGAGAGGGAGGGAAGGAAAGTCAAGAGGGAACATGGGGGGCTACTTACCCCGGGGGGAGGGGATTCGTCCACTAGGGGGATATCCAGGCTGCAGCGTTGGCGTTGAGGTCGGGCAAGAAGCTTGGGGGGCCTGGCTTACGCCAGTCTGGGGGTGGTAGTGGGGGAGCACCGGTGGCTGGGGGTGGGGGAAGAGGCCAGAAAGTCGGGGTGGGTTAGGGGATGGAGATGAAATAAAGATAGATGAGGGGTCAGTGGTAAGGAGACCTGGGGCAAGGGGGAAGGGGAAATGGGAGTGAGGTTGGGGAAGGAAGTTTGGGACTGAAGAGAGAAGGGAAGGAAGTCCAGCCCCTCCCTCATCTCCCTCCCTCCCCTGGGCAGGGGAGAGAGGGAGGGTCCCCAGGGGAACCCCTGAATGGTGCCTCACCTTTCCGAATGGAGCCATCAGGAGAAGGGGCATAGTCAGTGACCAGGAAGCAGGCTCGGTCCCGGCTGTAGCGGCCTCGGCTCCCAGGAGTGATGGGGCTCTTGTCTTCTGGGGACATGGCCGGCTGGTCAATAGCGGGGCAGTCCTCATGGGCCAATGCAGCTGCTGCAGGATCCCCATTGGGGCGAGGATCTGCCAAGGAAGGAGTCAGACTCAGAAGAGAGCAAGTGGAGGGTATTGGTGAGGAGGAAGATTCCAGCATGGGTATGGAAATGGGTGATGACAGGGACACTGGGGAGAAGGATGCAGGGGGTGGGATGGAAGCAGTGTGGAATGGTATGGAAATAGCACTTGTAAGGACGGGCGAGCTGGGGTGGCATGCTGGCCACTGGGAAGGTAACTGGGAAAATAGGCTGGGTACCAGAGCCCAGAATGGCCGCACATGTCTGTCATCTCAGCACACAGAAGGCTGAGCAAGAGGATCTCGAGTCTGGGGCCAGCCTGGACTACATATATAGCACGATCCTATCTCAAGAAAAAAAAAATGGATGGGTGCTGGGTCTAGCCAGGGAAGAAGGATGTCATAGGCTGGGAAGTAGCTGTTTAGGGACTAGTTTGGGGTTCTGGAAAGGACACAGTGGGCAAGGTGACAGATGAGGGGGGAGGTGGGGGTCCCCTAGGCTCTGACTTGAGCTATTTTTAATAGATGTAAAATTGGGTCAGTGGCTGAGGGAGTGAGATAGGGGCCCAGTGGCCCAGCTCCTTTTCTTGACCTACTTAAGGTGGAGGGGCACCTCCCTCTTCCAGGACATCCAAGTCACAACCTCCAAGAAACACCCACCCCAAGACCCCATACGTAACATGTAGGCACCAACATCAAATTTCATCTCTCTCCCCTCCTCTGGCCTCATCTCCTGGTTTTTTTTTTTGTTTTGTTTGTTTTGTTTTGTTTTACTTTATTTTGAGATAGGGTCTCATTATATAGCTCAGGCTGGCCTTGAACTTGCCATCCTTCTGCCTCAGCCTCCACAGTACTGGGATGACAGGTATGCACCACCACATCTGGCTGTCTCTTCTCTTGGTGAGCACTCTGACAACCCCTCTTCTCTCATGCTGCTCTCTGCAGATTCCACCCACCTAGATCAGGGTCTTAAGTGCCCAAGGGGACTTTTGAGTCCTGGCTTGTGTGTCTACCTCTCTGGCCTCCCTGTTGATGGGCCCTAGACGCTCTCCTCTCCCCCATCTCCAGCATCTGTCTCCCTTCTTTCACTCAATTCTCCACACTGTGGACTCCAGGTTACTCTAAGCTGCTGGGGTCCTGTGAGACCTTCTGTGTGTTTCACCCTAAGTCTCTCCCCTTTCTTAGCCTCTTTCTTTTGGAAACAGGGTCTCATATATCACAAGCTGATCTCAAACTTGCTATGTAGCTGAGGATGATCGTAAATTCTTGACCCTCCTGCCTCCACCTGCCCAGTACTAGGGTTATAGAAATCAGCTACCATGCCTGGATTCTCTCCCTGTGTTTCTTTTGTCTTTCTTTGTTGAGACAGGGTCAGGATATGTAACCAAGGATAGTCTTAAACTCATGTAAATCCTCCTGGCTCAGCCTTCCCAGTGGAGCTGAACCCACCACTCACCCCAGTCAGATGGTTTTGCAAGGTAGGGTCTCACTCTGGTCCAGGCTGACCTGGAATTAACTATGTAGTCTCAGGGTGGCCTCTGGCCTCCCAAGTGCTGGGATTAAAGGCGTGCGCCACCACGCCCGGCTAGTCTTTCAGATTTTTGAGTCTTATGTAGCCCACTCTGGCTTTGTACGCCTCATGCTCCTGTCTCCACTTTTGTCTGAGGCTGTGTGTGTCATTTCTGGCTTTCTAGCTGTTTATCTTTTCTCTCTTCCCCCTCAGTTGCCTACCGCCCCTGTCTCTCTCAACCCCTGAGATCCTGCTCTCCCTAACCCCCCTCCACCCACAGTTCTCCCCACCCTACCCCAGCCTCACCTGCCCTGTTGATTTCAACCACTTCTTCCTGAGCCAGAGGGCATGGCTCACCAGGGGCCGGCAGAGGTGGCAATCCCATGATGCCCAGAGCCCCCGAACCCCCCCTGAGCAACCCAGGGTGCGTGTGGGGTCCTGGAGGGTAGGCCCCAGGCACAGTCACACCCATAGAGGGCGGGGTTATGGGTGGAGGGGGGCTTATGCCACCGCTGCCATGGTGAGGAGGTGGTGGAGGCGGGGGTTCTGGCTTGCAGTAATTGGGCGATCCGGGCTGCGGGGGCCGTGGGATATGTTTGTTTTTCTTCTTGGGCAACTTCTGTTTGGCCATGGCCAGAGAATAGTACATGCCAAAGTTGTTGACGATGACAGGCACAGGCATGGCGATGGTCAGCACGCCCGCCAGGGCACACAGAGCCCCGACTAGCATTCCGGACCATGTCTTGGGATACATGTCTCCATAGCCCAGCGTCGTCATAGTGACCACAGCCCACCAGAAGCCGATGGGGATGTTCTTGAAATAGGTATGATTGGATCCCAAGATGTCATCTGGGTCTGCGCCTATGCGCTCCGCATAATAAATCATGGTGGCGAAGATGAGCACCCCCAAGGCTAGGAAAATGATGAGGAGGAGGAACTCATTGGTGCTGGCCCTGAGCGTGTGGCCCAGCACCCGCAGCCCCACGAAGTGTCGGGTCAGTTTGAAGATGCGCAGGATACGGACAAAGCGGACAACTCGCAGAAAGCCCAACACGTCCTTGGCGGCTTTGGAACTGAGGCCCGACAGGCCCACCTCCAGATAAAAGGGCAAGATGGCCACACAGTCGATAATGTTGAGGCTACTCTTGAGGAATTCCACCTTATCTGGGCAGAAGGTGATGCGCATGAGGAACTCAAAAGTGAACCACACCACACACACACCCTCCACGTAGGTCAGAAAGGGCTCTGTCTCCACCTCCACGTTGGTGATGTTCTCCGGGGGAGCCCCAGGGATTGGAGAGGCCTGTGTCACCGTCTTGTTGCTGATATGGATGAAGCCCTCGTGTGTCTCCAGGCAGAAGGTGGTGATGGAGATGAGGATGAAGAAGAGGGAGGCGAAGGCCACATACTGCAGGGCAGGCAGGAGAGAGAGCAGAGGTGACCCACGCATCACATTCACTAGCATCTAAGGACAATTCCAGCACCCACTGTCCCCAGCCTCCAGGGCTCAAACCCCATTGCTCCTCAACTTCTGGCATCCCCTTCTGTCCCCTAAATGGGGAGAAAAAGGAAGAGAGGCAGAGAGGAGGAGGCAAGAGCTCTCCAAAGCAGATCCAGTAGAAAGACCACAGCTTCCCTAAAATAAGCTTTTCTGTGTTCTTTCTGTCCCCTAGACTGCCTCCTCAGCAGGGTCTGAGGGAGCAAGAGGAACTAGATCATACCCCCTCACATCGGAGAGGCTGAAGGGCTCAGCATGGAGCTGAGGGAAGAGAAATGGAACAGGCAGGTATGGACACAGAAATGGCTGGAGCAAGAAAGCTTGGGTTTTGTTTTACTGTCCTAGGGATGGAACATAGGCCCTAATACATGCCGTGGCAGAGCTCTGCCACTGAACTATGTCCCCAGCCCTATTTCTAATTTTAATTCCGAGACAGCATCTCTTAATAAGTTGCCCAGGCTGGCCCATCCTTAGGACCCTTCGACCTCAGCCTTCAGTGTACCTGGAATGACGAGCCTATACCACAAGCCCTGCCTCAAAAACGTGGGTTTGAATCTGCCTTTTAATCTGCCAAACTTGGGAAAGAACTATGCTGTCTGGATCTTAAAAATTCTAATGGGATTTTATGGAGATTGGGTGATTGTACAAAAAGGCTTGCTTTGAGAATCAGTGTTTGGCCCAGTGCCTAGAACACAGTAAGATCTAAGCTGTTACTAGGGTATGGTGTGTGTTAGTAGTTTGGGGGTGGGAAGGATGAGAGGTCATAATCCCATCAAGAGCTAAGGACCCCAGTGCCAATGTCCAAGCATTCAAAAAGGACAGATCTGGATGAAGACTTCAGGCAGGTTTGGGAGAGACCTTGGCTCTGAAAAGGGAAGACCTTGAAGGTCATGAAAAGCACAGAGGCTAAAAGGGTAGTACCAGGGGGGCACGGGTTCTGGAAGGAGTCAGGGGCCTAAACTTTGGGGGTGTGGGAAGGGCCAGAGAACTGGAGGGTGGGTAGCTTGTGCACATCAGAGACCCAGAGTCTTGTTACACAATGGTGTGGGAAATGACAAACATTTTACGAAGGTGGCACCAAGGGTCAAGACCACAAAGATAATGACGAGTTTTATCAGCTAGGTGGAAGGGAAGGAGAAAGAGTGGGGAAGGAGAAAGAGTGGGTGTCTTAAAGAGGAAGCAGACAGATGCTGGGGCAAAGAGAGGGCTGGCATCAGATGGGCAACTCATGGACTTTTAAACTGAAGTGAAGGCCACATAGGGGAGACAAGGCTGGGCCACAGAGACGACCCTGGCCCTGAAGCTGGTCTAGGGGGTCGACACAACACTCTGTACCCTCTTGGTTTCTCCGCAGTGGTGGAAGAGGCCAGAGGCCTCCGCAGAGCGCATGCTCGGTACTTCCCCACCCCCTCTGCTCAGGCTGCGGCACCGCAGTGGGGGCGGGCAGGCCGGCAGGACCAGGGGGCGGGGCGCGTGGCCAGTACCACGGACAGCTCCGCACCGCAGTGCGCAGCCGCAGTAGCAGGGGCTCCACTTTAACCCCTGGCAAACTGTAGCCTACCCAGCCAGCGCGCAGCCGCAATGCCTAGAGTTTGGTGAGCCAGGAATTTATTAACTCCTTCCCTCCCGTGGCGCATGAAAAAGTGGGCACTCGCTGCAGTACCTAAACTTCAGAGCCGGTTGAATCCCTCTCACCCTGGGATGACTCGAAAACAGAAGGGATGAGAGGACACCGAGTCTCTGTCAGAAGGAAAAGGAATGATTATAAAGAAAGGAAAGGGGAACTGGGAGTGCTGGACCCTGGAAGGGTTTGGCGGTGGTCTAAGGGAGCTACCTGCAAGTTGCAAACCCACTCGGAGGATGGAAATTACCTGGCATATCTCGGATACTTAAAACACATGTGTGCAATAAATGAGTGATTTTCATAGCCGTCCCGACCCCTAGCCTGAGCATCACAAGACTCCACCTCCATCCTCTCTTTAAGCCTCAGCACCCTTCAATGGGGTCACAGGAGGAGAGGGCACCTAGGGCCATTCGGAGTGGGGATGCTCAGAGTCCAGGAGGGTCATCTGGGGCCACGTCCCTTCTGCATTTCTTCTTTCCCCACTCTCCCCTCAATACCAAATGTTGCCAACTCAGCGTTTCCTGGGGAGTAAACTTTACGGCGGCGAGTCCAGCCCCCTCCCTCGCTCCCTCCTCCGGCGCGACTGCGGCACTGCGGATCAGCGTCCTTCCCGGACCAGGACGCGGCCAGAGGGGGAGGGGGCGCAAGGATCCGCTGGGGTCTGGGTCCCCCGGAAGCCTGAAAAGGGGCCCTACGATCTCTGTCCTTCCTTTCTTTTGTCAGTGCTCCCCCTTTGCTTAAGTACACCCCCTAGTTCACTTTTCCTACTATTCACCCTCCTGGTCTTCGGGACAGGGAGGAAGTTTGGAAAAGATTCCAGGGAGAACTCCTGGGAGGGTAGCTATGAGCCTGGGAGGTTATTAAGGCTAAAAAAGTTTATCAGAAGAGATGAAGGGATGTTTGGGGGGGGGGGGAATCTAGGGCTTTTGAGGGAGGTAAGGAAGTAGGAGGGAGGAGGAAGGGTAGGGACTCTGAGTCTCTCCAGCAGAAACAAACAGTAAAAGGTCCTGCTGGGCTTCGAAGTGGAGGGAGGCTAGAGAAAGGGAGAGAGGGCAGGGCTGGGGAAGGAGAACTGGGCAGGTGGAGTGGTCCTAAAGGGGAGAAAGAACAAAGCTATTTTGAGACGTTTCTAGGCTGACGACTTGGGGAAGGGAGGCAGTCTCAAGATTTAAGATGAGATCAACTTCAGGAGCACTTGGCAGACTGGGAAAGGGACTAGGGATGGAAGGTGAAGGGGCAGGGTCCCTGAGATATGGGGTGTGTGCTTGGAGTGGATGGAGATGTTGGGAGTTTATGTGAATGAGAGGGGGAATCATACTATGAGTACTAGAGAAAAAAATGTATAATCTAGTTGGCCCCTAGAGCTTCTCCGGAGACTGAGGAGGGAGTGTGGACTACTTTTGGGAAGTCTGGACTTTCTGGGGGAAGTCTTTGGTAGAGGAGTTATTTGGTATAGAAGAAGGAAAAGGGACAAGAACAGGGAGGGGGTGAAGGGGAATTCCAGAAAGGAGGGTGTCCCAAGACTTGGTGTTGCAGGGAAGGTGTGGAGAAGTGTCCTGGCTGGAGCCAGCAGTTTGAGAATTCAGAGAGGCTGCGACAAGGGGTGGAGAGGTGTCCTGAGGTGGGAGCGAGGTCTTTCGGATTTTGAGAGCAGAAGGAAGTGATCAAAAACCAGAAGACCCAAACTTGGAGAGACAGATAGATATTCTGGAAGTCAAGCCTAGGGAAAATGGGGGGAGTGAAGAGACCACTGGGAGAAGGCGTGAAGTAACTGCAAGGACAGAGTTCCCAGGCAGGGCCTAGGACACTGATCGGGACCGGGTGGCTTTTAAAGTCTAACTGGCAAGAAATTTGCGGGGGGCGCTGAGGCTATTCTGAGGACTGAGTGAGGGATGTCTCAGAGCTGTCTAGGGAAGATGGGGATAGGGTTGCTCAGGGGAATCAAGGAGAGATGGGAGGGAGTTTCTAAGGGTGTTCTGGAGCTGGGGAAGACTGTGCAGGTTGAAGGGGTGTCTTTAGGGAGACCCATGGCTCCTAGGCACACAGGGGTAGGACAGGGGAGGGGGAACCCCGGGGACCACCCCCACACAGGAGGGTAGCCCCGAGAGGCTAGCTCACCCTGGCGGCTCGCGACGAGTAGGGGTCCTCGAACAGCGCCCACACGCGGGGCTGCCAACGCCGCCACCACGTGCCGCCCGCGCCGCCCGCGCCCCCTGGCGGTCCCCCGGCGCCGCCGCCCGCTTCCTGAAAGCACAGGCGCTTGAGCTCGCCGCCCGCCCCGTCCAGGCCGCCGCCGCCGCCCGCGCCCGCCTCGTCGTCCAGTCCCGCGTCGTGGGCTCCCCCGGAGGCGTTGGCGGCGTTGGCGGAGCCCGACGAGTCGGGGGACTCGAAGGAGTCGAGCGCCTCCTCGGCGTCGCGGTGCTGTCGGTAGGTCATCCAGCAGCAGGCCTCCACGTCGGTCTCGTCGATGCCCCAGAAGCCCAGCTCCTCCTCGAAGAGAGGCCCGCACACGTCGGACGGGCAGTGCAGCTTGCCCGTGCGGTAGTAGTTGAGCACGTAGGCGAAGACGCCCGGGTGCCGGTCGAAGAAGAACTCGTCGGTGCCCGGGTCGTAGTCGAAGCGCGCGGCCGCCTCGGGTTCGGTGAGGCAGGCCAGCCGCGTCCCCGGTAAGGTACGCAGCGTGGAGCGGTACGTCTCATGGCGCACGCCGCCCACGTTGATCACGATCTTGCCGCTGTCGCCACCGCCGCCGCCGTGCCGCCCCATGGCCACCGCCGGCAGCCCGGGGCATGGCTCGGCGCGCGGGTCCCCGGGCCCTCGGGGTACCGGGGTGCCCGCCTGGGACGCGGCGGGACCGGGCTGCTCAGACTGCGGCGGTGGCTCCTGAGGCGGCGGCTGCTGCAGCGGCGGCGGCTGGGGTGTTGGCGGCGGCGGTGGCGGTGGCGGTGGCGGCGGAGGGGACTCAGCTGGCTGCGGCGGTGGCGCCGGCTGCTGCTTGCCGGCCCCCTGGCGCCCGCGGAAGGACGACACGCAGACTGAGCTCAGCATTGGACGGGGGGCGGGGCTGCGGGGGTGGGGCAGGTGGGCGGGGCTCAGTGGGACAGGGATACGTGATTGGTTGGAAGGTGCGGACGGAGACGGACGTGATTGGATGACATGTAAGGGGCGGGGACTCTGTGGGGACTCTGAATAGATTGGCCTGAGGGATAGTAGGCGGGGCTAAGGACGGAAGGACTCTAACAGGGCCTACCTGGAGGAGGCGGGGCCGCACTTAGAGCTCACTAATTGGGTTCTCCGAGGAGGGGCGGGGCGCCAGAGGGACGCGAAGGATGCCCAGCTCCGCAGCACAGAGAGGAGAAAGGAGAAAGAGTGGCTAGCTAGGAGAGAGAACCGGGCATAGAGTTCCCAGTACCTGGGAGGTGGAAGCAAAAGGGTCGGGAGTTCGAGGTCCTTCTCAGCTATAGAGTGGGTTAGAGAACAATCAGAGCTTACATAAGACCCCGTCTCAAAAATAAATAAATACATAAAAATAAATAAATAGCCGGGCGTGGTGGCTCATCATGCCTTTGACCCCAGCAGTCAGGAAGCTGAGGTAGAAGTATCGATGTGAGTTCGAGGTCAACCTGCGCAAGCCTCAAAAAAAATAAAAACAACCCAAAACATATAGAGGCTATCTAGAATAGAAAAAAAGGGGGGGGACCCAAACTGGCCGGGAAAAGCTGATCTGATTGGACTGAGAAGGAACAGAAATAAACAGAAAGAAGAACACTTAAGCCCAGAGGAGGCAGATGGAGAAGGGAGGTTTGGGAAACAGTGACAGTAGAAACAGTCCTGATTGGGCGGGACAGTGGGGAGGCGGGTCTCAGGGGGTGGGAACTGGAGATAGTGCTTTTTCCAGCGGTTTGGGACCGGTTGTCCTGCCAGGGCGAGGAAACTGGGGCGGGCTGGAACGAGAGAGGCCTGAGAATTAAAGACTGTGTGAATAGAACCTAGGAAAGGGCCCGGCGCAAAGGTGGCCTTGAACTTGCGATCCTCCTGCCCCAGCCTCCTCAGTAGCTGAAATGACAGGCCGGGCTAGCTGTTGTCAAACCGGGGTTGGATCTGGAGTGTCCTGTCGGATGAGGCGAGATAAAGGCAGGTGGGTCTAAGTAGTAGAAAGCATCTTAAATGAGCTGAAGGAAGGTGAGACGAAGTGAGAAGTGAGGTGCTAAGAGACTTGAGAGGGTGGAAGGAACCGGCAAGGATGGGACCTAGAACCGAAAGTCTTGGGAAAGGGCTCCAACCAAGGGTCAACAAGGCCTTAAGAATGGGGTAAGAGTTTCCAGTTGCATAGTGGAGGGCCAAGAGATGGGTAAGGAACTGGGGAGCCTCGGGCGCGAGGGCAGGTAGATAGGAGCAGAGCCCAAAACGCCAGAACGCGATTTCCTCCGAGGCAGTGGGAGGGGCCGGTGGAGATGGGGCGAGGCTAGGTGTCAGTGAGGCCTGGTAGACTGCCTCCAAGTGGGCAGGCCCCTGCCCCGGGGCGGTCCTAGGCTCTGCGTGGCAGTGCGCCGGCGCGGCGGCTGCGACGGGGCTGCGGTGGGAGGAAGCGCCTGCGGAGCGAAGGGGACCGGTCAAGGGCTGCGGCTGCGCAGCGCCTGCCGGGTTGAATCCCTCCCCAGCCCCGCTCCTGATTCTGTGCCTTTTGGTGTCCCCCTTTCGCCTCTGTTTGCCTCTCCATCTCTGTCTGATAATTTTCTGAGTCTGTCCCTCTCTCTCTCTCTCTCTCTCTGGATCTTTGCCTCCATCCCGGTTCTACCTCAAATCTCTCTCTCTCTCCTTCCTCCTTCTCTCTCCCTGGATGTCTCTCTGGGTTTCTGTCTCCTGGTCTTAGTCGACTTCATATGTCTGTCTCCCCACCCCATCTCTGCCGGCCTTTTTGTTTTATTTATTTATTTATTTATTTATTTATTTATTTATTTATTTATTTATTTATTTTTACGTAGAGTCTCACTCTAGTCCTAGGCTGACCTAGAACCCTGGAACTCACCGCTATTCTCCATCTCAGCCTCCAGAGTGCTAGGATTAAAGGTCTGCGCCCCCATGTCCAGCCATCTCTATCTTTTCAACTGTCTTTTGTGTACTCCCTGTGTTGCAGTTCCATCCTAATTTGTCCCTCATCTTTGTGTGTGTACTCCACTCCCTGCCAAGCAATATCCCCCACCCAACACCACCTGGTCTTTTCTCACAACTCCCCCCCCCCTTTTCTCCTCTCTCTCTCTCCCCACCCCCCTCCCTTCTGTCTCTGTCTTTCTATAGGTCTCTGCCCTCTGGGTTCCCATCGCCTGGACTGACCCTATCCTGGCAGGACTTAAGGCTGCGTCACTGCAGAGCGCAGAGATGGGGCCTGTGCAAACCCAAGGAGAATGCCCTCCGTCCCCAGACTGGGCTCTCCCAATGTCCTCATCCCAGAGTCCTCCATCTTCCCGCAGCCCTCTAGTCTCTGATGAGACCCACCAGGTCAGGAGAAGACCTAGGTACTACCTAGCCATCCGTTCCCCAAAATTTTGAAAGCCCTGGGGAGAAGCTTGACTAGAGACAGAAGACTAGAAGAGGAGTCACAGGCCAGTTGGGGGTGGAATTTGCAGGCTAAAGCTGGGGTCGGATGGAAATTGGGTGCTGAAAATAAGAACTAGAGGAGGGACTTAAGTCAGCATCCGCCCTTACACCCTACCTCCACTCCATCTTTCTGCTTATGGCAGCAGCCAGCAAGGGATCAAATGACCAAATCAGCTTTTTTTTTTTTTTTTTTTTTTTTTTTTTTTTTGCAGAGGTCAGAAGGTTGGGGAGAAGGTGGAAGTTGGTGAGAGTGGAAACTGATTATGGGATTAGAGATCAGATGAGGTGGGGAGAGATTGCAAGTGAGGAGTCTGGGACAGGCTAGATTATGATTTCCCTCTGCCCTAAGAAATTTGGGTGCCTCCACCCGGCCCTCCCAAGATCTCACCATAGTGTGTGGAGGATTGGTGAGGTGGCTTCACTTGTAGGTTACGGGAGCTCCCCTCACCAGCCATGCTCAAGGACAAGGAGGGAACAGACGCCAGATTTGGCAAGCGGACAACAGGGGAGGAGAGGCCGGAGTCGGTCCACTTCTTGAGACCCTTTCCTTACCCCTGCTCTTCCCAGTCCATCCTTAACTTGGGACAGCTTCCATCATCCTTGGCACACCCCTCCACGATTCCCAAGGCCCTGACACCCAGGACAGATTCCCCTCCCTGACTTCTGAGACTCCTTTCTAGTCCCCGCCTCACTTCCATACCTTATCCAGGAAAGTCTTACTAAAGCTGAGACTGTGGGGGTCCCCCAGACCCGCCAAGCTCCCCTCTCCCACGCTCAGGACCGAAGGTGATCTCTCAGCTGTAATCGTCGGATCCCCGTCTCCCAAGATCTCGCCTCCCAAACTGGGCTTCAGGCTGTCTTAATGTCCCCAGATCTGAACCATCGTCCCCCTCCCCCGTACTCACCCCAAGTCGAGGGATGGGGGGGGATCCGGGGTTGGCGATGGGGGAGGGGTCACACAACCCTGGCAGCTCTGGGCAGCAAGAAGCTGTGGCGGGGGGAGTGACATCACTGCCGGAGGAGGGGCAGGGTGGCTCCCCTCAACCCGGGGGCTTCTAGCTCCGCCCTTATGGCGAGCCCAGGGGTCCGGAAGCCCAAGAGAAAGAACACAGAACCACATTTGATCTGCAGGAATGATGTCACCTCTGTTTAGAACAAGGGTTTGGAACCACCTTTACCTATTTCAGCCACTTCGCGCCCCCCCCCCCACTGCCACCTGTCGCTGTCTTCGACCTGTCGCCTCCCACGCTTGTTGTGGCTACGGCCACCCCCGCCGGAGCGCCAACATGAAGTAGACTACAACATCCGTGATGCCCCATAGTGTGTAGGCCTTTGATTATATACAGTATGGGCCAGATGCTTCATGGGGATTGTAGTACTAACCCTGAAGACGCTACCTCCCTTCTCTACTCTGGAACCCCGAACATAAGTTTTTCCTACCTAAAAGCACACATGTAAAACATGGGACCCAGGTAGGTTTAGTTCAGTAGAATTTGGATTGTTACTGGAATGCAGAGCCTTCGCTGCCTTTCAGTGCGCATGCACCTAACTAGGACGTGCTCCGTGGAACTGCGCCTGCGCGGCCCCTACCCCTCGCCGCTCAGTTGCACGTGGACGAGCGCGCGCCAAACCCACGCGAGCCCCAGTCTTCTTGTCTCCTCTGTCGAAGACCGTCACGTAAGTCCCCAAGAAGACGTCGCCCAGAATCCAGAGGGGTCCTGCAGGCTTTGGAATGTCCAAGGCCTGGAAGCCGGACAAACAAAGGCGGAAGCCAGCCTGAGGAATCTGCAAGGCGACAAAACAAGGACCCTGTATGTCACTGGTCCCGGACCTGTCCACGCAGTCCACTGACCCCAACAGAGGACAAGAAATGTGTCTAACTGGGCGTAGTGACGCCAGCCAGCGACCCAGCACTTAGGAGAATGAAGCAGGAGGCTGACTAATGGCCAGCCTGGGCTACATAGCAAGACACCGCCACCCCCCATCTTAAAACAAGCAGTGTTTCTGAGACTGGAGAAATAGCTCAGTGGTTAAAGGAGCTTGCTTGCTTGCAAAGCCTGATAGCCTGGGTCCGATTCCCTAATACCCACTTAGAGCCAGATACACAAAGTGACACATGCATCTGGATTTCGTATGCAGTGGCAAGAGGCCCTGGTGAACCCATATTCATCCTCTCTCTCTCTCTCTCTCTCTCTCTCTCTCTCTCTCTGTCTCTCTCTCTGCCTCAAATAAATAAATATTTTAAAAAATGTTTCTAGGGGCTGGAGAGATGGCTCAGCTATTGGGGCGCTTTCCTGCAAAGTCTAACAATCCGGGTTCGATTCCCCAGTACCCACAAAAAGCCAGATGCAGAAAGTGGTGCATGCATCTGAAGTTCTTTGGAGTGGCTAGAGGCCCTGGCACACCCATTCTCTCTGTCTGTCCCTTTTCTCTCCTTCTGTCTTTCTCTCTGCTTGTGAATTAAACGAATATTATTTATTTGATTGATTAGAGAAAGAGAGTGAGAATGCACATGCCAGGGCCTGTAACCACTGCAAATGAACTCCAGATGGATGTGCCACCCTGTGCATCTGGCTTACGTGGGACCTGGAGAATCGAACCGGGGTCCTTAGGCTTCACAGACATGCACCTTAACCGCTAAGCCATCTCTCCAGCCCAAATATTAAAAAAAAATTAAAAATATAAAAAAAAAAGAGCCGGGCGTGGTGGCCCACACCTTTAATCCCAGCACTCGGAAGGCAGAGGTAGGAGGATCGCCAAGAGTTCAAGGCCACCCTGAGACTACATGGTGAATTCCAGGTCAGCCTGGACCAGAATGAGACCCTACCTCGAAAAACCAAAAAGAAAAAAAAAAGAAAAAAAAAGAAAGAAAGAAATGTTTCTGGGTTGGAGAAATGGCTTAGAGGTTAGGGCACTTGCCTGTAAACCCTAAGGACCCAGATTTGATTCCTCAGTACCCACATAAAGCCAGATGCACAAAGTGGTACATGCATCTGGAGTTCATTTGCAGCAGTTGAGGCCCCTGTCACACCCATTCATATTCTCTCTTTCCCTCTCTCTCTCTCCTTGCAACTAAATAAATAAATACGTCTTTTCTTTTAAAGGACACACATTTATTTTTACTTATTTATTTATTAGAGAGAGAGAGAATAGGCACACCAGGGCCTGTAGCCACTGCAAACAAACTCCAGATGCATATGCCACCATGTGCTCCTGGCTTACATGGGACCTGGAGAATTGAACCTGGGTCCTTAGGTTTCACAGGCAAGTTCCTTAACAGCTAAGCCATCTCTCCAGCCCAATATCTTTTTTTTTAATGTTTGTGTGTCCTTCTGGCCCGCCCTGGTGAAGTCACAGTTCCAGCTCTACCTCTCAGGCTGTCATACTATATTACTGACATAACTGTGACAATCACTTACTTGAATGACATAGTCCTGAGCCGTGAGGTTAAACCAGACCCCACCGAGGAGGAAGGAGATTGGGGGCAGCTTTGGGATTTTGGAGCACTGGATGAAGTACTGGGAGAAAAGACAAACAATGAAGGTAGGAGATTTGCACTCCACCCAAGTGCCTTCCGAGGTGCCCTAGTGCTGTATAGTAACCTCAGCCTTATTACTTAGGCTTCTCTCATCCAGTCTTAAATAAACCCACATTGCCTTCCTTTTCTTCCCCTCAACAGACATCTGGGAAGTGTGTCTGCTTCCCCTTTACTCCAGTCCCTTCTGCCCTGGGATGTCTCCTAGCTGCCCGTTTCCCCCTTCCACCGGAGTTCCCAGCATAATCCCATCAGCCTGCAGACGAGGGCCTCACCTGCCCACCCAGAAAAGGGAATGCCCCCATGGCCACATGCAGAGCCCGGATCTCCTCGCTGGGTCCTGTGATAAGAGATGTGCCTGTATCCAGGATTGCACCACAGCCCTGGGCACAAAGAGTCAGCTCCGTGCCTACACGCAGACTTTGAAGACAGAAGAGGACAAGGGATGGCATCAGAGGCAGGGTCCTGGGAGTGCAGACCCCCTGCCTACAGCCCCAGGAGGCTAAGCTCACCGCTCCATGTGGATCTGCCAGTAGGCAGGGATGGTGACAGGCATGAAGATGAGTGGGGGGATGTAATGAGCTGGGTCTGAGCCCCCCAGGACCAGCTCTCCTCCATCAGCTTCTTCGGGGTCTCTGCAAGAGGCATTATGCTGTAGGTGGCCCTGACATTTTGCCTTTCGGCCCCAGCAGTGAAGAAGGACGGAACTCCCTGTCACCTTGGGTTATTTCTGGGTTCTAGAAAGGATACAGCCGGACATGAGCAGGTTCTAGCTGTTGGGACTGGAAACAAGGTGAGAGGAAGAGAAATGCAGACACAGGAGAGTACACTAGGAAGAAGGCAGGACCACTCGCTGGACCCAGAGCTTCTGACTGTTTAGGAGTGAAATTGAAGGCTTTTTAGGGGTGAGTGGGACTTCCATTTTTTTGTTGTTGTTGTTTAGCTTTCTTTCTTTCTTTATTTTTGGTTTTTCAAGATAGGATCTCGCTGTCAGCCCCAGGCTGACCTGAAATTCACTATGTAGTTTCTGAGTGGCCTTGAACTCACAGTGATCCACACACCTCTGCCTCCCAAATGCTAGGATGGTGCCACCAAACCCCCCCCGGGGGGGTTAGTTTTCTTTTGTGTTTGTGTTTTTGGGACATCTCATGCACCCCCCCCATGACTTTGGCCTAAGTAACTGCGTATGGCCTTAAGCATTTGATCCTCCATCTCCCAACTATTGGGATCACAGGCGTGTGTGCCATGACAACCAGCTGTAAGCTGGACTTTTGAAAGTTCTCAGGTTGGACTTTCTACAGGACGACACAGGATGTTCTCAAGAGGAATCTGAGCTTTCTTCAGGGTGAAGAGGCCCTTGCTGAGTTGAGTATGTGTTTAGTAGAGAGGTCCTTTACCATACCTGTTGAGGTAAAAGGAGAAGACGGGCCTCTCCAGTAGCCCCTGCTCCACCAGTATGTCCAGCGGGGGCTGAACTCCTCCCACGGCCAGAGAAGGGAAGCCGAGGCCCAGTATCCCGTCGAAGTGGGCCAAAGTGAAAACGAGGCTGGGCTCCCACAGAGCCTCCCCAAAGGTCACTGAGGCCCCGTCAATTCCTCCAATCTACAGGTCGAGGGAGATGGGACCAGTTATTTCTAGAAAGATATTACCTACGTATTGCTGAGATCTACCCAACCAGGCACAAATCTTGTCTGGGGACATTGGGAAACAAATCTCAACCTAGAAAAATGCCTGCTGCTGGAGAAGCCAGGCTCCCAGGAAACCCCGCACCTTCTTGTGCAGCCACACCCATTTGGTCATCACTAGCCCCTTCCTTGCTTGTTTGCTTCCTTCCTTCCTTCCTTCCTTCCTTCCTTCCTTCCTTCCTTCCTTTCTTTCTTTCTTTCTTTCTTTCTTTTTTTGTTTGTTTTTTTGAGGTAGGGTCTCACTCTAGCCCAAGGTGACCTGGAATTCACTCTGTATTCTCAGGGTGGCCTCCAACTCATGGCGATCTTCCTACCTCTGCATCCTGAGTGCTGGGATTAAAGGTATGCACCACCATACTCCGGGAAGCCTCCTTCTCTCTTATCCCCCCCTTAAAGCACTACCCTTTTGCTTGTGAGGTCCCCCTATTTCTTTTCTTTTCTTTTCTTTTCTTTTCTTTTCTTTTTTTTTTTTTTTTTTTTTGAAGTAGGGCCTCACTCTAGCCCAGGCTGACCTGGAATTCACCATGGAGTCTCAGGGTGGCCTCGAACTCACGGTGTTCCTCCTATCTTGGCCTCCCTAGTGCTGGGATTAAAGGTGTGCGCTACCACAGCCTGACCCCATTATTTCTTGAAAAGCCATGACCTTTTCTATGAGCACCTTGTGTCTTTTCAAGAAGTCCTGCCTACTTGGGGAGGAGGTCCCACCTCTTCTGGGAAGTTCCTCTCTTTGCCCAGGAAGTCCTGCCCCTTTAAGCCCACCCTGAACTGAGGTGTTAGCCCTAGGGGTTCCCCCTAAATTCAAGCCTCCTTGTGGTTACATGACACCCACATTCAGCTTATCTTTGCTCAGGATCCCGGACAGCTTCCCAGTTCCATATTGGATGGCGAATTTGGTCCCAATGGGCTGGAAGGAGTTGGAGGCTTTGGGATTAAAACGGTGGTGGATCCCTAATTCAGGAGATCAGAGAGGTGTCACTGGGCAATGGGAGGCTCCCCAGCTCCTCTGATACATGGAGACGGGAAACAGACCCAGCCCCCTCCTCCCATGGTTCCATTTCAACCTTTCCCCCCCACCCCATGGAAGCTCACAGCAGGGCACACTGAAGAAGTGACATCGAGTGGATGGGACCCAGAGATTGGAGGAGCCAGTGTCAAAGACCACGGAGAAGTTCTGAGGAGGTGTCCCCAGACCAATGTTCCCAAAATACTGGGCCTGGTGGCAGACAGGACAAAGGATGTTTTAGAGTCTGGCAGAGAGCCACAATGGTGGAGGTTGTGGGGGCTTCAACTCACATTCATAAAGTTGGAAAGAGGCACAAAGGTGGGCTTGTCATCAGAGGCTGAGCTTCCCAACTGGGGACCCTGCGCTGAGTGTCCCCATGTGCTTGGTGGGGTCAGGGTCCTGTGTCTAGGGTGGATCCTGCGGAGAGGAACTCTGGAAAGAAAGAAGATGATGCAGGCAGTGAGGGAGCTACCGGTCCTGGACACCCTATATGATGGACACTCCCAAATAAGATAGGAAGGGACAGTAAAGTCACTAATGGTCCTGTAGGAGTGGTCATTACCAGCCATGCCACAGTGGAAGTAACGCAGCAGACACCAGGACTGATAGCCCCAGAGGCTTGACAAGGACAAGCCAGAGGGGCTGGGAGGACTGCTTAGCAGTTAAAGGCACTTTCTTGCAAAGCCTGTTGGCCTAGGTTCAATTGCCCAGTACCCACATAAAGCCAGATGAACAAAATGGCACATGATGTGGCTCGAGTTCATATGAAGTGGCAGGAAGGCCTGGCCCTTTCATTCTGTCTATCTACCTATCTATGAAGGTAAGATCTCTCTCTTTCTAGTCCAGGCTGACCTGGAATTCACTATGTAGTCTCAGGGTGGCTTCAAACTCATGGTGATCACCTATCTCTGTCTCACAAGTGCTGGGATTAAAGGCATGTGCCACCCCGCACAGCCAATGTGTATTGTTTTTTCGAGGTAGGGTCTCACTGTAGCCCAGGCTGACCTGGAATTCACTATGTAGTCTCAGGGTGGCCTCAGACTCACAGCAATCCTCCTACCTCTGCCTCTCAAGTGCTGGGATTAAAGGTGTGCGCCACCACACCCACCTTCAATAAATATTTTTAAAGCATTTTTATATTCATTTTTATTTTAGAGAGAGAGACAGAGAGAGAGGGAGAGGAAGACAGAGAATGGGCGCGCCAGCAGCCTCTCAGCTGCTGTGAACAAAATCCAGATGCGTGCGCCCCCTTGTGAGCAAGTACATCATTGTGCCCTTGTGTCACTTTGCATCTGGCTAAAAGTGGGACCTGGAGATTGGAACTGGCGTTCTTAGGCTTAGCAGGCAGGCGCCTTAACCGCTAAGTCATCTCTCCAGTCCAAATGTTTTTTTTAAAGCACAAGCCAGCCCAAGCAGAACAACTCAAAGACCCTTAAAGTTAGCCATTCCCAAAGACCTTCAGGTATGGCTGAGCCCCTGCAATGTGAATCCTCATGTACACCATGTGTCTTGTCAGGAACTCTTTCCCCAGCATTGGGGGAAAGCCATAATCTCACGTTTTATACTAAAATGTATTGCATAAATATCAAAGAAATGTGAAGTTGTAACAGGCTTGGAAGCTAGTAAATGTTTAACTCAGAAGAGGAAGGTTTTTCTATTTTTTTGAATTTAATTTATTTATTCAGTACCCATGTAAAGCCAGATGCACAAAGTGGTGCATGGTGCTGTAGTTTGTTTGCAGTGGCAAGAGGTTCTGGTGCACCCATATTTCCTCTCTCTCTCTCTCTCTCTCTCTCTCTCTCTGCTTGCAAGTAAATAATTTAATTTTTAATTTTTATTGAGACAGAGAGAAAGGGAGAGAGAGAAAGAGAGAAAAAAAAAGGTTGCACCAGGGACTCTAGCCACTGCAAATAATCTCCAGACACATGCCCACCTTGTGCATCTGGCTTAAGCCATCTCTCCAGCCCAAATGATAATTTTTTTTTTTTTTTTTTTTTGAGGTAGGGTCTCACTCTGTTCCAGGCTGACCTGGAATTCACTCTGTAGTCTCAGGGTGGCCTCGAACTCACAGCGATCCTCCTACCTCTGCCTCCCGAGTGCTAGGATTAAAGGCGTGCGCCACCACGCCCGGCTCAAATGATAATTTTTAAAAATGAAAAAGCAGGGCTGTAGAGATGGCTTAGAGGTTAAGGTCCATGTCTGTGAAGCCTAAGGACCCAGGTTCGATTCTCCAGGTCCCACATAAACATGTGGTAGTGCATGCATCTGGAGTTCTTTTGCAGTGGCTAGAGGCCCTGGCACTCCATATACTCTCTCTCTCTCTCTCTCTCTCTTACTCTCCCTGTCTCTAATAAATAAATAAAAATAAAAAATAAATTAAAAAATAATTAAATTAAAATAAAAAATCATCAGGCATAGTGATGCACACCTTTAATCCCAGCACTCAGGAGGCAGAGGTAGGAGGATCACCATGAGTTCAAGGCCACTATGAGACTACATAGTGAATTCCAGGTCAGCCTGGGCTAGAGTGAGACCCTGCCTTGAAAACTAAAAAATAACTAAACAAATAAATAAATAGGGCTGGAGAGATGGCTTGGCAGTTAAGGCGTTTGCCTGCAAAGCCAAAGGACCTAGATTCAAGTCCCCAGGACCCACATAAGCCAGATGCGCAAGGTGGCGCATGCTCCTGGAGTTACATTTGCAGCGGCTGAAGGCCCTGGCATGCCCATTCTCTCTCTCTCAATCTCTCTCTCTCTTTCTCTCTCCCAAATAAAATAATTAAAACATAAATAAATAAAAATAAAATATCTAGAGTGGAGCATGGTGGCACATGCCTATAATCCCAGCACTCAGGAGGCAAAGATAGGAGGATCGCTATGAGTTTGAGGACACTCTGAGACTACATAGTGAATTCTAGGTCAGCCTGGGCCAGAGTGAGACCCTACCTTGAAAATCAAAATAAATTAATTAAAGCCAGGCATGGTGGTGCACGCCTTTATTCCCAGCACTCGGGAGGCAGAGGTAGGAGGATCGCCATGAGTTCGAGGCCACCCTGAGACTACATAGTGAATTCCAGGTCAGCCTGGACTAGAGTGAAACTCTACCTCCAAAAACCAAAAAAATAAAAATAAATAATTAATTAATTAATCAATTCCTCATTACTCACATAAAACCAGATGCACATGCATCTGGAGTTTGGAGCGGCTGGAGACCCTGGTGGGCTCATTCTTTCTCTCCCTTCTATCTATCTCTCTCTGCTTGCAAATAAATAAAAGTATTTTTAAAAAATAACAGGCAGGGGCTGGAGAAATGGCTTAGCTGTTAAGGCATTTGCCTGCGAAGCCAAAGGATCCTGGTTCAATTCTCCAGGACCCACGTAAGCTAGATGCACAAGGGGCACATGCATCTGGAGTTCGTTTGCAGTGGCTAAAAGCCCTGGCGTGCCTATTCGCTCTCTGTCTGCCTCTCTTCTATCTCTCTGTTTGCAAATATATATATATATATGAAGACTCTGGATTTAAAATAAATAAATAAATATATATATATAAAAATAACAGGCAGATAAGCAATGAAGTAGAACACCTAATGTTAAAAAAAAAAAAAAAAAAACACTCCAGGTCAGCCTGGGCCAGAGTGAAACCCTACCTTGAAAATTAAAATAAATAAATTAATTTAATTAAATAAAAATCTAGAACAGGGGCTGGAGAGATGGCTTAGTAGTTAAGGCACTTGCTGGGAAAGCCAAAAGACCTAAGTTTGATTCCTCAGTACCCACATAAAACACAAGGTGGCACATGTGTCTAGAGTTTGTTTGTGATTGCTAGAAGCCCTGGTATGCCCAGTCTCTCTCTCATCTGCCTCTTTCTCTCACTCACTCATAAATAAATTAATTAATAAATTTTTAAAATAAAGGTATGTGCCACCACATCGGGCATCCCTTTAAAAAAAAACTTATTTTTACTCAAGGGCTGGAGAGATGGCTTAGCAGTTAAGGCGCTTGCCTGCAAAGCCAAGAGACCCAGGTTTGATTACCCAGGACCCACATAAGCCAGATGCACAAGGTGGTGCATGCATCTGAAGTTTGTTTGCAGTGGCTGGAGACCCTGACATGCACATTCTTTCTCTGTATCTATCTGCCTCTTTCTCTCTCTTTCTCTGAAATAAATAAATAATAAAAGATAAGCCAGGCATGGTGTTGCACGCCACTGGTGAGGCAGAGGTAGGAGGATCAGCATGAGTTTGAGGCCACCCTGAGACTACAGAGTGAATTCCAGACCACCCTGGGCTAGAGTGAAACCCTGCCCCGAAAACCCCCACAAAGAAAATAACTAAAACAAATAAAAATAAATATGTCTGTCTACATGGCAGAAAAGCCCCCATAGCCAGGATGCAAATGAGCGTGCCGGGAGGGAGTTCCTCCAGTTTCCTTGGCTGCATTTGACTCTTGAGCCAGTCTTTGCCCAACTCTGAACCGCATGCAACTGTTTAAATTCGTGTTTCCTGCTTGGCTATTATTATCTGGTCTGGGATGACGCGTTTCTAGCAAAGGCCTGGGTCCTGCTGCTGCTTTTGGCCTTGGGACAACATTCTAAAACTCTGCCCAGAACTGGATTGGCAAATGTCCCTGATGTGTTATATTCAGAAGACAAATTAACAAAAGTCCAGTTTGGTGCCCATGCCTGTCATCCCAGTATCCCAAGCGGCTGAGGCAGGAGGACCAGGAGTTGGAGGCCAGCCTAGATTACAGTGTAACCACCCAACTCAAAAACAAAAGCAAGTTAACAAACCTCATGTGACATTTTTTTATACCTACCTTGGAGTTGTGCCCTGGCTCACACCTTCGCCCAACCCCGTGACTCAATCTTGAGAGGCTGGAGAATGTCAAGTGGGGAAAATGCTTCCTGGAAGATTGCCCCCATCTTAAGAGTTAGGGGATGGTGCAGAGAAGGAAAGGAAAAAGAGAGACTGGGGGAGGTGTCAGAGGTAAGGTGGAGAAAGGACCCTACCATGGGGTGTCCCTTAAACTGGACTTCTTGAGGCCCAAGCAGTTTGGAAAAGGGCTGTGGGGGATGTGGCAGTTTAAATGTCCCAGGTTGGATCTCCAAGAAATGGAAGAGAGTCACAAATCAGGATCATCAGGGTTCACATCCAAGGGACCTCCTCCCCAAGATGTGTTCAGATAGAATAAAGAAGAATGTCCAAATCCAAGGTGTGAGCGGTGGGAAAATGTGTGTGTGGTGTTGAGGGTTGAATGGAGGGTCTTCTGCATCCCAGACCAGGACTCTACCACTGAGCCATGGCCTCCACCATTGGCTTTTTGTTTTCTTTTGTTTTGGTGTGTGTGTGTGTGTGTGTGTGTGTGTGTGTGTGTTGCCTGTAGGCTTGCCTGTGGTAGGAAGCACTTGCCTATGAAGCCCTTGGTGTTTTTGTTTGTTTGCTTGTTTGTTTGTTTGTTTGTTTGTTTGGGGTTTTTTTTTGAGATAGGGTCTCGCACTAGCCCAGGCTGACCTGGAATTCACTATGTAGTCTCAGGGTGGCCTCAAACTCATAGCGATCCTCCTTCCTCAGCCACCCGAGTGCTGGGATTAAAGGCGTGAGCCACCATGCCTGGCTTTTGTTTTGGTTTTTTGAGATAAGGTCTTGCTCTAGCCCAGGTTAACCTGGAGCTCACTCTGTAGTCCCAGGCTGTCCTTGAACTCACAGCAATCCTCTTTCCTCTGCCTCTCAAATGTCCAGCGAGCCTTTAGTTTTTAAAGACACGGTTTAACTGTATAGTCCAGCCTGGCCTTAAACTCAATACCTTCCTGCCTCAACCTCCTCAAATGATGGGATTCTGTCACAGCCTACCAAGCTTTGGAGCACGTTGGATGTAGTTCAGTGGCTAGAGTGCTTGTCTAGCATGCACAAAGCCATGGCTTCTGTCCCCAGCACTTCATAAACCCGGTGTGGCGATGCATACCTGTAATCCCAGTACTTGAGAGGTTGAGGCAGGAGGATCAAGAGTTCAAGGTCATTCTCGGGTACATATCAAATTGGAGGCCAGCCTGGGCTACTTGAAACACTGTCTCACAAAACCAAAACAAAACACAAATAACAACTAACCCCTCCCTAAAAAGTGAGGTCTTAGGAGATGCCATGTTGGCTTTCTGAGGAGGAAGACCCCAGTCTAGAGATCTGGGGACATCAAAGAGGACATCGGGAATCCTGGGGCACCAAGGAAAGCCCCAGTCTTAAAGGGCAAGAGTTAGGAATCCCTGTCAGGCTAGAGGTAGTGGTGGGGGGTCCCATACCGGATCAGTGTGGCCTCAGCAAACGCCGCATTCCCCAGCAGCAGGTAAGCCAGTAGCAGTGGCAGCGACATCTCTGGGGATCTGGAGTGCACCCAGACATCCTGTGGGCCCCTGTCATCCCCTAAGGCTCCGCCCTTTTCACGCCCCACCACTGGTCTCAGATGTGATGTGGAGTCTCTCAGCAGCAGGTGACACAGGAGCCAGGGTGTCACTCTTGAAGATTTGTGCTGAGTATTTTTGCAGAGTTCTCGGTAATGTCCTATATCCCAGATCCCTCTCACCTTTGGGAAGGGGGCGTTGACCTCAACTGCTCCCTCCCCCACCTTTCCTTTGGTCTGTATCTTTTAACTTTTAGTTCGCTTTTCTGAGACTTATTAACCACAAACATTTTCTTGAGTGAGAGGAAGGGACAGGAAAGGGGTTGTGAAAGGTCCAGAGGAAAGAACAGTAAGTCACACTAGAGATTTGACCTCAGAGTGGGTCGGCAGCCCAGGACCCTGATTCTTTCTGTTATTTGTTGGGAGGGTCTTTATTTCTTTTCTTCCCTTTTCTTTCTTTCTTTCTTTCTTGCTTGCTTGCTTTCTTTCCTTCCTTCCTTCCTTCCTTCCTTCCTTCCTTCCTTCCTTCTTTATTTCTATCTCCTTTTTCTGTTTTTATTTATTTTATTATATATATATATATTTTTTTTTTTTTTTCTAGGTAGGATTTCACTCTAGTCCAAGCTGACCTGGAATTCACTATGTAGTCTCAGGGTGGCCTCGAACTCATGGTCATCCTTCTACCTCTGCCTCCCGAGTGCTGGATTAAAGGCATGTACCACCACGCCCGGCTCTGTTTTTATTTTCTTTGAGACTAAGTCTCACTCTGTTGCCCAAGCTGGTCTTGAACTCATGTGCTCAAATAATCATCTTGCCTCAAGTTCTGGCTTAGCTGGGATTCAAGGAGCATTGGGTAGGGCCCCCTCCTCCCTCATACTCTTACTGTCTTATTTAGTGGTTAAGGTGTTTGCCTGTGAAGCTTAAGGACCCAGGTTCGATTTCCCAATACCCATATATGCCAGATGCATAAGGTGGTGCATGATTCTGGAGTTCCTTTACAGTGGCTAGAGGCCCTGGCCATATTCTCTCTCTCTCTGTCTCTCTCTCTCCCTCCCTCTCTCTAATAAATAAATAACAATGAAATTAAAAAGCTAACATTGCTGTTAAAAAAGAAAGAAAGAAAGAAAGAAAGAAAAGAAAAGAAAAGAAAAGAAAAGAAAAGAAAAGAAAAGAAAGAAAGAGCCAGGCTTGGTGGCACACACCTTTAATCCCAGTACTTGGGAAGCAGAGGTAGGAGGGTCACCATGAGTTCAAGGCCACCCTGAGACTACATAGTGAATTCCAGGTCAGCCTGAGCTAGAGTGAGACCCTACTTCAGAAAAAAAAAAAAAAAGAAAGAAAGAAAGAAGAGAGAGAGAGAAAAAAAAATTTCCGCCTCGCGTGGTGGCGCACGCCTTTAATCCCAGCACTTGGGAGGCAGAGGTAGGAGGATCGCTGTAAATTCAAGGCCACCTTGAGACTACAGAGTGAATTCTCTACCTTGAAAACAAACAAACAAAAAAAAGTAAAGTAAAAAGAAAATTCCAACACACACACACACACACACACACACACACACACAACAACACGCACCCCACCTATAGTACCACCACCATCCACAAAGTAAAAAACTAATTCCTAATATTTTTCCTTCTCTTGCCCAAACCCTTCTCCCTGAGTTAGCATCTGTTTTGTTTTATTTGTTTGACACATAGTCTCCTAAATTGCCTAGACTGGCCTTGAACTCACTCTATACTCACCTGCCATCACCTGCCTTAACCTCCCAAGCACACCACATCTGGCTGTAGTATCACTTTTTGGGGAGGAGGGGGTTTTCAAGGTAGGGTCTCTCTCTAGCTCAGGCCGACCTGGAATTCACTATGTAGTCTCAGGGTGGCCTCGAACTCACAGCGATCCTCCTACCTCTGCCTCCTAAGTGCTGGGATTAAAGGCATGGACAACCACACCCGGTATTCACTTCTTGTTTTGTCCTTTTTAGATATTGTTTTCTAACTTCTCTCTCATGCCTCTGCCCACACAGTTTTTGAATCAGGATTTGTGCTTACCATGTTGGTCTCAAAACCCTGGGTTCAAGCAATCCTCCTGCCTTAGACTCCCAAGTCACTGACGTGACAGGTGCCATCTGTTGCTCACACTTCTTTTTAAATATTTTTTAATATTTTATTTTTATTTTTTTATTTATTTGACAGAGAGAAAGAGAGAGAGAGAGACAATGGGCTCAAGGAAAATCAAACCTGGTTCCTTTGGCTTTACTGGCAAGTGCTTTAACTGCTAAGCCATCTCTCCAGCCCAAATCGGGCATTTTTTTTTTTAAACTTCCTACTTTAGGACTGGGAAAATGGCTTAGCAGTTAAAGTGTTTGTCTGCAAAGCCTAAGGACCTGGGTTCAATTCCCCAGGACCCACATAAGCCAGATACACAAGGGGCACATGCATCTGGAGTTTGTTTGCAGTGGCTGGAGGCCCTGGAGCGCCCATTCTTCTCTCTTTCTCTCTGCCTCTTTCTTTCTCTCTGCCTCCTCTTCTCTCTCATAAATAAATAAATAAATAAATAAATAAATAAATAAATAAATAAATATTTAAAAAAAACTTCCTACTTTAGCCCCTAACAGGCAGATCCCTGCACTGAGGGCATGTCGCTGGGGAAAGATCTTGGAGTCCAGTCCTAAGGTGTGTGGAGAGCAGCTGGAGCTCGGCGGGTTTTCAGTGCTGGTGGTGGTGGTGTCGCGCTATTGGATCTATGAAAGGGAGCCAGCTGCTGCCACCACTCATGGTGTCCCCTGGATTTGTGAGCCTGAAATAAACCCCTTTCTTCCATAAACAGCTTCTGGTTGGATGCTTGTCCCAGCAACTGACTGCAACAGGTACCTGAAGACAAAGGATACATTGGATACTCATGGGCTGGAAGGTAAGTCAGCGGTAGAGTGCCTGCCCTGAACTTAATTCCTAGTACAGGAAAAAATAAACACTTATGTACCAAAAAGAGATACATGATTTTTTAATATATATATATATATATATATATATATATATATATATATATATATATATTTTAAGTTTATGACTCTTTTCATTATTAATTTATTTGAAAGAGAGAGAGAAAGGGAATAGGCATGCCAGAGTCTTCAGCCACTGCAAATGAATTCCAGATGCATGTACCACATTGTGCAGCTGGCTTACATGGGTTCTGGGGAATCGAACCTGGGTCCTTAGGCCTTGTAGGCAAATGCCTTAACAGTTAAGCCATTTCTCCAACCCCAAAATATTTTTATTGGGGTTGGAGAGATGGCTCAGCAGTTAAGGCACTTGCTTGCAAAGCCTAAGGACTCAAATTTGATTCCTCAGTACCCATGTAATACCAGATGTACGAGGTGGCACATGTGTCTGGAGTTCGTTTGCAGGGGCTAAGGCCCTGTGTGCCCAATCTCTTTCTATCTGCCTTTATCTCTCTCTCTCTCTCTCTCTCAAATGCATAAAATAAATAAATAAAATACTTCTTAAAATATTTTTATTTATTTGCAAGCAGAGAGAAAGACAGGGTTGGGAGAGAGAAGGCATCCTGCCACTGCTAACAAACTCCAGACACATGCATCACTTTGTGCATCTGGCTTTACATGGGTACTGCCTAGAATGTACAGTGAGGGGCTGGTGGCGTGGCTCAATGGTAGAGCTCCTGTCTAGAATCCACAGTGAGGGCTGGGGTATGGCTCAGAGTAGAGTTCCTGCCTAGAATCCACAGTGAGGGGCTGGGGGAGTGGCTCAGAGGTAGAACTCCTGCCTAGAATCCACAGTGAGGGGCTGGGGCCGTGGCTCAGAGGTAGAACTCCTGCCTAGAATCCACAGTGAGGGGCTGGGGCCGTGGCTCAGAGGTAGAGAGCCACAGCACCTGCTTTGCATGCCAGATGCACAAGGTGGCCCATGCATCAGGAGTTTGTTTGCAGTGGCTGGAGGCCCTGGTGCTCCCATTCTCTTTCTATCTCTCTTTCAACTAAGTAAAATAAATTTTTTTTTTAAATAAGGAGGGTCTGGGCTGGAGAGATGGCTTAGCAGTTAAGGTTCATGCCTGCAAAGCCTCAGGACCCAGGTTTGATTCTCCAGGTCTCACATAAGCCAGATGTGTATGGTGGTGCATGCGTCTGGAGTTTGTTTGCAATGGCTAGAGGCCCTGGTGTGCCCATTCTCATTCTCTCTCTCTCTCTCCCTCTGTCTATCTCTAACAAATAAATAAAAATAAAATCTTTTTAAAAAATTAAAAAACAAAAACAAGGAGGGTCTTGAGAGAAGGCTTAATGGTTTAGGCGCTTGCCTGTGAAGCCTACAGACCCATGTTCAACTCTCCAGATCCCATGTAAGCCAGGTGTGCAAGGTGACACAAGTGTGCAAGGTCACACATGCACACAAGATGGTGCACAAGTCTGGAGTTTGATTGTAGTGGCTGGAGGCCCTGGCGCACCAATTGTCGACCTTTCTCTCTCTCTCTCTCATTAAAAATAATAATCATAAGGAGAAAGGGAGAGGGAGGAGATGGAAAGAGAGGAGAGACAGGGTGTTTGGCTTTGACCAGCCTTGGAGATGCTGTCTCAGGTGGGCCATGGAGGAAATGGATCTTCAAGGGCAGTTAGCAAAGGAGAGTTACAAAGCAGAGAGGCCCCCCTCTCCCCCGCCCACGCCTCTGGATTCAGTCCAGAGTACCAGGAGAGGATTAGTGAATTGCTCAAACAATGATGCAAGGAAAAAGGTGGGGTGGGGGGAGAAGAAGGGCAATGCTTGCAAAATAAATAAATAAATAATATTTTCTTAGCTGGGCATAGAGAGTGAGACTCTACCTTGAAAAATCAAAAGGACAAAAGAAAAAGAAAAGAAAAAAATTTTTTGGACAGGAGAGATGGCTTAGCAGTTAAGGTGCTTGCCTACGAAGCCTGAGGTCCCAGGTTCAGTTCCCCAGTACCCACATAAAACAGATGCACAAGGCGGCGCATGCATCTGGAGTTTGTTTGCAATAGTAGGAGGCCCTGGTGTACCCATTCTCTCTGTCTCTCTATCTGGCTCTTTCTCTCTACCTCAAACAAATAAATAATATTTAAAAAATTTTTTTGAGGTAAGGTCTCGCTCTAGCCCAGACTCATCCCACTCAGGATCAGGTAGGCGGCTGAGGTAGGAGGATCGCACAAGTTCGAGGCCACCCTGAGACTACATAGTGAATTCTAGGTCAGCCTGAGCTACAGCGAGACCCTACCTTAAAAAAATAAGAAAAAAATATGTGAGCTGTAATTTCTCATACAGCAGAGAGAGGACCTGAGGAAGCCTGCTTATGGCTCTGAGAGCCTTCCTGTGGCTGGCACTTATGCATCTCAAGTGGGTACACTTGGTACCAACCTGGAGAGCTGTACCTTCTGTGTCAGGTAGATATTTCTTACGGGTTAGATATGACTACTTGTTGATTAGCAGTTTCCTCCAAATTAAAACATGAAATTGAGCCGGGCGTGATGGCGCATGCCTTTAATCCCAGCACTTGGGAGGCAGAGGTAGGAGGATCGCTGTGAGTTCGAGGCCGCCCTGAGACTACATAGTGAATTCCAGGTCAGCCTGGGCTAGAGTGAGACCTTATCTCAGAGAAAAAAAAATTGATACACTCCCTCCCACAGGGTGGCAACAACCTGGGAGAGCTGAAACTTAAAAGATTGTATGATCCTCCCTAAGGTTATATACAAGGTAAAAAACTAAGTGTTATTTTGGTGACGGAGGAAAGACACTTGGACTAGCCACGCTGCCTGCAGATTGTGCAGCAAGCTACAGAGATGCAGCTTCCATAGACTGCTGGGGTGGACTTTTGTTGTTGTTTTATTTTAAATATATATTTTTTATTTTAGAGACAGCGAGGGGCTGAAGAGATGGCTTAGTGGTTAAGTGCTTGCCTGTGAAGCCTAAGGACTCTGGTTCTAGGCTTGATTCCCCAGTACCCACGTAAGCCAGATGCACAAGGTGGTGCATGCATCTGGAATTTGTTTGCAGTGGCTAGAAGCCCTGGTGTGCCTTTTCTCTCTCTCTCTCTCTCTGCCTCTTTCTCTCTCTGTCTGTTGCTAATAAATAAATAAATAAATAAATAAATAAATAATAAATAAATAAATAAAAATAAACAAAAATAACTTAAAATAGAGACAGGAAGAGAGAGAACTGGCATGCCAGGGCCTCAGCCACTGCAATCAAACTCCAGAGGCTTGTGCCCTGAAGTGGGCATGTGCAACCTTGAGCTTGCCTCACCTTTGTGCTCCTGGCTAAGGTGGGATCTGGAGAGTTGAACATGGGTCCTTAGGCTTCATGGGCAAGTGCCTTAACCGCTAAGTCATCTCTCCAGCCCTGGGTGGGCTTTTTGGTGATACAGCCACCTTTGAGTCACCCATGCTCTGTAAGTAATCCCGATAAACTCATTAGCCCACCGAGTTGGACTTTGGTGTCATCATGCTTTGGTATGTCACCTAAGATAGGGTATGTCATGTGTGTTCATCTCCCCAGGGAAAAAAAGCCAAAGGACCTAGGTTCGATTCCCCATGACCCATGAAAGTCAGATGCATAAGATGGCACATGTATCTGGAGCGTGTTTGCAGTGACTAGAGGCCCTGGCATGCCCACTCTCTCTCCCAAATAAATAAAAATAAATAAATACATTTTTAAATGTTTTATTTATTTATTTTTATTTATTTATTGGTTTTTCGAGGTAGGGTCTCACTCTAGCCCAGGCTGACCTGGAATTCACTCTGTATGCTCAGGGTGGCCTTGAACTCACGGCGATCCTCCTACCTCTGCCTCCCGAGTGCTGGGATTAAAGACATGCACCACCACGCCCGGCCATAAATAAATAAATAAATAAATAAATAAATAAATAAATAAATAAATAAATAAATAAAAATTTTTTAAGTTTCACGCCACACTTGACACCTAAACAGGGACATGACAGAACCAAAGATGGGTTTGGGGAAAGCAACAGCATGGCATAGGCTATAGGTAGCAAGGCATGTAGTAACTGAGATGGATGGAGAATCCTTTGGGGAAATGCCAGCATAGCCATCCTTCCACATGTGGTGGTATGTTGTTTGTGGTGGTAGCAGTGGCATAGGTCTTGCTATGGGCAGTAAGACATGCAGCTAAAACTGAGCCATCAGGAGGCAGAGCAACTGTTCGGAGAGTCTCAGGGTAGTTGTCTTCCTCTAAGTGCTATAGGATGGAATGCCTGCTTGATGAGGGGGGCCCACCACATGAGTATGGGGTGTCCTGAAAGGGCTGAAGGACTACAGCAAATATTGAAGTCCCTGAGGACTAGAGTGTTGGCAAGCTGCTGCGGAAGTGGCCTGGCTATCATTATGGGTCATAAGATATGCATCTGAGGCTGAGATGGCTGCACGGACGGACCTTGGTTGCGTAAAGAATGACTTGCAAACGGAGAGAGGCATGTGGCTAGCGTCCTCTGCATTAGCCTCTGATTTGGCTGGTAAATTGGATAAAAGAGAAGATGAGATAGAGATGCTAGACTGCCATCTATTAAGGCTAGGAGGCTGAAAGGGAAACAGTACAAATTCCATCGTGTTGAGCTGAGGAGATGGCTCAGCCATTAAAGGTATTTACCTGCAAAACCTGCCCACCCAGGTTTGTGTCCCCAGTACTCACATAAAGCCAGATGCACAAAGTCGTGCATGCATCTGGAGTTCGTTTGCAGTGGCAAGAGCCCCCCCCCCAATAAATAAAAAAATATTTTTAAAGTCAGCTCCAGGCTGGAGGGATGGCTTAGTGGTTAAGACATTTGCCTGAAAAGCCAAAGGACCCAGGTTTGATTCCCCAGGACCCACATTAGCCAGATGCACAAGAGGATGCAGGCGTCTGGAGTTCATTTGCAGTGGCTGGAGACCCCGGTGTGCCCACTCTCTTTCTCTCTCTCCCTCTCTCGCTGTCAAATAAATAAATAATAAGATATTAAAAAGTTAGCTCGGGCTGGAGAGATGGCTTAGCAGTTAAGGCGCCTGCCTGCTAAGCCTAAGAACCCGGTTCCAATCTCCAGGTCCCACATTTAGCCAGATGCAAAGTGACGCAAGGGCGCAATGCTGCACTTGACCACAAGGGAGTGCACGCATCTGGATTTCATTCCTAGCATCTGAGACTGCTGGCGTGTCCATTCTCTGTCTCCTTCTCCCTGTCTGTCTATCTCTCTGTGTCTCTCTCCAAAAATAAATAAAATAATTTTTTAAAAACTTAAAAAGTTAGCTCGTAGACAAGTATGGTGGTGCACACCTTTAATCTCAGCACTTGGGAGGCAGAAATAGTAGGATCACTGTGAGTTCAAGGCCAGCCTGAGACTACGTAGTGAATTCCAGGCCATCCTGGGCTAGAGTAAGAAACAACTCAAAAACAAAACAAAAACAAAAAGTTAGATCATAAGACTATATGTGCTTTTAGGGACTATGTCTGTAGCCCATCACTAGAGACGTTTCTCTGACTGTGTAGAGTACCGGAAGCTGCAAGGAGGAGCCTCATTGTTCTTTCCGGAACATGAAGCTGGTCCTTGGTGCTGCTCTGTTCACCTTGATGATCTTGCTTTTCCTTCTTCTTTTTTTTTAATGCCACATACTGGATGACTGAAAGTGCAAATGTTTGTTTCTTCTTTATTTATTTGCAAGCAGAGAGAGAGAGAGAAAGAGAGAGACAGAAGAGAGGCAGACAGAGAATGGGCACACCAGGGCTTCCAGCCATTGCAAACAAATTCCAGATGCATGTGCCCCCTTGTGCATCTGGCTTACGTGGGTCCTGGAGAATCTAACTGGGATCCTTCCACTTCACAGGTAAACACCTTAACCACTAAACCATCTCTCCAGCCCCTCTTTTTTTTGTTATTGTTGTTTTTTGTTTTTGGTTTTTCGAGGTAGGGTCTCACTCTGGCTCAGGCTGACCTGGAATGCACTATGTAGTCTCAGGTTGACCTCAAACTCTCGGAGATCCTCCTACCTCTGCCTCCCAAGTGCTGGGATTAAAGGCGTGCGCCACCACGCCCAGCTCTTTTTTTTTTAACCAGTTCTTTTTTGAGATAGCTCAGGCTAACGTGAGTCTGAGAGGCAGACAAAAAAAAAAAAAAGAATAGATTATGTTGAAGAGCCCTTCATGGGATCCAAGGGAATTAAAAATCTTGGGAGGAGTCAGTGAGGAGGGAGACAGTGAGTAAAAGTGACAGAAGACGCCCCTCGATTCTGACTTTTTTAAAAATGTTTTATTTATTTATTTGAGAGAGAGAAAGAGGCAGATAGAGAGAATGGGTACACCAGGGCCTCTAGCCACTGCAGATGAACTCAGATGCATCCACCACCTTTGTGCATCTGTTACTGAGGAATCAGACTTGTGTCCTTAAGCTTCACAGGCAAGTGCCTTAACCACTAAGCTATATCTCCAGTCCTTCTTTTATTTTTATTTATTTATTTATTTATTTTTATTTTTTGTTTTTTCGAGGTAGGGTCTCATTCTAGCGCAGGCTGACCTGGAATTCACTCTGTATTCTCAGGGTAGCCTTGAGCTCATGGCGATCCTCCTACCTCTGCCTCCCGAGTGCTGGGATTAGAGGTGTGAGCCATCACACCCGGCTCTGTTTTTATTTATTTATTTATTTATTTATTTATTTATTTATTTATTTATTTTTGAGGTAGGGTCTTGCTGTAGCCCAGGCTAACCTGTAATTCACTATGTAGTCTCAGGCTGGCCTCTAACTCACATGGATCCTCCTACCTCTGCCTCCCGAGTGCTGACATTAAAGGTGTGTGCCATCCATTCAAAAGTTTAATAGAGAAAAAGAGAAAATCCACAATAGTCAAGAAGTATTTTCACACTGAAACATCTCTATCACATTCCTTCCAAGGCTTGGGGTCCATTACAGAAGAGGTGGCGGGAAGAATGTAAGAGCCAAAGGAAGGGTAGGACTCCTTACAATGCACTCTTCCAGACACAAAATGGCCTGGATTAACCATGACCTTGCAGTGCCTGGCACTACCTACACAAGACCAGTATAATAGGAGGAAAAGATGACATCGGAATAAAAGAGAGACTGATTGAGAGGGGGAGGGGATTTGATGGAGAGTGGAGCTGTGAAGGGCAAAGTTGGGGGGGAGGGAATTATCATGGTTTATTGTCTGTAATTATGGAAATTGTCAATAACAACAAAAAATATTTTCTACCCCTGAAGTACTTGAATTGGGAAGGACTTTTTTTTTGTTGTTGTTTTTTTGTTTTTTCGAGGTAGGGTCTCACTCTGGTCCAGGCTGACCTGGAATTAACTATGTAGTCTCAGGGTGGCCTCGAACTCTCGGCGATCCTCCTACCTCTGCCTCCCGAGTGCTGGGATTAAAGGCGTGCGCCACCACGCCCGGCCCGGGAAGGACTTTTAAACAAGAAATGAAAGACCCTCTTACATCCTGACTTGTGAAGATGCAGGTGAGGGCAGTGTGAGTGCTTTGGAAGCTGAGAAAGACTAATTTAATACTTGTCCCTCCTTGAGACAAAGACGGCATAACTTGTGATAGGAGGGAAGTCAGTCCCTGATGGATTGGCTCATTCAGACAAACCATTAAGGACACCTGGTTATCACAGCTGAGGTCCCTATGAACATCGGGGACCGGAAGACAGTCAAGAAAGGACGGGCTTCATGGAGGGAAATGGGAATTAGAGAAGCAGCGTTTGGTGCCCAACTTGGTTGTGTTCACAGGGGAATTAAAGACATTTATTCAGCAAGAACCTGAGCACTGGCATGGGACTTTATTGGAATTGCTAGCCCCCTTGGTGGAATGTGATCCCTACACAGTAAGAAGCTTCAGCAGATCTCAGTGAGACTAGCATGTGAATCAACTTCGTAAAGTGCTAATCAATGTTGAGGGCGATAAGAGAGGGGCCTAACAGAGGGTCTGTTATAATCACTGGACGGAAAATGTGGTGGCGAGCTGGAGTTCATATGGACAAAATGTTCAGAAAGCCAAATGTTGTGTTAGTGAACCTCTGGAAGGCGTTAAAGCCTGAAGAACAGTTCTCAGAAGGCATAAAAGCTAAACCAATGCAGGTGAAAAAGTGTTCCAGGGATGGACAATTATATCCCCAGAGTGGGCCTTGTACATGTCTCTCCTGCAAAAAATGTATATTGGAGCTGGGTGTGGTGGCACACACCTTTAATCCCAGCACTTGGGAGGCAGAGGTAGGAGGAACACCATGAGTTCGAGGCCACCCTGAGACTACATAGTGAATTCCAGGTCAGCCTGAGCTAGAGTGAAACCCTACCTCGAAAAACACACACACACACACACAAACACGTACGCTGGGCTATGGATGTATGATGAAGTGAACCAGCTTCCTCCACCACAATGAAGCTGCTCCTGGAATTAACCCTTTCCTCCCATATGCTGTTTCTGGTCAGGTGTTCTGTCACAGCAACAAGAAGGGAACTGGAACAGGAAAACTGGTATCAGAGGAGTGGGGGTTGTGGCTTCTAGAAGCATGACTGTGTGGCTTTGGGCTTTTTGGAACTCATTTGCAGGATGAATGTGGAAGGATTTGAAACCTCAGCCTAAAAGATGGATTGCAGTGATGTAACCTGAGTTTGATGGACTGTTCTGGTAAGAGTTGAAAGACATAAATGCAGAAAGAACTATGGATACCTCACGGTGCCTGACACTACTACACAAGACCATCATAATAGGAGGAAAAGATCATGACATCAAAATAAAAGAGAGACTGATTGAGAGGAGGAGGGGATATGATGGAAAGTGGAGTTTCAAAGTGGAAAGTGGGGGGAGGGAGGGAATTATCATGGGATATTGTCTACAATTATGGAAGTTGTCAATAAAAAATATATAAAAGGGCCTGGAGGGCTGGAGAGATGGCTTAGGTTAAGGTTCCTAACCCGTGCTTGGTTCCAATCTGGTCCCACGTTTAAGCCAAAGTGATGCAAGGTTGCAATGCCACACTCGGCCAAAAGGGGGCGCGCACATCTGGATTTCGTTCGCAGCAGCTGAGACACTGCTCGCGCGCCCATCTCTGTCTTCCTCCCAACCTCTCTCTCTGTCCCTCTATCTCTCTCTCTCTGTCTCTCTCTCTGACCTCCAAAAAATAAGATAAAATAAAAGTTTTTTTAAAAAAAAAAGGGCCTGGAGAGATGGCTTCTGGTTACGTGTTGCCTGTTAAGCACCAGTGGCTGGAGGACCCTGACAGATGCACCCATTCTTCATTTGCAGTGGCTGGAGGCCCTGACCCCATCTCTTCTCTCCTCTCTTCTCTCTCTCTGTCTGTCACCCTGGGGGCTATGCAGCAGCAGCTCCTGCCTATTCTCCTAACATGTACCCTGGAGCAAATCTTACCTTCCAAACAGACTACACTCCTGGAACACCTTATAAAGTGTCATGTTCCCCCACCAGCGGGGCTGTGCCACCATACTCTTCCTCCCCCAACTCTTACCAGACCTCCGTGTACCCCGTGAGAAGTGCCTACCCCCAGCAGAGCCCATATGCCCAGCAGGGCACGTATTACACCCAGCCACTGTATGCAGCACCCCCTCACGACATTCATCACACCACGGTGGTGCAGCCCAACGGCATGCCAGCAACGGTGTACCCTGCTCCCATCCCTCCTCCTAGAGGCAACGGGGTCACCATGGGCATGGTTGCTGGGACCACCATGGCCATGTCAGCAGGCACCCTGCTGACAGCTCATTCTCCAGCTCCTGTTGCCCCTCCCCCAGTCACTGTGCCCATGTACCGGGCCCCAGGAACACCTACCTACAGCTATGTGCCCCCTCAGTGGTGATCACACTGCAAGTTAATGTTTGAGGATGGAGCTGTGCAGTCATCATTGAGTCCCACAGCTGGTGCTGGAGGCCTCGTGCCTCCAATCAGGACTTTCTTCTTAATGCTCTGGACACTTAGCTAAACACGACTGTGCCCTGGCCCAGCAGGTCCCAGAGCCGCTAGACTCCAGCTAACTGTGGGTTGGCTTAAAGCAAATCCTGTTTTGTGGACTACCTGGCAATTTTTTTTAGCTAACTGTAAAGATAAAAAGGGAGTATTAATCTATTCTGAATCATATCTAGTTGAATGCGTGTTTTAAAAAACAAACACAAAAACCAAGCTTGCTCAATCTATCTGCAGTGACTGATGCAAAGCCACCAGATGCAAATCCAAAGGAATGGAACTGTGTTTTACAACTTGTATCACTAATGCACTGTTGTCATGTATGCAGAGTCTTAAAGTCATATGTGTTCAAGTGAATGTCTTCATAAAGCATCTGGAGTACTTTTTTTTTTAATAAGCAAGTTGGATGACTCTACAACTTTGTTCAGACAACTGCAGAACCTGGAAAAGCTGTTTCTGCTATTGATGGATAACATACTGCTATTATTGGTCTTTTTATATAAATATATATACATATATATATAATTTGAATTTTTGGAAACTTTAGCTGTGCTGTCAACTTTGGAAAAAAAAATCTCTGTTTACCATGTTGAGTTGGCATTGTACAGAAATTAACAGCCATACTGGTCTAGAAATGTTAAACTTAATTTTTTTTCCATTTGTACAGGGGTAAAGCACTGTATTAAATATATAAGGTCTTATCTACGTGGGTTTGATTACAGAAACGAATAACGTATCCTCTAAATTAAAAAAAGGGGGTGGGACTGTAAAGCTGGGTGTGGTGGTGCATGTCTTTAATCCCAGCACTCGGGAGGCAGAGGTAGGAGGATCGCCATGAGGTTGAGGCCACCCTGAGACTATATAGTGAATTCCAGGTCAACCTGAGCTAGAGTGAGACCCTACTGTGAAAAAACAAAAAAAAAGGGGGGAGGGAGAGCTGAGAGCAGGAGAGATGGCTTAGCAGTTAAGGTGTTTGCCTGCAAAGCCAAAGGATCCCAGTTCAATTCTTCAGGACCCATGTGAGCCAGATGCACAAGGGGCGCATGCATCTGGAGTTTGTTTGCAGTGGCTGGAGGCCCTGGCATGCCCATTCTCTCTCTCTATCTCTCTCTCAAATATATATATATATATATATATATATATATATATATATATATTTTTTTTTTTTTTTTTTTTTTGGTTTTTCGAGGTAGGGTCTCACTCTGGTCCAGGCTGACCTGGAATTAACTATGTAGTCTCAGGGTGGCCTTGAACTCTCAGCGATCCTCCTACCTCTGCCTCCCGAGTGCTGGGATTAAAGGTGTGTGCCACCACGCCCGGCCCTTCAAATATATTTTATAAAAGGGGGAACTGAGGGTGTATCTCGGGTGTTAGGGTGCTTTGCCCAGCATGCACAAAGCTCTGAGGTCTGTCCCCAGCACCGCATAAACCAGACATGATGATGTACATCTGTATCTCAGCACTCAGGAGATGAAGGCAGGAGGATCTGAAGTTTAAGGTTATCCTCAGCTACTTAGTTGAGTTGGAGACCATAATGGTCTAGAGATGATGTAAAAAAAATGCTGCCAGGTGTGGGAGGCTCACACCTTTTCTCCCAGCACTTGGGAGGCAGAGGTAGGAGGATCTCTGTGAGTTCAAGGCCAGCCTAAGACTACATAGTGAATTCCAGGTCAGCCTGGGCTAGAGTAAGATCCTACTTCAAAAAACCAAAATGAGGGCTGGAGGGATGTCTTAGCGGTTAAGGTGTTTGCCTACAAAGCCAAAGGACCCAGGTTCAATTCCCCAAGACCCATGTAAACCAGATGCACAAGGGGGCGCATGCACCTGGAGTATGTTTGCAGTGGCTGGAGGCCCTGGAGTGCCCATTCTCTCTCCCTCTCTCCCCCCCTCTTTCTCTGTCAAATAAATAAACAAAAATAAGACAAAAAGAAAGAAAGAGAGCAGGGCATAGTGGTGCACACCTTTAATCCCAGCATTTGGGAGGCAGAGGTAGGAGGATTGCCATGAGTTTGAGGCCATCCTGAGAATTACATAGTTAATTCCAGGTCAGCCTGGACCAGAGTGAGACCCTACCTCGAAAAAAAAAAGATGAAAAGAAAGAAAGAGACAGAAGAAAGAAAGAAAGAAAGAAAGAAAGAAAGAAAGAAAGAAAGAAAGAAAGAAAGGAAGGAAGGAAAGAGAGAAAAGAAAAACAGGCCGGGGGATAGCTTATTCAGTAAAATGTATGCTGCGTAAGCATAAGGACCCGAGCTTGGAACCCCAGAACCCAGTCATGCCACTCAGGCATGGTGGTATGAGCCTATAATCCCAGCACTCAGGAGGTAGAGACAAGTGGATTCTGGGATAAGTTAGCTGGCTAGAATCTGTGAGCAGTGGGTTCAGGGAGAGACCCTGTCTCAAAGAATAAGGTGGGGAGTTATTGGTGAAGACAACCTCAGAAGCTGACCTCCACATACATGTGCACACACACCTGCACGTGTGTACCCACACACTTACAAGCGTGCATACTACATACACAAAAGCCCAAAAAAGCCAACAATAACAAAATCCATACTTTATTACAGTTCTTAAAGGTGTTAGTCCAAAGTGGTTTCACTGGGCTGAAACCATAGTGAGCTCAGCAGTCCAACTATTTTTATTTTATTATTTTATTTTATTTTATTTTATTTTATTTTATTTTTATTTTTCTCGGCCAAGAGAATCTTTCTGAATGTTTAGTTGGTGATTGCTATATATGTCAACCAAGCACTGTCCTAGAAGCTGGGAACATGGCCAGCAATTTAGAAGTTCAAGATGTCTGTTCTGGAGGGACTTAGATCCCAGTGGGGGAAAGAGACAGTTGGATTGGTTACCAACTTTGTAGGCTGAACAATAATGGTCCCATGTTATACTTATATCTTCCTTTCTGGCATTGGCAATGCTGCCTTATATGACAAAAGGGTATTTTTTTTTCCACTGGAAGGGGCTTGCAGATGTGATAAAATATGCGGCTTGAGATGGGTGGCTGATCCTGGATTATCTGTTGAGTCCTTGAAAGTAATCCCAAAGCTGGTATCAGAGGGAGAATTAAATAGTGAAGTCAGGGGAGAACTGAAAGGAGGTGCCTGTGATTGGCTTCAAGAATCATGGACGGGACCGTGAGACCAGAATGCAGCTCTAGAAAGAGTTAGACTGAGCCAGGTGTGGTGGCGCATGCCTTTAACCCCAGCATTTGGGAGACAGAGGTAGGAGAATCGCCATGAGTTCGAGGCCACCCTGAGACTACATAGTGAATTCCAGGTCAGCCTGAGCTAGTGTGAGACCCTACTTAAAAAAAAAATTCTCTTGAATGCCCCTGGTTCTGGGGCTTGGCTCTGAAATAGCAGGCTGGGTCTCCATGACAGCTGTGATGACAACTTGACAGGATTTAGAATCACCTGTGAGGAATTATGCACACTAGGTTAGCCTATGGGCACACCCATGAGAGAGTATCTTGATTAGGTTCATTGAGGTGGGAAGATATACCTTTTTGTTGTTGTTGTTTTGTTTTGTTTTTCTGAGGTAGGGCCTCACTGTAGGCCAGGCTGACCTGGAATTCACTATGTTGTCTCAGGCTGGCCTCGAACTCACAGCGATCCTCCCACTTCTGCCTCCTGGGTACTGGAATTAAAGGCGCGCCACCATGGCCAGCTCTTAACTGTGAGCAAGCACCACCTCATGGGCTGTGGTCCTCGACTGTATAGCTGAGCACCAGCATTCATGGCTCGCTGCTTCCTCACAATGGGCTCAATGTAACTGGCTTTGCCTTAAGTTCCTTCCACCATGTCTTCCCTGCCAGAATGCACTGGAGCCTGGGACTGTAAACTGAAATAAGCCCTTCCTCCCTTAAAATGATTTTTGACAGGTATGTTGTCCCAGCGATGAGACGCTAACTAATACAATAACCCTCGCTACTCGTCTGTCTTTGTCACCCTCCTTTGGGGACCCTCAGGTCACTTCCCACCTGCCTCAAGGGCTTGACCTTCTACCATGACTCAGTCAACTTCCTACCCCGCGGTTTTGCTAGGACTTGCTTGCCTGCAAATCCCCAAGATGACCATATGGGGGTGGTGTGAGACTGCTTTTTTTTTCTTGGTTTTTGTTGTTTTGTGTGTTTTTTTTTTGTTTGTTTGTTTGTTTGTTAGTTTTAAGCAATCCTCCTACCTCTGCCTCCCCAGAGCTGGTATTAAAAGCCTGCGCCACCACACCGGGCCCTGCTTTTCTTACAAGAACCCCAGTGGCCACTTTTGCAGAGCTATGGGACCACACACCAGCCTCATACAGCTTAATGGCTTTGGCCTGACCATCTCCACCGCTTGCCTTGTTACATCCCCTGGACTGCCTCATCCAAGGTTCCTTGGAGGAGATAGTTTTCCTGACATAGCTGGTCTAGTGAGGTCATCACCACCTGTTCTGCTCTGTTTCATTTCTGTGGTCTTGGGGTGGAACCTGAAAGAGGAAGCTTGGAGTTCCTCGCCAATATGCCAGCATACGCCAATGAACCAATACATTTGGGGTATCCCCGGATTCTTTTCTTATGAATTCAGAGAATTGAAGGTTTAGAGAGACTATTCGATTAGGGAAAAGATGGCTCGGCAGTTAAGGCGCTTGCCGGCAAAGTCTCAGGACACAAGTTTGATTCCCCAGTGCCCATGTGAAGCCAGATACCCAAGTGGGGCATGCATCTGGAGTTCTTTTGTAGTGGCAGGAAGGCCTCACATGCCCATTCTATCTCTCTGTGTGTCTGCTTCTTTCTCTCAAACAAATAAATAAAACTGTTTAAAAAATTAAACAGGGAGGGAGGGAGAGGAGAGAGAAGGAAGCTGGGCATGTTTGGTGCACTCCTTTAATCCTAGCACTTGAGAGGTCAGGGTAGCAGGATTGCTGTGAGTTGAAGCCCAGCCTGAAACGACACAGTGAGTTCCAGGTGGGCCTGGGCTACAGGGAGACCCTACCTAGAAAAACCAAGACAGACAGAAAAGGAGAGAGAAGAGGAAGTACAGAGAGCTCCCACCAAGTAGAAGGTGGTAGGGGTAAAGCCCTTGTGGGAGCTCTTCTGGGAAACTAAAAAAGGGCCAGAGCTTAAAGAAACACACACAGAGAGACACCACAGGAAGTGGAATAAAAGGATGTAAGCCTTTCACCTTCACATTAGAGGAAAAAAAAAACCAAGAGGTCATTTAGTTAGGGTACCCTCCCCCATCCTCGCCCAGCCCAGCCCAGCCCAGCCCAACAGGGTCCTGGACATTCAGGCATCAAGAGAGTTGAACAGCCAAGAAGACAGCTTCCCACCCGGTAAGCTTCTATTTACAATCTATTCGGGTGGGCTTCACTCTCCGCTCAGGTGAGTTCTGACAGAGAACTGGATGGACTCCGGGCTGGCTCAGGTAGAGGCCGGGACACCTGAGTAGAGGATGCAGTTGCTAAGGAATGAGACTGGATCAGACGCTGAATTCTGCTCTGCTGAAGTAGAGGATGTGACATCTCTTTTGGTCCCCTCTTTGGGCCCTCCCCTAGCTGACTACCTACAAAATAAAAGAATTGCCTTGTTTCTGTTTCTCCCTCAGAATCCATGGCCTTCTGCACGCTAGGCAAGCAGTTCTCCACTATGTAGTTACGCCCCAAGGCCTGGCTCTTTTTACGTGGGAGAGTATTTCATTATGACAATGCCTAGGGGTACATGTACCATTTGCTGGCCTTGCAGTACTACCCTTTTACCTATATTTGAAAATGCAATTCCTGGTGTGATTAAAAAAAAAAATTTATGTATTTATTTGCAAAGAGAACCAGAGGGAGAAAGAGAGTGAATGGGCACACCAGAGCCTCTAGCTACTGCAAACAAACTCCAGATGCATCCTCCACTTTGTGCATCTGGCTTTACATGGGTACTGGGCAATCAAACTTGGATTATCAGGTGTTGCAAGCAAGCACCTTTTAACCGCTGAGCCATCTCTCCAACCTTGATTTTTTTTTTAATTAATTTTTATTTTTAGAGAGTGAGACACAGATAGCAAGAGACACACACACATACACACACACACACACACACACACACACACACACACACGCATCTGGAGTTCATTGCAGTGACTAGAGGCCCTAGTGCACCCATTCTATTTTCCTCTTTCTCTCTCCTCTCTCTCTCTCTCACAAATAAATAAAACATTAAAAAACAAGTAAATAAATAAATTTTTAAAAGAAAATAAATTAGGAAGCTGGGAATGGCGGCATACACCTTTAATCCCAGCACTTGAGAGACAGAAGTAGGAGGATTGCTATGAGTTTGAGGCGAGCTTGGGCTAGAGGGAGACCCTACCTTGAAACACACAAACAAAAAACAAAAGTAAATGAGGGTATACTAACTAATTACTCCACTTTGTCCGCTAAGCCTAAGAACCCGGTTCCAATCTCCAGGTCCCACATTTAGCCAGATGCAAAGTGACGCAAGGGTGCAATGCTGCACTTGACCACAAGGGGGCGCACACATCTGGATTTTGTTCAAAGCAGCTGAGAGACTGCTGGCGCACCCATCTCTATCTGTCTCCCTCTCTGTCTGTCTCTCTCTGTGTCTCTCTCTTCAAAAATAAATAAAATAATAAAAAAAATAAAAAATGAGGTGTGGAGACTGGACCAATGGCTTAGCAGTTAAGGCACATGCCTTCGAAACCTAAGGACCGGGGTTCAATTCTCCAGTTCCCACATAAGCCAGATGCACATGGTGGCACATGCTTCTGGAGTTTGTTTGCAGTGGCTAGAGGCCCTGGTGTGCCTATTCTCCCTCTCTCTCCCTCTCGCTCTGTCTCTAATAAATAAATTAATTAAAAAATAAAAACAAAGTTAAAACAAAGTTAAAAAATTGAGGCATGAGCTTGCATCTACAACAGCCCAGAGGGTATCCTATGGCCAAGGCACAACGTGGGTGCCTGGGCCTCTGGGCCCCTGTCCTCTTGCTCTTCCTTGTTGCCAAGGCTGTCTACCGGGAGGTGCAGGTGCAATGGGGGCCAATGAGGACCAGCAGGTAAGACCCCTGGGCTGGACACCCCTGGCCCCTCACCAGTTTCAAAATGAAACTAGAAGCTTTATGTTTTATTTATGAAGGTGAAGAAAGCTTCCAGGAATTAAAACCAGTTTCATTTCAATACGGGATAGGAGAAAATGGTGATCCCCAAACCTTCTTTTTTTTGTTCTTTTGTTGTTGTTGTTGTTTTTATTTTTCATTGTTGGGTCTCGCTCTAGCTCAGGCTGAACTGGAATGCTGGGATTAAAGGTGTGCACCACCACGCCCAGCCCAAAGCTTTCTTTTTTTTTTTTTTTAATTGCATAAACTGTATCATTTTATTTATAGGCTATAAAAATGTATCAATGTGTACAATATAATTGGGGGAGGATATGAATGCACATTTTTCTTCTCTTAATCTGTGCAAAGCTTTCTTTCTTTCTTTCTTTTCTTTTTTTTTTTTTTTTTTTTTTTTTTTTTTTTTTGAGGTATGGTCTCACTCTAGCTCTAGTCCAGGCTGATCTGGAATTTACTATGTAGTCTCAGGGTGGTCTTGAATTCATGATAATCTTCCTACCTCTGCTTCCTGAGTGCTGGGATTAAAGGCATGAGCCCCATGCCCAGCATGTCTGAGGCTTTTTTTTTTTTTTCTTTTTGGTATTTCAAGATAGGGTCTCACTCTGGTCCAGGCTGACCTAGAATTCACTATGTAGTCTCAGGGTGGCCTCGAACTCATGGCAATCCTCCTACCTCTGTCTCCCAAGTGCTGGGATTAAAGGCGTGTGCCACCATGCCCAGCTATGTCTGAGGTTTTAAAGAATAATTTTTAAAGACTTTACCTTAGCATAAGAACAGTTTGAGATGTATCCATAGATTTTTACAAAGTTAGTCTTGGCTTCAGTTAAATTGTGTGAATTATAAAATGAGAACAGTTACAGTGAAAGAGTTTCCTTGTGAAAAGCTGAATCACATTTTGTTTCTTGGCTTAATATCAAAATAGAGGAGCACTGAATGATGACATCTTTTGTTTTCAAGGTGTGTGTAGTTAGTTGACATACTGATTTTTTTTTCTTTTAAGAAACATCTTGTAGGACTGGAGGGATTGCTTAGTGGTTAAGGCACTTGCCTGCAAAGCCAAAGGACCCAGGTTCAATTCCCCAGGACCCCCCTAAACCAGATACACAAGGTGGTCCATCTGGAGTTCGTTTGCGGTGGCTAGATGCCCTGACATACCCATTCTGTCTTTCTTCCTCTCTCTCCCTCTTTTCCTCTCTCAAATAAATAAATGAAAATAAAAAATTTTTTAAAAAAACAAGAAAAAAGAAACATCTTGTAATGAAAAAATTATTTGTTCTAGTCTGAAGATTATGAAATGGATCAAGCTTATGGTTCTTCAATTACAAATAAAAATGCTAGTTAAATTCCAATGAACTTTTTTACTCTTCTTATATGAAATTTCTGGGAGTGATGGCGACAGTGGTGCCTCTTGTTATCATATATAAAACACTTGAATACTTTTATCAATATTGCCTTGGTCTGTTTAACACTCCCAGTATACTTTCTCTCTCTCTCTCTCTCTCTCTACCTGCCTATTTCTGTATCTCTCTCTCTCTCAAATAAATAAATAAATAATAAAATATTTTTTAAAAAATTAAAAATAAAAAAAATTCAAAAACAGGGCTGGAGAGATGGCTTAGTGGTTAAGGCACTTGCCTGTGAAACCCAAGGACCCATGTTCGACTCTCCAGCTCCCACTTACAGTGAAGCAAGTGCAAAGGTCACACATGCCCACTAGGCGGCGCAAGCCTCTGGCATTTGACTATAGTGGCTGAGTCCCTGGCACACCAATTCTCTCTCTTTTGCTCTATCTACAAAAAAAAAAACTGAAAAGAGACTGGTTGGGGGGGGATATGATGGAGAGTGAAGTTTCAAAGGGGAAAGTGGGGGGAGGGAGGGAAGTACCATGGGATATTGTCTAAAAAATATTGTCAAAAACAGGGCTAATTAAAAAAACAAAAAAAAGGTCAAATGTTGTCAATAAAAAAAAAGGAAAAACAAAACAAACAAAAAAACAAATGCCTGGATTGGGGGCACACACCTTTAATCTCAGTACTGTGGAGGCAGAAGTAGAAGGATTGCTGTAAGTTCAAGGCCAGCCTGGAACTAGAGTGAGTTCCAAGTCAACCTGTGTTTCAGTGAGACCCTATCTCAAAAAAAAAAAAAAAAAAAAAAAAAAAAAAAAAAAAACCCAAACATACCATGACACTCATACATTAAAGATCTCTCTGGAGACAGGCGGACCCTAATGAAACCTGTACAACCAGACTATAGTAGTTTGAATAGATGGCCCCCAATATATTCAGTGTTTTATTAGTTTGTAGTTCGCATCTGCACCACCTGGCTGGAGGTAATGTCACTGGGTAGATCTTAAGTTGTAGTTGTGGGTTTGAGATTTCAATCTAAAGATATACAAAATATGCCTAGCTGGAGTTCCTGAAGTGTGCTGTGCTGTGCTGTGTGGCTCTTGGCTTTTTCCCTCTCCCTCTCCCTCTCTCTTGCCTGGTCCTGTAAGAGCAGGCCAGTTCTTCTGCCATCATGGAATCTGTAAGCTTCAATAAATCCCTTCCTCCTTAACTGTGCCTGGTCTGGAAGTTCATCTCAGAGAAGCTGAAGCTGTCTGCTACACAGACCCTAGGTAATGATCAGCCAGCCAACAGGTTTGCTGTGATTGCTGTCCTATGTGTGCCCTCTCTTTTGTCTTCCCTGCCATGTTCATGATCAAGGACGAATGTCAGTATGGGGAAGGCAGTTTTTTACTCTTACCAATACTGGAAGAGAAAAAAACTTGGGAAATTTTTTTCATCTACTATATGCTGAAGAATTTGGATTTTTCAGTCTGGAGAGGTGGCTAAACAGTTAAGGCACTTGCGGGTGAAGCCTAAGGACCTAGGTTCTATTCCCTGGAACCCAGGTGTGCCAGATGACGCACCTGGTGGCAAATACATCCGGAGTTCATTTGCAGTGGCTAGAGACCCATCTCTCTAATAAATAAATAGATAAAAATAAAATATTATAAAAAGTAATCCTGATTTTTCTTGAAAATCTAGTATTATTAGCCTTTACGCAGGCTGTTTGTTTTGAGACAGGGTCTCACTCTTTAGCCTAGGCTGGCCTCCAACTTGAAGCAATCCGCTTGCCTCAGCTTCGTGAGCATTGAACTTACAATTATGACCTACTGAGCCTTGCTAGCCTTTTGAATTCTTTCAATCATTGTTTTATTTGAAAGCTCTTTTTTCTTTCTTCCTTTCTTCTTTTTCTTGAGGTCGGGTTTCACTCTAGCACAGGCTGACCTGGAATTTACTATGTATTCTCAGGGTGGCCTTGAACTCATGGCGATCCTCCAACCTCGGCCTCCCAAGTGCTGGGATTAAAGACGTGCGCACCACGCCCGGCTTGGAAGCTATTCTTCCAGGTCTCACTGTAGCTCAGTAGTATGGTGTTGTCTAGCTCATGCAACGTCCTGAGTTTATCCCCAGCCCTGGAAATAAGTAAACAATTCTGAAATCACGTTTTATATAAAATCGACATGCAGCCGGGCGTGGTGGCGCACGCCTTTAATCCCAGCACTCGGGAGGCAGAGGTAGGAGGATTGCCGAGAGCTCGAGGCCACCCTGAGACTACATAGTGAATTCCAGGTCAGCCTGAGCCAGAATGAGACCTTACCTCGAAAAACCAAAAAAAAAAAAATCGACATGCAGTCCACGCCTAGGGGTGCATGCCTCTAATCCCAGAACTCTAGAGGCGTAGAGAGGAAGAGCTCGAAAGCAGGCAAGCCAATAAACGAAAAACCAAGGGTGTCATGAGGCTCCACTCCTTGAAGAGTTAAAACTCTTAACCCAAAAAAGGGAAAACGTGCTTAAAGTTATAGTCAAATGGGGGGGGGGGGAAACACCTAAATTTCCGGAACTATTCTGAAAGCCCCCTAGAGGAGCTGCTAGAAAGAATGTATTTCCGGTGGGTAAACCACTTCCCGGCACAGCCATTCATCGAGGGGCCTCAAGCAAACCGGAAGTCAGTCACCTCTCGCTACCCGCCCCTTGCAGGAAGTGACGTTAGACGGGGTTGCCGGAAGAAGTGGCGAAGTTTCTTTTGCGCCTTGTTTTCTTTTGCGCTCAGCAGCGCTCTTCCTCCAAGGAAATCCCCGAGCCCACAAAGTTACTTTTGAGGGGACCAAGTAGCGGCGGCGAGCGAGGAGGACAGCGCGGGACCCGAGGCAAGTGGACGCGGGCGTGGGCACAGCGGGAGGAGCCGGCCGGGATCCCGCGGTGCCCGCGAGGGTGGTTCCGCTCAGCACCCCGTTTCCCTCCGTAGCTCCTGTGTCCCCCGGCCGATTCCAGGGCAACCGGAGTCGGAAACCCCGCGAGGCCGCGCACAGGACCCTGCGCGCAGTCATGAGCCCCGCCTTCCACTGGTACTCGGAGAGGGGCGGGGCCTGGAGCGAGGTGAGGGGCGGGGGCAAATGGTGAGATGGGCGGGGCCTGCCTGGAAAAAATGGGCGGGGTCGCAGGCACGCGGCCCGGTGGGAGGAGTTGGGCGGGGCCTGAGACGTGCTGGGCCTGGCTTTGCGTGAGGCGCAGTCCTGATTGGAAGAGGTGGGCGGGACCTGAAGGATGTGGTGGGGCGGGGCTTGGAAGCAAGAGCACCGATGCGACCCATCTGTGGAAGGACAATATGGGGGGTTATGATAGGAGGGATAGAGTAAGTCTTTTGGGAATGAGGTGGGTGGATCCTGAGTCATGTGATGGTTTGGGGTCTGAAGGGAGGATATAGGCGTGGTCTAAGCCAGCTGATGGGGCGGAGCTGGAGGGCTGTACAGATTGGGTGGAGCAAAGCGATAGGTAGGCTCATGGTGGTAGATCTGGGGACTGACTACTGAAGGAAAGGATGCATGGCTAACATAAATGGAGGAGATGGTATCTGAAAGAGAAATGGGAGTTTTCTTTGTAAATGTTTGTAAAGTTTAGGGAGTCATAATTGAAGGGCTGGTACTTGGTTCTAGAAGATAGGTGGGGCTTAGAGCGGTCAGGCATTGCTTAAATGGGTGGGGACGTTTGTAGGGGACTAAGGCTGGGAATGGGAACACCATGCAGTAGTCAAAAAAAGCTAGCCACTGACTTTTACTCCAACTCACGTACAATAAAGTTTTTTAATTTTATTTTTGGTTTTTGAGGTCGGGTCTCACTCTAGCCCAGGCTGACCTGGAATTCACTCTGTATTCTCAGGGTGGCCTGGAATTATTGGCGATTCTCCTACCTCTGCCTCCCAGAGTGCTGGGATTAAAGGTGTGTGCCACCACACCCGGCTTTGTTTGCTTTTTTTTTTTTTTTAAAAAGGTAGCCAGCTGGGCATGGTAGCTCATTCTTTTAATCCCAGCACTGAGGCTGAGTTTGAGGCCAGCCTAAGACTAAATAGTGAATTACAGGTTAGCCTGGGCTAGAACAAGTCCTTACCTCAAAAAAAAAAAGTTTGCCAGGTATGTTTGTACAGCTCTGTCACCTCAGCATTCTAGGAGTTGAAGCTAGATTGTTGCAAGTTCAAGGGCAACTAAAGCTACATAGTTCAGTGTGGCCTGGGTTACAGTGTGATACCGAAATTACAAAAAAAAAAAAAAGTTTTAGAAGAGGCACACTGAGCACCCCTTATTAGAATCTGTAACCATCCCCGCCCAACTTCCCCCTTTTCCCACATGTCTCAATCTCCCTTGTGTTCTGCAGGCTGCTCCGTGACCCCACCATGTCCTCCCCCAACACAAGTTCCCTGGACACCCCAGTGCCTGGTGAGTGAGTCACTTTCCCTACTTGGCTTTGTCACACACTGGCAGGAGATGCTGACTGTACCCCATTTCCTTCCTTTCCCAGCAGATGGCTCCCCTCAGCCCAGCACCTCCTCCTCCTCTTCACCCGCCATAAAGGAGGAGGGGCCGGAGCCTGATGTCCCAGGCACTAATGGGGTTGACTCTGCCAGCATCGTGGGTGAGACAGGGACGCGGTTGACAGGGAGGGATGGAGGCTGGGAGCAAGGAGAAAAACAAGGTGGGGGAGATGGGAGGCCCGTTTCTTGGTGTTTTCTTCCTCCCTTCCGTTTCTACTTGATGCTTCTTCCTTTGATTCATTCTCTGGGGAACCATTTTATCGCCCAAGCCCTGTCCTGGTGTATTCCTCTCCTTGGGCTCTGGCTGTCTCTCATGGCCTTTGCCCATTCCAGTCATCTTAGAGCAGGAAGATGAGCCAGAACGCAAGCGCAAGAAAGGCCCTGCTCCGAAGATGCTGGGCCATGAGTTGTGCCGCGTGTGTGGGGACAAGGCCTCGGGCTTCCACTATAACGTGCTCAGCTGCGAAGGCTGCAAAGGCTTTTTCCGGCGCAGCGTGGTCCATGGCGGGGCTGGGCGTTATGCCTGCCGGGGCAATGGGACCTGCCAGATGGATGCCTTCATGCGGCGCAAGTGCCAGCTGTGCCGACTGCGCAAGTGCAAAGAGGCTGGGATGCGGGAGCAATGTGAGTGCCCCTAGGGAAAAAGCCCCCTGGCTGCCATCCAGACCCAGGACGCTGCTGAGGCCCACATCCCCCCACAGGCGTCCTCTCCGAAGAGCAGATTCGCCAGAAGAAGATTCTGAAACAACAGCAGCAGCAGCAGCCGCCACCGCAGCCACCTGTGGAGCTGGCCAGCAGCTCAGCGTCTGGGCCGGGGGTGTCCCCTGGAGGGTCGGAGGCCAGCAGCCAGGGCTGTGGGGAAGGTGAAGGTGTTCAGTTGACTGCTGCACAGGAGTTGATGATCCAGCAGCTGGTGGCAGCGCAGCTCCAGTGCAACAAGCGCTCTTTCTCCGACCAGCCTAAAGTGACGGTACTGCCCAGCACCACCTTACAGGGTCGGGGTGGAGAGGGTCCCCCCCAGTGCAGGAGGCCCCACGTGACCCCATCTTCTGTGTCTCAGCCCTGGCCCCTGGGCGCAGACCCCCAGTCCCGTGATGCACGCCAACAGCGTTTTGCCCACTTCACCGAGCTGGCCATCATCTCCGTCCAGGAGATTGTGGACTTTGCCAAGCAGGTGCCTGGCTTCCTGCAGCTGGGCCGTGAGGACCAGATTGCTCTCCTAAAGGCATCCACCATAGAGGTAACAGCCAGGCCACATGGGGAACCTTCTCCAGAGGGCCCCAGGACAAAGGCTGGAGCACTGAGTGCAGAACAAGCCTGGTCCTGATCCTTGTGGGATGCAGTCCACCAGGCGAATGTCCTTATCCTATAGCTGGAGTCTCTCATGAGTCAAGGAGAGAAAGGAAACAGGCAGAAAATTGTGGGGGATTGGGCTAGAGGGACTGCCGTTAAGGAACTAGGCTCCAAAGGTCATTCAGAGGAGTATATATTTGGTGCAAATCAAGGATAATGAGGAAGTTCTGAGTGTTGACTATATGCAAAGCTGGTGCTGAGTTCAGTAGTCAAAACTCTGGTCTGTACCTGGCAACCACATGGGGCGAATGACTTAGGATGGGGCCGTAAATGGTGAAACTGGAGTAGGGGGGAGAGCTGCCCAACCCCATACTGATACTGGCCTACTTAGACCAGCAGGGGAGCCTGGGGCTGAAGGGCCCTGTGCCCACTGTCACCCTCACTCAGATCATGTTGCTGGAGACAGCCAGGCGCTACAACCATGAAACAGAATGTATCACCTTCCTGAAGGACTTCACCTACAGCAAAGATGACTTCCATCGCGCAGGTCAGTGGGGTGGTAGGGTGGGGCACCACCAGTTGGGGATCTCTGCTGTGTTGTACCCTGAACTAGCCTCCAAGAGAGACTCCATATCAAGCCAACCTGAAGGCAAGATAAGAGCATTGACTGGCTTCCAGATGTCTGGGAGGCTCTGACCTGAGGCCCTGGGTAGGGATTGGGTAGGAGCATAACCCCTTCCAACCCCATCGCATAGGGTTGGGGAAGAGGAGAGACATGCAGTCTGCCCAGCTGTGCAGGGCATCCCTGAGTGCTACCTCCCCAGGGCTCTTATCTGCCCCTGGACCCTAGGCAGAGGCTCCTGGAGGAGACACAGGTGTGGATGTCTGGGAGACGGGTGCCTCACCTGGTGTGGGGGCTAGGGCTGTGTCAATAAATGCCATTGTTTCTACCTGGGATGTTACCAGGCATCCAGTCCCGACCCTCTCTTTCCCCAACTCCATGTGAGACAGTCCCAGGAACCCTTCCAATGTAGACGTAGTGGCCAGGATTGAGGGACAGCAGTGCTTGCTGTGGAGAACAAGAATGTGAAAAGGCCCTGGGTTCAGAAGAATGGATGATTTGAAGGAACTTGGAGCCCAGTGCAGTTGGAGTACAAGGGGGTGGGGCTGAAGAGGGCTTGGGTTTCTGTTTTGCTGCCACCTGGCCCAGACTGCAGTCACAGCTCCCTGAAGCCCTCTGAGGGCCCAGATGTGTTCTCACAGCAGTACAAGGGTGCCAGCCACACTCAATTAGTCCCCATCTCCTCTCTTCTAGCACTACACCTGGGCTATTTGCACATGTGTGTGCATGCCTTTTGCCCTGCACACAAACACCAGATTGTTGCACCACATTTTGCATTTGGCATACGTGGGTGGCTTGGGAATTGACCCTGGGCTGACAGGCTTTGCACGCAAGCACCTTTAACTGCTGAGCCATCTTCCCAGGTTGACCTGGCACTCTCTATCCTCTTGGCTCAGCCTTCAATGGCATGACCCTCCTTGTTTGAGCACTGATGTCTTCTGGCCTGGGTAGTCCTAGTTACTCAGGTCCTGTGTAGAGCCCAGTGGTCGCCCTACCCAGAACAATGTAATCTGCTTCCTTATCTCCATGCTCTTTGTTCAAATGTGGCCCAACGGTGACACCTTCCCCACCTCTGTGAAACATAAAGTTGCTTCTCAGGGGTCTCCAGTACCCTTCCATGTGTTACTGTAAACCTCATCACCATATGACAGTGATGCACTTGTCAGTTACCCCAGAGCCATACAGGAGTGGGTACTGTATGGATCCAGCACTCTGGAGGTCAAGGACAAGAGTTGGAGGTCAGCCTGGGCTACATAGCCAGACCCTGACTCTAAAAACCAGAGGCCTGGCTTGCAGCAAGTGTGCAGTAGTGTTTGATGAATAACCCAGTTTCAGAAGTGTGACCTAGTGTGGTCCCTTTCCTCTGCCTCTCTTGAGGTCAGATTCTGGAATTGAGGGAAAATTGCCAGCCAGTCCTGCCCAGGTTTTAGCCAGGGCCTGGTTGTGCTCTGCCCTCGGGTCATGTAGACAGGGTGTGTGGCATGCTTATTGCTTGAGTGAGTGCCCTGAATACAGAGGAGGGCAGAAATGACAGAAATGCTGTCACCCTGTTGCTTTTCTTCTTCACCCACTGGGCCCCCAGGGCGTGAGGCAGGAGCTGATGGGTGCTGCCTCCATCCCCACAGGCCTGCAGGTGGAGTTCATCAACCCCATCTTTGAGTTCTCAAGGGCCATGCGCCGGCTGGGCCTGGACGACGCTGAGTACGCCCTCCTCATTGCCATCAACATTTTCTCAGCTGACCGGCCCAACGTGCAGGAGCCGAGCCGGGTGGAGGCCTTGCAGCAACCTTATGTGGAGGCGTTGCTGTCATACACGCGAATCAAGAGGCCGCAGGTATCTGAGTTGCCAGTACTCCATCCTGAGGTGGGCAGGATTAGGCACCCAGGCCGACTTGGGGTTGCCTGAGCTTGGGTGCACCCGGATCCACCGCCATTTGTCGCCCTCAGGACCAACTTCGCTTCCCACGCATGCTGATGAAGTTGGTGAGCCTTCGCACGCTCAGCTCCGTGCACTCTGAGCAGGTCTTCGCCCTGAGGCTCCAGGACAAGAAGCTACCGCCCCTGCTCTCCGAAATCTGGGATGTGCACGAGTGATGGAGAAAGCCTTACCACGGCTCAGCATTGCACCCTCGGCAGAGGGACTCTGCCCTGGCCTTCTGTGTGGAAGCCTGTCCACCAGGCCCAACCTCCACATCCTCCGCAGTTGGCACCGGGACTCCCATTCTGCCCACCAAGTCTTCCAGGAGGGGTGAGGGTCACAGGCCCCAACCTTGGACCTTCCTAGCTGCCCTCCCGCTCAGTGCCCAGCTTACACCTCAAGCCCACCATGCTATTGCACCTTGGGCAGTCTGGATCGAGGGCTTGTGGGGCTCTCTGTAGCTGAGAGACCACAGCCCCCACTTCTCTGCGCCTTTTATTTAATAAAAACTAAAAACAAAAGAAAACCTTGAGTACAAACCAGCCCTAGTCTGAACTAGAGGTGATGGGGGTGGGCCTTGGGGTTGCCTACACCATACTACTGACAGACATGTTCCCCTGGCCATGAGCTGAAGACCGATAAGGGCCTAGGACATCCCCTGGGTCTCTGTGGGCAAGTGTACGGAGCACGTACCACTTGCAATGAACATGATGGCCCCTGGAAGCGCTAGTGGCCCGGGGCTGCTGGATTTGGTGAGAAGCTGTAAGGGAAGTCTGGCAGGTAGTGTCCCAAGACGTGTGAGCCTGGGGCTGTTTTCCAGGTGAGGGCTTCACCCAGTCCGTATGATGGGATCCTGTAGGGGCTAGGAGGGAAATTCTCCCATAGGCCCCTACATGAGTTGGGGGCATAGTCGCGAGGGAGGCATGGTGACCGCCTGGGGGGAGGGTGAGGAGATAGGAAATGAGAGAAGTTATCAGCGGTCGTCCTAGCCTAAGGGTGTGTTTACACATGGGTACAAAGGCTAAGATGCCCCTACGGACCGGTCCAGGGCCCGGAGCTCAGGAGTAAGGAGAGCCAACTTCCGGGTGCCCCGCATCTTTGGGAGAGGAGGGAGGGCTTGATGCCCGGGATGCGTGCGCAGCGCCCGGGGATGTGGCCAGCAGAGAGCCCTGCGCCCCGAGACCAGGGCATCGGGGGCGTGGCTTTGCGTCGTTTACGTCGCGGGGGCAGGGCCACTTTCAGAATGAGGGAAGGGCGTGACGAGGCTCTTTCATCACGAAGGGGGGTACTGGAGAGCCCTGGCCTCGTCCGGAGTGGGGAGGAGGAGTGTGACTTTTGGTTGCACACGTTGTGAGATGGCGGGGTCGGGAAGGGCGTGAACCACGACGCTGAGCCACATCCCGAATTGGAAAGGGGCGTGGCTTGCCTAATCAGTGGGGAACGGGGCGTGAGCTGTCCCTGAGCGGGCGTGGCCTCACATAGCACGGGCGTGGCTTGTTCGATTAGCTGGGGGCGTGGCCTGCACCGGGATGGGCGTGGCCTCGCATGTGGTGGGCTGGCGGGGGCGGAGCCCGGCGCGGCGCGCGCTCTCACTGCACCTGCGCGCGCAGGAGTCAGGGGTCACGGCGGCGTACTCTGTGGCGGGAAACGGTGTTTGAAGCGGGTGAGTTAGGAATGAGGGAGTCGGGGAACGTGGCGGCGTGGGGAAAGGTCTTGGGGGACCTCCGCAGGGCGCGGAGGAAGGCGCGCGGTCGTGGCGACGGGATGGACGCCCTGGGCCTGGGCGCACGCGGTTGAGGGGTGGGAGTGTGCTCGGGTGCGCGGGAAATGCCGGGGCCCTCTTGGGGCCGGGGGAGACAAGTGCAGGGCCGGAGTCAGGCTCGGGAGGCACTCTGCACAAAGTACCTTGGGGTATTCTGCGACAGCCCCCAGAAAGCCCCTTTCTCGGGAGGACAGGTGGTGGGCTTCCGTTAGGTAGGAACAGGAGTACAGCAGTGCCTCAGAGCTGTCCTGCTTTATGTGAAAATTAAAACAGGCCAGGCGATCACAGGGTGGGGACATCTGCCTCGGCTGGAGTGACCAGTGGCTTCTATGGGCAAGGCCGGGCAGCGCTGTGCCCGCGTGTACAAAAGCCCCTGTCGTCAGAAGGCCAGGCACGTTGTTAACTGGAACTGACAGAGCTATGGTCAGACATGGGTTCTAGGCGGCCTTGGCAGCCTTCCAATGGGGTTTGGTTTGTATTGTGGATTCCCTGGGAAGCCATGGGTTTGAGTGCAGGCGAGGCATGGTCTATGTTTTGAAAAACTGGCTGGCTGCAGAGTGGAAGTTGGATTCTAGTGGGAGGGAAGAGTTAGGGGAATGCTGGGTGGCTTGGACGGAAAGTGACTTCTAGAGAATGGACTGACTAGGCCAGAATAACGCCTGGGTTTGTTCTTTGGATGGCAAGTGGGATGGGGTAGGGAGGGCTGAGGGAGAAACAGGCTTGAGCTATGGGGCCTTTTAAAGTCAGCTCAGCTAAAGGAGTTGGGGGGGGGCAGCCTGGTGTTCTTCTGGGTCCCAGCCCATCCAGTCTAGAAACTTCTTGTGGCCATATTGTTCTGCTCCTTCCTCTGCTTAATCCCCTCCTGCCCCTTACAGAGGCTACTTCCTCACTCCTGGCCTTCCTTCTTGTCTCCCAAAATTCTTCTTGCTCCTTTGGGCACTGGGGAGCCATTAATAACTTACTTGGTTGGGGAAGGACACAAAGTCCCAATCGTGGGTGCTCTGAGCTATCAGGAAGGAGCACTAATGTTTGTGAGCCCAGGGCTTGGGGAAAACCCACTGGGGTTGGTTACATTTGATGGCATTCTTTGTTTACTTGTGAGAGAGAGGATGGGCGGGCCAGGGCCTCTAGCCACTTGCAAACCAACTCCAGAAGCATGCGCCATCATGTGCATCTGGCTTACGTGGGTTCTTGGGAGTTGAACCTGGGTCCTTAGGCTTCACAGGCAAGTTCCTTAACCGCCAAGCCATCTCTCCAGCCCTGATGGCACTCTTAACCCCACTGGTCATGGAGTGGACTGCTGTGGTGCTGGGGACCCTGGCTCCTGTTCTTGAGGCACTCCCAGACTGGACTCACTCGGGGTGTACATGGTGTAATAATCACCCTGGTACTGTGTAAGCCTGGAGGCAGTGGGCCAGCCCTGCTGGAGCTGAGAGTAGGATGCAGTTGCTGGTGTGACTCACGGAAAGGGGTCCCGCAGTCCAGGCCCCAGGCTAGAAGCTGCCAGGAGGGAGTTACACCTGCTTCCTCCACCTAACATTGCTGTCTGGAGAGGGAGGCTACGCACGCCCTGGACAGTCCAAGAAGAGAACCTACCAGAGGGGCCCAGGAAAGGGACAGTGAGAACTGACTGCATAGAGGTATCCTGAGCAAAATGAATAGTGACAACTGGGAGAATGCCACTGTCCCCATAGCATATCTGAGAACACAAGCATGGATGACTGTTCCAGCTTTGGGGCAGGTCACCCTGTGTCTCCCCCCAGCATGTACCTGGCCTGCAGAACTGCAGTATGGTGTGTTGGGTAGCCATGGGCTCCAGAGCCATCCTGGAAGTGGGAGCAGTGGCTTTGCCCTCTGGGTTGAGCCAACCCAGCCAAGTACCTTCACTTTTGTTGGTCTCAGTGCCTGTTGGTGTAAAATGGGGCATTAACAACACCTACCTCGGGGTTTGTGGAGAGTCTGTTCCTTCTTCATGCCAAAGATGGCTTGAAGGTTAGAGAGATGGCTCAGCGGTTAAGGTGCTTGCCTACAAAGCCTAAGGACCCAGGTTCGATTCCCCAGGACCATGTAAAGCTAGATGCACTAGGTAGCATGTGTGTCCAGAGTTCATTTGCAGTGACCAGAAGCCCTGGTGGGCCCATTCTCCCTTTTCTCTCTCTTTTTCTCTTCCCTTCCCCTTCCATCTCTCTCTTTCAAATATTTAAAAAGAAGATGGCTTTTGAGCCTCTCCTGTTTCCCCAGATCTCCTCTGAGGCACACATAGATTTGAACTATTGAAGGAAACTTAATGACATCCCCATGGTGCACTCTGTTCTCGAGGAACACAGGGAAGAGGGCTTTTCACACTTGAGGGCCTGCAGAACCCTCTGAGTGCCCCTTGTGCTTGTCCAGGAAGGCGATGCTCATGTTGCAGGTCTGAGGACCACTCAGAACTGTCACAGTGTCATGTGCACTGGTGACAAGTTCCCTCCTGAAAACAGGAAAGAGCTGGAGAGGGCCAGGGATGGGGCCTCTGCCCCTATGAACAGGCTCCACAGAGAGGTGAAGAGAGTCCTGGGGCATAGGACCTGAGGAAAGAACCCTAACGCCAAGAGTGCTTGTGTAAATGTCCTCAGGTAGAACTGAGCTGATGTGCATAAGGGACTGTGAGCCAGGAGAAGGACAAGGGGTAGTGTCAGAAGAACCTGGGGCCCAAGCAGAGGAAGGCTGGGGAACACATGGAGGCCTGGGCTCTGAGGGAGAAGGAGGTGGGGGAATGGCGGAGGCTGTCCATCCAGTGGGATTTCTCAGCTGCACGTTCCTTTCATCATACTTGGAGGTCCCCGGAAACTCTTTCTGTGAGCTCAGACAGCAGCAGTGACCAAGTAGACACCAGTGCCACACACCACCCCCTTTACACTCCTGGAGCTGATGCAAAGACTGGAGCGGGACCAGCCACGTGCTAGGATCTCTCAGGAGGCCCGTGTGCGCATGGATTTGCTGCTGGAGCAAGTGTGTGTGTCCTGAGGGGAAGCGGGAAGCTGGAATGTCTCTAAGGTTGTTGGCCTGATGGGAGCTGCCATTTATGGTGCCACTCCTGGTGGGAGTTGCAATTTATGGACTGGGGGACTCTAGGGTGTGAACAGTTGGGGAGGAGCTCAACATGAGAACTGGAAATGCCTAACAAGTCATCCTACTGGAGGAGATCCAGGGGTGGTTGGATCTGGCAGCAAGAGGAGAGGTGGCTGGAGACATATCAGTTTCAGCAACTTTCTCATTGCTAGGACAAAACACGCCAGCAGAAGTAGTTTATGAAAGGAACAGGTTTATTTTTGCCTACAGTTTTGAGGGGATATGTCCACCACAGGAAGAGCATGGCCAGAACAGAAAGCCTAATATTATCATATCTTCACAGCAGGGCAGAAGAAGAAAGTGCCAAAGCATCAAACAGGGCCATAGATTAAAACATCCCAGGGGGCTGGAGGGATGGCTTAGCGGTTAAGGCGCTTGCCTGCAAAGCCAAAGGACCCAGGTTTGATTCCCCACGACCCACTTAAGCCAGATGTACAAGGGGGTGCAATCATCTGGAATTCATTTGCAGTGGCTGGGGGCCCTAGCACATTCGTTCGTTCTCTCTCTCTCTCTCTCTCCCTCTTTCTTCCTCTCTCTCTCTCTCCCTCTTTCTTCCTCTTTCTCTCTCAAATAAATAAATAAATAAAATTAAAGAAAAACACCCCAAAGCCCACCTCCATCAACACACCTCCTCTAGCAAGGTTCTACCTCCTGAAGACTCCACAACCTTCCCAGACAGCATCATGGGGATTAAGTTTTCAAGCACATGGGTCTATGGGAGACCTTTTACATTCAAACCCACCACAAGACCAACAGTTGTCCAGATACTTGAGAGACTGAGGCAGGAGGATTGAAAGTTCAAGGCCAACCTAGAAAAATTAGTGAAACCTTGTCTGAAAAAGTAAAAAGAAACTCAGTGTGGTGATGCATGCACTTAATCTCAGCACTGGAGAGGAGGAGGAGGATCAATGTGAGTTTGAGGCCAGCCTGAGACTATAAAGTGAGTTCCAGATCAGCCTGGGCTAGAGTGGAACCTTACCTTAAAACAAACAAACAAACAAACAAACAACAAAAAAAAAGGCCAGGCGTGGTGGCTCATACCTTTAATACCAGAACTCGGGAGGCAGAGGTAGGATTGCCGTGAGTTCCAAGCTAGCCTGAGACTTCAGAGTAAATTCCAGGTCAGTCTGGGCTAGAGTGAGACCCTAACTTGAAAAAACAAAAAAAAAAGGAAAAGACCCTCTTGCCTTCTCATGGGAAGAAGCTCTCTAGTTTCTCTTTTGTTCTCCTATTCTAATAAAGTCTGTAAACTTTAAAAGAAAAAGAAATGAAAAGATGGCCAACCTGGGGGTATAGTGTGAATTACAGTTCTGTCAAGGCTAGAGACTCAACCTTGGTAGGAGGCTGGAGGGAAGAGATGGCTGATGATTTCAGCTAAACAGAAGAGCTCCTGCCTAGAATCCACAGTGAGGGACTGGGGGTGTGGCTCAGAGGTAGAGCTCCTGCCTAGAATCCACTGTGAGGGGCTGAGGGATGTGGCTCAGAGGTAGAGCTCCTGCCTAGAATCCACAGTGAGGGGCTGGGGGCGTGGCTCAGAGGCAGAGCTCCTACTAGAATCCACAGTGAGGGGCTGGGGGCGTGGCTCAGAGGTAGAGCTCCTGCCTAGAATGCACAGTGAGGGGCTGGGGGCGTGGCTCAGAGGCAGAGCTCCTGCCTAGAATCCAGTGAGGTGCTGGGGGCATGGCTCAGAGGCAGAGCTCCTGTCTAGAATCCACAGTGAGGAGCTGGGGGCGTGGCTTAGAGGCAGAGCTGTCTAGAATCCACAGTGAGGGGCTGGGGGCGTGGCTCAGAGGCAGAGCTGTCTAGAATCCACAGTGAGGGGCTGGGGGCATGGCTCAGAGGCAGAGCTCCTGTCTAGAATCCACAGTGAGGGGCTGGGGGCGTGGCTCAGAGGCAGAGCTCCTACCTAGAATCCACAGTGAGGGGCTGGGGGCGTGGCTTAGAGGCAGAGCTGTCTAGAATCCACAGTGAGGGGCTGGGGGCGTGGCTCAGAGGTAAAGCTCCTGTCTAGAATCTACAGTGAGGGGCTGGGGGCGTGGCTCAGAGGCAGAGCTCCTGTCTAGAATCCACAGTGAAGGGCTGGGGGCGTGGCTCAGAGGTAGAGCTCCTGTCTAGAATCCACAGTGAGGGGCTGGGGGTCGTGGCTCAGAGGCAGAGTTCCTGCCTAGAATCCACAGTGAGGGGCTGGGGGCAAGGCTCAGAGGTAGAGCTCCTGCCTAGAATCCACAGTGAGGGGCTGGGGATGTGGCCCAGAGGTAGAGCTCCTGCCCATGCAGATGGGCCTAGCTTCCAGTTCCAGCTCCACAACTAATAAAAACTGTTGGTGTGATGAACTTGGTAGGTTGTGGTGAATTATGTGCTCTCTGAAGGGCTTTGAGAGGAGGCAAACTTAGTTGTGAATGTTCATCCTTCCCATAGGGAAAGATCGAGGGCATGCCCTTCCCAATATCCACTGCCTGGGGATGGAGAGCAAACTGATCTGTCAGCACAGTGGGGAACAGGCAGGCTTGAGGAAGGTGTTGTTCTGGTACAGGCTGCAGCACGTTGAACCTGGTACATGGCAGAGTCCACTTATGGGAAAGACCCTTAGCAGACTACTGCAAAGAGTGTAGTTTTAGTGTCTGGGGGACTGATGGACTGAGTGGGGTGACTGAGCTTTCTACGGGAGGATTAAAGTATTTTAAATATTTTTAAAATCATATTTATTTATTTATTTATTTAAGAGAGAGAGACAGAGAGAGTGGGCATGCCAGGGCTTCTAGCCACTGCAAATGAACTCCAGACGCATGTGCCACCTTGTGTATCTGGCTTACATGCGTACTGGGATATCAAACCTAGGTCCCTAGGCTTTGCAGCAAAGTGCCTTAACTGCTAAGCCGTCTCTCCAGCCCTTAAATATTTTTATTTATTTGAAAGCAGAGAGAGAATGGGCACATCAGGGCCTCTAGCCGCTGTAAACAAACTCCACATACATGTGCCACTTTGTGCATCTGACATTATGTGGGTACTGGGGAATCGAACCCAGGTTGTTGGGCTTTGCAGGCAAGCACTTTAACCACTGAGCCATCCCTCCAGCCCAGATAAAAGTATTTTAAATCGATCTGGTGACAGCTGTATAAATGTTCAAAAGCATTGGACTGCTTTCTTTCTTCCTTCCTTCCCTCCCTCCATTCCTTCCTCAGACTAGGCATGGAGTCTCACACATGCTAGGGTTAGCTGGTCCATGGAATTCTCCTGTCTCTGGTTCCCATCTCATCATAAGTATGCTGGATTATTGATGCATGCTATCGCAGCCAGCTCTTTGGGGTTCTGGTCATCTGAACAAGGTACTCAGTCGAGCCATTTCCCTTGCCCATTCTTTGTATCTTTTTTTAAAATTTTTATTTTAAGGAACCGAAGATTGAACCTTAGACCTTGTACGTTCTAGACAGGCTTTCTACCCCTGAGCCACTTCATCATCCTTTTTGCATGTGTGTACTTGTGTGTGTGTGTGTGTGTGTGTGTGTGTGTGTGTGCGCGACGCGCGCCAGGGTCTCTGGCTTCTGTAGACACTTGTACCACATTTGCATCCATCTGATGTGAATGTCTTGGGGCATGGATTCAGACCTTTAGGCTTTGCAGGGTCACATGCCTTCTACCTCTGAGCCATCTCCCTAGCATTTTTTTTTTTTTTTTTTTTTTTTTTGAGGTAGGGTCTCACTTTAGCCCAGACTGAGCTGGAACTCACTAGGTAGTCTCAGGGTGGCCTTGAACTCACAGTGATCCTCCTACCTCTGCCTCCCTAGTGCTGGGGTTGAAGGTGTGCCCCACACCTGTCTAATTTAGGGGTTTTTTGTTTGTTTGTTTGTTTTTTTGAGGCAGGATATTCCCTTAGTCTCATTGGCTTTGAACCCAGTGATCCTCCTACCTCTATCTCCCAAGTGCTGGGATTATAGGTCAGAACTACCATGCTGGCTATCTTTATTTTTTTATTTTCAGACCAGTCTGGCTATGTATCCCAAGCTGACCTTGAGCTCTTGATCCTCCTACCTCAACCTCCCTATTAGCTGGATGACTAGAATCACATTGTTGGGCTGAGGAGATGGCTCAATGGTTAAACGCCCTTGCTTGCAAAACTTGCCAGCCTGGCTTCAGCTCCCCAGTACTCCCATAAAGCCAGATGCACAATGTGTCTCATGGGTCTGGAGTTTGTTTACAGTGTTAAGATGTCCTGCAGAACTTATTCATTCTCATTCTCTATTTCTGTCCCCAATAAATGAATAAATAAAATTTATTATAAAATGAAAATGAGTGCTGGAGAGATGGCTTAACAGTTAAGGTGCCTGCCTGTGAAGCCAAAGGACCCAGGTTCAGTTCCCCAGTACCCACGTAAGCTGCATGCACAAAGTAGCACATGCATCTGGTGTTCATTTACAAGTGGCTAGAGGCCCTGGCATGCCCCTTCTCTTTCTCAATAAATAAAGGAAGACCAAACAAAAATGAAAAGGAAGGTTGGATATGGTGGTACATACCTTTAATCCCAGCACTCAGGCTGAGGTAGGAGGATCGCCATGAGTTCAAGGCCAGCCTGAGACTACAGAGTGAATTCCAGGTCAGCCTGGGCTAGAGTGAGGCCCTACCTCAAAAAAAAAAAGTGAGACTGGAGAGATGGCTTACCAGTTAAGGTGCTTGCTGGTAAAGCCAAAGTACCCAGGTTCGATTTCCCATTACCAATGTAAGCCAGATGTACAAGGTGCATCTGAAGTTGTTTTGCAGTGACTACAGATCTGGTGTGCCCATTCTCCCCCCCCCCCACCTCTTTCTGTCAAATAAAAATTTGAGAGAGCTGGGCATGGTGGCACACGTCTTTAATCCCAGCACTTGGGAGGTAAAGGTTAGGAGGGTCACTGCGAGTTTGAGGCCACCCTGAGACTACATAGTGAATTCCAAGTCAGCCTGGGCTAGAGTAAAACTCTACCTACAAAAACAAAAAAATTGAAAGAGGCAGATATTTAAAAAATACATTTTTTTAAATGAAAATGAGGGCTGAAGAGATGGCTTAGCGGTTAAGGTGCTTGCCCGCAAAGCCAAAGGACCCAGGTTCAATTCCCCAGAACCCACGTAAGCCAGATGCGCACAAGGTGTGTGCATGCATCTGGAGTTCATTTGTAGTGGCTGGAAGCCCTGCCCATTCTCTCTCTCTCAAATAAATAAGTAAAAATAAAATGTTTTAAAAAATGAAAATGATTGAACATTGTCCTAGACATCTTTGTCTTTTTTCATATAAAACAAAAAGCGGAAGCCAATCCCAGCATTTGGGAGGCAGAGGTAGGAGTATCACCATGAGTTCAAGGCCACCCTGAGACGACATAGTGAATTCCAGGTCAGCCTGAGCTAGAGTGAGACTCTACCTCAAAAAAACAAAAAAACAAAAAAATGGAAAGCCAGGTGTGGTGGCACACACCTTTAATCCCAGCACCAGCACTTGGGAGGCAGAGGTAGGAGGATCTCCATGAGTTCAAGGCCACCCTGAGACGTGGAAGCACACCATTCCTCAGTTTACCTTATATACTAAACAAAGCCTCTTAGAGAGCCTTTCATATCAGCACACAGCTTCCTCATTCCTTTATACAGCTGCATAGTACTCCATTGAACAGTACTAATGGACTGCATTTGAAACCGCCCCCCTGGGGAGGACATTTAGGTGGTTTCCAGTCTTTTGGGATTTTAAACAATGCAGCAGGAAATCACCTTGTTAAAACAGGTTATTCAGTGCCCTAACCTGTCAGGGGTCAGGTGTGGAATCCCAGCCTTCAACTTATGTGGGTTTTTTTTTTTCCCTTTCCTTTTCACTGATGTGTAATTCACATTTAATGAAACACTGGGGGAACTCGGATAGTAGTTTGAAGTACATTTTGGTTTTTATCCTCCCACCTTCTTCCTCTCATCACCACCCTCCTCCCCCCAAATCAGGTACTAGTGTGGTTAATTTCAACCTTTATAGACAGGGCTTCTTCCAATTTTTTCCACTCAAGACCCCTTTTTGTCCAAAATATGAAAAAATAAAACACCTGTATTTATTTGCAAATGAAATCCAGGTGTGTGCACCCACTTTGTGCATCTAGTTATACATGGGTATTGGGGAATTGAACCTAGGCCGGCAGGCTTAGCAAGCAAGTGAACCATCTCCCCAGTCTGAGAAATGTTTAAGTGACCCTGGGTATATGGGAATGTATAATAAATATACAAATCAAACTTTTCCTGATAATAAATCATAAATTTGTTAGAATCTTTGCTATGCATGTAATTTTATCATTTATTAAAGACAAGCAAGTTTGCATGCTACAGAGATGGTGTGCCTGTTTCATATATAAAAGAATTAGATCTTGGCTGAATGTTGGTCGCAGGACATGGAGATGCTCCAGTGTTTTCCAGAGTTGATCAATATTTTGATTTTTCTTTTCTTTAAAAAAAAAAAAAAGCCAGGTGTGGTGGCACACGTCTTTAATCCTAGCACTTGGGAGGCAGAGGTAGGAGGATCGCTGTGAGTTCGAGGCCACCCTAAGACTCCATAGTGAATTCTAGATCAGCCTGGACTAGAGTGTAACCTGACCTTGAAAACAAACAACAAAAAAAAATTATTTGAGAGAAAGAGGCAGGGAGAGAGAGAGAAAAAATGGTGTGCCAGGGCTTCTAGCCCCTGCAAATGAACTCCACATGCATGTGCCACTTTGTGCATCTGGCTTACATGGGTACTGGGGAATGAAACCTGGGTCCTTAGGCTTCGCAAGCAAGTATCTAACCACTGAGCAATCTTCTCCAGCTCGATTTTTTTTTTTATTTTTGGTTTTTCAAGGGTAGGGTTTCACTCTAGCTCAGGCTAACCTGGAATTCAAGGGTGGCCTTGAAGCCATGGCAATCCTCCTACCGCTGCCTCCCAAGTACAAGGATTAAATACGTACACTGCCATGCCTGGCCCGATTTTTTTTCTTTTGTTGGATTTTGCTTTTGCTGTTGTTGTTGAACTCTGGATCCTCCTGTCTCTACATTCTGAGTGGTGGAATTATAGTTGCATACAACTATACTTGGTTTATGGAATTCTGGGGATCAAGCTCAAGGTAAAAACTTTACCAACTGAGTCACATTGCCAGGTCTTGAACTTGTGGGGCTTGTGCTTCAGTGTTCTAAGTCACTGGGATGACAGACCTGTGCTTGCTTCAGACACACGCCCTACCTTATGCAACTGGCTTATGTGGGTACTGCGGAATCGAATCTGGGTCCTTAGGCTTTGCAGGCAAGAGCCCTAATCGCTAAGTCATCTCTCCAGCCCCTTTTTTCTTTTTTTTTTTTTTTTTTTTTGGGGGGGGGAGAGAAACAGCAGAGGCAGGTAGAAAATGGGTGCTCCAGCGGCCTTTCAGCCGCTGTGAATGAATTCCAGATGTGTTCGCCCCCTGTGGGCAAGTGCAGCATGGCGCCCTTGCATCACTTTGTGTCTGGCTAAGCGTGGGACCTGGAGAATCGAACGGTCATTCCTAGGCTTAACAGGCAGGCACCTTAACCACTAAGCCATCTCTCCAGCCCCTTTAAAAAAAAATTTTTTTTTTTTGAGGTAGGGTCTCGCTCTAGCTCAGGCTGACCTGGAATTCACTATGTAGTCTCAGGATGGCCTCAAACTCACAGCGATCCTCCTACCTCTGCCTCCCAAGTGCTGGGATTAAAGGCATGTGCCACCACGCCCAGCTCCCTTTTTAAATTTTTTTGAAGCTGGTCTCACTTTAGCCCCGGCTGGCCTTGAACTCATGGCTATCCTCCTACCTCACCCTCTCAAGTGCTGGGATTAAATACTTGTGCCACCATGCCTGGTTCTCACTTACTGTCTGATGTGCTTTCTGTCCTCCCTCTCCATGTCTACACATAGACCTAAAACAAATTGGGAAAAATGTAAACAAGTCGTGACCATTTTCCTGTAGGTACTTGTGTGCATGTCTTCCAACTGTTTCTGAGTCACTTCAGCAAGCACAGCCCAAATACAGCCATTTCCAGCCTCGCCTAGGATGCATTCGCCTATGTCAGTGTAGCTTATTGGATTGGAAGACCAGGCCGGTGGTACTGTGAGGAAGCACCTGACATTGAAGCACTGTGGGGAGGAGAGGTTAATGTGGGCTCAGTTTCAGAAGAGTTTCCATCAGTCAAATGCAGGCTGGAACCAGACCTCACCACCACTTGCTCCAGCCAGGCCCACCTCTTAAAGGCTCCACTAGCTGGGGAATACATGTTAAGAACAATAGCCGGGGGGCGGGGGCACACTTTAGACTCAACTGTAACACTGCACCACAGTTTCGTGGATTGTCTACTAAGCCATCTCTCCAGCCCTCATGGATTGTGATTAAGAAAACACATGAGGGCTGGAGAGATGGCTTAGTGGTTAAGGTGTTTTCCTGCAATGCCAAAGGACCCAAATTCAATTCCCCAGGACCCATATAAGCCAGATGCACAAGGTGGCACATGCATCTGGAGTTCATTTGCAGCCGCTGGAGGCCCTGGTGGAGTGCCCATTCTCTTTCTATCTGCCTCTTTCTCAAATAAATAAATAAAAACTTTAAGAAATAAAACACATATGAGCCAGGTGTGATAGCACATGCCTATAATCAGCACCTGGGTGGCTCAAGTAGGAAGATCGCTGTGAGTTTCAGGCCAGCCAGCTCTGGCTAGAATGAGAGCCTGTCTCAAAAGGGGGCGGGGGCTGAAGAGATGGCTCAGCGGCTAAGGCACTTGCCTGCAAAACCTAAGGACCCAAGTTTGATTCTCCAGTACCCACTTAAAGCCAGATGCTCAAGGAGGCGCATGTGTGGAGTTTTATTTCAGTGGCTAGAGGCCCTGGTGCATCCATTCTTTCTCTCTGCATCTGCCTCTTTCTCTCTCACTCTCTTTTAAATAAAAAATAAAGAAAACAGGTAAGCAACAGTCTCTGTGGTTTGTGCTTCGCTTGCAGATGCTCTGGTTGGGAGGCAGTATTTGGGAGCTAATTGAAGTTTAGTGTCCTGGGACTGCCCACCATGCCATGGTATGGGAATGTGTGTTCTGTTTTTCATTGCTTGTAACACAGACCTGAGAAAGGATTTAGTTTGCTTCAGTTTCCGAATTTCAGTCCATGGTCACCAGGCTGCGTGGATTCTATCCCTCTTGTGAGGCTGAATGTCATGGCAGAACAAGGCTGCACACCTCAGAACAACTGGAAAGTTCAGAAAGAATAGCTGGGAGGCTGGAGAGGTGGCTTAGCTGTTAAGGCACTTGTAAGCAAAACCAAAGGACCCAGGTTCAATTCCCCAGTACCCACGTAAAGCCAGATGCACAAATTGGCATGTGCGTCTGGAGTTCATTTGCAGTAGCTAGAAGCCCTGGCGTGCCCATTCTTTCTCTCTCTGCCCCTCCTTATACACCCAAATAAATAAATAATAAATATTTTTTTAAAAAACAACAAAGTGCTAGCCAGGCATGATGGCACATGCCTTTCATCCCAGTACTCAGGAGGCAGAAGTAAGAGGATCACCGTGAGTTCGAGGCCAGCCTGGACTAGAGTGAGACCCTACCACGAAGAAACAAAACAAACAAACAAAGAACAGTTGGGGACAAGATGGCCCTTCACAAGCATGCCCACAGTGACCGTCCTTCTCTAGCCAGGCCCTTCCTCCTGTCTCCATCAGTGGTAAAGGAGGCACTCTCCTGCCCTGTCACCTCAGCAGCACCACTTCTTCAACACATAGACTTTGGTGGGGGAGCTGCCCCCTTTCCAAACCATAACAGCATAACAAAAAGTATGGAGGGGTGTGGGGGTACGGGGAGTGACACTGCAGATGTGTGGGACGGTGCAGAAATAGTCGTGATGGAGGTTGACCACTGACAATTGGGGAGGGACTCAGATTGTCCTGTGTATGTTCACATCAGAACAGACTGGGATATGGGTTTGGGCTTATGGGCAGCCTCGGGGTGATTTGGGGGTGAGATCAGGGGTTCCCTGAACTGGACAGGGAAGGGCCTGGTCAGCTGTGGTCTCAGGCTGTTTCCTGAGAATGAGAGTCTGCTCAGAACTCCCACAAAGCCACTTCTTTTCTGATAGGATGGATGGCAAGAGGCGTCAAGGCCCAAGCCCTGGGGTGCCCCCAAAGCGGGCCCGTGGAGGCCTGTGGGATGATGAGGACGCACCTCCGGCATCGCAGTTTGAAGAGGACCTGGCGCTTCTGGAGGAGATGGAAGCCGAGAACCGGCTGCAGGAGCAGGAGGAGGAGGAGCTGCAGCCAACCCCAGAGGGCGCCTTGCACGGTGAGACCCTCACCCACCCCTGCTCTGGCCTCGGGGCACCTCAGCCTGCTGTGATCTGCCCGAGGGCTGACCTTTGACACTGTGCCAATAGAGTCCTGTCTGGCTTGCAGCTTTTTTCTTTAACAGGGGGTCTCGACATGTGGTCCAGGTTGGTCTCAAATTCCTGGACTCAAATGAGCATTGCAGGGAGCTGGGTCATTGTTCCTGACTGGGCAGCTTTGTTCTGATGTCAGTCCTTGACCCCCAATCTCTCCTGAGTCTCCTGCCTAACCCAGGCCTCCATCTCTACCCACTTTCCTCTCAGTTGACCATAGGGTACCTGGGTTGGCCTGGAAGGGCCATGTCCCCTTGGAAGGAGACTCACTCATGGAGACCCATGTCCCCCTCTAGGGCAGCTGTCCATGGCAGCTATAGACCCACGCTGGCAGCGGCCCACCCCACCCCCCCTGGACCCCCAGACACAGCCGCTCATCTTCCAGCAGCTAGAGATCGACCACTACGTGGGTGAGTTTGTGGGGGAGGGAGAGTGGCCATAGTGTGCCCTGGACACAGGCAATCCCCACTGCTGTGAACACAGAGGGAGAGGCCCGGTGAGGGGGTGCGTCACCTCATCACTCAGTGCGGGAGCCAGGCTCAGAACATGCATGTTCCAGCCCCAGCTCCTCAAGGGCACTCTGATTTTTTCCACTGTAATGGGGACCTGGAAGCTGTGAATGGAGAAGAGTACCAAAGAAATGCCAGGCTCTAAGGATGGGCCTTGGAAGGGGACATGAGGGGTGCTCTGCCTTGCCCTTGTAACCTCCAGGCTCAGCGCAGGCCTTACCAGGAGGACCTCCACCATCCCGTAACTCCGTGCCCATAATCCGTGCCTTTGGGGTCACTGACGAGGGTGTGTCTGTCTGCTGCCACATCCATGGCTTCGCACCCTACTTCTACACCCCTGCACCTCCAGGTGAGTGACACTAACTTGGGAGATCCCACTCCTGGCCTCAGAGCCTCTCTCCCGCTCCCCTGACTGCCTCCCACACCAGGTTTTGGGGCCAACCACCTGAGTGACTTGCAGCAGGAGTTGAACTCTGCTATCAGCCGGGACCAGCGTGGAGGGAAGGAGCTCTCTGGACCCGCGGTGCTGGCTGTGGAGTTGTGCTCCCGGGAGAGTGAGTGTGGACTGAGAGACCAGCAGGCTGGGCTGGGCTGGGCTGGGCTGGGCTGAGCAGGTACCAGCCTCCTCTGTCTGTAGGCATATTCGGGTACCATGGGCACGGCCCCTCTCCATTTCTGCGCATCACACTGGCACTTCCCCGCCTCGTGGCACCTGCCCGTCGTCTCCTGGAGCAGGGCATCCGTGTGCCAGGCCTGGGCACCCCAAGCTTCGCTCCCTATGAAGCCAACGTGGACTTTGAGATCCGGTGCAGTGCTCCACTCTTGCCCTGTGTCCCACCTCCCCTCCTCTCCCGCTGCTTCTGTCTGCTGACCTGCTGCCCACCTCCAGGTTCATGGTGGACACAGACATCGTTGGCTGCAACTGGCTGGAGCTCCCAGCTGGGAAGTACACACTGAGGACAGAGAAGATGGTAAGGATCTCCCTGTGGTGGGGACAAGGAGCTGGAACCACCACAGCTCATACTGTCCCCTGTGCCACTCATGTGCCTCTCCCCCACACCACCCACACACTTCTCCAGGCTACCCTGTGTCAGCTGGAGGCCGATGTGCTCTGGTCGGACGTGGTCAGTCACCCTCCTGAAGGGTCTTGGCAGCGCATTGCACCCCTGCGTGTGCTCAGCTTCGACATCGAGTGTGCTGGCCGCAAAGGTCTGTCTCTTCTTCCCTCTGGAAGTCAATGACAGTGCTAGGCCCCGGCCAGATGCACAGAGAACTGCAAGTGCACAGGCCTCAGGGCAGGACTGGCTCGGGTTGTATGGCTGAAACAGAGGGGTTGGGCAGCAGGCAGTGGGGACAGGCATGGAAGGACTGAGGGATCTAAAGCTGTAGCCACATCACGGAGTGTGAGAGAGAAGGAGTCAGGCCTGTGTTCTCTCCTCCCTCCACAGGCATCTTCCCTGAACCAGAGCGGGACCCTGTCATCCAGATCTGTTCACTGGGCCTGCGCTGGGGCGAGCCAGAACCCTTCCTGCGCCTGGCACTCACGCTGCGGCCCTGTGCTCCCATCCTTGGCGCCAAAGTACAGAGCTATGAGCGGGAAGAGGACCTGCTCCAGGTGTCCCTCCTCTCAGCACCCACCCAGCTCCCATGTCCCCAGCCTCTGCACTCTAACACCATGTCACTGGGTTTGGGTGCTGTCCATGGAAGACTAAATACTTCTCAAGTACTAGAAGCTTATGAAACATTGTAGAAATCAGGTATCTGGGGCAGGGGGACGACTGGGCTGACCTTTGTCCTCCCACCCCAGGCATGGTCCACCTTTGTCCGTGCCATGGACCCTGACGTGATCACCGGCTACAACATCCAGAATTTTGACCTCCCATACCTCATCTCTCGGGCCCAGAATCTCAAGGTGAGGGCTCAGCTAAGGAGTCCCTCCTGGCTCTGTCCCCGGAGGGCTGTCCTTGTTCTCTGTCTCTCTTTTTCAAAGTAGGGTCACATTCTAGCGCAAAACCTGGAATTCACTAAGTCATCTCAGGCTGGCCTCAAACTCAGGGCGATCCTCCTACCTCTGCCTCCCAAGTGCTGGGATTAAAGGCGTGCACCAGCATGCCCAGCTATCCTTGTTTTCTTTAGCTGGACTTGCAGCTTGTGGCCCATTGCCCCTCCAGAGGCATTTCGGACCTGGCCTTCCTTGCTCAGAGCCCCCAGTGTTACTTGCTTTGACTTAGGAAGGAAGACACTGCAGTTAACAGGGAGTGGCAGCTGCCTTCAGTGGTTCATCCTCTCTCACATAGGGATTCATCTGAGCTGTCACATGTAGCCTTTGCGTTAGAATTCACCAATGATCTGGTTTGGTGGCAGATGCCTGTAATCTCAGCATGTGGGAATGGAGGCAGGAGGACCAAGAGTTCAAGGCAGCCTGGACTACATGAGACCTTGTTGCAAAAATATCCACCAGCAAGGAAAGAGGGAGAAAGAAATGAGGGAAGCAAAGTAAAGAGAGAAAGAAAGGGGTGTTCATCCTGGTACTTGGCAAAGTCCGGGAGCTGCTGAATGAAAGCCTGTGTGCACAGGCATTCACCACCCCGACTCCTTTAGCCAGCCTCAGAGCCAGTGGCTAGAGGCTACAGTGGCATGCACTCTGGCTCTGGAAGCAGCTGGCACCTTCCTCTGCCTGCACAGGGCCTGCTCTCCTGCTTTCTCGCATCTCACCCCTGCAGCCTGCTTGGTCCTTTTTTTTTTTTTTTTTTTTTTTTTTTTTTAAGGAAGGAAGGGTTTATTTCTTCTTACAGTTCAGTTCCAGGTTGTAGTCCAGCGTGATGGGGAAGATGTGGCAGCAGGAGTCTAAGCAGAGCTGGTCACATTCAGTCCACAGTGAGGAAGCAGAGAATGAGGAATGCTGCTGCTCAGCCAGCTCCTTTTTTTTTTTTTTCTATTTCTTCTTCTTCTTTTTTTATTTATTAGAGTGAGAGAGAGAGAGAGAGAGAAAGAAGGGATGCACCAGGGCTGCTAGCCACTGCAAACGAACTCTAGATGCATACGCCATCATGTGTATCTGGCTTACGTGGGACCTGGAAAATCGAACCAGGGTCCTTAGGCTTCACAGGCATGCACCTTAACTGCTAAGCCATCTCTCCAGCCCTTTTTTTCTTTTTTTGAGATAGGGTCTTGCTTTAGCCCAGGCTGACCTGGAACTCACTAGGTAGTCTCAGGCTGACCTTGAACTCAGGGATCCTCCTACCTCTACCTCCCAAGTACTGGGATTAAAGGTGTGCACCACCCCACCCAGCCGTGTGATCATTTTCCATGGACCTGCTGGACCAAGGTCCTCTTTAAGGACTTCATGTCTGGCAAAGACTTGTCATGTGTGAGGCACTAGCGGATCAGCCTCTTTTGTCCTTCAGCCCCTCTCTCCCACTCCTGCAACTTTGGTGAATTTGGTGATGAAAAAGTGGAACAAAACCAACTGTTCTGCCCCCAGCAGTACAGGGAGACACCAACCCTCATGCTGTTGTCCCCTCAGTCCTCAGCCCCAGCTCAGGTCTCCTGCGGGCTGCACACCCCACTTCTCCCTGAAAGGAGCCCTGTCCTCCTGCGCCAGGTGGTCTCAAGGGTGCTGTAGCTGTTCCCTGTCTCTCATCCTGTGTCAATGTCAGCAGGGTCTCTAGCAGGGCTAAACTGCCCTCCACTTACACACCACAGCAACAGCCTGGGGGCCATCTCCCCCACAGGTGGAACACTTTGCTCTCCTGGGCCGCGTGACTGGCCTTCGCTCCAACATCCGTGACTCCTCCTTCCAGTCAAGGCAGATGGGCCGGAGGGACAGCAAGGTGGTCAGCATGGTGGGCCGCGTGCAGATGGACATGCTGCAGGTGCGACTGGTTCAATGGACTTGGAGGTGGGCCCGCCTGCCCTGCGCGCCCACCAGAGGTTCTTCCCATCCCTGGCTCTGCAGGTGCTGCTTCGAGAATACAAGCTCCGCTCTTACACACTCAACGCAGTCAGCTTCCACTTCCTGGGCGAGCAGAAGGAGGATGTGCAGCACAGCATTATCACTGACCTGCAGGTGCCTCCCCCACCCTTCCAGTGCCTGCTGCCTTGCCCCTCCTCTCACCTTCACCTCCTATCCTCCCCCACCCGTGCACTGCCTGCTGCCCTGCCCCTCCTCTCACCTTCACCTCCTATCCTCCCCCACCCGTGCACTGCCTGCTGCCCTGCCCCTCCTCTCACCTTCACCTCCTATCCTCCCCCACCCGTCCACTGCCTGCCCCTCCTCCCACCCCACCTCCTCCTCCCCTTCACCTGCTGCCCTCCTCCCCTCACCTTCACCTCCTATCCTCCCCCACCCGTGCACTGCCTGCTGCCCTGCCCCTCCTCTCACCTTCACCTCCTATCCTCCCCCACCCGTGCACTGCCTGCTGCCCTGCCCCTCTTCTCACCTTCACCTCCTATCCTGACTTCACATCTTGTTCTCCACACTCATCCTCTGACCCGTCCACTGCCCGCTGTCCTGCTGCCCTGCCCCTCCTCTCACCTTCACCTCCTATCCCGACTTCACATCTTATTCTCCACACCCGTCCTCTGACCTGTCCTCTGCTTTCTGCCTGGACCGATGGTCCCCCAGCCCTGACCCAAGCCTCTGGGCCTGTCCCCAGAATGGGAATGAACAGACCCGCCGCCGTCTGGCTGTGTACTGCCTGAAGGATGCCTACCTGCCCCTGCGGCTGCTCGAGCGCCTCATGGTGTTGGTCAATGCTGTAGAAATGGCACGTGTCACTGGTGTGCCTCTTGGCTACCTGCTAACCCGGGGCCAGCAGGTCAAGGTTGTGTCCCAGCTGTTGCGGCAGGTCAGTGTCTGTGTGGGTCAGGCTTCCTCACCATCCCTTGTGGCCCTGCCCAGCACTCCTCACCACTCACCCGGCTCCTCTCCAGGCCATGCGTCAGGGGCTGTTGATGCCTGTGGTGAAGACAGAGGGTGGCGAGGACTACACAGGAGCCACTGTCATCGAGCCCCTGAAAGGGTGAGGCCTTGGCTGGGACCAAAACACATACCTGTCATCCCAGTTCTCGGGAGACTGAGGCAGAACAATCAGGAATTCAAGGCCTGCCCTGCCTGGGCTATACCAGGCTGTGTCTTGAAAACTATCAAAAAAAGATTGAGGGCTGGAGAGATGGCTTAGCAGTTAAGGAGCTTGCCTGCAAAGCCTAAGGACCCAGGTTTGACTCCCCAGAACCCACGTAAGCCAGATGCACAAGGTGGTTCATGCATACAAGGTGATGCGCACGTCTGGAGTGGCTAAGGCCCTGGTGCGCCAATTCTCTCTTTCTCTCTTTCCTTCTCTCCTGCTCTCCCCCTCTGTCATTTAAAAAAAAAAAGAAGAATGCATTCACAGCCTAGGTGGAGTCTGCAGGGGGCTTCCCACCCTGACTTCCTGTGGCTCTTCCCCCAGGTACTATGATGTCCCCATCGCCACCTTGGACTTTTCCTCACTGTACCCATCCATCATGATGGCTCACAACCTATGCTACACCACTCTCCTGCGCCCTGGAGCTGCCCAGAAATTGGGGTATGGTGCCCCCAGTCAATATGCACCTTTCTCCAGAGCCACCCTAAGTCTTGGCTTCAAGGCTTGTAGCCTAGTGGGGAGAGAGCAGGCCCAGAACCTTGGGGCAGGAAGAGGGAAACATGAGATTCAGGGAGCTCGAGGAGAGTTGAGGTGGTTCCCACCAAGCCCAGGACATAGGCCTGGTGGGGGCCAGGGAAGAGATGGGCCTTGTAGGATGCTGGGGAACTGTGAGGTAAAAAGGGAGCGACTGGAGGAAAGGCAGGTTTAGTTGGAGTCTGGGAGAGAGGCTGGAGGGGAGGTGGAGGAGATAAGGGGAGGCTGGCTTTGGGGTAGGCTGGGGAAGAGGAAGAAAAGGATGGAGGGAAGGGGGAGAAGAGGGTACAGATGGGCGGGCCATGAGGGATGCTGGATGTGCCAGGCAACCTGGCAGTATCACCCCCACACCCTACCTCTACCAGTCTGGCGCCAGATCAGTTCATCAGGACGCCCACCGGGGATGAGTTTGTGAAGACATCAGTGCGGAAGGGGCTGCTGCCCCAGATCCTTGAGAACCTGCTCAGCGCCCGGAAGAGGTGGGCTCTGCTGACTCTCTGAGTTCCCCGTCTTCACTGTGTGGCCCAATTTCACTCCCCTAAACAAGGCATTCATCCAGGCAGCTCCTCTTAGCCTCTGGGCTGTGGTTGCTCTGCAGTGTCAAGTGTATACAACATTCCTTTCCAGACAGGCGCCCTGAATAGTGGTTCATACTGAGTGCCTGTCAACCCATCTTTTATTAGGGCCAAGGCCGAGCTGGCCCAGGAGACAGACCCCCTGCGGCGACAGGTCCTAGATGGGCGGCAGTTGGCACTCAAAGTGAGTGCCAACTCTGTGTATGGCTTCACTGGCGCCCAGGTGGGCAAGCTGCCCTGCTTGGAGATTTCACAGGTGAGCTTTCAACCAGACTGCTGTGGCCTCGTGGCTGCCACAACAAAACGGCATTGTGAGGTTGAGCTATCCTACACAGTAGATGGGTTTCTTGGTGGCAGGAGCATTGCTCTGCACTGGGGGTACTAAGGGTGACTGGAGACCTAAGGTGCTGAAATCAGTGGGGACATGGACTGTGGCAGCAGAAAACGTTTGTTTATTTATGTATATATTATAAATATTTCTGTTTGCAAGGAGAAGGAGAGAGATAATGGGTACACTAGGGCCTCTAGCTGGGGCAAACAAACACCAGATGCATGTGCCACTTTGTGTATGTGACTTTATGTGGGTACTGGGGAATTGAACCCAGGCCACCGGGCTTTGCAAGCAAGAGCCTTAACAGCTGAGCCATCTCTCCAGCCCTTATTTATCTCACTTTATCCCAGGCTGAACTGGAACTTACTTTGTAGTCTCAGGCTGCCTCCAGGGTTGGTGAGCAGAGTCCTCTTCTGCACGCAGGTGCTGGGCAGGCTCCACTCAGGGCTGGAGACACCCAGAGCACTACCAGAGTGGATTTGCTGTGACCTCTGCCAGATCACTTGATCTTGGACCCTGCCAGTAAGAGCTGAGGTCCTCCTCCACTCTGGGTGTGAGGATCTGGCTGAGGGTGCCCAGTGAGTGCTTACCAGTGCCAACTTAGGGCAGAAATGGGGTGTTCTGCCCCACCTTCCTCGCCAGGCTCAGTAGCCCTGGGATTCCTAATGAGCACAGAGGTCTGAGGTTCTGCTCCACTGGAGAAGAAGGCCTGAGGAGGGTCTTCGTGCCCTACCTTGCCTTGTGGCTTTGGGTTCCAGGGCCCTGTAGGTACTGGACATCTCTCAATTACCACCACAACCTCCTTTTGTACTTGATCTCCTCGTGCTTCCTAGGCTCTTATGGAAGAATTGACGGGGCTTCTTGTATGAGGGTGCTGTGCCCATCCCCACCCGCCTGCAGTATTGCCCAGAGGATGGGCATTCATTCTGAAAAGGGTTTTTTGTTTGTTTGTTTGTTTTTTGAGCTAAGGTCTCACTCTAGCTCAGGCTGGCCTGGAATTCACTATGTGGTCTCAGGCTGGCCTCGAACTCATGGTGATCCTCCTACCTCTGCCTCCTGAGTGCTGGGATTAAAGGCGTGCACCACCACTTCTAGCTAGGGTTTTTCTTTTTTTTGGCGGGGGGGGAGGGGGCAGTTCAAGCTTGGGTCTTGCTAGCCCAGGCTGACCTCACACTCATGGCCTTCCTCCTACCTCAGCCTCCTGAGTGCTGGGATTAAAAGCATGAGCCACCATACCAGGCTCTAGTTTTTGTTCTGTCTTTAAATTTTTATTTATTTATTTGTGTGTATGTGCCCCATCAGATGTTTGAGCTACTTTTTGTGTTCAGCTTCACATGAGTGACTAGGGAATTGAACCCAGGCTGGCAGGCTTTGCAAGCAAACACCTTTAACTCTGAGCCCTCTTCCCCTTTCCTCCCCCCACACTACCTTTTTTTTTTTTGAGGCAGAGTCTTTCCCTAGTCCAGGCTGACCTAGATCACAGTGCATTGTAGCACAAGCTGGCCTTGAACTTACAGCAATCCTCCTAGCAGCCTCTCCAGAGCTAGGATTTTAGGTGTGAGCAACCATACCTGGCCGTAGTTAAGATTTAATACCACCGAGGAGTACACGGTCAAATCAGTCACTCCTGTAATCCCACCGCTGGGGGCGCTGAGGCAGGGGAATGTCCAGACCCTGCCTCATTAGTCTTCAGCCACACATAGCCAAGCAGTCAAGGTCCGGGTAAACAGTGATAGCCTGGATGTCCAAGCAGTCTGTGGTCCGGTCTCAGGAGCCAGCCCCTACTGGAGCCCTCCTTTGCTGAGGTGAACCCCTGACTGGTTCCCATTCCACTTTTGTTTATCCTATCACCATCCTCAGCTATGTCCCAGCATTCCATGGGAAAAGAGTTTATTTATTTATTTATTTATTTATTTATTTATTTATTTATTTATTTATTTGAGGGAGAAAGTAGAGGCAGAAAGAATGGACGTGCCAGAGTCTCCAGCCACTGCAAACAAACTCCAGACACGTGTGTCACCTTGTGCATCTGGCTTTGCATGGGTCCTGGGGAATCAAACCTGGGTCCTTTTGCTTTGCTGGCAAGCACCTTAACCACTAAGCCATTTCTCCAGCCCTCGTTTGTTTTTAAATTTAATTAATTAATTAATTAATTAATTAATTATTATTTTGGTTCTTTGAGGTAGGGTCTCACTCTAGCCCAGGCTGACCTGGAATTCACTCTGTAGTCTCAGGGTGACCTTGAACTCGTGGTGTTTCTTCTACCTCTTGCCTCCCAAGTGCTGGGATTAAAGATGTGAGCCACCACACCTGCCTATGTACTTATTTTGAGAGAGAGATAGAAAGGCAGATAGAGAAAGTGGGCGCCCTAGGACCTCCAGCCACTGCACACAAACTCCAGATGCATGTGCCACCTTGTGCATCTGCCTTACATGGGTACTGGAAAATAGTCTTCACAGACAAGTGCCTTAATCGCTAAGCCATCTCTCCAGCCTCTTGTTTTTAATTTTTCAAGGCAGATATTTCACTGTAGTCGAAGCTGACTTGGAAGTCACTCTACTTCCAGGCTGGCCTTGAACTCACAGCAATCCCACTACCTCAGCCTCCTGAGTGCTGGGACTAAAAGTGTGCCCCACCATGTCTGGCTTGTCACCAGCTTTTGTCCTTCCTTGGTCACTGTTCTGTCTTGTTTGCTTCTTATTTCTGTCCCTGAAGCTTACAGTAGAATAATAATAAACTCTTAAATAGTTCAAGACTAAGGTAGAGGAAAAGTCACATGAAATGGGTAGGACTTGTAGAACACAAGCAGTACAGGTGTAGGTTGAAGTGTAGATAAGTCCATGGCTACACCAACTGTAAGAGGATAAGTGTTCCAGGTAAAAGAAAGATCGCCAGGCACAGTGGCACACGCCTTTAATCCCAGCACTCGGGAGGCAGAGCTAGGAGGATTGCCGTGAGTTTGAGCCACCCTGAGACTACAGAGAGAATTCCAGGTCAACCTGAGCTACAGTGAGACCCTACCTTGAAAAACCCAAAAAAAGAAAGGAAGGAAGGAAGGGCTGGAGAGATGGCTTAGTGGTTAAACGCTTGCCTGTTAAGCCTAAGGACCCGGGTTCAAGGCTCAATTCTCCAGGACCCACATAAACCAGATGCACAAGGGGGAGCACGCATCTGGAGTTTGTTTGCAGTGACTGGAGGCCCTGACACTCCCATTCTCCCTCTCTCCCTCTCTCTCTCTCTCTCTCTCTCTCTCTACCTGCCTATTTCTTTATCTCCATCTCTCTCAAATAAATAAATAAATAAATAAATAAATAAATTTTTTAAAAAGAAAAGAAAGAAAGAAAGATTGCCAGGCACAGTGGTGCATGCTTTTAATCCCAGCACTCGGGAGGCCAAGGTAGGAGTATGTCTGTGAGTTCGAGGCCACCCCGAGACTACATAGTGATTTCCAGGTCAGCCTGAGCTAGAGTGAAACCCTACCTTAAAAAACAAAACCAAAAACAAAAAAAAAGGATTAAAGCTGGGTGTAGTGGTGCATGCCTTTAATCCCAGCACTCAGGAGGCAGAGGTTGGAGGATCACCATGAGGCCATCTTGGGACAGAAGTACAGGTGGGTGAGGCATAGTGGTGTAGGCCTGTACTCCTAGCTACTCAGGGGACTGAGGCAAGAGGATTGCAAGTTCAAGGGTCTGTCTGGATTATAGTGAGTTCAAAGCCACAGTGAGGGGCTGGGGGCGTGGCTCAGTAGTTAGTGCTTTCCTGGTATGTGTGAAGCTGTGGGTTCTATTCCCAATATAGGCAAAAAATGTCTGATTGGAAGGAACGATTTCTTTCCACACCCCAAGCCTGTTCCCAGCTGACTTGAACAGGGACCATATTGGCCATTTTGCAGACTTGAGATGTACAGTCTGTACAGCTGGGGAGAGGCAGAGGCACCCCTGCTATGTCCACTAGGCAGCCCTGGGCCAACACTTTTCCGGTCTGTCCCCCACAGAGTGTCACCGGGTTTGGGCGTCAGATGATTGAGAAAACCAAGCAGCTGGTGGAGTCCAAGTACACAATAGAGAATGGCTACAGCACCAATGCCAAGGTCAGGGGCTACCTCTTGCACTCTAAGGTGGGCCTGAGGCCAGTGGGTCAGAAGAGAGCCAGCCTGGATGCCCCTTGCCTCCTATTCATGTCCTACCTGCCTGGTTTCCTATTGTTCTTGGGCTCTGGATTGGGTGAAGACGTCCTCCCTCCCTCTCCTTACACGTGACCCTCTCCTCAGGTGGTTTATGGGGACACTGACTCCGTCATGTGCCGATTCGGCGTTTCCTCTGTGGCTGAGGCAATGGCTCTGGGGCGGGAGGCAGCCAGCTGGGTGTCCAGTCACTTCCCACCACCCATCCGGCTTGAATTTGAGAAGGTACAAGGCCTTCCTGACACTCCACTCATTGGAAACAGTTGTGGGTCTTGACAGCTTGGGGGATGGGGATGGCCGGGATGCCTCGTTTTAGGGGCCAGCTCTAGACTTATCCCACATTGTCAGCTGTGGGTCCCTGGGGTGTTCATCAGGCTCAAGGGCATCTTGTTACCCCATCCAGGCATGCCTCTGTCTTATTCTTAGGACTTGGGGGCCATGTTTGCTAGTACTATTTCTGTGGAGGTGTCTGGATTGGGAACTGAGGCCCACATATTAGGGATGACTGCCACTGGTCCCTCCCAGGTCTACTTCCCCTACCTGCTCATCAGCAAGAAACGCTATGCTGGCCTGCTCTTCTCCTCACGGCCGGATACCCACGACCGAATGGATTGCAAGGGCCTGGAGGCTGTGCGCAGGGACAACTGCCCTCTTGTGGCCAACCTTGTCACCTCCTCCCTGCGCCGGATTCTTGTGGACCGGTTTGTGCTCCATGTGGACCAAGAAGCCAGCCCCCATCCCCTCAACACTCAGGGGTCTAGGCCCCAGCCTCCCGCATATATAGGGTCCCTCACTCCAACTCTCACTGGGGACAGGTGCCAGGGCCTTCTCTCTCTGGTGGCAAGTTGGGTTGGCAGCTGTGACTGTCTTCTGTGCCCATGGCTCAGCCTCTGTCTCCTGGTTCCTGGTTGGTGAAGCATCCAACCTGGCCCTCAGTAGCTGTGGTGACACTTTCCCAACCCTGCAGGGACCCTGATGGTGCTGTGGCCCATGCAAAGGATGTCATCTCAGATCTGCTGTGTAACCGCATTGACATCTCGCAGCTGGTCATCACCAAAGAGCTGACCCGGGCTGCCGCTGACTATGCTGGCAAGCAGGCCCATGTGGAGTTGGCCGAGAGGTCGGCATGGGGAGACCCATAAATAACCTTGCCAGCTGGGTAGCCGCAGCCCGCCCTCACCCAGCACCCCTCTCCACAGGATGAGGAAACGCGACCCCGGGAGCGCGCCCAGCCTAGGCGACCGAGTGCCCTATGTGATCATTGGAGCCGCCAAGGGCGTGGCTGCCTACATGAAGTCGGAGGTCAGGCCCACCTGGGCTGCTCCCCTCTCGGGGCTCTCACTTCTGCTTTCCAAGCCCCTGGGTGTGCCCTGGAACCTGCATCCCCAGGGGCGGGCCCTCAGCAGCCTCTGCTGCAGTTCTCACCATCCTTGCACCCTGCTGGAGCCTGCCAATTCAATGTCCATCCTTGACCCTCCCCTCTGGAGTCCCCCACTGCCACTATTGCATTGCTCGTCCCCAAGCTTCCCAAAGGACATCGCCCTCTGACTTGGATGCCCTGGCCACTGCAGGATCCTCTGTTCGTGCTGGAGCACAGCCTGCCCATTGACACACAGTACTACCTGGAGCAGCAGTTGGCCAAGCCGCTCTTACGCATCTTTGAGCCCATCCTGGGCGAGAGCCGTGCGGAGGCCGTGTTGCTGAGTAAGGCCAGGGATGTGAGGGGCACGCTGAGAATGGGTTATCAGGGGCACAGCTGCTCACACCCTCCCCTCTGCAGGGGGTGACCACACGCGCTGCAAGACAGTCCTCACAGGAAAGGTGGGCGGCCTCCTGGCCTTCGCCAAGCGCCGCAGCTGCTGCATCGGCTGCCGCTCAGTGATAAATCACGAGGGTGAGACCCCAGGCTGCCATTCCCTGAGCTCTCCACCCCCCCCCCAACAACTGCGGTCTGGGGAGCCTCTCCTGCCTGCACCCTAGTAGAGGGTCCTCGCCCGCCTGGGGTTCCCCAGGGGAGTTTTTCCCACACACTTGGGCCCTTGTTCTCCATCCTTTGGGGACTTTTAGAAGCCGGGATGGGCAGCGGGTGGGGAAGGGCAGGGATAGGGGCCAAGGCATGGCTCAGCCCTGTGCTGGCCCTTCAGGAGCTGTGTGTGAGTTCTGCCTGCCGCGGGAGTCGGAGCTGTATCAGAAGGAGGTGAGGGTCGGGCTTTCCTGGGGGCCAGACTGGGTGCTGTCCCCGCAGCCCCGCTCAGCCCCCTGCATCCCCAGGTGTCACACCTTAACGCCCTGGAGGAGCGGTTCTCGCGCCTGTGGACGCAGTGCCAGCGCTGCCAGGGCAGCCTGCACGAGGATGTTATCTGCACCAGGTGTGGCAGCCCTGAGGCTGCGGGGTGGGGTCCACGACCTCTGTTCCCTTGTGACCCAGAGCCCCGGGACCTGTGTCCTTGCCTGTAGTGGGGCAGGGTCCACTGCCCGGAACATGGCCCCCACCACAGCCCTACCTCCCCCAGGGTGGGGCCGGGCTTTCCCCAGGGAACAGGTGGGCGGGGCGGGTTCCCACGCCAGGTGACAGGTGATATTCAGGTAGGCCATCTCTCTGGGCACCAGCTGTTATCGTCTTCCCTCTGCCCGCTGAGCAAACAGCCCCCTCCCCCCTCCCCGGGGTGGGCAGCAGGCGGGGACCAAAGTCCTGGGAACGGGCCAGCCGCGGCCATGCTTGTCCTGTCCTGACCGAGCCTCCCGCCCACAGCCGGGACTGCCCCATCTTCTACATGCGCAAGAAGGTGCGCAAGGACCTGGAAGACCAGGAGCGGCTGCTGCGTCGCTTTGGGCCTCCTGGCCCTGAGGCCTGGTGACCTGCAAGCTTGGGCTCGGGGCGGGGGAGTGGTTGAATAAAGTTGCGTCCGTTTGCTGCCTGGTGCGTTGTGGTCTCTGGGGATGAAGGTCGGGTTTTCTGTGCTCAGGGCCTCCCTGCTACCTCTCTGGGCTCTCCTCTGCCCCTGCTTCAGCTGGGAGTCGTCTAGCCCTAGCCTGCTCCTCCCCAGGGGACTGGTATTCGCCTGCCAACGTCAGGTGCTTACTGGGTTCTTCTGGGCCCGGGGCAGCCCCTGACAAGCTGGCTTTCCTCTGCGAGTCCAGGGGACCCCCCATGCCGTGTCACACCCACAATGTTTCCTTCTTGGGGTCCTGGTGGTCAACTTCTTCCAGGGCTTGCCCCACCCTGCATTCTTAGACTTCTGTCCGAACAGCCTTCCCTCACTGTCCTGGATGCCATTCGGCCCTGGTCAACTTGTCTAGTTGGCACCCTGCTCTCTTGAGGTTGGGCTCCTGAGCCCCTCTGCATCTGATCACAGCAACACTTGGGCTCCTCAGTCTCCATTTCCACCCCTTTGGAGTCAGCCTCCCATCCCCACCCCAAAAATGGGGATCCCCAAATCCATATGATCCCCTAGGCCCGCCTACCCCGTCATGTGACCAGAGGGTTGTGCAATCCAGACCCCTCCCCGAGGGGATTTTTGAGGAGGGCCTGGTGCTCCGCCCCTCCTCCTGGGGGGGCAGGGGCCGGGCCAAGGTATATATAGGGGTGGCCACTGCAGCTAGGCCGACCAGCCCAGAACCACCATGCTCGCCCTGGAGGCTGCACAGTAAGTGGGCACCCCTAAACCTGAACTTGGGACCCTTACTCCATATGCCTCTGGAGACCCCACTAACACCCAGGAGCAATAGGTGGGTGGGATGGGTCCCACTGTCTGCAGAGATGGCTCCCTCCATCCTCAGCCCCAGATCCCTAAAGATTGCATGGTCTGGGGTCATTTGCTCCTTGCTCCTTCTTGCACAAGGCAACCCACCTATCTGTTCACATTCCCACTCCTTGCTCCAGTTCTTTCAGTCAGCTTCTTGCTTCTGGCACGCAGCATTACCCTAGCTCTCCATCCTTGGGGCTCAAGAAATCCTTGTTCCTCCTCCAGCCTCTTGTTCCACCTCCTCCCTTTGTGTTGCTGTTCGCTGTCCCTACCCAGGTGTGCTTTCATTGCCTGCTTCTGGTCCCAGCTGAACCCATCTAACGGACTCTCCTACCCAGGCCCCTGGCCACCCTACCCCCACCTCCGCTGGGAGACTTTCTCCCCCTCACTTTCCCTGCCTCCTCCTCTTGTCTATGCAAATCCAGGGGAGGGGGGCCATTTGCCTGGCACCCGCCCCCTACTTCCTGTCCCTGTGGGGGTGACTGTGGGAGGGTTGGGCTCACACAAGGGACAACCACCAGGTTGCAGAGCTGTGGTGGTCACAGCTGCCACCACATCCCCCTGTGGGGCCACAGCCACTTGGAAACTCAGGTGGCTGAAGGCAGGCCTGACATGCCCCCGTGTCTCTCCCCCACCAGGCTCGAGGGGCCACACTTCAGCTGTCTGGTGAGTCAGGGGCCCCCAGAGGGATGAAGAACCCGCATGGCCCATGGGACTGACCTTCCCTAGAGATAGGATTTGGTTGCTGCCTCAGTTACCCCTTCCTGATTCTCTGTCTTTCTGGCTTCTTCTAGGTAACTCCCCAATGCCCACCCCCATCAACCAGAGACCTGTGTCTTCTGGTATTCCTCTTAAATTTTGAGGCCATTTCTTCCCACTGCCTGTGCCTGTCCATTCCACATTATCCATGTATTCGCCTTCCTCAGTTTCTTCCCTCCTTTTTTTTTCTTTTATGTCTTAAATCTTTTGTGCTGTAATATTCTGAAATATTCCCCTATACACCTTCAAAAACACAACTTAGCCGGAGAGAAAAGACGTTCCCTCCTCCTGTTGCAAGAAACCCCCTTCAACTTTTGTGGATTTAAAATTTTTTATTTATTTATTTGAGAGAGAAAGAATGGGAGCGCCCCAGCCTCCAGCCACTGCAAACAAACTCCAGACACATGTGCTACCTTGTGCACCTGGCTTACGAGGGAACTGGGGAATTGAACCTGGGTCTTTAGACTTTGCAGGCAAGCGCCTTAACTGCTAAGCCATCTCTCTAGCCCTATTTATGGATTTTTTTAAAAAATATTTTCATCTGTTGGGGTGGGTTGATACCAGGGCCTCTTGCCTCAGTACAAGGGAACAACAGATGCTTGTGCCACTTTTTGCATCCAGCTACCTTGGGGATTGAACTTGGGTCCCTGAAGGCTTTGCAAACAAGCACCTTATTTATTTATTTTTTTTTTATTTTTTTTGAGGTAGGGTCTCACTGTAACCCAAGATGACTGGAACTCACTCTGTAGTCTCAGGCTGGTCTTGAGCTTACAGTGATCCTCCTACCTCTGCCTCCCAAGTGCTGAAATTAAAGGTGTGTGCCACCACATCCAGCTAGCCAGCACCTTTAACTACTGAGCTATCTTCCAGACCCTTTTCCTTAAAAAATATATATATATATATATGACAGAGAAAGAGGGGGGAGAGAGAGAATGGGCGTGCCAGAGCCTCCAGCCACTACAAACAAACTCCAGATGCCTGTGCCCCCTTGTACATCTGGCTAACGTGGGTCCTGGGGAATTGAATCTGGGTCCTTTGGCTTTGCAGGCAAACATCTTAACCGCTAAGCCATCTCTGCAGCACCCCCCTTCCTTTTTAAGATAGAATCTCACTTTTCCCTATGCCTTGTGGAGCTGATGGAAGGGAGAAGAAAAGAGTTATTTTCTTTGTTCTATCATTTTTGAGGCTGGGTCTCCCTCTGCAGCTCAGGCTGGCCTGGAATTTGGGAACCTCCTGCCTCAGCCTCTTGAGCGTTGGAATTGCAGGTATGAACCATCATCCCTGGCTTGCTGTTTGAAAACTGTTGTCTTGTGTGTACATCAGTGAATTTCTGTGTCTTACCTGCTTGAGTAACCTCCCCAGATCTAGATTCAGAACGATCACATCCTTCTAGAATTTTCCCTCACATCCCTCTCTAAACAATCCCAGCCCACTTAACATGTTAATACACCACTGATATATTTGATGTGTTTTTTTAATTTTTTGTTGTTTATTTATTTATTTAATCTGACAGTGACAGACAGAGAACAAGGCAGATACATAGAGAATGGGAGCGCCAGGGCCTCCAGCCACTGCAAACAAACTCCAGATGCCACTTTGTGCATCTGGCTTACGTGGGTCCTGGGGAATTGAGCCTTGAACCAGGGCCCTTAGGCTTCACAGGCAAGCGCTTAACCACTAAGCCATCTCTCCAGCCCCATTTGATGTGGTTTTAAGGCCTTTGTATGAAGTATAGCAAATCATGCAGCAGATCCCTTTGGTAGCCTGGCTTCTTTCCCACTAGTCTGTGTTGGGTACCTGTCCCTTTTCCTTGCTGCAGAGTATGCCATCGCTCTTTCAGCACTGCTTCCAGTGTGGGGTGTGGACAGAGCTGTAGACAGATTTGTACCTCTCCTGCTGACCAGTAGTGTGCTGGGTCACGGAAGAGCACACATCCTCTCTAGCTTCAGTCTCCTCTTTTCAGTGGCTAAAGCAAGCACTAGGTTAAAGGTATAAGCCACACCTGTAATCCCAGCACTCAGGAGACCAAGGCAGGAGTATTACTGTAAATTCAAAGCCAGCCTGGGCTAAAGTGTGAGACTCTGTCTCAAAAATGTCAAAACAGAGCTGAAGAGATGGCTCAACAGTTAAGGCACTTGCCTGCAAAGCCTAAGGACCCGGGTTTGACTCCCAGTACTCATGTAAAGCCAGATGCACAAAGTGGTGCATGAGTCTGGAGTTTGTTTGCAGGGGCTAGAGACCCCAGCACGTATTCTCTTTCCTTCTTCTTCTCTCTCTCCCCACCCCTTGCAAATAAATACATTAAAATTGTTTTCAAGCTGGTTGTGGTGGCACACCTTTAATCCCAGCACTCAGGAGGCAGAGGTAGGAGGATCACTGAGAGTCCAAGGCCACCCTGAGACTACATAGTGAATCCCAGGTCAGCTTGGGCTAGAGTGAGACCCTACCTCGAAAAAAAAATTTTTTTAATGCCAAAACAGGGCTGGAGAGATGGCTCAGTAGTTAAGATGCTTACCTGAAAAGCCTAACTACCTGGGTTTGATTCCCCAGTACCCATGTAAGACAGATCCACAAAGTGGCACATATATGTGGAGTTCATTTGAAGTGGCCAGAGGTCCTGGCATGCCCATTCTTATTCTCTCTCTCTCCCTTTCTGTATTTCTCTGCTTGCTAATAAATAAATAACTTTAAATTTTTTTTAATGTCAAAACAGGGCTAGAGAGATTGCTTAGTGGTTAAGGCACTTGTCTGAAAAGCCCAAGGTCCCAGGTTTGATTCCCCAGGACCCACATAAGACAGATGCACATGGTGGCACGTGTGCCTGGAGTTCATTTGCAATGGCTAGAGACCCTGGAACACCCATCTCTTTCTCTCTTCACTCTCCCCCTTAGAAATAAATAAAGCTGAATCAAGCAAACAAACCTACTCAGCCTGCTTTCCTCCACCAATTCTCCTAGGAAAGCAGAGAGCTGCAGACTTTTGCCACACCTCTCCCAGATACCAACTGTATTATAAGGGAGCCACTGGCATGGCAAAAGCTGGTTGCACTATATCCCTTGTGCCTGGCGTCTGTCTCTATCCTCACCAGCTTCTTCCCTTCTCTACCCAATGGGCTGTATGGACTGTGTTGGTCTCCCCAGGGGTGGGAGGGGTCCCCAAAACCAGGGGTGACTCTGTCTTCATCTCAGCAGTACCCAGAGGGTGTCTTCTATGACCTGGACAGTTGCAAAGCCTTCAGCTACCCAGACTCAGAGGGGGCCCCCGGTGAGTGACCCTGGCAGTGTGAGCTGGGACCCATGGGAGATACCTTCTGACCTGGGGCTGCCTGCAGACCGCCTCTCTTCTCCCCTCCCACCCATGCAAATCGTGGGGTCAGAGATTTGCACAGCTTACAAAGGCCCTTCTGTACAGGGACCTTGGTGGGGGGAAGGGCACTCCACAGCTTCTGACTCTGTCCCTTCTCCCAGACTCTGTGTGGGGCTGGACTGAAGCCCCACCTGCCCTGGGCACCCCCTATGAAGCCTTCGACCCCACTTCTGCCGCCTTTGGCCACCCCCAGGCCATGCATCTCTGCTATGAACCTGTACCGTCAGTCTACAGCCCCACAGGGACCCTCGAGCCAGCTCCCAGCTTGGAGGCCCCAGGGTCCAGCCTCCCCATGTACTCCTCAGAGGACTTCACCAGCCAGGTGAGGGGAAGGGAGACAGATAAACTCACCCTAATCTTTGCAGGAAGGTGTATGTATTCACCCCTCAAATTCCTTCTGCCACCTTGTATGTTGAATAACATGATGTCATTACATAAACCCCTGTGAGGCCACTGACTTCCTTTTGCATGAGGTTAACAGAGGTTGTCTTCTGGGCTCCCTACTGTATACACCAGCTCTGAGGGCAGTGCCCAGATCCACACCACTTACTGGCTGTGTGACCTTGGTCAAGTGCTTCCACCTCACTGTGCATTGGTTTCCAATGTGTGCCGTGTGGAGCCGCAAACCACTCGAAAGAAAGATGGAGACCGAGGAGGGGAGGGCCACTGAGAAGGACACAGAGAGACAAAGGACCTCGGCCTTTTGCAGACTTTGGCTCCCCTGGCCTATGCTCCGTACCCCAGCCCTGTGTTGTCGGAGGAGGAGGACATCATGCTGGACAGCCCCGCCCTGGAGGTGTCTGACAGCGAGTCGGATGAGGCCTTTGTAGCTGGCTCTGAGGGGAGGGGATCCGAGGCAGGTATGTGAGAGCGAGGATTTGGCTGGGTGACCTTGGGCAAGTGCCCCAACCTTGCTGCGCATTGCTTTCTGTGGAGCACAGTGGAGATGGAAGTGATAGCAAATGAGTTCAGAGGCCTGTAGGGAGGATGAATGGGGATAACAATGTGTGCAGGATAGCTGAGATGGGCATAGTGTAAGCCCCCCCCCCCCCGCTATGTCAGTGTCCCCAGAATCATTGACATGGTAGCAGCCAACAGAAGCCCAAAACACTCACCCACCCCAACTACTCAATACCTCAGTTCTGCCCCAGTGCCTGAACCCTGGGGTCATTAACTCTTGTTGTGCCTCAGTTTCCCATCTGTACAATTAGCATGTCTACACCTCATACTAGCAAGCCACCTGAAAGGATCAGGACTAAATGCTCCCTACATGTAGTGGTGGTTCAGTGGTAGAGTTTCTCTAAATGCTCCCCAAGCTTCCAGCTCCACTGCCGATTCTAGGTAGGAGCTCTACTGCTGAGCCACGCCCCCAGCGTGTGTGTGTGTGTGTGTGTGTGTCTGTGTGTGCGCAGGAGCGCGGATGTTTGCCCACGTGCACCAGGGCCACTGCAAAGGAACGCTAGATGTTTGTGCCAGATTTTTTTTGCGTACAGCATCATGTGAGTGGCTGGGGATTTGAACCCAGGCCCATAGTCTTTGCAAACCTTTAACTCCTGAGCCATCTCCCTATCCCTATTTTTTTGTTTGTTTGTTTTTTGTTTTTTCGAGGTAGGGTCTCGCACTAACTCAAACTGACCTGGAATTCACTAAGTAGTCTCAGGGTGGTCTTGAATTCACAGCGATCCTCCTACCTCTGCCTCCCCAGTGCTGAGATTAAAGGCATGCTCCCCCCACGCCCCGCCCTATCTTTTAAAAACATTTTATTTTTATTTGAGAGAGAGAGAGAGAAAGAGACAGATGGAGAGCCTCTAGCCACTGCAAACGAATTCCAGACGCATGCACCAACTTGTGCATCTGGCTTACGTGGTTACTGGGAAATCGAACCTGGGTCCTTAGGTTTTGCAGGCAAGCGCCTTTACCGCTGAGCCATCTCTCCAGCCGCCGACACCGCCCCAGCCCCATCTTTTCACTTGCTTTAAGACAGTCTCAGGCAGAGAGAGACCTTGAACTTGTGATCCTCCAGCCTCAGCCTTCCGAGTAGCTGGTATGAACAGGATGCGTCCGGTCCCCAGGCCTGGCTCAATTCTGGAAATTAAAGCGGGTCAGGGATCCGGCTGGCCAGGGGGTACGGGGTGTGGGACACCCCTATAACGCGGACCCACCCCCTGCAGGTGCCCGCAAGAAGCTGCGCCTGTACCAGTTCCTGCTGGGGCTGCTGACGCGTGGGGACATGCGCGAATGCGTGTGGTGGGTGGAGCCGGGCGCCGGCGTCTTCCAGTTCTCCTCAAAGCACAAAGAGTTGCTGGCACGCCGCTGGGGCCAGCAGAAGGGCAACCGCAAGCGCATGACGTACCAGAAGCTGGCGCGCGCACTGCGCAATTACGCCAAGACCGGCGAGATCCGCAAGGTCAAGCGCAAGCTCACCTACCAGTTCGACAGCGCGCTGCTACCCGCAGCTCGCCGCGCCTGAGTCCCAACCTGGGGACCTCACTGCCGGGCTTGGACCCTTCTGGGGGTCCCTCACACCCTAGACCAGAGGATCCACCCACACGGAACCCCACATTTGGGCGTGCAGGGCTGCCAGGTGGCTAAGCCCTGCCCAGGGTCTCTCTAGGGTCCCCTCTTCCTAGTTGTGTCTCCGGGATTCCATACCATGAATGGGTCCCCAGGATGGCCATGTTTTGGGGGTCTCTGCTATATGCAAGGTAACTGCTTCCAGAATGCCAACGCTCCTTTGGGGACCCCTTTGGGAAGGAAAGCTGAGGTCCCCTCATCTGGACCCCCGCTCTCCCTCCAGGTGCCCGGGGTGTCTGGGAACTCACCTCAGCACCACACTGTCGCACCAGGAGATGGCGCTGCTGCAGCTCCAAGCCCTGCTTGTGAACCGCAGTCCCTCCAGAGCCTTCTCACCTGAGTCCCTTGTCGTATCTGAGATCTCCTAATTATGTCTGCGGCCCTCCAGCATCATGTCAGTTCTTTGTGTCTATCTGTAACTTCTTTTTGTCTGAGACAACGTCATGTGTATAGCCCAGGCTGTGGTCAAACTCAGCAGCCATCCCCCTGCCTCAGCCTCCAGACTGTTGGGGCCACAGGTATAAGCCACCACATCAAACTTCATCTATGATTCTTGTCATGTCCGCCTCCCCTCATATCTTCCCGTCACCCTTGAGCTCTCACTTCCTGCATGGCTCTGCTGTCACAGTTTTGTATGTCTGGAAATCTCCACTCACATCTAGGGTCACTCTGGGTTGGTGGATCACTTCGGACATGATTTGTCAGGTCTGGGGCCAGCTGAGAGTTCTGGGAATGTTAGCCTGGATGCCCTTGTCCAGTCTGGGGTCCTTTGATCACACTGGAGATCCCCTAGAGTCCCAGCAGATCCAACTTCTCATATGGACCCCTGCCCTTCTAGGGTACCATCTTATGTTGTGCTTAAGGGTCATTTTACCACCTGGCTGATGATTTCAGGGGGTGGCAACACTCCATGCGATTTCCTTTTCTTTCTTTCTTTTTTTTAAATTTTGGTTTTGGCTTTTCAAGGTAGAGTCTTCCTCTAGCCCAGGCCGACCTGGAATTCACTAGGTCTCAGGCTGGCCTCAAACTCACAGCAATCCTCCTACCTCTGCCTCCTGAGTGCTGAGATTAAAGGTGTGTGCCACCACGTCTGGCTCTTTTCTATTTCTTTTCTTGGTGTTGTCTTTTTAGTTTCCTCCTTTCTTTCTTCCCTTCTTCCCTCTGCTTCTTGAGCCAGCCAGGTCTTTGTATGTAGCCCAGACTGGCCTCGGGCTCACAGCAGTCTTCCTGCCTCAGCTTCTCCAGAGCTGATATTAGAAGGGCGTACCACTATACTTGACTTTCTTTTCTTGGAGATAAAAGTTTTGTTATGTAGTCCAGGCTGGCCTTGATCTCCCACCAATCTTCCAGCCTCAGCCTCTAGAGTGCTGGGATTACACATGTGAACCATCATGCCCTCCCATTGCTAACCAGAGATCTGAAGCCATCCCCAGCCCCCGACCCAAGCAAACTCACTGGTTTCTTTAGTTCATCCTAGTGTTCTAAGGCAGAGGGTTGGGGGGAAGGAACCTGAATTAACAGTCCTCCTTCAAGCTAGAGCGATTTTGCATGACCCATATTTCTGGATGTTAAGCTTCAGACTACCAGCTATAGCACTGATAGGGAGGGTCTTCTCCGGCCAGACCCTACCCATGCCTGTCTTGCCTGTGACTTTTCCCAGCCACCTGGTGGGGCCTAGGGCCTTCTGCAAGTGAAGCTGGCCTGAGCTATGGGGCTCTCGCTGGCCCACAACGGGACTCAAGAGTCCAGAGCATTGAACCTACATGGGCTGAGCCACAGGCATGGAGTCCAGAGAAAGGGGAATGGGGGGAGGAAGGCTTCAAAAAACCCTTGCACCCCTGGCCTGAAATATATTTGAAACCCAACCCCATGGGTGACCAAGAGTCCACTTGGCCTCCAGAGAAGAGGAAATGGGAGAGGGTGCACAATGCTCCCCAAGGATCTCGCACAAAGAAGATTCTTTTTGCAAACAGCAAATAAAATAAAATAAAACCACAAGTCAAGTTTACAGATGTCCCTGGGACCCTTTTTCTGGGACTAGAGCCTACCCTTTCGCCGAGGCTAGCTTGCCGGGACTGCTAGAGCAGTGGGGCATGAGCGAGGGCGAGTGGGGGCGTGAGCGAGCACACGGAAGATGAACTGGCACTCGGCCGGAGGAGGCCTTGAATGCCCAAGCCAGGGGGCGGACAGGCAGCCCCGGGGTCCTGTTGAACTTCTGGGTCTCCCCAGCCTTCTCCTGGCTTGCTTCTCCCCTCCCCTCCCACTCTAGGCGTATGGGATTTATTTGTATTTGTTTTGGGACGGGGTTTTGCACTGTAGACCAGGCTGGCCTCTAACTCACAGCAATCCTCCTTCCTCAGCTCAGCCTCTCCAGTGCTGGAACGATGCCACCACGCTGGGGGACCTTTGGGCCTGGCATAGAAGTCTGTCTGGCAACTGATGACGTATCACATGGAGGCTGCCTCCTGGTTGGCTTAGCGCCCTAGGGGCGGGAAAGATTCCGGCTCTTAGGGGATTTTGGAAATGAGGGAGGTGGGGACTCCGCTCGGAGAAAGCGGGGAGGGACTTGGCTTCTCTCACCCCTGGGTACCTGGCCCCAGCCTCTCCCTTATTCCTGTCCCTGTCCAGGTCACTAGCTCCTCTAGGGCGGGCCACACCTGGGGCCCCGTGCGCGCCTCCTCCCCTCCCCGCGGAAAGCCACAGGTCCTCCTGCTGGGAAGGGCGCTGGCGTCGGACGCGCCTTCCAGAGCCTTCCAGCCTCCCCGCCCGCCTCGGGGGCCCAGGGGACGGGCGCGGGCAGCCGGCCCGGCGCTCTCCCAAGAGTCCCAGAGCCCCAGTGCCCTCCCTGGGACACCGAGGCCTCCTCCCCCTGGCAGGCTTCCGTCCTGCCGATGCGGGGAAACCGGACCCTCCCTCCCGGCTCCAGTTTCCAGAAAAGTCCTGACTTGCACTTACTAAGAATGGCAGTGGGACCCCGCCCGTCGCGCGCCCTTAGCCCTCCTTGCACACCTGAGACCCCAGCACTGCCTCTCCCCTCCCTCCCTCCTCTTTCCCCTCCTCATCCATCTCCTCTTCCCACCTTCCCTGCTTCGCCTCCCCCCACTCCTAGATCCACTTCTTCCTTCTCTCCCCTCATCCATCTGCGCCTCTTCTTCCTCCCCCTCTTCCTGGACCAGGTACCCCCCCTCTCCATTTTCCTCCTTCGCCTCCTTCTCTCCCTCTTTAGGACCCAGGCACCTCCTCCCTTCAGGATTCAAAGATGTGGGGCCCTGTGCCTCCAAACTCTGGAGTCTGGGCACCACCACCTGCTAAGGTCATTCACCCCCTGCTTCCGCGCCTCCTCCCACAGACCCAGGTGTCTCAGCTTGTTCCCCTTGGCCACTTGGCATTCGTCTGTCTCGCTCTCTCTGTCCACTTGTTATTTCTCGCCCTTTAGAGCACGCAGGAGGAATGTGGGGCGGCCCTGAGCTGCCTCCCAGAGCCTCCTGGGAGTCTCAGGACTCCATAAAGGGCTCCCCCTGGGAACCTACCTGTCCCCCCCCCAGGGCCTGGCCAGACGCGCTGTGGTGGTAGGGGAGAAGGTCGTGGACATGCCGGAGGCTAAACCAGGTGGCTGGCAGAATCTCTTCCTGAGGAGGATGGGTTGGGAAGAATGGGGGTTCCTTCTCTGTGGGAGAAGGGGTTCGCTTGCCTGTTCCCATATCTGGTTTAGGGTAAACAGGTTCCTGCACTGCTTGTGAAACTGGGCCTTGTTCCCTGTGTGGAGGGGTTTTCCATCCTCATATGACATCGAATGGCCCTCGTCTGTGTAGGATGGGGAGCCCCATACCTCTGCAGGGAAAGGCTCAGCTCTGGGGCGTGCAGGGGACTGGGAGGCCTATGTCTGGTTTGCATCTGTGCTCTGTTGTTATCAGTTGGGATTGTTTTTTTTTCCTTCCTTCCTTTTTTATACTTCCTCCCTCCCTTCCTTCTTTCCTTCTTCCTTCCCTCCCTCTGTTTCTTCCTTCTTTCTTTTTCCTCTCCTCTCCTTTTTCTCCTTCCTTCCTTCCTTCCTTCCTTCCTTCCTTCCTTCCTTCCTTCCTCCTTTCCTTTCCTTTCCTTTCCTTTCTTTCTTTCTTTCTTTCTTTTTTTTTTCTTTTTGGTTTTGCGAGGTAAGGTCTCACTCTGGTCCAGGCTGACCTGGAATTCACTATGTAGTCTCAGGGTGGCCTTGAACTCTCAGCGATCCTCCTACCTCTGCCTCCCGAGTGCTGGGATTAAAGGCGTGCGCCACCACGCCCAGCTTCCTTTCTTTTTTTGAGGTAGGGTCTCGCTCTAGCCCAGGCTGACCTGGAATTCACTTTGTAGTCTCAGGGTGGCCTAGAATTCACAGTGATCCTCCTACCTCTGCCTCTGTGCTGGGATTAAAGACGTGCCCCACCATGCCTGGCTCGCTTCCTTTCCCCCTCATTCCCTCCCCCTTCTTCCTCTCCCTCTCCTTTCCCTTCCTTCTCTTCTTTTCTTTTTCTTTTTTCCCCCTTTCCTTTTTCTTTCTTGATAGGTTCTCGTGTAGTCCAGGCTGGCTTGAAACTCCTGATCCTCCCGCCTCAGTCTTCCTAGTGCCGGAATGACAGGCATGTGTCACCATACTTGGTCTGTTCTCCTTTCCTGACGTGGATGGGCTTTTATGTACATATGTGGTAGAGACTTGGTTTGGAGCAAGGATCCTCTCAGGGTGGGGTCAGCATCCTTTAAGGATTGGCCTCCTCACTGAGTTAGGATGGGACATTATAGATAAATACGGTGCTGTGTGCATGAAGAAAATGGAATTCTATATAGGAGATTGAGGAGGACCCCCTTCGTATGAGAATTGGGGCTCTTCTGTATAGGAATTACATCGTTTCCTCCATTCCCGGTCAGACCCCCTTCTTCTTCTTCTTTTCCTCCTCCTCTTCCTCCTCCTCCTTCTTCTTTTTGGTTTTTCGAGGTAGGGTTTCACTCCAACTCAGGCTGACCTGGAATTCACTCTGTAGTCTCAGAGTGGCCTCGAACTCACAGCGATTGTCCTACCTCTGCTCCCAAGCGCTGGGATTAAAGGCGTGCACTACCATGCCCAGCTTTCTTCTTCTTCTTTTTGTTTTGTTTTGTTTTTTGAGGTAGGGTCTTGCTCTAGCTCAGGCTGACCTGGAATTCACAATGCAGTCTCAGGGTGGCCTCCAACTCATGGTGATCCTCCTACCTCTGCCTCCCGAGTGCTGGGATTAAAGGTGTGTGCCACCACACTTGGCTAGAGCCCCTGGTTTTTCCTGCAATAATGAAGATGGAACCAAGGACCTCAGACCTGCTGAGCCACACCCCAGTCTTTCTCCATACCCCAGTCTCTCTCCAATTACAGTTAGGGGCATCTCTTTAAATGGGGCTGGACATGTCTTTATTTGGGCATGGGCTGTGTCTCTGTGAGGAAGTGAGCACAGAACATAGATGTCCTGGGGTGGTGTTCTCCTGAGGTGCCTGGTCCCCTGGGGTCAGGCCAACCATGCTGTGGAGACTGTATCCCCGCAGGCCAGGGGCCAGCAGCATAGGGAGCCTGCTGTGGTCAGCAGAGTGTCCAGTTTCCAGGCAAAGGGAATGCTAATTATACCCAGAGCCTGAAAGGTCAGGGCTGGTAGCCTAGGTGGCAGGATGTGGCCCCTGGGGAAGGAGAAAGCTGATCCCAGACTTAGAATAGGATGCACTTACATCCTGGGCTGGGGGTCTGCCCCCTCAGACCTCTGTTCTTTTTACGTCTATTTCCCAACCCCCTCTGAGGAAGGAGATCCGGGCATGGACTCCTGGGTCTGAGGGAGGAGTCCTGGGTCTGGATGCCCATGGCCTGGGAGAAGAGTACCATGTGCTAAACTCTGGACTTCTCCCTCACAGCAGCTAAAAAAGCCCCCAAAGGCAAAGATGCCCCCAAAGAAGACCCCCAGAAGAAGGCTCCCGCAGAGTCCCCCAAAGGTGAGCTGCACTTTCCTGGGGCTCTACCACCCTTCTGCACACTGGTCCAGCCTTCCCTAATCTCTCCTGTAGCTGTCCCCACAAAGTGCCAAAGCCGGCTAGCCCTCCCCTGCCCATACATACCCTCTGCTGGCTGCTTAGTGCTCCAGTCCTGAGCAAGGCCTCAAATTCCAAACCTTTGCTCTTGGTTAGCAAGTCCTGCCCAGCCCTGAAAGCCCAGCCCATCTTTAAACTTGCCCTACCCCATCCTGTCCACCACCTGCTGGGGAAACTGAGGCCTAAAGGGCTGAGGGAGCCTAGCCCAGGGCAACACCCACAGCACCCCTATGGTCTCTGCTTTCTGAGAGTCTCTCACTGGCCCCAAGTCCTTCCCAAAGAGGTTCTGGGCCCTCTCAGCCCCGATCTGATCTCTTGATCCTGTCTCCTGAGCAGAGGCCCCACCTGAGGACCAGTCCCCCACTGCAGAGGAGCCCACAGGCGTCTTCCTGAAAAAGCCGGACTCTGTATCAGTGGAGACTGGTGAGGGGCTGAGGAGGGATGGCCTGGACCCCTGGGTCTAAGGCAGGAAGAGGGCCAGGGTTTGGACTCCTGAGTCTGAGGGAAAGGGGACTAGGACTCTTGGGTCTAAGGGATGAGGGCCAGGGTCTGCGCAGCTGGGTCTGAGTGACAGGGGCTGTGGTCTGAGGTAGGAAGACTGGTGTCTGTGGGAGGAGGCCTGGGCACTGGACCTCAGGGTCTGAAGGAGGAGGGCTCGGGTCTAAACCCTGAATCTGAGGGAGGGGGAGGGATTGAGTCTAGACCGTGAGTCTCAGGGAGGAGGATGGTTGGGTTCTGGACCCTTGGGTCTGAGGGAGCTGGTCTGGGTTCCGCGTGCCCCTCCCCAGGGAAGGATGCAGTGATCATTGCCAAAGTGAATGGGAAGGAGCTCCCTGCCAAGCCGACCATCAAGTGGTTTAAAGGGAAGTGGCAGGAGCTGAGCAGCAAGAGTGGAACCCGATTTGCCTTCAAGGAGTCACACGACGCTGCCAGCAATGTGAGGACAGGGTGGGACAAAAGGGTGTACAGGTCCCGCTTCTCAGAAGGCCCATTGCCTGAGGGATCATAGTGGTCTGGGATCCCCTAGATGGAGCCCGAAATGCCCAGGATGGAAGCTGTAGGGGAGGCATGGGGCATGTAGGGCCAAGGCAGGTGCAATAGGTGTGGTCATGTGCCCCCTTAAAGGTCTTAGGGAGTTGGAATATGACCTCCCAGGAGTCAAGATTGTCAGGGCAGAAGGAAATGAGCTGGTGTCCAGCCACTGAGGCCCCATGTAGGGCCTTCTTTGCCACTGCTTTTGGTCGGGATGGGGGTTTGGGAGCTGTGGTGGTCATAGACACCCACACCCCTGGCCCTGGCCCCCAGGTATACACCTTGGAGCTGCACATTGGGAAAGTGCTCCTGGGGGACCGTGGAGATTACCGCCTCGAGGTCAAAGCCAAGGACACCTGTGACAGCTGCTGCTTCAACATCGATGTGGAGGGTGAGCTGGCTGGGGTGGGACCAAGGGTTCTAGAGGGGCAAGGTACAGCATCAGCCAGGAGTAGGGGGAGAATACAGGAGTGGAGGGCAGGCAGGTACAGGTTCTTTTTAAAAAATTTATTTATGAGAGAGAGAGAAGGGAGGGAGGGAGAGAATGGGCCTACTAGGGCATCCAGCCACTGCAAACGAACTCCAGATGCATGTGCCACCATGTGCATCTGGCTTACTTGGGTACTGGGGAATTGAACCTGGAGGAATGATTCCAGACTTAGGATTTAGGGGTTCAAAACAGGGGAGATGACTCCAGGCTGTAAGAGGAAGTATAGACTCAGGGATGCAAGTGTAGAAGATCTTGGGGGTGCACATGCAAAGGCTCAGGAGGCAAGTGAGTTCCAGATTTGAGAAAGTTAAGATGAAGATTTGGGGAGTGAGGGCTTCAGGATGAGACCCCAAGTATATGGGCTTATGGTGGGGTGTACAGGAGAAATGAGGACACATTGGTTTAGGGGCAGTATGTATGGGTCCTGAAGGCACCCAAGCTCTGAAGGTCTGAATCTCATGATGTATGGGGGCTTGAAGATGAGGGACAGAGGGACCAAGATTGCCCAGGCCTGGGACACATGGACCTGCTGCCCAAGAGGAAAGTGGAGACTACTGAGTGGGGTATATCCGCCAGAGAAGTGGGGCTTCCTTGCCAAGAAGTACAGGATGTTCCAGGCCTGGTGCTACAGGCTGGTCATCCCAGGACTAGGGAGGCTTTCTATGAGTTTAAGGCCAGTCTGGACTACATATGATGACTCTATTTCAAAAAAACAAAAACAAGGGCTGGAGAGAGGGCTTAGCAGTTAGGGCGCTTGCCTGCAAAGCCTAAGAATGCCTGTTTGATTCTCCAGGTCCCATGTTTAGCCAGACGCAAAAGTGATGCAAGCACACAATGCTGCTCTTGCCCACAAGGGGGCACAGGTGTCTGGAGTTTGTTCACAGTGGCTGAGAGGCTGCTGGCATGCCCATTCTCTCTCTCTCTCTCTGTCTGTGTCTCTCTCAAAAAACAAAAGCAAAACAAAACAAGCCAGGTGAGGTGGCGCATGCTTTTAAAAAAATTTTTTTTGGAGAGAGACACAGAGAGACAGACAGAAGAGAAGGAGAGGGAGACAGATAGAGAATGGGCACGCCAGCAGTCTCTCAGCTGCTGTGAACGAAATCCAGATGTGTGTGCCCCCTTGTGGGCAAGTGCGGCATTGCGCCCTTGCATCACTGCATCTGGCTAAACGTGGGACCTGGAGATTGGAACCAGGTTCTTAGGCTTAACAGGCAGGTGCCTTAACTGCTAAGCCATCTCTCCAGCCCTCATGCCTTCTTTTGTTTGTTTGTTTGTTTGTTTGTTTTGGTTTGGTTTTTCAAGGCAGGGTCTCTCTTTAACCCAGGCTGACCTGGAACTCACTACGTAGTCTCAGGGTAGCCTCGAACTCACGGTGATCCTCCTACCTCTGCCTCCCGAGTGGGCTCACATCTTTTTTTTTTTCTAATATATTTTATTTATTTATTTATTTATTTGAGAGAGAGAGATACAGAAATAGGCAGGTAGAGAGAGAGAGAGAGAGAGAGAATGGGCGCACCAGGGCCTCTAACCACTGCAAACAAACTCCAGATGCATACGCCCCCTTATGCATCTGGTTTACATGGGTCCTGGAGAATTGAGCCTCGAACCGGGATCCTTAGGCTTCACAGGCAAGTGTTTAACCACTAAGCCATCTCTCCAGCCCCTGGGCTCACATCTTTAATCCCAGCACTTGGGAGGCAGAGGTAGGAGCATCACTGTGAGTTTGAGGCTACCCTGAGACTACATAGTGAGTTCCAGGTCAGCCTCGGCTACAGTGAGACCTTACCTTGAAAAACAAAACAAAACAAACAAACAAAACAACAAAAAAACAATGGTGCTGAAGAGATTGCTCAGCAATTAAAGGCACTAACTTGTAAAGCCTGATGGCTTGGGTTCAATTCCCTAGTCCCCACATAGGCCAGATGCATAAAATGGTGCATATAACTGGAGTTTATTTGCAGTGGCAAGGTGCCTTGGTGTGCCCACCCCCTTTTTCCCTGCACATAAATAAAGTAAAAACAAAGCCAGGTGTGGTGATATATGCCTTTAATCCTAGCACTTAGGGGCTGAGGTAGGAGGATAGCCATGAGTTTGAGGCTAGCTTGGGCTAATGAGTTCCAAGTCAGCCTGGGCTAACATGAGACCCTGCTTCAAACAAAACAAGACAAATAAACAAAAAGTACAGGATGTCTAAGCCTGGATAAAGAGTGTGCTGACCCAAAAGACAGGGGAAAGGGTCTGGGCGAGGTTGCCAGGCCATGAGAAGACCTTTCAATCTTTGCCTTGGCTTACCTGTCCATTCTCCATGGCCTGTCCCCAGCACCCCGTCAGGACGCCTCTGGCCAGAGCCTGGAGAGCTTCAAGTGTTCGTGAGTGACCCTGGACCCTGGGGAGAGGCACCCCCTGGTGCTGAAAATCATGGGAGGCTTTTCTTTGGGAGGTGGAGGGGAATTTGGCAGTGTGAACCCCAGGGCACATCTCCCTGGGGTTCCTAACCCCTGTCTGTGGTTGCAGGGGTGAGGGGAAGACGGATGATGCTGGTGAGCTGGATTTCAGCAGCTTGTTGAAGAAGAGGTGAGTCTGCTTTTTTGGCAGAGAGGGCACAGGAGTCATGGAGAGGGGGGTTGTGGATGAAGAGCCACTACCTGGTTTCTCCTTAAAGCCATCTCTGGGTTCTCTGCTTGTCTCTCTGCACTACTGCCTCCATTTTGTCATCCCTTCCCACCAACCCATCCATCGACCTGGCAAAAGTAACCCCTGCCCACAGCCCCAGCCAACAAATCCCTACCTGCCCACCAAGCCCTTTCCTACTCACCCTGAAGCTACCTGACTCCCATCCACCCAGGATCTTGGCCGTCTACTCACCTAACACCCACTCATAATTGGTCCTCTACCTGTCCTCTACCTGTCCCCCAGCTACCTACCCATCTTCAAACCCACCCATCCCATGGGCATTCATCTCCCACCACCATCCCACATCTCCACCAACCCACCCACCATTCACCCAGACAGCTCTTTGTCCATCCATTCACTGTCCACCCACCCACTGTTTCCATCAACAAGGCGCCCATCTATCCCTCCTTCCATTTATTTACTTCCCTGCCTGTCTGTCCATCTGCACCTGTCCCCACTATACCTCGCATCCCATCCGGCCTGTGTTCCCTCTTCCCCTTCACCTACACTCCTGTTAGAGCTGAGCTGGGGTTCTGCAGGTCAAACATGACTGATCATCATATCTCACCCATCCACCCTTTAATCCCATCCACCCTTTAATCCCCAGTCTCTCTCCATATCCAACTCCTCCCAATCCCTTCCACTGGCTGATTCATCTGTGGTGCCCCACCAGCCAGCCACAGGTTGGCCCATCTCCCTTCAACCTGCTAGTATCCAAGTATCTTCCCAACCATTTTGCACAGCTTGTTCAGCCACCCTCCACCTGCGCATCCTTCTCTTGGTTAATCTACTCTAGTCACATCACCAAGTCCACCCACACTTCTCCCTTCCCTTCCTGTCCCCCCCCTTTCTAAAGATCCATGGATACAGTCCTCCCTTCAATTGCTCGTGAGCCAAATATCCTGTGAAGTTACCTGTACACCAGGCACTGGGTTGAGATTTGGGCATAGACCAGCCCTACTGGGTCCCTGTCTTGAGTCCCTCACGGCATTGGATCCAATGGCAGAGGCACTGTCTGACAGTGGGCAAGACCTCAGGGCAAGAATAAGTCACTGGAGGACAGGGAAGTCACAGAGAAGAGTGCTGGCACTAGGTTCTGTAGGATGAGGAGAGGTGGTGGGCAGAGACATGAAGGCAGGAACACCAAGGCTAGCAGGCAGCAGAGCCTGGTGTGCAAAGGGCAGGATGTAGCTTCATTTGGATGGCTTTAGATGCTGATGGAAAGGTAGGTGGGCCAGGGATTGCCAGGCCAACAAGCTAGGCTTTCTGCTGAGGGAAGTAGGAGCTATGGAACAGTGTTTTTTTTTCTTTTTTGGTTTTTCGAGGTAGGGTTTCACTCTTGTCCAGGCTGACGTGGAATTAACTATGTAGTCTCAGGGTGGCCTCGAACTCTCGGCGATCCTCCTACCTCTGCCTCCCGAGTGCTGGGATTAAAGGCGTGCGCCACCACGCCCAGCTCTGGAACAGTTTTGAACAGGGAAGGACAGTCTCAAATGTGGGTATCAGAAACGTCCCTCCGGGGTCATGTGTGGGACAAACTGGAAAAGAAAGTGCATACTAGACATTTGCTTGATGGATGAGCGAGTGGGGATGTGGGTGGGGGATGCATAAATGAATCAATGGAATGGATGTGGGAGTGGAGGGATGGATGATGAAAGACAAATGGGTGGCAGTTGGTTTAGATGGATGGGTGGATAGATGGGCAGAGACAGATGCATAGGTGGGTAGAGAGAGGAATGAATGAGGATGGGTGTCATCAATGGATGGGTGCTCAGAAGGATAGGTGAATGGGTGGGATATATGGGTAGATGGATGGGTGGATGGATGATGGGTGGATAATGGGTGGTTCAGATGGGTGGATGGGTGAGGTAGATAGATGGTTGTACAGATGGATGGGTGAGTGGGTGGGTGGCTGGCTGGATGACTGGATAGATGAGTGGGTAGATAACTGGATGGGTGAATGAGTGAGTAGACGGATGATCCGATAGACAGGTGGATAGATGGGTGGATGGGATCTGGCTAATTAGGGAAGGAATGGCAGGGAGGGAAGGAAGGCTGGGGTGGGAAAGCGGTCCAGGTGGGAAGATGCAGCATGAGCCGCTGACTTAGTTGAGTGACACAGCGATTGAGCCACGGAGCCCGAGGGACACTCTCACCTCCTCACTCGTGGTGGTTGCACCTGCGTTCTGTTTTCAGGGAGGTAGTCGAGGAAGAGAAGAAGAAGAAAAAAGATGATGATGACCTGGGCATCCCCCCAGAGATCTGGGAGCTCCTGAAAGGGGCAAAGAAGAGCGAGTATGAGAAGATTGCCTTTCAGTACGGCATCACTGACCTCCGAGGCATGCTGAAGCGGCTCAAGAAGGCCAAGGTCGAGGTCAAGAAGAGTGCAGGTCAGCACCCATCCAGAGGATCTCTGTCCCCTTGGATCCCCAACCTCAGGGCCAGATGCACCTGGGACCCATCTTCTGGAAGTGTCAATCTGAGGAGTGGCTGACGTTATACTAAGTGATGTCCAAGTTCACAGGAGGCCTGTAAACTTGACCACAGAGGGCCAAAAGTCTGGGAAGGAGATCTGGTTCTTCTGGGGATGACCAGGGATTACCTCCCTCCCTACCCCAATCCCTTGGTCCTCTCTCAATCTCTAGCCTTCACAAAGAAACTGGACCCAGCCTACCAGGTGGACAGGGGCAACAAGATAAAGTTGATGGTGGAGATCAGCGATCCAGACCTTCCTCTCAAATGGTTCAAGAATGGCCAAGAGATCAAACCAAGCAGCAAGTACGTGGCCTGTTGCGGCAAGGGAGGGAGGTCCAGGGAGAACGCCCATGAAAGGAAGGGTGCCTTCTCTCTGGGTGTATACATGATCATGCTTTTTTTTTTTTTGGAGAGAGACAGAAAGACAGATAGAGATGGGCGTGCCAGCAGCCTCTCAGCTGCTGCGAACAAAATCCAGATGCGTGCGCCCCCTTGTGGTCAAGTGTGGCATTGCGCCCTTGCGTCACTTTGCATCTGGCTAAATGTGGGACCTGGACATTGGAACTGCTGGAGATTGGAACCAGCGTTCTTAGGCTTAGGAGGCAGGTGCCTTAACCGCTAAGCCATCTCTCCAACCCTTTTTTGTTCTTTTTGAGATAGGGTCTCGCTCTAGGTCAGACTGACCTGGAATTTATTATGTACTCTTAGGGTGGCCTCGAATCCTCCTGCCTCTGCCTGAGTGCTGGGATTAAAGGTGTGCACCACCACACCTGGCTATGTTTTCTAAAAAATATTTTTATTTATTTATTGAAAGAGAGAGAGAGAGAATATGGGCACACCAGGGCCTCCTGCCAATGCAAACAAACTCCAGATGCATGCACCACCTTGTGCATCTGGCTGTACATGGGTACTGGGGAATGGAACCCAGGTCGTTTGCCTTCGCAGACAAGTGCTTAACTGCTGAGCCCTCTCTCCAGCCCCCTATACTGGGTTTTTATTTGTGCTTGTGTATGTGTATGAGTGTGACATGAGACATATGTGGATGTCAGAGGATAACTTTGAGATGTCGGTTCTCTCTTTCCACCTTGATTGAGACAAGGTGTCTCTTGTTTGCCATTGGTAAAGCCAGACCAGCCTGTCCTCTGATCTTTGGTTTTCTCCTGACTCCAACTCCTATTGCCATAGGCATGTTAGGATTACATATGCATGTGCTACTCTCTGCATATGCCTTTATGTGAGTGTTGATCATCTGAACTCTGGTTGCAGGCTTGAGGAACCTTTAACCACTGCACAATCTTCCCAGTCTTACAAAGGGCATTGAGTGCATGTGTGTTCCAGAGGGCAACCTCATCTCAGATGTTGTTCCTCAGGCACTGTCCATCTCCTTTGAAGCAAGGTCTCTCACTGGTCTGGAATTTGATGAGTAGGCTAGCCTGGCTGGCCAGGGAGGCCCAGGGATCCTCCTGTCTCTAACTCTCCAGAGCTGGGATTACATGTGCATCAGCATAGCCAGCATTTGGTCACACAAGTTCTGAGGCTCAAACTCAGGTCCTCCTGCTTGCATGGCAAGCACTTTACTGAGTTATCTCTCCAGCCCCTGTTATTGTTGTGATTTTTTGTGATAGGGAAGCATGTATTCTGGGCTGGCCTTGAACTTGCTATATAGCCAAGGATGACCTTGAACTTCTGATCCTCCTGCCTCTGCCTTCCAAGGGCTAGGATTACAGGCATGTGCCACCATATCTGGTTTTATTGGTCTTTTTTAAGGAAGGGCTTCACTGTAGCCCAGGCTGATGTGGAATTAACCCCAGGCTGGCCTCAAACTCACTGCAATCCTCCTACCTCAGCCTCCCAAGTGCTGAGATTAAAGGCACGCACCTCCACGCTCAGCCCTTAAAAGTTTTTTTTTAGTCTGTTTTTGTTTTATTTTAAAATGTATTTTTTATTTACTTAGAGCTAGAGAGAGGCAGGGAGGGAGAGAGAGAAGAGAGAGTGTATAGGCACACCAGAGACTCTTGCCACTGCAAATGGACTCCAAATATATGAGCCACATTGTACATCTGGCTTTATGTGGGTACTGGGGAATTGAACCTGTGCTTTCAGGCATCACAAGGAAGCACCTTTAACCACTTAGCCATCCCTCAAGCCCATGTTTTATTCTTTTGCTTTTCGAGGTAGGGTCTCACGCTAGCTCAGGCTGACCTGGAATTCACTATGTAGTCTCAGGGTGGCCTCAAACTCATAGTTGTCTCTACCTCTGTCTCTCAAGTTCTGGGATTAAAGATGTATGCCACCATGCTTGGCTTGTTTTATTTATTTATTTATTTATTTATTTATTTAGTTAGTTAGTTAGTTAGTTAGTTAGGTTTTTCAAGGTAGGGTCTCACTCTAGTCCAGGCTGACCTGGAATTCACTATTTAGTTTCAGAGTGGCCTCAAAACTCATGGCCATCCTCCTACCTTTGCCTCCCAAGTGCTGGGATTAAAGGCATGCACCACTACACCCAGCTCTTGTTTTGATTTATTTATTTAAGAGTGACAGACAGTGAAAGAAAGAAGCAGAGAGAGAGAGAGAGAGAGAATGGGCACACCAGGGCCTCCAGCCACTGCAAACGAACTCCAGATGCATGCGTCACCTTGTGCATCTGGCTTATGTGGGTACTGGGGAATCAAGCCTCAAACTGGGGTCTTTAGGCTTCATAGGAAAGCACTTAACCACTAAGCCATCTCTCCTGCCCCCCCTTTTTTTGGAGAGAGACAGAGAGAGAGAGAGAGAGGGAGAGGAAGACAGATAGAGATGGGCGCTCCAGCAGCCTCTCAGCTGCTGCGAATGAAATCCAGATGCATGCGCTCCCTTTTGGTCAAGTGCACCATTGCGCCCTTGTGTCACTTTGCATCTGGCTAAATGTGGGACCTGGAGATTGGAACCAGCGTTCTTAGGCTTAGGATGCAGGTGTCTTAACCACTAAGCCATCTCTCCAGCCCTGTTTTTTAGTTTTATTTATTTGTAAGCAGAAAGAGATAGAAGAGAGGCAGACAGAGAGAATGGGTGCACCAGGGCCTCTAGCCACTGCAGATGAACCTCAGATGCACGTGCCACTTTGTGCATCTGGCTTTACGTGGGTATTGGGGAATTACACTCAGGTTGTTAGCCTTTGCAGGCAAGCATCTTAACCACCAAGTCATCTCTCCAGCCCTTGTTTTGTTTTTGAGAGATGGATCTGTCTCTGTCGCCTGGCTATGCTGAACTCACTACACAAACCAGGTTGTCCTTGAACTCATGGTAATTCACCTATTTCTGTCTCCCAAATACTTGGATTAAAGGTGTAGGCCACCATACCCAGCTTGCCTGCTTGCTTGCTTCCTTCCTTCCTTCATTTATTTATTTAGAGACAAGGTCTCATGCTGTAGCCTAGGCTGTCTTGAAACTACATAGATCAGGCTGTCTTCAAACTCACGGTAATCTTCTCATTCCAGTCTCCCTAGTGCTGGCATTACATGCATGTACCACCTGCCTGGTCATTTAAGGAATAAACACTAGCTCCTCTGTCCCATTCCATCCTCTGATTCAGAGAGACTTGCTGGGAGAAAGTTTGGGTGATTTGTCCCAGGGCCGAGCCGCTGCTTTAAGGCTTGGGCTGAGGTGTCTCTCCTGCTCCAGGTATGTGTTTGAGAATGTCGGCAAGAAGCGGATTCTCACCATCAACAAGTGCACACTGGCAGACGATGCCGCATATGAGGTGGCCGTCAAAGACGAGAAGTGCTTCACTGAACTCTTTGTCAAAGGTGAGGCTTGGTCTGGCCTTAGCTCAGGGAGGGGGAGTGGACGGGGTCCTGACCACCTGTCCTGCACTACTGCAGAGCCTCCAATATTGATTGTCACACCCCTGGAGGACCAGCAGGTGTTTGTGGGGGATCGGGTGGAGATGGCAGTAGAGGTGTCTGAAGAGGGTGCCCAGCTCAAATGGTAAGTGACCTGTGGTCTTGATTTGAGCACAGAGGTCTGTGGTTGCTCTGTCTCAGTTCTGGTCTTTTATCAAAATTTATTTGCATGTGTATGTGCATGTATGACAGGGTCTCCTGCCACTGCAAACAAATGCCAGATGCATGTACCACTTTGGGGTCCAGCTTTACATGGATGCTGGGGAGTGGAATCTGGGCTGGCAAGCTTTGCAAGCAAGCATCTTTAACCTCTGAGGCATCTCCCCAGCACCTTCGTGCCAGTCTTTATGGGACCTGTGAAGTCCCTGGGAGACTCTGACCTTCCCTCAGTAGGCACCCAGAGACTTCAGCCTATCTCTTTAAATCCTACCTTTTCTTATGGCCTCATTATAATAGAACTTCTGATCTCAATTCATCCTGTCCTCTTTATGGTCTTTTCCTGATCCTTGCTGTTGTGTTAAATATTTATTCATCTACCAGCAGATGATCTGTTCGTTTTTCTTTAAAATATTTTATTTATTTATTTGTAAGCAGAGAGAGAGAGAGAGAGAGAGAGAAAATGGGCATGCCAGGGCCTTCAGCCACTGTAAACAAACTCCAGACACATGTGCCACTTTGTGCATCTGGTTTTACATGGGTACTGGGGAATCAAACCTGGTTTACCAGACTCCGCAGGCAAGTGCCTTAACTACTGAGCTGTCTCTCCATCCCAGTCATTTGTTCTTGGATCCATCCATCTGTATGTGTACACATCCATCCATCATCCCTCTTCTATGATTTGTTCATCCTCCACCATGTATGCATGAGTCTATACATCTACCCATCAGCATCCACCATCATCCATCCATCCATCATCCAGTCACTGATCCATAATTTATCCCCTTATCCATCCATATCTCCATCTGTTGCCATCTACCATTCCTCCTTCCATCCCGTCATCCTCCCGTCCATCTATCCATCCTTCCTGCATCCATCCACTCATCTACCCATAAATCACCAACATGCCCCAACAATCTATCTTGTATCCCTCCATCATCTCTCCATCTCTCATCCACCATCCCTCTGTCCTTCTACCATCTATCCATCCTTCCATCCCATTGATTCACCAAGCACCCTTCCTCCAATCATGTAGTCATGTAGTCATGCATGCACCCATCTATCCATCCCCTGACCCGTCTACCCATTCATTCATCCCCACACTCATCCCTCCACTCCTCTATGTAGCAAATGCCCATGGAGACTGTGGGATGTTTGCACTTTTCTAAACATCAGAGATATACTGGGGAGAGACAAGAATCAGCCAGGCTCCTGCATCAGGGTGTTTCAATGGAAAAGTTACAGCGGTGCCATGAGTAATAGACAGAGAGGTGTTGGCCAAGTCATCACCAACAGTACAAGTGTTTGAAAGGAGCAGGAATGGAGGCTGTAACTGGTTTTCAAAGGAGAGAGGGATTCAGGAGGCAAGGAAGCCTTCATGGAGAAGGCAGTAGAGCTGGGGTCTGAGTGCTGAGCAGGATAGGGGTGTTCCACTCTTAGGAGCATGGCTTATCCAGCACACCGTGAGATCCTTGAGTTTCTGCCAGCTCCACGACATCTTGTGTGCTCTCTGATCTCTTCCCTCTACCCTGCTGTGCCCTCCAGCCCTTAAGGCATCTGCCTGCCACCCTTAATCTCCCCTCCCTCTGGTGCCAACCTCCCTCTAGCCCCAACTCACCTCCAAGAGCTGTCCAGACTTGTGCTGGCTTCTCAAACCCCTCATTCATGGCTAACTGTTGAACACCCAGCTGCCCATCCGTCATCTATCCATCACCCATCACCCACCACCTCTGATCCATCTGCCCCTCCTTCCTCCCACATCCCTCTTACCCAGGATGAAAGATGGTGTGGAGCTGACGCGGGAAGACTCCTACCAGGCCAGGTACCGTTTCAAGAAAGACGGGAAGCGTCACATACTCATCTACTCAGATGTCACCAAGGAGGATGGGGGTCGCTACCAGGTCATAACAAATGGTGGCCAGTGTGAGGCTGACCTCATTGTGGAAGGTACGCCCTCTGGGATGGTCTGGGTCTTGCATACTTGTTTTTATTTAATTTATTTATTTGAGAGAGAGAGAGAGAGAGAGAGAGAGAGAGAGAGAGAGAGAGAGAGACTAGGCATGCCAGGGCCTCCTGCCACTACAAAGGAACTCCAGATATATGGGCCACTTTGTGTATCTGGCTTTACATGTGTTCTGTGGAATTATGTCCAGGTTGTCAGGCTTTGCAAACAAGCACCTTTAACCACTAAGCCATCTCTCAGCCCCAATGCCTACTGTTTGTAGCCCAAAGTTGCTCAGACCCTACATCAAAGTACATCCAGTATCACCCCCACCTGGCCCAGCTTCTCCTCCCTCATGCCTGGACTGGTGCACAGCATGGTGTGTTCACCTTGTCCCTGTCACCACTGACCTCCTCATACTTCAGCTCCGACACACATGACACTGAGCGAGGTCTGTAGATGGCTGAGAGGACTGGACCGTGTCAGTGTTCTGCTTTGGATATTGGCCCACTGCTATGTAAAATGTCACTACTGGGACAAAGAGGGCCAGAGGAAGTCCAAGGAAACCATATCCTGTGAGTTCATAATTCTAAGAAAAAGAAAAGGAGCTGGGTGTGGTAGCACATGTCTTTTAATCCCAGCACTTGGAAGGCCAATGTAGGAGGATGGCTGTGAGGTTGAGGCCAGGCTGAGACTACATAGTGAATTCCAGGTCAGTCTGGGCTACAGCAAGACCCTACCTTGAAAACCAAAACAAAAAGAAAAGTAAATCACAAGGCTAAGTCATTTATGGGAAAATAAATAATAGTATTTCTACAAGCGGTCATTTAACAAAGAAGTAAATATGGTATTATTGTATGGGGCGGGCAAGAGAAGAGGCAGGAAGGAGAGAAAAAGAGAAAACAAGTATGCACTGATATATACAGTCACCCTCCTAACCCAGGGTCCAGGTGAGTGTAGCCTATCAACTTCACATACTAGGAAAATAAATTTCTACTGATTAGGGAAAACTCCAGCCCCTCACTGTGGATTCTAGACAGGAGCTCTACCACTGAGCCACGCCCCCAGCCCCTCACTGTGGATTCTAGACAGGAGCTCTACCTCTGAGCCACGCCCCCAGCCCTCACTGTGGATTCTAGACAGGAGCTCTGCCTCTGACCTCTGAGCCACACCCCCACAGCCCTCACTGTGGATTCTAGACAGGAGCTCTACCTCTGAGCCACGCCCCAGCCCTCACTGTGGATTCCTCTGAGGCCCTGGGATTCTCCACTCTGCCTCTGAGCCATGAGCCACTGCCCTGCCTCTGAGCCACGCCCAACTCAAGACCTTTGCACGGGCCCTCACTGTGGATTCTAGACAGGAGCTCTGCTTCCCACGCCCCAGCCCTCACTGTGGATTCTAGAGCCTCTTCAGCCTCACAGTTGTATGCCCTGCACAGTATTCAGCACACACCACGCCCCAGCCCTCACTGGGGTTCTAGACAGTTCAGCCCCTCACTGTGGATTCTAGACAGGAGCTCTGCCTCTGAGCCACGCCCCAGCCCTCACTGTGGATTCTAGACAGGAGCTCTGCCTCTGAGCCACAGGAGCCCTCTGGATTCTGAGCCTGCCTCTGAGCCCCCCCAGCCCTCACTGTGGATTCTAGACAGGAGCTCTACCTCTGAGCCACCCCCCAGCCCTCACTGTGGATGACAGGAGCTCTCAGGAGCTCACTACCTCTAACTGGAGCCCTCACTGTGGATTCTAGACAGGAGCTCTACCTCTGAGCCACCCCCAGCCCTCACTGTGGACCTCACTGTGGATTCTCTCCCCATCTAGAAAAACAGCTGGAGGTGCTGCAGGACATCGCAGACCTGACTGTGAAGGCCTCAGAACAGGCTGTGTTCAAGTGTGAGGTGTCTGACGAGAAGGTGACGGGAAAGTGGTACAAAAATGGAGTGGAAGTGCGACCCAGCAAGAGGATCACCATTTCCCATGTGGGCAGGTGAGGTGCAGGCGGTGGAGACAGTGGAGTGGGTTAGTTGTGTGTGTTAGCTCTAGCTGCTTAACAAAGTCCCTGGCTGTGTGTGTGTCTTTATGTAAAGAACTGTATGTGCTGGCAGCATTGATGTTGATGATAACCAGGCCTGGTGCCTATATTAGATTGAGTCTTTACAACCCTGACATAGGGTGTTATCCCCCATTTATGGACAAACAAACAGGGTCTCAGACTGGATTAGGAACTTGCTCAATGTCACACAGCAAGGAAGAGGGATTCAAAACCAGATCAGAGCATTCCAAGGCCTGGAATAAAAACAGTGGCCAGGCCGGGCATGGCGGCGCACGCCTTTAATCCCAGCACTCGGGAGGCAGAGGTAGGAGGATTGCAGTGAGTTCAAGGCCACCCTGAGACTACACAGTTAATTCCAGGTCAGCCTGGACCAGAGTGAAACCCTAAAACAAAAACAAAAACAAACAAAAAAACAGCGGCCAGGAGATGGCACTGAGGGAAGTAGATGGGGGCAGACTGGAACTGAAGCCCACCCTGCCGTCTCCACTCCTTAGATTCCACAAACTGGTGATTGATGATGTCCGCCCAGAGGATGAGGGAGACTACACGTTTGTGCCTGATGGCTATGCCCTGTCGCTGTCAGCCAAGCTCAACTTCCTGGGTAAAGACACCTTTCCATTTCTCCTAGGGATAGAGGACTCTCCCTCCCAGAACCCTGAGCTATCTCCCTGCAGAATTAAGAGTCCCTACATGCCAGCAAGTGTCTGTGGGGTTCATGGGTGGAGTAAGATGAGAGGCTGGAGAGAGAACATTCGATATGCTGATATGTACTCACAGGCAGCAGGGTGGCTCGGGTCTGACCCAGTTCCCAGGGTGGTGAAAAAGGGTAGGGGGCCCGAGGGCTTAGACCTAACCATGCAATCTCCCTCCCTTTTAGAGATCAAGGTGGAGTATGTTCCTAAGCAAGGTAAGACCAAGGTGGCTTAAATGACTTGAGGGTCTGAGAGAAGAGGGCAGGGGTCTGAGGGAGGTGGGTTGGAATCTGGGGGTGGAGGAGGCTTGGATCTGGCCTTAGAACTAGGCTGCTCAGTGGACCCTGTGGTGGGGTTGAAGTCCCAGGTCAGGTGCCCAGTGCCTCTTTCATTCTCTAGAACCTCCGAAGATCCACTTGGACTGCTCAGGGAAGACCTCAGATAATTCTCTTGTGGTTGTGGCTGGAAATAAGCTGAGGCTGGACGTGGCCATCACAGGAGAGCCCCCTCCCGTCGCCACCTGGATGAAGGGAGACGAGGTAGGCTGGGTGACCCTGAGGCCCTGTCCCTCTGAGCTGTGCCGGGTGACCTCAGGCACAGTACACGTCCTCTCTGAGCTTCAGTTTCATCTTCTATCAAATAAGGACCAGGATTCTTTTTGCATGGGGGTGTTTGCAGCTCGGAGATTGTGTGGCTCTACCACGTTGTTTGGGCTTGGCATATGGTTGGGTGTGTCCTTCACTCATCCCTTCAGCAAACAGCTAGTTAGTCAAGGATCAGCCAGCCCATCCATCTGTCCAATAACCCCATCCATCCACCCACTCATCCATCTGTCCATTTACTTATCCAACATCCATCTTCCTGTCCACCACCCATTCATCCATCCACTCACCACCCATCCAACCAACCATCATTTGTCCCATCCATCCAGTCATCTACCTATCCACCCATCCAGCCCATTCACTCATCCATCCATCCAACAGATGTTTGAACTTTGTATGTCCCAGGCTCTGGGACAGTTCTGATTGTCACCTCATTGTTGTTTGTGTTATTCAGCTTTCTGTTACTGTAATCAATACCTGAAAAACAGATCAACTTAGTAAGATTCAAGGTTCATTTTGGGTGGACGTGGTGGCAAACAGCTTTAATACCAGCACTGTAGAGGCAGAGGTAGGAGGATCGCTGTGAGTTTGAGGCCAACCTGAAACTACATAGTGAATTCCAGGTCAGCCTGGGCTAGAGTGAGACCAACCTCCAAAAACCAAAAAAAGGGTTCATATTGGCTCATGGTTCTAGTCACTGGTCACCAGGCCCCATGTGACAAGAACATCATGGTGGTAGCTAGGACCTAGAGAGAAACAGAGACAGAGAGAGGGAGGGAGGGAAATAAGGAGGCAGGTGGACACAGACAGACAGGGAGACAGGAAGAGACCAGAGTCCTAACTGTCCCCTCTAGGACACTCCTTCAATGGCTAGACTTCCTCCCACTAGGTCCTACCTCTTTTTATTTATTTATTTTTTTAATTTTTTTTATTATTTTATTTATTTATTGGAGAGAGACATAGAGAGAGATAGACAGAGAGGGAGAGGGAGACAGAGATGGGCACGCCAGCAGACTCAGCTGCTGTGAACAAAATCCAGATGTGTGCGCCCCTTTGTGGCCAAGTGCGGCATTGCGCCCTTGCATCACTTTGCATCTGGCTAAACGTGGGACCTGGCTGGAGATTGGAACCAGCGTTCTTAGGCTTAGGAGGCAGGCGCCTTAACCGCTAAGCCATCTCTCCAGCCCTAGGTCCTACCTCTTAAAGGCTCCAGCTCCTCCCAGTAATGCTGTGAAGGGGGACAGTCCTTCTGTCCATGTGTATTTTGGAGTCATTTATTCAAACCTTGGAAGCACTGGGTTCCTGTTCGTGGGCATGGACAGTGTGGCTCTGTTCATCACTCCTCCCCTCAGCCTGAACCCCTTGGGGTCTTCCTTAAGCAGGCTCAGCCTATGCACTTGGAAGTGCGCCCTCCTCGGATGCAGCCCAGCTCCAGACCCTCCCTTCTGGGGGAAATGACAGTTGCTGAGATGCAGGAGGACGAGGGAGCATCAGTAATCTTAGGAACAGATTGATCACTTTCAGACGGGAGCATCCAGGGTGCTTCCTGAAAGAGCTGACTTCTGGGTGATCCTGAGAAAGAGGAAGCTTGTCATGCCGAGGGCTGTCGAGTTGGCTCAGTGGGTACAATGCTTGCCTCACAAGCACAAGGACCTGAGTTCGGGATCCATGGCACCCACATAGAAGCCGGGTGTGTGTGTGTGTGGGTGTGGGATCCCAGAACTAGAGAAGGATCCATGGGACTTGTAGGCTAATTAGTCTAGCTGAATGAGTGAGCTCCAGATTCAGTAAGAGACCCTGTCTCGAAAAGGGTGAAGAGCAACTGAGAAAGACATCGGCATTGACTTATTGTGATAATGTATGTGCACCTGCGTGTGCGCACACACAAACATGTACACACATAAACCACAAACTTACAAAAATAAATAAAAATTAATTGAAGCCAGGTGTGGTGGTGCATGCCTTTAATCCCAGCACTTTAGGAGGCTGAGGTAGGAGGGTAGCTGTGAGTTCAAGGCCACCCTCAGATTACATAGTGAATTCCAGGTCAGCCTGGGCTAGAGCAAGATCCTACCTCAAAAACAACTAATTATTGGACTGGAGAGATGGCTTAGTGGTTAAAGCTTTTGCCTGCAAAGCCAAAGGATCGCGGTTCAATGCTCCAGGACTCATGTAAGCCAGATACACAAAGGGAATTCGTTTGTAGTGCTTGGAGGCCCTGGCACACCCATTCGCTTGCTCTCTCTTCCCCTCTTTCTCTTTCAAAAAAAAAAAAACAATTAATTATTGTGTTATATGCATGGAGTGAAACTTGCTAAATATTGGGGGAAAGACAGTGTATTTTTTTGTTTTGTTTTGTTTTGTTTTTTTGAGATAGGGTCTCACTCTAGCCCAGGCTGACCTGGAATTCACTGTATTCTCAGGGTGGCCTTGAACTCACAGTGATCCTCCTACCTCTGCCTCCCAAATGCTGGGATTAAAGGCGTGAGCCACCACACCTGGAAAGACAGTGTATTTTTAAAAAATATATTTATATGTATAGAGAGAATGAAAACGGGCATGCCAGGGCCTCTTGCCACCACAAATGAACTCCTGATGCATGTGTCTCTTTGTGCATCTGGCTTTAAATGCATACTATGCAGTTGAACCCTGGCTGTCAGGCTGTATAAGCAAGTGCCTTTAACTGCTGAGCCACCTCTCCAGCTCCAAGAGAGTATATATATATATATATATTTTTTTTTTTTTTTTTTGAGAGAGAGAGAGAGAGAGAGAGACAGAGAGAGAAAGACAGAGAATGGCACGCCAGTAGCCTTTCAGCCACTTTGAACAAATTCCAGACGCGTGAACCCCTTTGTGGGCAAGTGCGGCATTGTGCCCTTGCATTGCTTCATGTCTGGCTAAACATGGGACCTGGACAATCTAAAGGCATTCTTAGGCTTGGCAGGCAGGCACCTTAACCGCTAAGCCATCTCTCCAGCCCAAGACAGTGTATTTCTTTAAGATTTTATTTATTTTTTATTTATTAAGTAGAGACAGAGAGAGGGAGAGAGAGAGAGAGAGTGAGAATGGGCATGCCAGGGCCTCTAGCCACTCACTGCAAACAAACTCCAGACACATGTGCCAGCCATGTGTATCTGGCTTACATGGGACCTGGAGAATCGAACTGGGTCCTTAGACTTCACAGGCATGTGCTTAACTGCTAAGCCATCTCTCCAGCCCCAGTGTTTTCTTTTATTTTTTATTTGCAAACCAGAGATATAGAGAATCCAAGACAGTGTATTTTCAAACATTTTTTTCCCCAAGGTAAGGTCTTTCTCTAGCTCAGGCTGACCTGGAATTCACTATGTAGTCTTACTGTGGCCTCAAACTCATAGTGATCCTCCTACCTCTACCTCCCAAGTGCTGGGATTTAAGGCATGCACCACAACACCTGGATAAAAATATTTTTATTTGTATTTGTGCACCAGGGCCTCTTTGCCATTGCAAAAGCACTCTAGAGCATGGCTTTACTGAGGAATTGAACGTGGGCTGGCAGGCTTTGCAAGCAAGTACGTGATTAACTGTAGAGCCATCTCCCCATCCCCAGCGTGGTGTTTTGATGGAAGGGGTGTGGTAGGTGAAGAGAGCAGTGTAGGAACGACGGGGTGTGGAGAGGGAGGTCTGGAAGTGTCAGAGTCCCGGCCTCATGTCCAGGTGGCTCTAGGGAGCCATTGCAGGGCTTTGGGCAGGCCTAGGTCTGGATAAGTGGTGCAAATCAGGCACTGGTGGCTGTGTCCAGGTGTTCTCCATCACCGAGGGCAGGATGCGCATCGAGCAGAGGCAGGACTGCAGCAGCTTCGTGATTGAGAGCGCCGAGCGGGCTGACGAAGGCCGCTACACCATCAAAGTCACCAACCCCGTGGGCGAAGACGTGGCCTCCATCTTCCTGCGGGTTGTGGGTGAGCTCAGGGCTGAGAGAGGACATGGGGGTAGCTCCTGAGGTCGCCAAGGATGCCGTCTGACTCTCTCCTCTCTCCTTCCCCAGATGTTCCTGACCCCCCTGAGGCTGTGCGTGTCACCTCAGTTGGAGAGGATTGGGCCATTCTGGTCTGGGAACCACCAAAGTATGATGGAGGACAGCCAGTCACTGGTGCGTGTCACATGCCAATGTACCCATCGCCTCCCACTTTCTCTGACCTCAGCTCTTTGACCCTGGAGTCTCCAGGTTCCTCATGGATCTCCCCTGGACCTGATTTCCACTTTTTTTTTTTTTTTTTTTTTGTTTTGTTTTTGAAGCATAGTCTCACTTTGGCCCAGGCTGATCTGGAACTCACTCTGTAGCTCAGACTGGCCTTGAACTCTTTGTTATTCTAACCCTAACCTCCCAAGTGATGACATTATAAGCATGAGCCACCATGCCTGGCTTCCACTTTTTTTTGTTTGTTTTTGTTTTTTGAGGTAGGGTCTTGCTCTGTCCCAGGCTGACCTGGAATTCACTATGTAGTCTCAGGCTGGCCTTGAATTCCCACAATCCTCCTACCTCTGCCTCCTGAGTGCTGGGATTAAAGGCGTGTGCCACCACACCCGGCCCACTATTTTAAAAGATTTTTTATTTTTATTTATTTGAGACAGAGAGAGGGAGAGAGAAAGTAAGTGAGAATGGGCACGCCAGGGCTTCTAGCCATTGCAGACGGACTCCAGATGCATGCACCGCCACATGCATCTGGCTTATGTGGGACCTGGAGAATTGAACCGGGGACCTTAGGCTTTTCAGGCATGGGCCTTAACCACTAAGCCATCTCTCCAGCCCCCACTTTTTATTTTATTTGGAGAGAGAGAGAGAATGGGTGCACCAAGGCCTCCAGCCACTGCAAATGATCTCCAGATGCATGCTTTACTTTGTGCATCTGGTTTTATGTGGGTCCTGGGGAACTGAACCTGGTTCGTTAGGCTTTGCAGGCAAATGCCTTAACCACTGAGCTATTTCTCCATCCCAACACTTTTTTTTTTGAGGGAGGGTCTTGCTCTAGCCCAGGCTGACCTGGAATTCACTATGTAGTCTCAGGGTGGCCTTGAACTCACCGCAATCCTCCTACCTCTGCCTCCCAAGTGCTGGGATTAAAGGTGCACCACCATGCTGGCTTCCAACACTTACAATTTTGAGATAGGATTTTACCCTGTAGTCCAGGCTGGTCTTAACTCACGGCAATCTTACCTGTCTTTTGAGTGCTGGGATGACCAGCGTGTGCCATCGTGCCAGCTGTGTTGCCAGCTTTGCTATTTTCTGATCCCATTGATCTTTCTTGTCACTCTTTGTCCCCAGTGACCTGGGAATGTCTCACGTTGACTATGGCCTGGAGCTTTCAGTGAACCCCTGATTCTTAACCTATAACCCCTCTTAATTCCTGATGCCATGAATGGTAGCCCTGGAATGTTCTGTGATACATCAACCTGAGGGGTGACCTGAGCCCTCCAAGGGTCTTACGATTTTTTCTTTATTTTTGGAGTCAGAGAGAGAGAGAGGAGATAGATAGAAAACAAACTCTAGATGAGTGCGCCCCCTTGTGGTCAAGTGCAGCATTGCGTCCTTGCGTCACTTTGTGTCTGGCTAAACGTGGGACCTGGAGAATGGAAATGGCGTTCTTAGGCTTAACAGGCAGGCGCCTTAACCACTAAGCCATCTCTCCAACCTGATTTATTTTTTGAGGCAGGGTCTCACTGTATAGCCCAGGCTGACCTGAAACTCACTCTGTGGCCCAGACTAGTCTTGAACTCATGGTGATCCTCTGATCTCTCTCCTCCGTGCTGGGATTAGTCATGTGCCACCATGCCCTGCTATGTAATTCTTATGTTTTTTTTTTTCAAGGTAGGGTCTCACTCTAGTCCAGGCTGACCTGGAATTCACTATGTAGTCTCAGGCTGTCCTGGAACTCATGGCCATCCTCCTATCTTTGCCTCTCCCAAATGCTGGGACTAAAGGTATGTGCCACCACATCCAGCTCTCACTTTTTAAATGCTTGTATTAATTTATTTAAGACAGAAAGAAGGAGGCAGACAGAGAATAGGCATGCCAGGGCCTCCTGCTGTTGTAAACAAACTCCAGATACATGCACCACTAGGCCATCAGGTGTTTAAGTAAGTGCCTTTACCTGCTGAGCCATCTCTCCAGCCTCTTTGTGTGTGTGTGTGTTTTAAAGTATTTATTTGTAAGGAGAAAGAGAGAAATGAATACGGACATATCAGGGTCTTTAGCTGCTGCCAATGAACTCCAGAGGCATACACCTCTTTCTGTATCTGGCTATCCATGGGTACTGGGAATCTAACTAGGGTCGTTAGGTTTTGCAGGCCAGCGCTTTAACCGCTGAGACATCTCTCCAGCCTCCATCTTACTCCATCCCAGGCTGACTTCAAACGTATGGCAATCTTCCTACCTCAGTCTCTCCAGTGCTAGGATAAAATCAGTGCACCATCACCCCCAGCTCCTCCCTACCCCAACTGGGACCTACAACCTACCTGTAACCCCCACTCCTTCTGCTTGGGGAGCCTCCAGGGTACCTGCTGGAGCGGAAGAAGAAGGGCTCCCAGCGCTGGATGAAGCTGAACTTTGAGGTCTTCACGGAAACGACCTACGAGTCCACCAAGATGATTGAGGGCATCCTCTATGAGATGAGGGTCTTCGCCGTCAACGCCATTGGCGTCTCCCAGCCCAGCATGAACACCAAGCCCTTCATGCCCATTGGTAAGGTTGCCCTCCCCACACCTGTCACCCCCACGCCCACTGTCTGTCTCTGACCCATGCTTGGCTTTTGGCCAAAGAATGTAGACCTCTGTTTGTTTGTTTGTTTATTTGTTTTGTGTTAGTGGGAAAAGAACCCAGGGCCTTTTAAATGGCAGGTGAGTGCTCTACCTCTGAGCCACGCCCCAGCCTCAGAGGTTGATTCTAGTCAGGGGCTCTACTGCTGAGGTATATTTCTTGCTCACTTCCCCCTGGCCCCCATAATGATCCCTTTCCTGAACACTGACATGACTTCCGACCCCTGCCCTCTCCTGCCGAGCTTTGGTCCTTCACTTACCCCTCCTCCCCTTTCTCTGGATTCCTGCAGCCCCCACGAGTGCGCCCCAGCACCTCATTGTGGAGGATGTGACAGACACCACCACCACACTCAAGTGGCGGCCTCCAGACCGCATTGGGGCAGGCGGCATCGATGGCTACCTGATCGAGTACTGCCTGGAAGGCTGTGAGTGGCACTTAGTCCCCACTGGCCCAGAGAGAGACACACGAATCATGCAGTGGGAGACAGCTGGCATTGTGCCAGGGATGGGGCGGGTGGAGCCAGACATCTCTAAGTTCGCCTTCATACAGCAGTGGTTTTTCATTTAGCTCTATCCATGTATCTATATTCTTCCCTCCTGCCTTCTTTTTTTCTTTCCTTCCTCTCTCCTTCAATCCTTCTTCTCTTTTCACCCACACATCTGCTTGTATAATTATTATTCCTCCCCTATTCTTCCGTTATCCCCAAGCCTGAACCGTGCCCATGTCTGCTGCACACATATGCAGGCACATGTGCACGCACACACTACCTGCTCCATACCTGCGGGCTGTGGAGAGTCTGTGGCCCACCACCTCCCTGGAGGACAGACATCTACTCAACACCATTTTCCTGGCCTTCAAGTCTGGCTCCCACCCTGCCCTGTGGCCTTGGGCACATCTTAGAACCATCATCTTGGATGAAAGTAGTCCCCGTTCTGACCAGGGACAGCAACTGACACGTCGGGCCACATGTGGAGGGCTGGGTGGTTGCACTGCATTTCTGAAATGGGGCAAGAATGATGTCTCAGTGATGTGCTGTGTCACCATGATCGCTTGGCCAGTGGCCACTGCACTTCTGCTGGCATTTGCTGAGTGTTCGCTGGGTTGAGGTCCAGGTTCCTGGAAGGGACAGTGAGGGAAGGGTGTGGAGGACTGGAGGAGGTCTCGAGGGTCCACCACACGGCTCATCTCTCTAGCTGAAGAATGGATCCCTGCCAACAAAGAGCCTGTGGAGAGATGTGGTTTCACTGTCAAGAATCTCCCAACGGGAGCCAGGATCCTCTTCCGGGTTGTTGGGGTCAACATCGCAGGGCGCAGTGAACCTGCCACGCTACTTCAGCCAGTCACCATCCGGGAGATTGTGGGTGAGCAACCCTTGGCCCCTGACCCAGCCCTCCTGAGCTCATCACTATCCTTCCACCTGCCTTCTGTGTCATCCTGAGTGTCCTCCGTTGTCTCCATTTCCCCGGAGTGGTCCCGTGCTTAGCCCCTCCCTGTGCTTGTCCTCAGAGCAACCCAAGATCCGCCTCCCCCGTCACCTGCGCCAGACTTACATCCGCAAAGTGGGGGAGGCCATCAACCTCGTCATCCCCTTCCAGGTACCCCATCTGGAGTCAGGGCCATGATCAGGGTTAGGGCAGGACTGGGGCAAGCTTGGCTGAACTAGGGATCAGGGCAGGGTCCCTGGCCGGAGCTGGGAGCAGGAGTGTGAGCAGGGTCTGGGATAGAGTTGGGCTTGAATCAGGGTCAGGGGCAAGGTTTGGGTTAGGGTCAGAGCCAGGGAGAGGGTCAGTAGTCAGGACTGGGGTTTGGGTTGGAGGTGGGGTCAGGATCAAGGCCAGGGCATTAGGATTAGAGTTAGGGGTGGGGTTGGGACCAGGAAGAGGTTCCGGTGTCAGGATTTGGCTTGGGAGTTGGGAGGGAGAAGGTTGGTGCCAGTATGGTCAAAGCAAGAATCAGGTTGGTGCCAGGGCCAGGGTCAGGTTCTGCAGTGGCCTTGTTGGGGGCCTGCAGGCTCCATTGACCTTGCTGTCTTCTCCCCCAGGGCAAGCCCCGGCCACAGGTGGTGTGGACAAAGGGTGGCGCACCCGTGGACACCTCCCGTGTTCATGTGCGCACCACCGACTTGGACACGGTGTTCTTCGTGCGCCAGGCAGCGCGCTCTGATTCTGGAGAGTACGAGCTGAGCGTGGAGATTGAGAACATGAAGGACACGGCCACCATCCGCATCCGGGTTGTGGGTGTGTAGTTGTGGCATGGAGGGGAATAGGCTCAGGCCAGGTTCAGAGGAGGCTTTGAGGGAGCCAGAGAGGAGGAGAGGGTTGGCACGGGATGTGAGGAAGAGGCTGGGGTGGGGAAGAGGGAGGAAGATAGCCCTGAGGGGAGCAAGGGAGTTTTAAATGGGGAAGGATGAGTGTGGGGCAAAATGGTGAATCTAAGGTGGGCATAGTGACTCTGCCTGTAATCCCAGCATTCAGAAGGCTGAGGTAGGGGGATCACTGTGAGTACAAGGCCCACCTGGGCTGCAGGATCGCCATGAGTTCAAGGCCACCCTGAGACTACATAGTGAATTCCAGGTCAGCCTGAACTAGAGTGAGACCCTACCTAGAAAAACAAAACAATACAAACAACAAAAAAAAGGCAAAACAGAAGCTAGGTATGGTGGTGCACACCTTTAATCCCAGAACTCAGGTAGATCACTGTAAGTTCAAGGCCAGCCTGAAACTACATAGTGAATTCCAGGTCAGCCTGAGCTACAGCAAGATTCTACCTTGAAAATCCAAAACAGAAAAAGAAAAAAGAAAGAAAGAAAGAAAGAAAGAAAGAAAGAAAAACAGGGCTGGAGAGATGGCTTGCCTGTGAAACCTAAAGACTGGAGTTCGTTCCCCAGGACCCACGGAAAGCCAGATGCACAAGGTGGCACATACATCTGGAGTTCCTTTTGTAGTAGCTGGAGGCCCTGGTGTGTCCGTTCTCTCTCTCTCTCTATCTCTGTTTGCAAATAAATAAAACTATTTTAAAATAAAAATGACAATCAAAAAGAATAAGAAGATGAAGGGAAGAAAAAGAAAAAAGAAATGGAAGGTAGGGAAGAAGGAAGGGAGGAAGGGGGCCTGCGAGATGGCTCAGCAGTTAAAGGCACTTTACTTGCATAGCCTGCTGGTCTAGGCTCAATTCCCCAGCCTCCCACATAAAACCGGACAGACATTTGCTTGCAGCAGTAAAAGACCCTGGCACGCACACACACAATCACGTTTTTTTAATATAATTTTTTGTTTATTTATTTTAAATATTTGAGAGTGACAGACAGAGAAAGAAGCAGATAGATAGAGAACAGGCACACTAGGGCCTTCAGCCACTGCAAGCAGAACTCCAGATGCATGCACCACCTTGTGCATCTGGCTTACATGGGTCCTGGGGAATCGAGCCTCGAACGGGGGTCCTTAGGTTTCACTGGCAAGTGCTTAACTGCTAAGCTATCTCTCCAGGCCCCAAGTTTTTTTTTTTTTTTTTTTTTAAAGTCTCACTCTAGCCTAGGCTGACCTGGAATTTACTATGTAGCCTCAGGCTGGCCTTGAGCTCACAGGGATTCTCCTACCTCTGCCTCCAGAGTGCTGAGATTAAAGGCGTGTAGCATCACACTCAGCCCACAATCCATTTGTTTTTCTTTGTTTGTTTGTTTATTGTTTTGGTTTTGCAAGGTAGGGTTTCACTCTGGTCCAGGCTGACCTGGAATTAACTATGTAGTCTCAGGGTGGCCTCGAACTCTTGGCGATCCTTCTACCTCTGCCTCCCGAGTGCTGGGATTAAAGGCGTGCGCCACCATGCCTGGCCACAATCCATTTTTTAATGAAGGATTGGGAGGGCTGGAGAGATGGCTTAGCAGTTAAGGCACATGCCTATAAAGCCTAAGGACTCCCGTTCAATTCTCCAGGTCCCATATAAGCCAGATGCACAAGGGGGTGCACACGTCTGGAGATCGTTTGTAGTGGCTAAAGGCCCTGGCATGCCCATTCTCACTCTCCCTCTCTCTCTTTCTCTGTCTCTAATAAATAAATAAAAATAAAGTCTTTAAAAAATAAAAGATTGGGGACTGGAGAGATGGCTTAGTGGTTAAGGCGCCTGCCCGCTAAGCCTAAGAACGTCAGTTTCAATCTCCAGGTCCCACGTTTAGCCAGATGCAGTGACGCAAGGGCGCAATGCTGCACTTGCCCACAAGGGGGCGCACACATCTGGATTTCGTTTGCAGTGGCTGAGAGGCTGCTGGCATGCCCATTCTCTGTCTCTCTCCCTCTCCCTCTCTCTGTGTCTCTCTGAAAAAAAAATAAAGGATTGGGAGAGGAGGAGCAGGTAGAGCAGAATATTGGGACCCTAGGACTGCCGTGAACCCCACTTCTCCTTCCAGAAAAGGCAGGGCCAGCAGAGAACGTGATGGTGAAGGAAGTGTGGGGTACCAATGCACTGGTGGAGTGGCAGCCACCCAAGGATGATGGGAACAGTGAGATCACAGGGTACTTTGTCCAGAAGGCTGACAAGAAGACCATGGTAAGTGGCTGGAGAGATGGCTCACTGGTTAAGGATGCTTGAATGCTTGCAAAGCCTAATGGCCTGGGTTTGATTCCCCAGTACCCATGTAAAGCCAGATGCACTAAGTGGTGCATGCACCTGGAGTTCACTTGCATTTGGCAATAGGCCCTAGTGTACCCATTCGTTCTCTCTCCTTGCAAATAAAAATAAATATTTTATATATAAATAGGACCATGGTAAGGGGACAGGGGGTCCACTGAGGAATGCTGCTGGAGTCAGCAGAGTGGGCAGAGCTGGGAGAGCGAGGCTGAGACCGGAGGATAGGTTGAGTGAGTTGGGGGTGTGTGCTGATCCTCCCCACCTGGCTCCTGCTTGTCTGCACTCCTCCTCCCCATGTCCCTCCCTGTCCCCACACTAGGAGTGGTTCAACGTCTATGAACACAACCGGCACACGAGCTGTACTGTGTCTGACCTCATTGTGGGAAACGAGTACTACTTTCGCGTGTACACTGAGAACATCTGCGGACTCAGCGACTCTCCTGGGGTCTCCAAGAACACAGCCCGCATCCTCAAGACAGGTATGGCCTACCCTGTCTTGACACCTTGTCCAGTCACCCTGCACCCGACCCCTCACGCTCACCTGGGCTCTATTCCCTGGCTAGGGTCAGGGATCACCTTCCAGCTGTATCTATCTCCTTCCCTAGGAATCACCTTGAAACCATTTGAGTATAAAGAGCATGACTTCCGGATGGCCCCCAAGTTCCTGACACCACTGATGGACCGTGTGGTGGTGGCTGGGTACTCTGCAGCCCTCAACTGTGCCGTCAGAGGACACCCGAAGGTGCTAGATGGGCTCCCTGTCTATGGGGGGGGTGGGAAACTATGAGCCGTCTGCAGCCCCAGTCCTGCCATACCAGCAATTCCTCCCTGAGGTCTCTGGGTTCACTTGAACCCCACTTCCTGTGTCTCCTCCTTGGCCAGACCCCACATCTCAAACACTCCTGTCATCCTGTGTTTTCTCTGCCTCATGACTGACAAGTAGAACTAATCTTGACAGCCCAAGTCTCTCTTGTCCAAGAACAGTGTCATTTGTTGGGAAACTTTGAGGAATCATTTACACCCTCATGGCTCTCCTGAGTCTTTCTGCTCCAGGCTGCAACTGTATGCTCCAGAGACCCATGCAGACCAGGACTGGGAACATTACACTCGTGGACCCCCTGCCACCTTTCTCAATAAAGTTTTATTGGAACAGAGCCACACACATTTATTCTCTGTTCCTGCTCCCTCTCTGCTTCTGCACAACCACAACAGAGCAAATGGAGCTGAGACTTTGGGGTCCACAGGCCTGGAATATTCGCCGTATGGCTCTTTGTAGAAAAGTTTGTTGACTTTTGTCCACACTTGTTTTTAGCTTTAAACCCATTAGGAGCTGAACCACAGTTCACTTCCTTCCTCCTTTTGTTCTTATTTACTTGAGAGAGAATATGAGAATGGGCATGCCGGGGACTCAGCCACTGCAGATGCACTCCAGATGCATGTGCCACCATGTGCAATTGGTTTATGTGGGTTCTGGGGAATTGAACCTAGGTCCTTAGGCTTACAGGCAAGCATCTTAACTGCTAAGTCATTTCTTCAGCCCCCTTCCTTCCTTTGTATCCACTTTTTTCCATTCATTGTTTTAGACATGGTCTCATAGCCCAGGCTGGCCTCAAATTTCCTATGTAGCCAAGGAAGACCTTGAACTCATGATTCTTCTGCCTTTATGGCTCAAGTGCAGGGATTACAGACATTTACCACTGTTTATACATATCAGCCCTTTTGTGACAGGGTCTTCTATAGCCCAGGCTAGCTTTGAACAATGATTCCTGCCTCAGCCTCCTGAGTGCTAAGATTCCAGGTGTGCGCCCTCATACTGGCTTCCTTCATTCATTCACTCATCTCACTCACCTGCCAATCCATTCGTTTTCTCAGCTCATTCATTCACTGCAGTTGCTTATTTACATCATTCATTCAGTAACAGTTAGAGGCTTTGCACATGCTCCACAAATAGGACAAAGGAGTTTCTCTGTGTTGGGTAAGTCATCGATCCAGAGTCACACAAATACTATCAAACTATAAAAATGGTGGTAAGTTGAGCTGGGCGTGGTGGCGCACGCCTTTAATCCCAGCACTCGGGAGGCAGAGGTAGGAGGAATGTCATGAGTTCGAGGCCACCCTGAGAATACAGAGTGAACTCCAGGTCAGCCTGAACTACAGTGAGACCCTACCTTTAAAAAAAAAAAAAAAGGGTGGTAAGTGTGTTAGAGAAATGCAGGAAGTTTTGAGACAGTAGACTGAATGCTCCTGTGAGGTGACTGGCCAGTTTGACGTGGGATGTAGAACACAAATTAGGAGAGGCGAGAAGGGCATTGTTGGAAGACTATATAGACCAGGGCCATGTGAACCACTCTCATGGACCAAAAAGCCCTCTGCCACCTGTCTTTTTCAATAAAGTTTTATTGACCATGCAAATTTATGCATCAGAGTCCTAAAGTGGGAGACCACTGTGCCTGCTCCAGGAAGTATGGCTGGAGGGATAGAAGGTGATGCAAGAGGAGTGATGGGGGCCCTGTGGTGAGGTTTTTATTCTAACACTGGGAAGCCCTCTGTGCTGTCCAGAGCCCTACTTGTTTATATAGAAGAGACTGAGGGTGGGATGGAGAGATGGCATAGTGGTTAAGGATCGCAGTTCGATTCTCCAGGACCCACGTATGCCAGATACACAAAGGGGCACATGCATCTGGAGTTTGCAGTGGCTGGAGGCCCTAGTGAGCCCATTCTCTCTCTCTCTCTTTCTCTGTGCTTCTTTCTCTCTCTCAAATAAGTAAATAAAATATATTTAAAAAAGAAGAAGAAGAGCTGAGGGTCAGAGAGGAAAGTGACTAGTTTAAGGATATCCATCATTTGGGAGATGGCACAACCTTCAGTGCTTCATTTTGCCACTCTCTGGTACACCCCTCTAATTGGTCTTTCTTACATCTTCCCCAGCCAAAAGTGGTGTGGATGAAGAACAAGATGGAAATCCACGAAGATCCCAAGTTCCTCATAACCAACTACCAAGGCATCCTGACGCTGACTATCCGCCGGCCCTCGCCCTTTGACGCAGGGACCTATTCTTGCCGTGCTTTCAACGAGCTGGGCGAAGCCCTGGCCGAGTGCAAGCTGGAGGTCCGAGGTGAGGAGGGTGTGCTTCCCAATGCTGCCTGGCCTCAGCCCACTCAGGGACCGAGTGGGGCAATTAAGATGTAGAGGAGTCAGGCCCAGGCCGGGAAGAGCAGGTAAATGCTACACAAAGGTCCTGGGCTTAGGGAGCACCATCTTCAGCTCACCTTTCATCTCCTAAACCCTCTGTCCATCCTCCTCCCTGCCTCTAGCCCCTTCCTGTCAATCCCCTATGGACTCAGAATTGACTCTCACAGTTCTCCTAGGATGTCCCAGCACTGATATCCCCTGTGACAACAGACAGAAGTGGGTGGGGCCCCTAACAAGAGCTCTGTGAGTATTCGCAGGCTGACCCCATCTCATATTCTGTAGACCCCTTGGTCACTAAATCAGCTCAGCAATGCCTCAGCTCCAGGGCCCCACTGACTGCTTGCAGATACCAGCTTCACTGAAAGTCACAGTGTGGAGCTGAAAGTGACAGTAAAAAACTCCCAGAGGTGGTGGTGCACACCTGTCACCCAAGCACTCAAGATGGCTGCCTCTGGAGAATTAAGCGTTTGAGGCCAGCGTGGGCTACAGAATGAGTTCAAAGCCAGCCTGAGATAGAGTGAAACACTTTCAAAGAACCAAGACAGCTGGGTACAGTGTCACAGGCCTGTAATCCCATCGTTCAGGAGGTGAAAGCAGGAAGGTCAGGGATTCAGGTCTAGCTTGGAGTACACCTGACCCTGCCTTAAAACAACAAAGTAAAGGACAGCAAGGATGACCACCACTGGTGAAGGAGTGGGCTCTGGATGGGAATGTGCCATCCTGCTGGTCATCTGGGTACAGGCAGCAAAGGAGCCTGGAGGGTTTAGGAAGAGATGCTGAGCAGTCCACCTCACCAGCTTCTTTCATTTCACCCGCAGTGCCTCAGTGACACGCTGTCACTGTCTCTCGCCTGTAAAGCACAAGGAGCCACAGTTCCAACCCAGAACCCTGAGGACTGTAGCCTCCATTCCAGAACAATCTATGCAACAACACGGATGTGCTCAAACTATCTTGTGTCCTTCCTTCTTGAATCTATAGCTCTTGGTCCCCTTGTGGATGGGGTTTAGTCACACAGGGCTGGGGACCAGGGCCACCACAGGGCGTCAGCAGAGAAACAGGCTCCATTGGGGTTAACAGCTTGGAACACTGACTTGAGGGAACTGCATTGCTAGGGCAACTACACAGCTTCAAAGGTGAACCCAAGCCATGTGACCTGAACGTCCTTGACGATTACCTACCCACAAGAAGGGAGAAGACAGGTGTGACACCTGCCATCTCAGCTGCTCAGAGGCTGAGGCAGGAGGATGGAAAGTTCAAGGCCAGCCTGGGCAACTTAATGAGACCTTGACTTCAAAAGTAAAAAGAAGCCAGCGTGGTGATGCATGCCTTTAACCCCAGCACTAGGGAGGCTGAGGTGGGAGGATCGCTGTGAGCTCCAGACCAGCCTGAAATCACATAGTAAATTCCAGATCATCCTGGCTAGAGTGAGACCCTACCTCAGAGAAAGTAAAAGAGGGGGGCTGAGAAGATCGCTCAGTGGTTAGGGGTGCTTGTTTGGGTAGCTGGCCAGCCAGAGTTCAATTCCCAAGCTTCAAAAAGTGGCACAGGACTGCAGAGATGGCTTAGCGATTAAGGCGCCTGCCACCTAAGCCTAAGAACGCTTGTTCCAATCTCCAGCAGTTCCAATCTCCAGGTCCCATGTTTAGTCAGATGCAGTGATGCAAGAGTACAATGCTGCACTTGACCACAAGGGGGCACACGCATCTGGATTTCATTCACAGCAGCTGAGAGGCTGCTGGCGCGCCCATCTCTGTCTTCCTCTCCCTCTCTCTCTGTCTCTCTCTGTGCCTCTCTCCAAAAAAAAAAAAAAAAGTGGTACAAACATCTGATGTTTGCAGCAGCAAGAGACCTTGGTGCACCCACATACATATACATGCAAATAAATAAGTTAAAAAAATGTAAAAGAGGGCTAAGGTAGAGGGTAGTAGTAGAGCTCCTGTTTAGAATCCACAGTGAGGGGCTGGGGGTGTGGCTCAGAGGTAGAGCTCCTGCCTAGAATCCACAGTGAGGGGCTGGGGGCGTGGCTCAGAGGTAGAGCTCCTGTCTAGAATCCACAGTGAAGGCTGGGGGCGTGGCTCAGAGGTAGAGCTCCTGTCTAGAATCCACAGTGAGGGGTTGGGGCATGGGTCAGAGGTAGAGCTCCTGTCTAGAATCCACAGTGAGGGGCTGGGGGCGTGGCTCAGAGGTAGAGCTCCTGCCTAGAATCCACAGTGAGGGGTTGGGGCGTGGCTCAGAGGTAGAGCTCCTGCCTAGAATCCACAGTGAGGGGTTGGGGCATGGGTCAGAGGTACAGCTCCTGCCTAGAATCCACAGTGAGGGGCTGGGGGCGTGGCTCAGAGGTAGAGCTCCTGCCTAGAATCCACAGTGAGGGGCTGGGGGCGTGGCTCAGAGGTAGAGCTCCTGCCTAGAATCCACAGTGAGGGGCCGGGGGCGTGGCTCAGAGGTAGAGCTCCTGCCTAGAATCCACAGTGAGGGGTTGGGGCGTGGCTCAGAGGTAGAGCTCCTGCCTAGAATCCACAGTGAGGGGCTGGGGGCGTGGCTCAGAGGTAGAGCTCCTGTCTAGAATCCACAGTGAGGGGTTGGGGCGTGGCTCAGAGGTAGAGCTCCTGCCTAGAATCCACAGTGAGGGGCTGGGGTCGTGGCTCAGAGGTAGAGCTCCTGTCTAGAATCCACAGTGAGGGGCTGGGGGTGTGGCTCAGAGGTAGAGCTCCTGCCTAGAATCCACAGTGAGGGGCTGGGGGCGTGGCTCAGAGGTAGAGCTCCTGTTTAGAATCCACAGTGAGGGCTGGGGGCGTGGCTCAGAGGTAGAGCTCCTGTTTAGAATCCACAGTGAGGGCTGGGGGCGTGGCTCAGAGATAGAGCTCCTGTCTAGAATCCACAGTGAGGGCTGGGGGCATAGCTCAGAGGTAGAGCACATGTTTGGCATGCTTGAGGTTCTGGGTTCTAATCTCCAACAAAGAGAAAAGACTGGAGAAGCTGTACTACTGAGGAGCCATGTGAAAATGGTGGGGACTAGGTAGGGTACAGCTGTGGCCTAAGGCATGACGTGTGTCTCATAAAGTCATCCTGGGGCAGCCACGTTGAATTGATGTCTGTGGGGAAAACTGCCAGTACTTGGGTGTTAGTTCTCAAGAGCTCCATCTTTATTAATGTTAATAGCTCATCTGCTTTGGATCTCTGGTCCTTTGGTACTTGGAAGATCTTGCTGTCGTCAGAGTCCCCAGAGTTCAGAAATCAGTGGGTCAAGTCTTGCCTCCGTGTCTTGAAACTAAGTGAGAGAGAGAGGTTCTCAGAGGCCTGGCCTGTGGTAGCTGGTTAGACCTCCTGGGAGGAAGTTCCACTTTCCAAAACTGCCCCCTCGGCATCCCACACTGGAAGTCAAAAGCAGAGGCTGAGGAGGGAATGTTCTCCCATTAGAAAGTCTGTGCGGTGGGGGTTGGCTAGAGAGATGGCTTGCCTGCAAAGTCTAACGGTCCAGGTTCAATCCTCTAGTACCTACATAAAGCCAGATGCACAAGGTAGCACATGCATCTGGTGTTCATTTGCAGTGGCAGAAGGCCCTGGAGAGCCCATTCTCTCTGCCCCCTAAATAAATAAGTAAAATATCTTTTAAAAACATTAAGGGCTGGGCTGGAGGGATGGCATAGTGGTTAAGGCATTTGCCTGCAAAGCCAAAGGACCCAAGTTTGATTTCCCAGAACCCATGTTAGCCAGATGCACAAGGGGGCGCATGTGTCTGGAGTTCGTTTGCAGTGGCTGGAGGCCCTGGTGTGACCATTCTCTCTCCCTCTTTCTCTGTCAAATAGATAGATAGATAGATAGATAGATAGATAGATAGATAAAAATATTAAAGGCTGGAGAGATGGCTTAGTGGTCAAGGCACTTGCGTGTGAAGCCCAAGGACCCATGTTCAGTCTCTTCAGATCCCACAAAAGCCAGATGCGCAAAGGTGGTGCAGGCATCTGGAGTTCGTTTGCAGTGGCTGGAGGCCCTAGCAAATCCATTCTCTTTCTCTCTCTCTCTCTCTCTCTCTGCCTCTTTCTGTCACTCTCAAATAAATAAATAAATAAATAAATAAATAAATAAATAAATAAACTAAACAAAAAAACTAAAAACAAATTACAGGCGTGGTGGTACATGCCTTTAATCCCAGCACTTGGGAGGCAGAGGTAGGAGGATTGCCATGAGTTCGAGGCCACCCTGAGACTACATAAAGTGAATTCCAGGTCAGCCTGAGCTAGAGTGAGACCCTACCTCAGAAAACCAAAAATAAATAAATAAATAAAATCTAGAGCTCAGGCTGGAGAGATGGTTTAGTGGTTAAGGCACTTGCCTGTGAAGCCTAAGGATCCAGGTTCAATTCTCTAGTACCCACATAAGGCAGATGCACAAGGTGGCACACGTGTCTAGATTTCATTTGCAGTGGCTAGAGGCCCTGGTGTGCCCATTCTCTCAATCTGCCTCTTTCTTTCTCTCTCTCAAACATATTAATTTAGTAAATAAGTATTTTTTTAAAAATCTACAACTGGCCGGGCGTGGTGGCGCATGCCTTTAATCCCAGCACTCGGAGGCAGAGGTAGGAGGATTGCCATGAGTTCAAGGCCACCCTGAGAAGACAGAGTGAATTCCAGGTCAGCCTGGACTAGAGTGAAACCCTACCTCGAAAAAACCAAAAAAAAAAAAAAAAAAAAAAAATCTACAGCTGGCCAGGTGTGGTGGCCCACGCCTTTAATTCCAGCACTAGGGAGGCTGAGGTAGATGGATGGCCTTGAGTTCAAGGCCATCCTGGAGCTAAAGTGAGCTCTAGGTCAGCCTAGCCTGGAGTGAGACCCTGACTTGAGGGGAAAAAAGAGAGAAAAGATGGTGGGAATGTAATCTGGTACAGCCATTGTGGAAATCAGTATGAAGGTTACTGGGACAGCTAAAAATAGATTTACCATATGATCTAGCTATACTACTCCTAGGCATATATCCTAAGGATTTGACTCACTACCTTAGAGATACTTGCTCGGCCATGTTTATTGCTGCTCTACTCACAATAGCTAGGAAATGGAACCAACTTAGATGTCCCTCAACTAATGAGTGAATAATGAAGGTGTGGTACATTTATACAATGGAGTTCTACTCAGTGGTAAAGAAAAATGAAGTTATGAAATTTTCAGGGAAATGGAAAAGATTATACTTAATGAGGTAACCCAGGCCCAGAAAGCCAAACATCACATGTTCTCTCTCATATGTGGATCCTAGCTACAAATGTTTGGACTTGTGAGTTGAAATAAAACTCAATAGCAGAGGCCAGAAAGGTAGAAAGGGGCTATAAGGGAGGGAAGAGAGGGGAAGACTTAAGGAGATGGTATTGTATATGTGTAAGTAGAAAAACAGGTTATTGGGGGTGGAAAGGCCTAAGTGAGATCAGGAGAAGAGATTAAGTAAAGGAAGGGTGGGAGAGGGCTAATAAAAATCTAGAGGGTATGATTAAGTCATATGAAAACCTACTTGGAACACTCAGAAGCTATAGATTGTGACTAGAAGATTTTCAGTGCCAGGGATGGGACACCTTCCAATGAGTTGTTGGCCAGGGAGGTCCCTGATGCCTCCAAAACGTTACAGGCCATTGCTGAGGCTCTTGGTTTCCCACTAGGGATAGTAAGACCCTATTGCTGAAGACTCCACATGGTGGGCTGCAAGGTCACTGAGAAAACTTACTGGAGCTTAGCTGAAAACCTCCCTATAGACAGCTGACAGACAGCTGGAAAAAGCTACGTTGCATGCAGCTCCGTGGGAAAGAGAGAAATCACCAGTGGAGATAAACAACAGTGGACACTGCAAGCCTTAAGTTTGGCCAGCCAGGCAAAATGAGCCAATGGGTGCAATAGTGGCATGTCTGTTATGGGGGAAACCAACCACTCTCTAATTGGACTGGAGGCCCGCTCCATGGGAGGGAACACATGCCTGATACTGAAAACCTATGATAGGGAAAGTCATGAGCCCTAGGGGTGTAATGCCTACTGGTGCCTGGCTAAATACATATATTATGCTCACCAAACTGCCTGGTAAGCACTTTTCTTAAGTGTTCATACCATATATTAATGCTACTCTCACTTTGGTTAGAGAAGCTTCTTTTTTCAGATGGTTATGACCTCTGGGATGACTCAAAAGGCACCACCACAGTGTTGAGAAGAAGTGACAGAGGAGTGCTCAGCACTGAAACATCTCTATCACACCTTCCAAGGTTCATTGTGGAAGAGGTGGCGGGAAGAATGTAAGATCCAAAGGAAGGGTAGGACTCCTTACAATGCACTCTTCCAGACTCAAAATGACCTGGATATCCATGACCTTGCTGTGCCTGGCACTACCTACACAAGACTGGTAAAATAGGAGGAAAAGATAATGACATCAGAAAAAAAGAGAGAGAGAGAGAGATTGTTTGAGAGGGGGAAGGGGTATGATGGAGAGTAGAGTTGTGAAGGGCAGTGTGCGTGGGGGAATTATCATGGTTTATTGTTTATAATTATGGAAGTTGTCAATAATTTTGAAAAAGGAGAGAAACAAAAAAAAGAAAAAGCCGGACATGGTGGTACACGCCTTTAATCCCAGCATTTGGGAGGCAGAGGTAGGAGGATCACTGTGAGTTCAAGGCCACCCTGAGACTCTAGAGTGAATTCCAGGTCAGCCTTAGCGAAAGTGAGACCCTACCTCGAAAAACAAAACAAACAACAACAACAACAAAAAAGAGCGAGCAAGAGAGAGAGAGACAGAGAAAGAGAGAGGGAGAGAGAGGGAGAGAGAAAGAGAAATCTACAGCCACCTTGGCTAGGAATGCCAGCCTTCCAGCCTCCCCAGCGAACCTTACCACTGTCAAGTCGAAATGGGTGGGTCATCTTCCTCAGACCCAGGGGTCCAGCTCCCAGACCACCTACCTAGTTCAACCCTATCATTTCTCCAGAGCCCAAGCCCTTACTCATCCCTACTCTCTCCCAGCCCCTCTTGCCCACTCCCCACCCGCCCCTCACCTCCTCAGCCTGCTCCTCACAGGGCGTCAAGTCCTCTTGCGTGAAGGGCACATCCCCGCAGGCCGAGCCGAAGTGCAGGCGGTACAGCAGCCGCACCCACTGGCCAAACTCGGACTCTTTGTTCTCAGGGTGTGCACGCAGCTGCAGGTAAAAGGTGCGGCCTGTCGGTGTGAACTTGACCTTGAGCTGCTGGCGGCTTTCGTTGTGCACATAGAGTTTCACATACTGCAAGGGGAACAGCCTGGGGTGGTGGGTCAGGGGGAGACACAGGCAGGGCTGCTCAGGCCAGCTCCTCCCCCACCCCCTCAATGGCCTTTCATAGCATCCTGAGTCCACCCCTTCCGCCAGACATAAATCATCTCATTTCTGGGGGTCCTATCCTGAACCCCTTACTCCGAGGCACCATGCGATTCCTCAGTAAAGTCCTAGTGTCTCTTGGCTTTAGGGGCCTACTCCTCTTGTTCTTTTTCCACCCACTTGCTCTGTGGCCTTCCCTGACTCATCTTTCTCACAGCTTCCTGTCTTATTAGTCCTACCTTCCAAAGGTAACCACAAATCCCCCACTTGTAACTCTGCCTCTCCCATCTCCAAAGTTGTGCAGGCGCCCTACAGTTTGTTTCTGCTTAACACTGCAGTAGCTTGGCTCCAAGACCACTTCTAGATGAAGAGCCAACCTGACTCCATTTTAACAGCAAGAGCCATTTTGAGCTAATGACTAAGTTAAGTTTCTGTTTCTCTAAGTTTCTATGTCTGAACTGGGGCCACAAATTGTTCCCTGGGTACTGTTCCCAGGACTGTGTATCCATAACATTCCAGGAAGTGGTTTAACTGTAACGGCTGGTCTGCTTCTGTCACCATGCTTGCTTGCCTCTGAAACCCCCTACCCTCTGATTTCCATGGTTTCACCCTATAAAAGGAGCCTGAGAAGCTGACTCGGGGCTGCTCTCCACTCCCTGCCTTAGGGAGGCAGCCACCAGGCTGGCTCTGTTGTGCACAATTAAAAGCTTGCTTCAATTTGGCCATAATTTGTGGCCGGTGGTCTTTATTCTTGCGAATTCTGGGTTAACATAATGGAGGTCCCAGTGAGATAAAGACCCCCAACCCAAATTCAGAAGCCCAACCCTTCTCTCTGAGTCTCCAGTACTGAAGCGTTGCTCCCAGGGGTGCCCACCTTGAAGATGTTCCAAGGCCCCAGGACACGCCTTCTGTTCCACGGACAGCCAAGATGAACAGCCGCACAAAAAATGAGCCCAGCAAGCACTAGTCTGGGAGGCCTCCAAGGGCAATTCCTATTAAGGTGTTTCCTTCTATGACACCTGGTTCTGGTTCTGGTGGGTCCCTTTGGGGACAGAGAGGTGTCTGACAGGCACATTCACACTCCTGTCCAGGACAATTGCAAGTCATTGCACCGCCCACCTGGCTCAGGACAACTGCTGAGCCACATTGTCCACTTGGTCCTCGTTCTAGGGAATAGCAAGATGTTGCACTGTCTACTTGCTTCTGGCTTTTGGGCCCATATATCATTCGATTGTTGTCCGTCCTTTGTCTGTCTTTCATTTGTTCTTTTGCGTCTTGTTCTGTTTAGTGTTTGTTTTGTACTTTCGTGTTTAACATTTTGGGATCCTCCTAGGAACTGCATATCAAGTCACAGGGTGTTCCTGGGTGACCTGGACACCCTGACCACCCCAGGTAAGTTGAAACTTGGAAATTACAAATTGGAATTGACACGAATCAAGTTTTGGTTTTGAAAATCCAGAATATGAAATCTGAAATTATACTCAAAGTAATTTCAAGGTTTGGTTTTGTTCTCTGGAGTTACAAATAAAATAAGAATTTAAAATGGAATACATAACTTCTAAATGAATAAATAAATGTGTGTGGGGGGAAATGTGTCTGGAGTCTATATGAAAAGTGCACTTGAAATGAATGTGTGTATATATGAATGTATGTGTGGCTCATAGCCTTAAGGCTGCAGAATGATAATGGGAAATTCATTGTGGCAGATAGCCTGCACTAAGCCCAGTGTCCTAGACTACATGGCCAACTTTTACTGTTCAGTGTTCCCCAGAAGGAACACTGAAAATAATTAAAATCATAGGCAGAAAAAAAAAAAAGATTCTTTTACTTTTAAAAAGTTATAAAACGACAGGATCAGAAAGCTGCCTTGTAGCCCTGAGGGAAGTCCAAAACTACCCTGGAATTTTAGGGGAAAAAGAGGAGGGGAGGAAATTATGCTGTCCCGCTGTGTTCCCAGAGGCAAAAAGTAGATCAAAACCAGTTACGTTCTGGGTCAATCCCAGCAGATGCTAGAACCTGGGAAAACTGTCTTGCTCTCACATGCTGTGGCTGGGGCGGTTCTCCATAACAAAGATAAAAGTGCAGTGTGTCACCTAGTGCTTTCCCCTGAAGAGCTTGATCCGCAGAAGACCAGGTGGCCCTAGGAGGAGGAGGAGGAGGAGCCTAACACACAAGGCTCGCTATTGGACAGAAAGACAAGACACAGAGTTTATGCTGTTCCCCAGGAGAATCCCTGATCGCTCTTAGCTTCCCTGCCGTGCAGAGCTAGGGGGGATAATTACAGGCACAGGGATTCTCAGGATCCTGGCCCCAGCATGATGATGAGTGAGTCCCAAATTGCTACGAACAGATGGGGACTTCTTAAAAGAAATTTGCAACTGTTTTTAAGGTTTCTTTATCTCTCTGTGCTTCTATGGGACTAACAGACAATAGTCTCAAGATTTAAGTTTAAATTTAGAAGTATTCAGTAATGAGTTTGTCAGAAAATTTCTAAATTTCTATAATTTCTAATAATGTTCAAATCTGCTTTCATATTTTTTTAAAAATATGTTTCTGCTACCATCATAATAGGATGAAAAGATCATGACATCAAACTGAAGAGACTGATTGAGAGGGGGAGGGGATATGATGGAGAGTGAAGTTTCAAAGGGGAAAGTGGGGGGAGGGAGGGAAATAACATGGGATATTGTCTACAATTAAAGAAGTTGTCAATAAAAATAAAAATAAAAAATATGTTTCAGGATATTCTGAGTAAATAATATAAATCAAATCTGATCTACTCTTCTATAAAGAGCTAGTTCAGGGCTGGAGAGATGGCTTAGTGGTTAAGGCATCTTCCTGCAAAGCCAAAGGATCCTGGTTCGATTCTCTAAGACCTACATAAGCCAGATACACAAGGGGGCACATGCATCTGGAGTTTGTTTGTAGTGGCTGGATGCCTTGGCGTGCCCCATTCTCTCTCTGCCGCTTTCTCTCTCTCAAATAAATGAATAAAATATATTTTAAAAGAGCTAATTCAAAAAGGCTTTTGAGGCAAAAAAAAAAAAAAAAAAAAAAAAAATGGTCATATAAAAAGTCTTATGGTACAGACAATAAAAGTTTTTGTTGAAGCCGGGCATGGTGGCACACGCCTTTAATCCCAGCACTCAGGAGGCAGAGATAGGAGGATCACAGTGAGTTCGAGGCCACCCTACAAAGTGAATTCCAGGTCAGCCTGAGCCAGAGTGAGACCCTATCTCAAAAAACCAAAAAAAAAAAAAAAAAAAAAAAAAAAGTTTTTGTTGGTAATTATAAGATAAATTACTAAAAAAATAAACTGGAGAGAAAACGTTAAATGTTAGATATTAAATGTTTGATGAAAAAGATTGTTGCAGATTATTGAGTAAAATTATGTAAATGAAAATATGAATAAACAAACAGAAGATTAAAGACAAAGTTGATTAACTAGATCTTAAAGTACTTGAACAGATTACAGCGTTCTTGAGATATAAAATGACTATTAACCTAGAGCTTCTTACATCAGATTAACAAAGCATGGCCCTGGCTGGTGGCAAGTTGCTATGGTATTCGGGTTGTAAACTTAAAACTTTAACTCATTGATGTTAATCTGGTCGTGATAATGGTTGTGAAAGACTGACTTTAGAATACTCAACCAAGTTAGCTAGGTCCCTCTATTTGTCAACCTTTTTTTTTTTTCTTGGTTTTTCAAGGTAGGGTCTCACTCTGGTCCAGGCTGACCTGGAATTAACTATGTACTCTCAGGGTGTCCTTGAACTCTCGGTGATCCTCCTACCTCTGCCTCCTGAGTGCTGGGATTGAAGGCGTGCGCCACTGCACCCGGCTTCTATTTGTCAACCTTTTAACTAAATCTTAAAGTTAAAATTGACTCATTAACATTTAATTCTCTTTTAAGGTTATTCTATCTAAAACCCTGCCTCAGGGCTGGAGAGATGGTTTAGCAGTTAAGGTGCATGCCTGTAAAGCCCAAGGACCCTGGTTCAATTCTCCAGGTCCCATGTATGCCAGATGCACATGGTGGTGCATGCATCTGAAGTTTGTTTGCAGTGACTAGAGGCCCTGGTGTGCCCATTCTCTCTCAATCCCCTTTCTCTGTCTCTAATAAATAAATAAATAATTTAAAAATCTTGAAAAAAAAAAAAAAACCTGCCTCCAAAAAATCTCACAGAGGAATTATTTAGTCTCTTTTCCTATTCTATAAGACAAATAGACCACATTTGGACACATCAAATAGCATTTATCTGTCATACACTTGGGAACTATTCCTTAATTCTTCCAACAATCACAGTCTTAATACTTTAGATTTAACTTACATCATTATTGAGTAAGTTTACCAAAATGCTGCAGGCAAAATTATAGAGTTAAGATTTAAATAGTTATAAATTGTGTCATTAAGTTTTATGTATATTTCAATTCACTATAGTTCTATAAAATTAATTTGGAGGAGATTAAAAATATTTCTTTCTGGCTCAACAGTTAAGGGTGCTTGTTTACAAAGCAGATACACAGAGTGGAGCATGTCTTTGGTGATTGTTTGCAATGACAAATGGCCCTGGCATGCCCATTCCCTCTCTTTTCCATGAGACTTGTCTCTTTTTTCATTAGATCACAGCGTTTAGACCAGTTCCTCTATTCTTTGGGTATGTTAAATATAGCTTAATTAACTTCAGAAACTGAATTATAGATTGGGTGAACATCTTATTTAGCTTTTAAAAGTAGTAAATCTTCGCCTAGCATATATAAAGGTATCCCGATTCTGATGAGCTTTAAAAATTGTAAACTTGGGGGCTGGAGAAATGGCTTAGCGGTTAAGGCGTTTGACTGTGAAGCCAAAGGATCCCGGTTTGATTCTCCAGAACCCACATAAAGCCAGATGCACAAGGGGCGCATGCATCTAGAGTTGTTTGCAGTGGCTGCATGCCCTAGCACACCCATTCTCTCTCTGTCTGCCTCTCTTCTATCTCTCTCTCTCTGTTTGCAAATAAATAAATAAAAATTTAAAAAATTGTAAACTTTTTCATGTCTTCATATTTAAACCAAAATGTTACTACATAATATAGATTTCTTGTTTATTTTGAATTCTGATAGCAGATCTTTTGTTCATCATTTACATGCTATAGCCTCATGTGCCTTAAATATGTGAACTGTACTTTTTGTCAATATTTTCCAGATATCAAAATACTGTAATCTGGTTTATACAAAGTCCACAATGTTTGGCTATCAATAAGCAAAACTATTCAGCTGAACCAATGAATAATAATAGAATATAAAGGAAAATGAAAACTTTTAGATCTTACATTTCATTTGCTTAATGTTATTTTTGGTCAGTCAGATCATTGGGGGGAAAAAACCTTGAAAATTAAAGTTTTTCTTAATGTTTTCTTTTTCCTTTTAAAAAATTAAAGGCTAGGCCAGGCATGGTGGCGCACACCTTTAATCCCAGCACTCGGGAGGCAGAGGTAGGAGGATCGCCATGAGTTCAAGGCCACCCTGAGAATACAGAGTGAATTCCAGATCAGCCTGGGCTAGAGTGAGACCCTACCTTGGAAAAAAATAAATTAAAGGTTAGGGTAATTTTTATTTATTTAATTTTTTGAGGAAGGGGGTCTCACTCTAGCTCAGGCTGACCTGGAACTCACTCTGTAGTCCCAGGCTGTCTTCAAGCTCACAGTGATCCCGCCTCTGCCTCCCAAGTGCTGGGATTAAAAGTATGCATCACCACGCCTGACTAAAACCCTATACTTCTCAAATGACTCCTGTCTTGTTCATGCTGGTTTTTCTGGATCATTTGGTCATTGTGACTTTGTTCTTAGGAAAATGACGGAAGTTCCCCATGTCTTAGGGAAACCTACTGTATACAAACAACGTTAATATGGTTTGTCTAAGCTTCATATATTCTAACAGTGATATATAAAATTGTTCAATGGTTAAAGATACTTATTTAAGAAATTGGTTTGTGTCTGTCATATTGTCTCTAATATATGTAAAAATCGGGCTAGAGCTGGGTGTGGTGGTGCACGCCTTTAATCCCAGCACTCGGGAGGCACAGATAGGAGGATCACCGTGTGTTCGAGGCCACCCTGAGAGTACAGAGTGAATTCCAGGTCAGCCTGAGCTAGAGTGAGACCCTACCTTGAAAAACAAACAAACAAACAAAAAAAAAATCAGGCTATCTTAACTCAGTAATGACCAGGTTTGACTTTATTCTTAAGTTATGTATAATCAGTCTCAGTCAAGGTTTTATTTAACTAAGTTCATTGCATATATATATATACCCTAAAAAATAATCTTAAACTGCTGTTTTGCTTTAGTTTGGGGAGTAATTGGTACCTGCATAGGTATACAGACTTGCCAAAGTTGTTTTCAAACACAGATGCCAAGTTTTTATACTGTTTTATCTTTTCCTGACATACAATATCTAGATTAAATCAATTGGCTTAAAGTTATTGATAAAAATAATTGATAAAAGCTGGGCGTGGTGGTGCATGCCTTTAATCCCAGCACTCGGGAGGCAGAGGTAGGAGGATCGCCATGAGTTCAAGGCCACCCTGAGACTACATAGTTAATTCCAGGTCAGCCTGGGCCAGAGTGAGACCCTACCTCCAAAAACCAAAAACCAAAAACCAAAAACAAAAACAAATAATAATTGATAAAATATTGCTTTCAGAACTACAATGTTCTGCCTGTACTTAAAACTGACAGGTACTTAAAAGACAAAATGTGTATATGTTCCAGATGTAGCTTACACTGTCACCTGACAACTAAACTTAAATACTAATCAAAATAATTTTAAACTACTGTGTCATTCTCTGACCAGATCTGCTTTGCTAACCAGATATGTTCTGCATGTTTTTAACTAAATCTGTTTTACTACTCAGATATGTACAGTCTCTCTGAGTGATTAATAACCATATGTAGAAGCCAAGGTCAATTGGAAACATCGGAGTTAAAAGGATAACCAATATTTTGGTTCCTGCTCCCAGGTCAGAAGCCTATAGGAAATGATGGGACAATGCTAACTTCTAGCCTCTGGTAAGTCACCTGTCTTCTTGATCAGAGAGGATATGGAGACCCAAGTTGGTGTATCTGCAACAGGAGAGTCACATTGGAGGAAAATCAGTCCTCCAGGCTTCCCAAAAGAGGAAAGCATGGCCTTGACTTATCCTAGCAGGTGACAATGCTGAGAGTCATAGAACTCCTCACAGGTCCCTAAAGTCTCTCCTACAGTGCCATTATTGCATGATCTTAATCACCCAGTAAGAAAATATAACTACAAAATAATACAATATAAACATTCAGACTAATAGGTTCCCCTGTCTGATGTTGGTTTACAAGACTAAACTCTAGCATTAACTCATGCCTTCTGCCTCTGCCTTTCCCTGATTAGTCAGCCACTATTGCCTTTAAATAAAAATTCCAGGGCTGGAGGGATGGCTTAGTGGTTAAGGCATTTGCCTGCAAAGCCAAAGGACCCAGGTTCAATTCCCTAGGACCCATGTTAGCCAGATGCACAAGGGGGCACACAAGTCTGCAGCTTGTTTGCAGTGGCTGGAGGCCCTGGCACACCCATTCTCTTTTTCTCTCCCTCTTTCTCTGTCAAATAAATAAATAAAAATTAAAATTAAAAAATTTCCAAAAATTGTCCTCTCTGGTTATGTTCACCTGATAGTTAATGATTTGTATTAGTCCAGCCTATCCTTGATATGTCTTATTAAGGAGGTGTATCACTAAGGACAGATCTCAGACCCCCATCCTAACATGTAAAAGCAATTTAGCCAGGTGTGGTGGTGCACACCTTTAATACCAGCACGTGGGAGGCAAAGGTAGGAGGATTGCTGTGAGTTCGAGGCCACCCTGGGACTACATAGTGAATTCCAGGTCAGCCTGGGCTAGAGCAAGACCCTACCTTGAAAAAACCAAAAAATAAAAAAAAATTTTTTTTTAAAGCAATTGAGAGTTCTAGTTTTTTGTACTTGCTGATGTGGGTGGTGCTGGTTGTTTGAAGGTGTCTCTTTGCTCAGATTTATAGACATAAACCAGATTCGTTTGCCATTGATGGTGCTCCCTTAAAATTTGTAACACAAGGGGACCCACATTCCCTCAGGGAATTGGGTCCATACCCATCAACCACAGGGCATAGATTCATCACACCAGAGTCAAGAGGACAATGTCCTCAGCTGATCGTAGCAGCTCACAGGTCACCAGGAAGCTGAAGGTCCCCTCCAGGTCATGCTCCAGAGGACGCCTGCCCCTGACAAGGAGACCACAGCCCTGCTCTAGTCACTGCGGAAGCTGACTAGTCTACACACGGCAGAAGCTTGAGGAATTCAACATGAAATTAAAAAAAAAATGGACATGATGTATACTGTGCCTGGTTACAAAATTGCATGTTAGGATGTAAGGGATTATGACTGGGAAGATAAATGTAAAGTGACTATAAGAGTTAACGGCTAAGAAGCTGAACTTATCTCTGGAAGTAGCTGAAGGAATCCCAAGAGGTAACTGGCATCAATCTTTGTTCAATTGGTCCCCCTGGTTAACTGCTCTTATCTCAGCTGCAGGGCTTCCTTTATGACTGGTCTGACTTGCCCTAACAATTGGGCCATGCATTCTCTGGGACATTACTAATTTTCTGTCCAGACAGATAGAAACTACTAAAATACTTGCTCTTTGCAAACATTATCAACCAATAGAGCCAATGGAAATAGAAACCCCCTATCAAAGATGTGACAGGGATACATAAGAATAGGGGGAAAGGAACAGCCAATCTGACTCCATTTTAACAGCAAGAGCCATTTTGATCTAATGACTAAGTTAAGTTTCTGCTTCTCTAAGTTTCTATGTCTGAACTGGGGCCACAAATTGTTCCCTGGGTACTGTTCCCAGGATTGTGTATCCATAATGTTCTGGGAAGTGGTTTAACTGTAACGGCTGGTCTGCTTCTGTCACACTTGCTTGCCTCTGAAAACCCTCTACCCTGTGATTTTTCTTTTCTTTTTCTTTTTCATGAATGCCAGGGCCACTTTGTGTGTGGAAGACAGTATTGTAAAGTACTCCTTCCTGTGGCACTTAGCATTCTTTTCTTTTTTAATTTTTTTATTTTTTATTTTTATTTATTTTTTTTTTTAAATATTTTATTATTTATTTATTTATTTGAGAGAGAGAGAGAGATACAGAAATAGGCAGGCAGAGAGAGAGAGAGAGATAGAGAGAGAGAGAGAGAGAGAGAGAGAGAATGGGTGTGCCAGGGCCTCCAGCCACTGCAAATAAACTCCAGATACATGCACCCCCTTGTGCATCTGGCCTACGTGGGTCCTGGAGAATCGAGCCTCGAACCAGGGTCCTTAGGCTTCATAGGCAAGCGTTTAACCGCTAAGCCATCTCTCCAGCCCAATTTTTTTATTTTTTAAAGATTTTATTTATTTATTTATTTATTAGAGACAGAGAGGGAAAGAGAGAGGAGAGGGAGAATGGGCACACCAGGGCCTTTAGCCACTGCAAATGAACTCCAGATGCATGCACCCCCTTGTGCATCTGGCTTACATGGAACCTGGAGAATTGAATTGAACCGGGATCCTTAGGCTTCACAGGCAAGTGCCTTAACCACTAAGCCATCTCTCCAGCCCTACCCTGTGATTTCTATGGTTTCACCCTATAAAAAGAGCCAGCCTGGGCTAGAATGAGACCCTACCTTGAAAAAACAAAAAATCAAACAAACAAAAAAAGGAGCCTGAGAAGCTAACTGGGGGCTGCTCTCTACACCCCACCTTAGGGAGGCAGCTGCTGGACTGGCTCTATTGTACACAATTAAAAGCTTGCTTCGATTTGGCCATAATTTGCTTTTATTTATTGACAACTTAATTGTAGACAATATCCCATGGTACTTCCCTCCCCATCTCCCAATTTGGCCATAACCTGTGGTCAGTGGTCTTTATTCTCACGAATTCTGGGTTAACACTAGACCCTTCGGGCTCTGATCTCTGGTTACCTCTCTGCCTCTTCCACAGCCCCAGCCACCCTGGGAAACACACCAGGTTCCATCCTACACTTGAACCTTTGCACAGGCTGTTCCTCCCACCTGACACTGTCTCCAGATTTCTTTCTCTCAGGAAGCCCCTGCTTGGAGAGGTCCCTAAATTATTTATAACCACACCCACCTTTGCTGGCCTGCGCCCCCCAGACCTCATCCCACATGACAAATTGTTGTCTGCCTTCTCCACAGAATTCTGTGAAGGGAAAGCTTTGGACCTGTCTCCCTAGGACTGGGAGCTTTGGTTAGCAGATGCTAGAAGGATGCTTGAATCCTATGTGAATAGATGAACTGCTCAGGTCTTCAGCCAGATTCCAAATCCAACAAGGAAGAGGAGGAAATGGTCCACAGGGGGCAAGCAACATGGCCCAGGCCACCCAACACAGGTGGAACCCAGCTTTTCCAGGAATCACATGTCCCTTTGCCCAGCCATATTGCCTCTGGTGAGTGATGTGACCCCAGCCCTCTCACTTGTGCATATACTTACACAGACGTCTACTGCCCCACAGACTGTGACCCCATGTCACTGGACCAGACTCAGTGTTCTCAGTGGATGTGTGAACATTCTTTAAATGCCAGAGTAACTGGAGGCATTTCCATGTTGCTTATGCTTTATAAACATGTGGGAGGAGGGCTGTCTCTCATCCCCATGTTCCAGGCAGGTAAACTGAGGCATGGGCAGGCAAGGAGTTTGGTCAAAGTCAGGGAAGAAATGAAGGCAGAATTTGAACCCAGGTTGTGGGAAGGCAGACTTGTTAAGAATGTTCCCAACCAGTGTGAAAAAGCTTGACTAACGTGTCCAGGAGAAACCTGGGGTTTGTGTGCCATTTTTTTTTTTTTCTGAGGCAAATCCAACTGACCGGCATATATATATTATGAGAAAGAATCGGCAGGGCCTCCAGCCACTGCAATCAAACTCCAGACATGTGTGCTCCCTTGTGAGTATGTGTAACGAACGTTGTGTGCTTGTGTCACCTTGTGCAACTGGCTTATGTGGAACCTGCAGAGTCAAACATGAGTCCTTAGGCTTCACAGGCAAGCGTCTTAACCGCTATGCCATCTCTCCGGATGCTCCAAATTTGTTGTTTTGGGTCAAGCTTGCCAATTCAGCTAGTCTAGCTAGCCAGCTCCCTGGGGGATTCCTTGTCTCCACTTCCAGAGCACTGGGATCACAGGTGAGCTCCCACACTTGTCCAGCATTTACTTTGGATCTCTGAACTGAGGTCCTCATACTGTGCCTCAAGTGCTTTACCAACTGAGCCATCTTCCCAGTCCTTGTTTTCAGACACTTTTATTTTTTTGGGGAGAGACACAGAGAGAGACAGAGAGAGAGGAGAGGAAGACAGAGATGGGTGCGCCAGCAGTGTCTCAGCTGCTGTGAATGAAATCCAGATGCATGCGCCCCCTTGTGGTCAAGTGCGGCATTGCACCCTTGCGTCACTTTGCATCTGGCTAAACGTGGGATCTGGAGATTGGAACCGCTGGAGATTGGAACCAGTGTTCTTAGGCTTAGGAGGCAGGCGCCTTAACCCCTAAGCCATCTCTCCAGCCCTCGGTTTTTTTTTTTTTTTTTTTTTTGTAAGCAAGCACCTTTTACCACTAAGCCATCTCCCCACTCTCTCCCTGCCCCCAATTATTTTTTATTTATTTACTTATTTTAGTTTTTCTTTTTTAGAATATTTATTTATTTACTTGAGAGAGAGAAAGAGGTAGAGAGAGTGAGAATGCCAGGGCCTTCAGCCACTGCAAACAAACTCCAGATGCATGCGCCTCCTTGTGCATCTGGCTTACGTGGGTCCTGGGGAATTGAACCGGGTCCTTTGGCTTTGCAGGCAAATGCTTTAACTGCTAAGCCATCTTCTCCAGCCCTCAGACAGTGTTATTTAATTGAGACTTGCCTGGAACTCCTGATCCTCCTGCCTCCATCTCCCAAGTACTGGGATGACAAGCATGTGCCACGATGGCTGGCTTGCACTTATTTTTTTAAAATTTGTTTATTTTTATTTATTTATTTGAGCGTGACAGACAGAAAGGGAGAAAAAGAGGCAGAGGGGGGGGGATGAAATGGGTGCACCAGGGCCTCCAGCCACTGCAAACAAATTCCAGATGCATGTGCCATCTTGTGCATCTGGCTTACATGGGGTACTGGGGAATTGAACCTTAGGTTTCATAGGCAAGCGCTTAACTGCTAAGCCATGTCTCCAGGCTGGCCTGGAGCTTAGAGAAACCCACCTGCTTTAGCTTCTTTTTTAAAGGAGAAGTTATTTCTCCTATTTTTAAAATATTTTATGAGAAAGAGGGAGGGAGGGGAAGGAAGAGAGGGAGAGAAAGAGAGAAAATGGGCACGCCAGGGCCTCTAGCTACTGCAAACTCCAGACAGGTGCACCACCTTGTGCATCTGGCTTTATGTGGGTACTGGGGAAAATGGACCTGGGTCCTTTGGTTTTGCAGGCAAGCACCTTAACTGCTAAGCCATATCTCTAGCCCTGCTTTATCTTCTTAAATGTAGGATTAGAGGTTTTTACCACCATGTCCAGTCTCAGTGCTGTTTTTTTGCTTGTTTTGAGGCAAGCCCAACAGACTGGCCTTTTTTTATGAAATGGGGGGAGGGGGAAGGGAAAGGAGGGAGGGAGGCAGAGAGAGAACTGGTGCATCAAGGCCTCCAGCCACTGTAATCAAACTTCAGACGTGTGTACCACCTTGTGCACATGAGCGACTTTGCACACGCATCACCTTGTGCATCTGGTTTATATGAGATTTGGGGAGTTGAACATGGGTCCTTAGGCTTCGCAGGCCTTAACCATTAAGCCATCTCTCCAGCCCTTTGTTTGTTTGTGAGACAGTTCTCCTGTAGCCTAGGCTGCACTTGAACTTTCCACCCTCCTGCCTCAGCCTTCTGAGTAGCTGGGATGACAGGCATGTATCATGAGGCCTTGCCCCTCTCTAGTTTTTTCCTCTCTCTTTCATAAACTGAAGTGGGATGGAGAAAGTGAAGGTCCTCAGAAAAATTAATCTGCACACATACTTCAAGTCTGTAAATGTTTTCAATTGGGGATGGGAGCCTAGGTAGAAAAGGATATTTTGTGTCTAACAGTTTTATACTTTGGAGTATTTGCTCTCTCCTGTGTATGTTATTTTTTCAGTAATAATAATGATGATGATGATGCCTGGCGCGATGGCACACACCTTTAATCCCAGCACCTGGGACGCAAAGGTAGGGGGATCTCTGTGAGTTGGAGGCCACCCTGAGACTACATAGTAACTTGCAGGCTAGAGCAAGATCCTACCTTGAAAACACAATCAATCAATCAATAAGATCCAACCAGAGTGGAACAGGGGACATGAACTTGAGAACTGCAGGCTGTGTGATCAGGGGCACCTGAGGTCATAGTCCCAGCCCTCCTCAGCCACTGTGGGCCACTGGGCAACCAGACCCCATCTCTTTGGAAGATGGGACTCAGGAGCCTCTCTGCATATGAAAGCATGAGACTGATGATGGCATGGCCCCAGGGGCTCCTGGCATGTGGTAAGCACTGTGGAAATGGTCCCTATTCTGACCCCCTCCTTCTGTCTATGACTTCTGCCCCCTGAGAACTATTCCTGCTATAACATTTGGCGGACAGAGCTGGTAACCACCCATGATCTGATTCCTGAGGCTTGGGTGCCAGAATGAAAAGAGCAGGAGGTCTGGGCCCAGTGGGGCAGTCACCCGAGAAGCTGGAGGTGTCCATTCTTCTTGTCTGGACCAGCCAGCAGCAGTAGGTCTGGGAGCTCTAGGGCTGGGCTGGAGGCTGCCACCCCCATGGTGACTTTGTTGGCGACTTCCCCACTCCGGGTAACCTAGGGCAAGGTTGAAGACAAGAAAGATGGAGGGCAGAATTGGGCAGGGGATAGAGGTTAACAGTCTTGGGAGGGGATTTGAATGTCAAATTGGGCCATAGTGGGGGCAGGGAGAGGATGACTCAGCAGTAGAGCTCCTGTCTAGAATCCACAGTGAGGGGCTGGGGCGTGGCTCAGAGGTAGAGCTCCTACCTAGAACTCATAGTGAGGGCTGGGGGCATGGCTGAGTTATAGTGCTTGCCATCCCCAAGACTTCAAAAAGGAAGGACAGGGCTGGAGAGATGGCTTAGTGGTTAGGCGTTTGCCTGTGAAGCCTAAGGACCCCAGTGCGAGACTCGATTCCCCAATACCCACGTAAGCCAGATGCACAAGGTGGTGCATGCATCTGGAGTTCATTTGTAGTCGCTGGAGGCCTTGGTGCGCCCATTCTCTCTCTCTCTGCCTCTTTCTCTCTCTCATATAAATAAAAAATAAAATCTTTGTTTAAAAAAAGGAAGGACAAACTCTTGTTGGGGTCCATATATATATATATTTTTGGATTTTCAAGGTAGGATCTCAGTCTGGCCCAGGCTGACCTGGAATTAACTATGTAGTCTCAGGGTGGCCTCGAACTCACGGTGATCCTCCTACCTCTGCCTCCCGAGTGCTGGGATTAAAGGCGTGCGCCCCCACGCTCGGCTGGGGTCCAGATATTTTAGGATATGTGTGTGAAGTCTGGGGATCTGAGTTAGAAAACCGAGGGCACGGAAAAGCTAAAGGGCTGTAGATAAGGGATGGGTGGGCTCGTGGGTTCGCATATAGGTCGGCGATTCCACGAGGGGTGATCGTGGGGAGCAGCCAGAGTGGCGGCAGGGGTCCCCCACCGGGAATGGGCGGAGGGCTGCGCACCTGCACGAAGTTGCTCTCAAAGATGGGGAAGTCACGCAGCTGGTCGAACTCGCCGCTCAGAAGGTGACGTTGGAGCCGGCCGGGGCGGCGCGGGGGAAAGGCTGCAACCAGGGGAGTGGTGGAGGGCGAAGCTCGGGATCGGTCCCGGCAGGATCGGCCCCGGCAGCCCTGTGCTGAGTTTCGGGAGCTCAGAGACGTCCACGTGGCCGGCCCAGGTCTTCCCGGGCCCCCTCACCGGGCCGGGTCTCTCACCTGCCATCCGGCCAAGTGGTGCCTCAGCTATATCTAGGGCAGACCAACTTTCGCGCTCGTACTTCGTCGAGACGCACCGCCCCATCGCAATGCCCCGCCTCCAGTCGGCAGCGGGCGAAAGAGCCAAGAAAAGAAAACTAGGGGCGGGACCTTGGACATTGTGACGTCACGACGACGTCACAGACAGCGCGTGCCGCAAGGCGTCGTCCGATGGGCGGGCCCTAGAGACCCCGGATGCAGAAATGGCTGCCATTTTGTTTCAGGCCGAGGGCTCCAGACGCCGGTCCGTAGGCGCACGAAACGGCGCAAGCGCATGCGCGTCAGCACGCAGCTTCCCAGCGTGCTCTGCGGCGCCTGGTTCAACATGAGCCTCTGATCTGGTGGGAAGAGGCTTAGGGCATGGCGGCGTCCAGCGCCGGGGCTACCCGGCTGCTCGTACTTCTGCTGATGGCCGCAGCGGCTCCCAGTCGGGCCCGGGGCAGTAGCTGCCGTGCCGGGGCCGCCTCGCGGGGGGTGAGTGCTCACTGGTTCGCGGCCGGCGGAAGTCAGGGTCGATGGGTGGGTTTAGAGGTGACCAGTCCATGTCGTGAATATTCATGGTCGTGTGTCCTCTAGGACGGGCCAATCCGAAGTCTGGGCGTTTAAAAGGAGACGCCCGCGGGGTGGTTCCCAGGGTCAGGGGGCGGAGTCCTATCTGAATATGCATGAGGAGGGTCTGTTGTCTCTGCACTGGTGAGGCTGTGGCCTGTGAATCGCTGCTTCAGAGACTTTACCGAAAACCGAGAAATAAAGTCGGGCATCTGTAATCCTAGTATTTGGTTGTCAGAGGCAGGAAGATCAGAAGTTAAAAGCCAGCCTGGGCAACTCAGTGACATCCTGTTTAACACACCAAAAAGAGAAAAAGAAACCATAGGCTCTGGAATGTACTGGGCGGGTTGGAACCCTTGATCCTGGGAACTTTAACGAAAATGAGATTGAGGGCTGGAGAGATGGCTTAAGAGGTTAAGGCGCTTGCCCTCAAAGCCAAAAGACCCAAGTTCGATTCCCCAGGACCCAAGTAAGCCAGCTGCACAAGGTGACTGAAGTTTGAAGTGGTGGAGGCACTGGCGTGCCCATTCTCTCCCTCCTCTCTCTCTCTCTCTCTCTCAAATAAATAAAAAAATTTTTTTAAAAGAGAATGAGGACATATGGGTATTAACATGGAAAGGAAGTCAGTTCCAGTGACCTCAAGAATGTTTAGGATGAGAGGTGGAGGCAGGCCAATCAGGTGGCCAGAAAGAGGGAAAGAAAGTCATGTGGGGATAACTTAAGCATGTTGGTAGGGCTTTCTTTCCTTTTTTTTTTTTTTTTTTTTTTCTCGAAGTAGAGTCTCACTCTATAGCCCATGCTGACCTGGAATTCACTATGTAGTCTCAGGGTGGCCTGGAACTCATGGTGATCCTCCTACCTCTGCCTCCCGAGTGCTGAGATTAAATGCCTGCACCACCCTCCCCCTGCCGCGTGGTAGGACTCTCTTAATGGGGTGTCCAGTTTATGAATATTCATGAGCGGGCACCAGTGAAATGGGTGTAGGCATCTATGATTGGATGTGACCATGAAGACAAGACTCTTCCTCCAGTCCCCCAGTCTGTCGAGGGACTTGTGTGTCCTGCCCTGCCTAACACTGAGTGGTCCTCACCTGGGGCTCCTGTCTTTTTACAGGTGGGGGCAGATGGTCGCGAGGGTGAGGGCTGTGGCACTGTGGCACTGCTGCTGGAGCACTCGTTTGAGATTGGTGAGTCTAGCATGTTCTCCGCTTGTCCTGTACCTGGTGTCCAGTGAAGAGGATATGGCCAAAGAGAAACATTGCCTTTAAATGCCCCCTGAGCTTGGCTGGGGAGTTTGATTCAGTGGTATATCATGTGCCTAGCATGCCAAAAAACCTGGGTTGCATCCCTGGTACTGGAAATAATATAGGTATGCATACACCTGTATGAACCTATACAAATTCATTCGCTTATTTATTTATTTGCTTCCATACCTGGTCGGGCTGAAGTGATGTCAGAGTAGGCTTCTCTGATCCTTGATATATGCCTTGCCTTAGTAGTGTCATGTTTTCCATGTGTTTATTGTGTGAGGCAGTGGAAGTGAGTATTTGCCCCATTTTTCAACAGAGCCAACACCATTCAGTCAGGGAATGGCACAGGTGGGGACAGCCCCAAGGACCACCTAGCTAAACTGGCTAAAGTGGCAGAGACCAGCACACTCAGAGCCAGCTCAGCCCTGCCCAGGGCTTCCTAATGGCATTGAAGGCACTTGTTATACTCTGACCTTGGTCAGCACAGAAAGGTTATGAACTCCCAGGGTCTCCTGGTAAAGAGGCAGTGGTGAACCTCAGGGCAGTCCGGTGGAGGCCGGGCTCAGGTTTGCATGCAGGTTGCCTGGCCCCTGCTAGTTGAAGAGTGTGACGGGGTGGTCACTGAGCCTGGCTCCCCACAGATGACAGCACCAACTTCCGGAAGCGTGGCTCACTGCTCTGGAGCCAGCAGGACGGCACCTTGTCCCTGTCTCAGCGGCAACTCAGTGAGGAGGAGCGGGGCCGGCTCCGGGTAAGGTGGGAATCCTGGAGGGTTAGCGCCTGTAGTCAGCTCTCCAGGTCCAGGCAGAGTCTGAGCCCCTCCTGTCCCTGTGGCTACCGCAGGAGTTGGAACTCTTGGTGGCCAGGACTTTAGCAAACATGAGACTAAATGGCACTTTGGTCAGCCTTGGTGCCTGGTATAGGACCACCCCCAGGTAGTCCACTGGGGCACACTCCCTGCCTGTGGGGTTCTACCGGAAGGTAAAGGCTTGTAGGATGAGAGAGCCTCCGAAAAGCCATGACTAGACAAGAGGCGCCTTCTGTCACGGTGCCGCAGCCTTCTCCCAGCCCGAGCTTAGCTCAAGGAAGCCAGTGTGTTCCAGTCCCGCTTCTGTCTTCCCACCCCAACCTTCCCCATGAAAGAGGGCAGTGTGAAGTCCACCTGGCCTGCCTCTGCCTGGCATCTGTTTGATTCCCTGTCCTTGCTGTTCTCACAAGAGCCCTACTGCTGTCACCTTGGGTCTAGGTCCACGTGACTGGGTGTGGCTAGATCTAATCCAGGCTCAGACCATGTCCTTCAGAACATGCGCTCTGTAGGCAGCTTCTCCCCCAGGCAAAGTGGTCCCCTGCTCTGGTCTCAATGTTAGCCAGGCTCCCCCATAGGAGGAGTCTTGGCCAGAGGGCATGGGATCCTGGGAGAATGAGGCTGGGTGAGGCTTGTTCTGTCTGCAACTGGCAAGGTCGGCCTCCTCTCTCTCACATGGCTTCCTCTGCACACCCTCAGGATGTGGCTGCCCTGAATGGCCTGTACCGGGTCCGGGTCCCAAGGCGATCTGGGTCCACTGATGACCTAGAAGCTGGTGGCTATGTGTCTTCCTTTGTCCCTGCGGTGAGTCAGTGACCAGGTCATTACTCCTTCGCTCCTTGTCAGCCTTATTCTATGTGCACCAATATCTCCAGCATTCATGGAGCCCCTCTCTGGGCAGAGGCCAAGAGGACTCTTCTGTGGCTTTGCCCAAGGATCTCTAGCCTGGGGGTCCATCCATGGGCTTCTCTGTGGGGACACTGTTGAGTTTGGGCTCATGTGCGGGGTGGCAGAGACCCAGGCATCCTTACCTCCCCTCCTCCACAGTGTTCCCTGGTGGAGTCACATCTCTCGGACCAGCTGACCTTGCACATAGATGTGGCTGGCAACGTGGTGGGCGTGTCGGTGGTGACACACCCTGGTGGCTGCAGGGGTCATGAAGTAGAAGATGTGGACCTGGAACTATTCAACACCTCAGTGCAGCTGAGGCCTCCGGGCACGGCCCCGGGGTGAGCACTGCATGGAGACCCTGGTGGGGAGGGAGGCTCTAGTGCCTTTGCTGGCTGCTCAGCTCAAGTGCTCTCTCCCTGTGCCCAGCCCCGAGACAGCGGCCTTCATCGAGCGCCTGGAGATGGAACAGGCCCAGAAGGCCAAGAACCCCCAGGAACAGAAGTCCTTCTTTGCCAAATACGTGAGTGCAGCTCCCTGGCCCCTCCTCCTGGGCAGGTGGTCAGCATGGCCCTCTGGCAGGTGGCTGAAGGTGTGGACCCCACCTGTGTGTCAGCTCATGGGAAGGTCTAAGGCTGGGTGGCCCTAGGAGCTGTCCCAGTGTTTAGGGTGGCCTGGTGAGGACAGGTGGCCTCCAGGGCATGCTGAGCAGGAGGGGAAAGTGTGGGCCCAGGAGGCCAGGGTCTGGGAGGTAGGTGCCCCTGGGGTTGACTCTCGAGGGGTGGGGGACCTCAGGGTGCAAGTGTGGAGGAGCCCAGGAGAGACGGGCCTGCCAGCCAGGAGCAAGTCTGCACAAGCCCAAGGCTTGCCTGAGCTTGAGGCCAGGGGTGAGGAAGGGCAAGCCCTTCTGGAGGAGGCCGGCTGCACGCCATCCTCTGTCCCTCGAGGCTGGAGACCTGTGTCAGGCCCAGGCCCAACAAGGTAAGGGCCCAGGAAAGCCAGCGTGGCTCCAGGGTGAGGTGGGAGGGTTGAGGCCTGGGATCGCGGAGCCCACTGAGCCAGGCACTTTCACCTAGGGCCTCAGTAAAGAGTTGTCTAAATAGTTTAAACAGCCACTCAGGGAAACTGAGGCCCAGCAAGGCTCAGTCCTTGTTTGCCCACCCATCCTTGACCCAAGGAGCTTGCTGACTGCTCCCTCCTCCCTCCCCAGTGGCATCTCATCCTGGGGGGGGCCGTGTTGCTCACAGCCCTGCGTCCTGCTGCCCCGGGGCCTGCGCTGCCACCAATGGAGGCCTGAGTGAGGACCCAGCCCCCACCCACCTCACCCCTCCACCCTGCGGCCCTGCCCCTGCCTGTAGTGATAATAGGGGACCTGGGGTCCTCCCTTACGCGGCCCCGCGTAGGCAGAGCCTCGCCCACACTTACTTCCCTCTCTTCTGTCTCTCTGTCCATCTGTCTGGCAGTGGATGTACATCATTCCAGTTGTCCTGTTCCTCATGATGTCCGGAGCACCAGATGCTGCTGGGGGCCAAGGTGGAGGCGGGGGTGGGGGTGGGGGCAGTGGCCGGTGAGCAGCTGTCCTCTCACCAGGGACTCCCTGCCACCCAGACCCCCTTGCGTCATCCTTGGTCATCCCAAGAAGGAGTCGCCAGACCCCTCCAGTCCCCCCACCCCATTAGGTGGAAGATTGTATCTCCCAGAAGGCCCTCCCTCTGTTCCTGTTGGCCCAGCAGTGCCAGAATGGGGGTACACCTCCCCTGAAGTCCCCTCAGGCCTGCTGGCTCCCCTTGCCCTGGTGTTAGAGTCCTGCCCCCTCCTACCCCACCTCGCCAGGCTCTCTCCAGCCTCTGTGCCGTCCCTGCTGTCTCTGTCCCCAGGCAGCCCACTCCATTTGTGGCACCAGGAGAGGACCATGGGCCCAGCTGTTAGTCCCCATCTGTCTATGAACACGCACTCTAGTGACCTTTGCATTTTCAGCAGCTGTATGCAACTGTTGATTTACAGCACAGCTGTGCCACGCAGGCTGTGTTGATCTGCTGGGCACTTATTGTAGTTCTTGGGAACATGAGAAAGTAATGCTCAGCCGTGTTGTGTGGCCGCTGATTAAACCGCTCCTCAGATGGCTGCCATTTAACTCACTTACTGCTTTCTGTGGTCCTAAATAGTCGTTGGTGGCTCTTTGCATCCGGCTGTCACATGGTTGATTTCTTTGGGATATGAGACAGCTGAATGGTTGGGGCAGATTGAGGCTTCTGAAGCCCTCTCAGAACAGTGCAAGGAGACATGTCACTGCAAGGTACTATTCCTCGTGGTACCAGACGCAGGTGGGAGTCTTCTCTTCTTCACACCGAAGGATTGCATTTGAACACTGTCCTGTGCAGTGGTGTGTCCCGCCGGCACACTGAGCACCCTGGCGGATGTGCTGGCAGGCATTTGTAATCCCAGCACTCAGCACAGCCAGCCTGGCCTACATAGTGAGGCCCCATCTTAGAACACCAACCAGCAAACTGAACCTGACCTTGTTCTCAGTGCCTATTCAGCCTCACCTGTCTTGGCTGGCTTTCCTGGGTCCTATGGGTGCAGATGTAACTTGGTGTTTCAATTTTTTTTTTTTTTTTTTTTTTTTTTTTTTTTCAAGGTAGGGTCTCACTCTGGCCCAGGCTGACCTGGAATTAACTATGTAGTCTCAGGGTGGCCTTGAACTCATGGTGATCCTCCTACCTCTGCCTCTCAAGTGCTGGGATTAAAGGTGTGCGCCAACCACGCCCGGCTTGGTGTTTCAATTTTGTATCGCTGTGATACAATGCCTGCCGGAACAGCTTAATGGAGGAGAGATTTGTTTTGGGTTACAGTTTTAGAGGGTTTCAGCTCATCATGTCACGGAAGGTTTGTTGGAACAGCTCACTTCATGATGGTGGGAGTGTGTGGCACAGAAACGGTTCATGTCGTGGCAGACTGGGTGCAGAGCAGAGAGGAACCAGGGGCCAGGTGTAGTTTTAAAAGGCCCACCCCTAGTGAACCACTTCCTTCAGCCAGGCCCCACTGTCCAAAGGTTCTACAGACTCAATGCCACGAGCTGAGGACCAGAAGGTATTCAGGTTCTCATGGGCTGTGGAGGCCATTTCACAGCCCCACCACCAAGCCCACAACTCTTCGTGGGATGTGGCCAGTCTGGAGGGCTAGAAAGGTCTAGCAGCATTTTGTGGGTAGCGTGTCCTCACGGGCCTCATCTGTGAGGAGGTATGGGAGTGGTGCTCTGACTGGGCCTGCCTCATAGGGACCCTGCCCTTGGTCCCCTTCTTCCCAGTACTATGCCCCTCCCAACACCCATTGCAATATGACAGAAGGTCTCAGAGTCCCTTCGGTTTGGCCTTTATGTTCCCTTGGTATTCATGACAGTTGGCCAGTGATGTACCTAACAGTGGCCCAATGATTCTCCAATGTCCACATCTTTTTCTAGAACAGGCCCCACTCTTTCTGCCTTCCTTCAATGTGGATGGACCCATCTTCTTTCTAGACTGCCCCAGAGTCTCTGATATTTTTTTCTAACTTTTGTCATAAAATTTAATATTTTCAGGTCCTAGGCTGGGGGCATGGCTCAGCAGAAGAGTTCCTGCCTAGAATCCACAGTGAGGGGCAGGGGGCAACTCAGAGGTAGAGCTCCTGCCTAGAATCCACAGTGAGGGCTGGGGTGCGTGGCTCAGAGGTAGAGCTCCTGCCTAGAATCCACAGTGAGGGCTGGGGGCTTGGCTCAGAGGTAGAGCTCCTGCCTAGAATCCACAGTGAGGGGCTGGGGGCGTGGCTCAGAGGTAGTGCTCCTGCCTAGAATCTACAGTGAGGCGCTAGGTAGGGGTGTGGCTCAGGAGTAGAGCACCTATCTGGAACCCACAGTTAGGGTTGGGGATGTGGCTTGGTGATAGAGTAACATGCTTAAAACCCTTAATTCCTTCCCCTGTACTACAAAAAAAAAAAGTTTTAAAAAATAGTCTTGGGGGCTGGAGAGATGGCTTGCCATTAAGGCGCCTGCCTGCTAAGCCTAAGAACCCGGTTCCAATCTCCAGGTCCCACGTTTAGCCAGATGCAAAGTAACGCAAGGGCGCAAATGCCGCACTTGACCACAAGGGGGCACACACATCTGGATTTTGTTCACAGCAGCTGAGAGACTGCTGGCACACCCATCTCTATCTGTCTCCCTCTCTGTCTCTCTCTGTGTCTCTCTCCAAAAATAAATAAAAATTGAAAAAAAATTTAAAAATAGTCTTCGGTTAGAGAGATGGATGGCTTAGCAGTAAAGGTGCTTGCCTGCAAAGCCAAAGACCAAGGTTCAAATTCCCCAGGACCCATGTAAGCCAGATGCACAAGTTGGCAATGCATCTAGAGTTTTGTCTGTAGCAGCTGAAGGCCCTGACACACCAATAATCTCTCTCTTTCTCTGCCTCTTTCTCTCTCTCTCAAATAAAATAAAATTTTTAAATGTTTTAAAAAATAGTCTGATGGGGCTGGAGAGATGGTTTAGCAGTTAAGGCACTTGCCTGTGAAGCCTAAGGACCCAGGTTCGATTCTCCAGGTCCCACATAAGCCAGATGCAAATAGTGGCACATGCTTATGGAGTTCGTTTGCAGTGGCTAGAGGCTCTGGCATGCCCATTCTCCCTCACTCTGTCTCTCTCCCTTTCTCTCTCTGTCTCTAATAAATAAATAAAAATACATCTTTAAAAAAACTAAAAACAAAGTCTTATGGAGACACATCCCCTCCACTGTTATCTGCAGAGCCATTTCACTGATTTGGAGTGTTGGAGTGTTGACTCTTTTTATATAGCTGATGGTTTCTAACGAGCACTTTTTGGTGTGTTGTAGTTCATTGTCTGAGCTACATCAGGCTCCCCGGGGCTCTTCCTCTCTAAGCTGCATTCCCAGTTCTTACTGGTTCTTGGAGAGCTCACTGGCCATTTGTTTTATGGGCCATGGTGTCTAGGGACTTGGCTTTCTGGCTGGAGGCAGCTGATAGCGGCTCTGGAGACAGCCTACTAACAGCCAACGCCTGTGTGGATGATTTTGCAAAGGTCTTGTCCTCGCTCGGCCCACTGGAGAGGACTCCATGTCCCATGAATGGGGCCAGAGCTTATATCATTGGTCCCCTGTGGGTTGGTCTTGGGATTTGTTATAGCAGTGTTGCAGGAGCCTGGTGACTGCATCCTGTTGTCTCCATTGTCAAAGGATGCACAGATGACTCACTGTGGGATGAAGTGTATGTGAGCTTACGCGTGCATGCTTGTGAAATGAGCCGCTCACTGTTGGCCTGTGTCTCTGCAGCCATCCTCCCATCGGTCCCAACACCCCTCTTTTCCCAAGGCTATGGCCCATCTTCTTTCCAGCTCCCATGTGCCTCCTGCTTTCCTGCATGGCTGTTCTGTGATTCTTGTACTGGCCCAGCCTCATGGAGAAGGGGCCTGCTCTGTCTATCCGTACCATTCCTGCCTTTCCAGGGCCTCCAAGTCTCACTCCTGTATCTGTGGCCCCAACTCAGCCCTCATCCGCTCCCTCCTGGACCTTCAACCCAGCTTCCTCCTGGCCTCCTAGTCTCCATTGTCTCTAACCCGTTTCCTATCCTGTTCTAGCCTTCTAACACCAGAGCTGACCCCACTGCTCCCTCCCACCACTCCTGTCACCACAGAACATAATCCCAGCGCCTCGGCCTCAAATGTGAAGCTGATAATGAGTGTATCAGATAACATCAGGATGAGTGGGGCCTCACATGCTGCTCTGCTCTCCCCATTGCCCAACCCTTCACCACCTTTTGCGTGGCCCTCTGTGTCCAGGGTACTGGTTCCAAGTCACCCTCACTGTCTCCTTCTGGACCCTGCCCAGCCCGGAAGTCTCTAATGAGGGAGCTGAGGATGGGGACTGCCCTTCATTCTCTACCTTGTCCCTGGACGCCCATCTCTGTTCTGTGACAAGGAGGAAGTTGCCACTTTAAGATTTTTGTGAGGCTTTACAGGCCCATGACGTGGCTCCTGGAAACAACTCTGGAAATTGCTGCCAAGGTCGTGTATGGTCGGGCAGTTCTTGGGCTTCTATCAATCAGCCTCCCCTACGACAGTGCCATTACAAAGGGAAATAATCAGATACGCATGGGCATAAGTTCCTAAAAAGCTTACATCCTCCAAATATTTTTTCTCTGTATCCCACAATACAGTCCTGAGGATGTCAGAGGGGAGCCTCCCACCCAGTGACTTGCAAATGTGGGGCTCAGCAGTGTAAGATGGCACAGTATGAAGCTGGATGTAGTGGCATACACCTGTAATCCCAGCATTTGGGAGGTGGAAGCAGGGGGGGGCAGGAGTTCAAGGCCAGCCTCTGCTAGGTAGTGAATTTGAAGCCAGCCTGGGCTTCGTGAGACTTGTCGGACTGAGGAACTGGCTCAGTGGGTAAAATGCTTGACTCAGAGCATAGGGACTTGAGTTCAGTCCCCATTAGCTATATAAATGCCAGAAGTGCTGCTGTGTGCATAACGCCAGCACTGGGGAGGTAGAGCTCACTGGCCAGCCAGTCTCACCTCATCGGTTTCAGGCCAGGGAAGACCTTATCTCAAAAAGAGAAGTAGGCGGCACACCTGAGGAACCATGCCTGAAGTGTCCTTCTGGCCTCCATTTGCTCACATTACATATGTGCACACCCACACGGACATCTGTATCCATTCACATATAAACATGTCCACTCCTCCCCACAGAAACTAAAACAAAGCTTGCTCGGTATGTTATGTATTGAGTACAGACCTTCATTTCTACAGAATTTCCCCAATTTTCCACTCCCCCCACCCAACAGCCCCTCTGGACTCCCAGTCGCTGTGCTGTTGTTGGGAACCGTTTGCTGTGTCTAATAGAGTAGAGTTGCAGTTCTGTGTGCTGCCAGCAGGTGGTGATGGTCCCACTGAGTCAGGCCTCTGAGGCAGGTCTGGGTCCCTCTTGTCACACAGGTGCGCTGTGGAGGGAGGGTTGGTCCTTCCAGCTGGGCAGGTCCAAGGAAGACTGTATGTCCAGCAGCTGCTGTCTCTCAGAGTTGCTGGAGGTCCTTCCACATTGATGCCTGAGGACAGGACGGAAGGTGGAGCAGGGTACACAAGATCTCACCCCTCAGCCAGCTTGGACTGGAGTCTAGGAGCCCATCTCTAGCCAGCCCAGGGTACCCATGCAGCCCAGCCCTGTCACTTACAAGCTTGTCTGTAGCAACCCCTTGTTTCAGAGCCAGTTCCTTGGTTCCTCCTTCAAGGATCAGATTCCTCCAGGCAGTGTCCAGCATTCAGGACAGACAGAAAAGAGAAAAGGGTGTCACAAAGGTCCCTGCCCACTCCTGGACTGTGGCTTGGTAGCTATGCTCTAGGTGGTCTGCCTCCTGCTTCTGGTGTGTTTGACTTGTGGTGGGTCAGGTCCTGCCCAAGCCTGGGGATCTCTTAGTACCAGGGCAGAGGACTCGGGAAACTTCAGGAAAGGAGTCCACTCAGAGCAGAGGGGAAGGTGATAGGCGCAACGGGGATGCCCATGAGGACTGCGGAGGGTGAGGAGGGAGAGGGGTAAAAAGAAAGGATGGAATAGGGCAAGGAGGAGAGAGGATGGAAGTGAGAAACAGAAAAGGAGGCATGCAGAGGGGTGAGAGAGAAGAGAGGCAGAGAGGGTGGGGAGGACAAGAAAGGCAGAAAAGTGGGGAGAGATGAGCAGAGGAAGGATCCAGTCTTGGTGGCGCACGCCTTTAATCCCAGCATTTGGGAGGCAGAGGTAGGAGGATCACTATAATTACATTGAAGGCCAGCCTGAGACTATATAGTGAATTCTAGGTCAGCCTGGGCTAGAGTGAGACTCTACCTCAAAAAAAGGGGTGTGGCAGGAGACAGAGGAGGGAGCATCAACTGACAGGAAAAAGGGTGGAAGGGAAATGAGTCAGTGGCTCAAGCCTTCGATCCCAGCCCTGAGGCTGAGTCGGGAAGAGGTGTGCTCAACCTGCGCTACATAGCAAGACCCTGTCACAAATAAAATGAAACAACAGAAATGGAAGAAGATGGTATAACGCAGGAGTGTGAAAGAGGACAAGGGGAGATGGAGGAAAGGGGTGGAAGGAAGTAGGGTTCCACTGAATGACAGGATCTCCCCATACCCATGCCCTCAGTGCAGCAGGTGAGAAGGCTGCCAGGTCAGCAGGAGGCTGGAGTAAACCGAGGAGGAGCCAAGGGTCAGCCATGATGTCACCTAGCCTCAGAGACACCTGCTCCCCCCACAACAGGGTGGCCATACTTCAGCCATGTTTATGAACCATAAATGGTGACAGCTGGGAGAAACTGGAGCCAAGAGTGAAGCTGAACGTCACTGAGTTGGGACAGTGAGTGGGGGAAGTGGGCTAAGAAGAAATACAAGATACAGTGGACTGGAAAGGACAGGAGAGGTAATGGTAGAGGCATGGAGAGCAGAGCGCAGAGCACAGGGAGGAAGCAGTGAGGGCATGAAGGGTGGAGGGAGAACAGCCTTCTAGATAAGCAGAGATGGGCCAGGAGCTTGGGGTCAGGAGGTTCGCACTACCTAGCAAGGTAAAACGTTCTGAAGAATCTTAAGGCTATCAAGTTGCCAACGGAGCCCTAGCAAGACATGAGTGGACATGGAGGGGTGTGGGGGCCCAGCATGGGACCAGTTGGTTCATGTATATTCCCTCAGGGATCTGTTGATATTCATGTGGATCACCTGGTAACTCAGGGAACCCTGCCAACATGACCAAGCTGTCAGGGAGCCTCCAGTCTAGCTTTTCACAGAGAACTGGGGTGCAGGGAAAGAAGGGACCATGGGTGGGAGCCAGCAGAGAGACAACTGGCCTGGTAAGGACTTGGGCTGAAGGACACAGATAACAAAGTACAAAACAAGGCAGTGTGGCTTCCAGAGAGTCACAGCAGGGAACAGGGAGCTAGAGGGGCTGGAGGGGAAGGAAAGACTGGCGATGGAAGGCCACTGTGATGGCCGCCTTCTCAGTCCTGCATAGTGGACACCTCCTACAGAAAAAGACATTCTTCCTAGTTCTGGACTGAGTGTGTCCCAAGCAGACAAGAATGTGCTGCAGAGACACCTGAGTTCACATCCCAGCACCTGGCAGGACAGTGCCCAAGTTTCATAAACTCAAAGCCCCCAGGCACAGGCCTTAGTGTCCTGAGAGGATAAAAATAGCGCTGGGGCCGAGAGTTCGAGGCCACCCTGAGACTACGTAGTTAATTCCAGGTCAGCCTGGGCCAGAGTGAGAGCCTACCTTGAAAAACCAAAAAAAAAAAAAAAAAATAGCACTGGGGCTGGGCATGGTGGCGTACGCCTTTAATCCCAGCACTCGGGAGGCAGAGGTAGGAGGATTGCCATGAGTTCAAGGCCACCCTGAGAATACATAGTGAATTCCAGTTCAGCCTGGGCTAGAGTGAGACCCTACTTTGAACCTCCCCCCACCCAAAAGAAATAGCATTGAGACGTTCAGGACTTGACAAGCACATGTAGCTCCAGGGAATACAAGAATAAAACGAGTTTGCTGGGCGTGGTGGCGCATGCCTTTAATCCCAGCACTTGGGAGGCAGAGGTAGGAAGAGTGCAGTGAGTTCGAGGCCACCCTGAGACTACATAGTGAATTCCAGGTCAACCAGGTCTAAAGCAAGAACCTACCTTGAAAAACAAAAAACGCCCAAACAAACTAACTAAAGGACTGAGATAGAAGAGAAGGAGAGGGTGAGGAAACAGAAAGTGGAGGAGACAGAGTGGGAAGTGGAGGCAGGAGGAAAAGAAGCAGGAAGAAGATGAGGAAGACGGGCAGAGGGAAGGCTACAATGAGAAACAAGAGCAAGGACACGAAGAAGGAAGAAGAGGACAAAGAAAGCATGAGAGGATGGGTAGAAGGAGGAGGAACGAGAAGACAAGATGGAGGCGGCAGGATGAGTAGAAAGAAGAAGGAACATTCGAGGAGGAGGAAGAGGAAAAAGGAGAAGAGGCAGCAACAGATAGAGGGGGAAGAAGAGGTGAAAAGAATAAAATGGAAGGAACATTAGGATGAAGAGGAAGAGTTTTGAGCAGGGAGGACAGAAAGAAGGAGGGGGAAAAGGGAGGTGGCTAAGAAGGAAGAGGAGAAAGATGGATGAAGAGGGAAGAGAAGTAGGAGGAGAAAAGATACAGGAGATGGAGGAAAAGGAGGGCATGGGGAGTTGAGAATGCGGAAGAGCAGGAGGAGGGGAAGGAAACAGCAGGACAAGGAGATGCAGTAGTAGGAGGAGATGGAGGAGGGAAAGAGGAAGAGAAGGGGTGGAGCGGGAGGAAATAGGAGGAAGAAGCAGAGGAGAAAGAAGAGAAGCCAGAGAGAAGATTAGGAGGAGGGAGAGAAAAGGAAACATTAAAGCCAGATGTGGTGACGCACACGTTTAATCCCAGCACAGGGACAGGAAGATTGCCATTAGTTCAAGGCCAGCCTGAGACTCCATAGTAAATTCCAGGTCAGCCTGGGCTAGAGTGAGACCTTACCTGGAAACCCCTGACCCTCAAAAAAAAAAAAAAATAAGAAAAAGAAAAAGAAAAGGAAAAATTAAGAGCTGGCAAAGGGGCTGGAGACATGGCAGTTAAATGTGCTTTCTGCAATAGCATGAAGGCCGGGGACCTGAAACTATATGAGTTCAAATCTGCAGATCTCACATAAACAGCTGAGTGTCCCACAAAGGGGAACATAGACCAGGGAATCACCTGGCTCTAGGAAAAACAGCAAGCCCCACTGTAAGTAACAGACTCTGGCTTGGGCTGAAGAGATGGCTGAGCAGTTAAGGTGCTTGCCTGCAAAGCCTAATGACCTGGATTGGATTCCCCAGTACCCACTTAAAGCCAGATGCACAATGTGGTGCATGCATCTGGAGTTCATTTGCAGTGGCTGGAGGCCCTGGTGAGCCCATTCTCTGGCTCCTTCTGCTAAATAAATAAATATATATTTGGGGGGCTGGAGAGATGGCTTAGCAGTTAAGGCATTTGCCTGCTAAGCCAAAGGATCCCAGTCTGATTTCTCCATGACCCACATAAGCCAGATGCACAAGGGGCTGCATGCATCTGGAATTCGTTTGCAGTGGCTAGAGGCCCTGGTGTGCCCATTCTCTCTCTCTCTCTCATATAAATAAATAAAAATATTTTTAAAAAATATTTTTTAAAGGAGAAACTAGCTGGGTGTGGTGATCACACACCTTTAATCCCAGCACTTGGGAGGAAGCTGAGGTAGGAGGATCGCTCTGAGTTCAAGGCCAGCTTGAGACCAATTTGAGGTCAGCCTGGGCTAGAGCAAGACCCTACCTTGAAAAACAAAAAACAACAAAAATTAAAAAATTAAAAAAAATAAAGAAGAAGAAGAAAGAAAAGAAATAGAAAAAGAAAGAAAAAAGAGAAATAAACTGAATCACATTAAAAAATTTTTTTATTAGAGACAGAGAGAGGGAAAGAGAAAGAGGGAGAGAATGGGCGCGCCAGGGCCTCTAGGCACTGCAAACAAACTCCAGACACATGTGCCCCCTGTGCATCTGGCTTACATGGGACCTGGAGAATTGAACCGGGGTCCTTAGGCTTTGCAGGCATGTGCCTTAATCACTAAGCCATCTCTCCAGCCCACATTTTTTTTCTAAAAAGATTCTGGTTCAAAATGAGAATGGGCAGAAGAGAGGTGGAGCAGACATCCATTCAGCTCAGGCCTCCGCAGGCAAGCACCCCTCCCCCACTGCTGTAGGCGAGCACATGGGGTGCTACAAGGGCACATACACGTGCATGTCACACACACACTATATACATACATACATACATACACACACACACACACACACAGACACATACACAAGCACAAAACAAAAACCAAAATAGGGGCTGAAGAAATGGCTTAGAGGTCAAGGTGGTGCATGTGTCTGGAGTTCATTTGCAGTGGCTAGAAGTCCTGGCATACTCATTCTCTTGCGCTCTCTCTCTCCCTCCCTCTTTCTCTCTCTCTCTCTCAATAAATAAGTAAAAATAAAATTTAAAAAACCAAAAGAGAGCGCAGAGAGAAGAAAGAGGAAGATGAGGAGGGGATGAAGGATGGAGAGGAGGAAAGGAAGAAAAGGAAGAGAGTGAAGAGGTGAAGGAGAAGATTAGAGGATGTAGAGAAACAGGAGGAAAAGGAAGGATAGAAGGTGAGGGAGCAAGAAAAGTGGAAGAAGAGGACAGGGAAGAAGAAGAGATGGAGGAATGAGATGGAAAAGGAGGAGAAAGAATACAGGCAGAGTAGGATTAAGAGAGAGTAGGAGATGAAGGGGGGTGTCAAGAAAAAGGATAATGAGGGATGAGAAAGGTGGAAAGAAGGAAGAAACTAGATAATGTTGAAGAGATAGAGGAGGAGTGGGAGGGGGACAAAGAGGAGGTGGAGGAGAAACAGGAAGAAAATGAGGCAGGGAGAAGGAGGAAGTGGAGAAAGAAGGAGGAGGAAGAAGAGAGAAGAAAGTATAGGAGGATAAGAGAAGAGGGAGAGTAGAGGAGAAAGAGGAGCTTGAGGAAGAGGTGAAGAGAACAAGGACAGGAAAGTGGGTGAGTAGGAAAAGGAGGAAGAAGAGGTGAGTAGGAGAAGTGTTGGAATAGGGTGGATGAAGAAGAGGTAATAGAGGAGGGAGGGGAGGGTAAGGAATAGGGGATGAAGTGAAAGGGGATGAAGTAAATGAGAGAACAAAGGGGAAGGAAAAAGAAAAAGGAGTAGTATTTGGAAGAGAAATAGGATAGAGGATGAGGAGTAGAAGAAAGAAAGACAAATTAAGAGGAGACGGAAGAAGAGGGATGGAGGATGAACAGGAGAGGATGAGATAGAAGAGGAGGGAGGATGATGGAAAGCAGAGGAGGAGTATGAGGAGGAAGAGCAGCAGCAGGAGGAGACGGCAGAGGAGGAAGGATGGAGTGGATGAGTATAGACGGTAAGAGGGAAATGGAGGGTAAAGAGGTAGAGAAGGGAAGGCTGGAGAGATGGCTTAGTGGTTAAGGCATTTGTCTGCAAACCTGAAGGACCCAGGTTTGATTCCTCAGGACCCACATAACCCAGATGCACATGGTGGCACATGTGTCTGGAGTTTGCAACTACTGCAGGTCCTGGTGTGCCCATTCTCACTCTCTGTTTCTCTTTCTCTCTCTCAAATAAATAAATGAATAAAAAGAGGTAGAGAAGGAGGAAGAGGAATATCATAAAGAATGGGAGGAAGAAATAGATTGAAAGAGTGGAGTAAGAAAGGGAGGATGATGGAGAGGAGGAAAAGAAGGCATGAGGACTAGGAATAAAGATGGGGACAGAGAAGGAGCAGAGGAGGAATAGAAGGTGAAGAGAACATAAAGAGAAGGGTGAAGAAGAGGCAGAATGCAGGAGAGGAAGAAGGAAGAAGTGGGAGGACAAAGGGTAAGTGGAAGTGGTAGAGATGAAAATAAAGGAAAGGAGGAGTGAGAGGAGGAGGGAGGAGGAGGTGGATGGGATGGAGGAAGGAAACAAAGGAACTGGATGGGGAGAAGGAAGACTAAGAGAAGGAGATGGGGGTGATATGGAGGAAAGCAGGAGGGGTAAAGGAAGTGGAAGGGGAAGAGAGAAGTGAGGACTGGTAGGAGGAGGACAGAAGAAGGGGAGGGGGAAGAGGAGTAGATAAAATGAGGAATAGGAATGGGGGAAAGGCCGAGCGTGGTGGTGCACGCCTTTAATCCCAGAACTCAGGAGGCAGAGGTAGGAGGATTACTATGAGACTACATAGTGAATTCCAGGTCAGCCTGGGCTAGAGTGAGACCCTACCTTGGAAAACCAAAAAAAAAAAAAAAAAAAAAAAAAAAAAGGAGGGGCTGGAAAGATGGCTCAGCAATTAAGGCACTTCTGGCAAAGCCTAATGACCTGGGTTCAATTCCCCAGGACCCAGGTAGAGCCAGATGCACCAAGTGGCACATGCATCTGGAGCTTGTGGCTAGATGCCCTGGTGCTCATTCTCTCTCTCTCTCCTTGCAAATAAATAAAAATATTTTTTAAAACAATGGGGAAAGGAGGAGTAGAAACTGAGGAGAAGAGGAAGAGCAGGAGTGAGAGGAAGAAAAGGGGTGAATGAGACTGAACGGAAGGGGAAGGGAGGAGGATGGTAAATTAGGAGGATGAGGAGGGAGAAAGAGAACTTAAAGAAGAGGAATAGGAGAAAAAGGAGGAAGAAAAGATAAGAAAGAGATGAAGGAAGAGGTACATCAGGAGGAGAAGGAACAAGAGGAAATGAAATGGAAGAGGAAGAAAAGGAGACAAAAGAGAAAAAAATGGAAGAGAGCTGGAGAGATGGCTTAGCGGTTAAGTCGCCTGCCTGCTAAGCCTAAGAATGCCAGTTCCAATCTCCAGGTCCCACGTTTAGCCAGATGCAAAGTAACGCAAGGACGCAATGCTGCACTTGCCCACAAGGGGGCGCAAGCATCTGTAGTTCGTTCACAGCGGCGGAGAGGCTGCTGGCATGCCCATTCTCTATCTGCCTCTCCCTCTGTCTGTCTCTCTCCAAAAATAAAATAAAAAATAAAAAAATAAAAATAAATGGAAGAGAGCTGGAGAGATGGCTTAGCAGCTAAGGTGCTTGCCTGCCAAGCCAAAGAACCCACGTTCCATTCCCCAGTATCCATGTAAGCCAGATACAAAAGGCAGTGCATGCTTCTGGAGATCATTTGCAGTGGCTAGACATCCTGGCACATGCATTTTTTCTCTATCTCTACTTCTCTCTCTTCCTACCTCTTTCTCTCTCTCCCTCTGCTTCTTCCTGTCTCTCTCAAATAAATAAAACTTTAAAAAAGTTTAGTGGAAGAGATAAAAGTGGAAGAAAAGAGATGAAGGAGCACATGGAGGGGGGCAAGAAAATCATGGAAAAGATGAAAGATGGGATGGAGAGATAGTGGATTAGGAGGAGATGGAAGAGAAGGAGATGGGAGATGAGGAGGAGAAGAGAGGGAGGACATAGAGGAAAAGGAGGAGATATGGAGCTGGTATGTAGGAGCAGGAAGAGATGGAGAAGAATGAGTAGATTGAAAAATGCAGGAGAAAGAAGAAAGAAGGAACGGGAGGAGGAAAAAGTGGAATAATAGGAGGAAATATAGAAAAGGATGGTATTGAGAAGGAAGAGATGAAGCAGGAGATGGAGGAAGAGCAGCTGAGGAGATGGCAGAAGAGAGAAAGGAGGAAAAAGACATGTGAGAGGAGATAAAGAGATGGAAGGGAGGAGGTAGAGGAGGAAAGGAAGATGTTGGAGACTACAGGGGAGGAGAAGATAGAGGAGGGTATGAAAGAGGTGGTGGAGATGGAAGAGATGAAATAGGAGAAGGTGGAGTAGCAGAATGAGATGGAGGAGGAGATGAAGTGGGAGAAGATGGAGAATGAGGAAGAAGACATGATAACAAAAAAAGGAGCAGCAAGAAAAGATAGAAGAGGAAATGAAGGAGTTGAAGGAGATGGAAGAGAAAGACAAAGGAGGATGACATGGAGGAGGAGATGAAGGGTGTGGGAGATGACAGAGGTGCAGCAGGAAAAGAGCAGGAAGAAGACGGAAGAGGAGGATATGGATGAGGAGGACATAAAGGAGGAAGAGATGGAGAAGGAGGATTTAGAGAGGACAACATGGAGGAGATAAAAGTATAAGAGGAGGAGGAGATGGAGGATAAACAGTAGGAAGAGGAAACAGATAAGATGAGGAGAAGGAGGAGATGGATAAGAATATGGAGAATAGCCGGGCGTGGTGGCGCACGCCTTTAATCCCAGCACTCGGGAGGCAGAGGTAGGAGGATCGCCGAGAGTTCGAGGCCACCCTGAGACTACATAGTTAATCCCAGGTCAGCCTGGACCAGAGTGAGACCCTACCTTGCAAAAAAAAAAAAAAAAAAAAAAAAAAAAAAAAAAAAAGAATATGGAGAAGATGAAAAAAGAGATAGATAAACCAGGTGAGAGAAGAGTTGGAGGAAGAGAGAAAATAAGAGAAAGAAGCTTGGTATGATGGTGCACACCTTTAATCCCAGCACTCAGGAGGCAGAGGTAGGAGGATCGCTGTGAGTTCTAGGACAGCCTGGAACTGCACAGTGAGTTTCAGATCAGCCTAGACAAGAGTGAGACACTACCTTGAACAAAACAAAAGGGCTGAAGAGATTGCTTAGTGGTTAATATACTTGCTTGTGAAGTCTAAGGACCCAGGTTCCATTCCCCAGTACCCATATAAGCCAGATGTACAAGGTGGCTCATGTGTCTGGAGTTTGTTTGCAATGGCTAGAGGCCCTGGTGAGCCTATTTTCTCAATCTCTCTCTCGCAAATAAATAGATAAAATATTAAAACATACAAACAAAAAAGGTGCTGGAGGGGCTGGAGAGATGGCTTAGTGGTTAAGCGCTTGCCTGTGAAGCCTAAGGACCACGGTTCGAAGCTCAATTCTCCAGTACATAAGCCAGATGCACAAGGTGGTACATGCATCTGGAGTTTGTTTGCAGTGCCTGGAGGCCCTGGTGCAACCATTCTCTCTCTCTCTCTCTCTCTCTCTCTCTCTCTCTCTCTCTCCTCTTTCTCTGTCTGTTGCTCTCAAATAAATAAAAATAAACAACAAAAAAAATTTTTAAGGGGCTGGAGAGATGGCTTAGCAGTTAATCACTTGCCTATGAAACCTAAGGACCCTGGCTCAAGGCTCGATTCCCAAGTGCCCACATGAGCCAGATATGCAAGGTGGTGCATGTGTCTGGAATTTGTTTGAAGTGGCTGGAGGCCCTGGTGCACCCATTCTCCTTCCCTCCCTCCCTCCCTCTCTCCCTTCCTCTCTCCCTCCCTCTCTCTCTCTCTCTCTCTGTTGCTCTCAAATAAATAAAAATAAACAAAAGTAAAAAAAAGAAAGAGTTGGAGTAGTTGGAGAAGGAGATAGAGGAGTTGGAGGAGGATAAGAGAGGAATGAGATGGAGGAGAGGAAGATGGAGGAGGAGATGAGTGAGGAGGGGATAAAGAAAGAAATGGAGGAAGTACTGGAGTAGACATGAAGTAGGAGGTGCAGGAAATAGAGAAGCTGGAGATGAAGGAGCAGGAGGAGATATGGAGGAGGAAGAGTAGAAAGAAGAGATAGGAAGAGGCTAAGGACGAGAAGATAAAGAAGATGAAGTAGGTGGAGGAAATGGAGGAGAAGTAGTTGGAAGAGATGGAGGAGGAGATGGAAGAAGAGAAGATACAGAAGATGGACAGGGCAGAGTTGTAGGAGGAGCTGATAGAGGAGAAGCAGATGGAGGAGGAGCAGATGGAAGAGGAAAATAATATATTTAAAAAAGATGAAATGGGGCTGAGCATGGTGGCACACACCCTTAATCCCAGCACTCAGGAGGCAGAAGCAGGAGGATCACCATGAGTTTGAGGCCATCCTGAGACTACTTACTGAATTCCAGGTCAGCCTGGGCTACAGCAAGACCCTACCTCCAAAAAAAAAAAAAAAAAGATGAAATGGGGGAGGAGATGGAGGAGGAGCAGTTGGAGGAGAAGGAGATAATGAAGGAGGAAGAGATGTAGGAGGAGGAGGTAGAGGAGAAGATAGAGAGTAGGAGGAGATGGAGGAGGAACCAATGGAGGAGCAGATGATAGAATAGGAAATAGAAAAGATGGAAATGGAGAAGAAGGAGATGGAGGATGAGCAGATGGAGAAGGAGATGAAGGAGGAGGAGTTGGATATAGTAGGAACACATGTTGGAGTAGATGGTTGAGGAGATGGAGGAGTAATAAGATGGAAAAGAAGGAGGAAGGATTATGAAGGAGGAGGAGATGGAAGAGGAGATTGAGTAGTAGGAGGAGATGGAGGAGAAGCAGATGATGGAGGAGGATATGGAGTAGTAGTAGGTGGAGGATCAAATAGGAAGACACTAAAGAACATGGAGATGGAGTGGGAGGAGATGAAGTATATGGAGTATTAGGAGCAGATCTTAGAGGAGTTGGAAGAGGAGATGAAAGAACATGAGTATATGGAGTAGTGGGAGCAGATATTAGAGGTGATGAAGGAGTTGGAACAGGAGATGAAGGAGCATGAGTATATGGAGTAGTAGGAGCAGATATTAGAGGTGATGAAGGAGTTGGAGGAGGAGATGAAGGAGCATGAGTATATGGAGTAGTAGGAGCAGATATTAGAGGCGATGAAGGAGTTGGAGGAGGAGATGAAGGAGCATGAGTATATGGAGTAGGAGGAGCAGATGTTGGAGGCGATGAAGGAGTTGGAGGAGGAGATGAAGGAGCATGAGTATATGGAGTAGTAGGAGCAGATATTAGAGGCAGTGAAGGAGTTGGAGGAAGAGATGAAGGAGCATGAGTATATGGAGTAGTAGGAGCAGATATTAGAGGCGATGAAGGAGTTGGAGGAGGAGATGAAGGAGCATGAGTATATGGAGTAGGAGGAGCAGATGTTGGAGGCGATGAAGGAGTTGGAGGAGGAGATGAAGGAGCATGAGTATATGGAGTAGTAGGAGCAGATATTAGAGGCAATGAGGGAGTTGGAGGAAGAGATGAAGGAGCATGAGTATATGGAGTAGTAGGAGCAGATATTAGAGGCGATGAAGGAGTTGGAGGAGGAGATGAAGGAGCATGAGTATATGGAGTAGGAGGAGCAGATGTTGGAGGCGATGAAGGAGTTGGAGGAGGAGATGAAGGAGCATGAGTATATGGAGTAGTAGGAGCAGATATTAGAGGTGATGAAGGAGTTGGAGGAGGAGATGAAGGAGCATGAGTATATGGAGTAGTAGGAGCAGATATTAGAGGCAATGAAGGAGTTGGAGGAAGAGATGAAGGAGCATGAGTATATGGAGTAGTAGGAGCAGATATTAGAGGTGATGAAGGAGTTGGAGGAGGAGATGAAGGAGCATGAGTATATGGAGTAGGAGGAGCAGATGTTGGAGACGATGAAGGAGTTGGAGGAGGAGATGAAGGAGCATGAGTATATGGAATAGTAGGAGCAGATATTAGAGGTGATGAAGGAGTTGGAGGAAGAGATGAAGGAGCATGAGTATATGGAGTAGAAGGAGCAGATATTAGAGGTGATGAAGGAGTTGGAGGAGGAGATGAAGGAGCATGAGTATATGGAGTAGGAGGAGCAGATGTTGGAGGCGATGAAGGAGTTGGAGGAGGAGATGAAGGAGCATGAGTATATGGAATAGTAGGAGCAGATATTAGAGGTGATGAAGGAGTTGGAGGAAGAGATGAAGGAGCATGAGTATATGGAGTAGTAGGAGCAGATATTAGAGGTGATGAAGGAGTTGGAGGAGGAGATGAAGGAGCATGAGTATATGGAGTAGGAGGAGCAGATGTTGGAGGCGATGAAGGAGTTGGAGGAGGAGATGAAGGAGCATGAGTATATGGAGTAGTAGGAGCAGATATTAGAGGCAATGAAGGAGTTGGAGGAAGAGATGAAGGAGCATGAGTATATGGAGTAGTAGGAGCAGATATTAGAGATGATGAAGGAGTTGGAGGAAGAGATGAAGGAGCATGAGTATATGGAGTAGTAGGAGCAGATATTAGAGGTGATGAAGGAGCTGGAGGAGGAGATGAAGGAGCATGAGTATATGGAGTAGGAGGAGCAGATGTTGGAGGTGATGAAGGAGTTGGAGGAGATGAAGTATATGGAGTAGGAGGAGCAGATATTAGAGGTGATGAAGGAGTTGGAGGAGGAGATGAATGAGCATGAGTATATGGAGTAGGAGGAGCAGATGTTGGAGGTGATGAAGGAGTTGGAGGAGGAGGTGAAGGAGCATGAGTATATGGAGTAGTAGGAGCAGATATTAGAGGTGATGAAGGAGTTGGAGGAGGAGATGAAGGAGCATGAGTATATGGAGTAGTAGGAGCAGATATTAGAGGTGATGAAGGAGCTGGAGGAGGAGATGAATGAGCATGAGTATATGGAGTAGTAGGAGCAGATGTTGGAGGTGATGAAGGAGTTGGAGGAGATGAGATGAATGAGCATATTAGAGTATTGGAGGAGGAGATGGGAGTGTGTATATGGAGTAGGAGGAGCAGATGTTGGAGGTGATGAAGGAGTTGGAGGAGATGAAGGAGCATGAGTATGGAGTAGTAGGAGCAGATGTTGGAGGCGATGAAGGAGTTGGAGGAGGAGATGAAGGAGCATGAGTATATGGAGTAGTAGGAGCAGATGTTGCAGGTGATGAAGGAGTTGGAGGAGGAGATGAAGGAGCATGAGTATATGGAGTAGTTGGAGAAGATGTTGGAGGTGATGAAGGAGTTGGAGGAGGAGATGAAAGAGCATGAGTATATGGAGTAGTTGGAGAAGATGTTGGAGGAAATGGAGGAGGAGCAGATGGAGGAAGAGCAGACAGGTGGAACAGAAGCAGGAGATGGATGAAAAGCATACAGAAAAGGGACAGTGAAGAAGGAGTGGTGGAGGAGCAGATAGAAATGAACAAGTAGATCTAGGAAGAGGATATCAAGGAGGATGGGGCTGAGGAGAAGAGATGAAAGTAGAAGGCAGTGGAGGAGGAGGGAATTGAAGAGATGGGGGAGCAGATGAAGGAGGAGTAGATGGAGGAGGAGCAGATGGCATTGGAGGATGAGTAGATCAAGAAGGAGGACATAAGGAGGAGGACAGGGAGGAGAAAATTGAGGTGGATAGATGGAGGAGGAGGAGTAGATGAAGAAGGAGGAGATGGGGAGGAGCAGATGAGTTGGGAGAGGGGTTGGAGGAGTAGTAATGAGGAAGGAGGAGATGGAGATTAAGGATGAAATTGAGGAGTTAGAGGAGGTGACGGTGGTGGAGGAAATGGAGTAGTAGAAGCAAATAGAGGAGGAGGAGCAGGAGGAGGAGAAAATGGAGGAGCAATAGAGGAAGAACAAATGGAAGAGGAGCAGAAGTAGGAGATGGAGAGGAGAAGGTGGAAGAGGATGGAGTAGGGAGAAGATGGAGGAGGAAGTAGAGGAAGAGACTGGAATACATAAAGGAGGAGGACATGGAAAAGGCGAAAGTTGAGGAGGAGATGGAAGAGAAGCTGATGGAGTTGGTGGAGGAGTTGGAGGAGGAGTAGATGAAGAAGGGGAACTTGGAGGAGGAAGTTGAGGAGAAGCAGAGGGAAGAGGAGGAGATGTAATAGTAGGGGTGGAGGAGGGGGAAGGAGGATGAGCTGGAGATGGAGCTTCAGGAAGAGAAGGTGGTGGAGGAGAGGGAGTAGTAGGAAGAGATGAATGAGGAGGAGTTGGAGGAAGAGCAGCTGGAGGAGAAATAGAGGATGAGAAAATTGAGGAGGAGATGTAAGAGAAGCAGATAGAGTCGAAGGATGAGTAGTAGATGAAAAGGGGATGGAGGAGGAGGTAGAGGAGGAGATGTAGAGTAGGGGTGGAGGAGGCGGAGATGAAAAATGAGATGGAGGAGGTAGAGGAGGAGAAGGTGGCAGAGGAGATAGAGTCATAGGAATACATGAATGAGGAGGAGATGGAGGAGGGGAAAACTGAGGAGGAGATGGAAGAGAAGCAGATGGAGTTAGTAGAAGAATGGCAGATGAAGAAGGAGGAGATGGAGGAGGAGCACATGGCGAAGAAGATAGAGGAAGAGGAGAAAGGAGGAGATGAAGGAGAAGATGTAAGAAGAGGTGGAGGAAGAGATGAGGAGCAGGTAGAGGAGGTACAGAGGGAGGAGTAGATGGAGATGGAGGAGGATTAAATAAAGTAGAAGGAGCAGGTGAAGGAGGAGTGAGGAGGAGGAGGAAGAGGCCTGCCTGGGGAGAAGGCAGGGGAGGCTGAGGTAGGGGAGATAATAAGAGAAAGCCCGAGTAAGAAGGGATGGGAAGGAAGTTTAGTGGGTGAGGACCTCTGTGCCTAGAGTAGCACATATGGGGACAGAGGTGGGAACAGAGCAATGGGGGTCTTTGTGTGACAGAATGACAGAGGCCGAGAGAGTTGCAGGACGGACAGACAGCAAGAGGAAGAGGGTCATAGGGGACAGAGGCCAGCCAATTGAGGCACTCCCTCTTCCCTTCTGAGCCACATCTTGGGGTGGCCTCTGCCCTAGGTCTGCACCATGTAGGCCTACAGATGGCCGGAGAGAAGAAAACCCAGTAAACACTGCGGCTCTGCGCACAGAGGTGCACTCCAGGAACTCTTCTCGAGTGTTCTTCCTCGTCCTCTGGCTCTCACTCAGCCCTCACTCCACCATGATGGCATGGCTATTCTCAACCACATTCCTTTCCAGTGAAAGACCAAACTGGAGCCCGAGTCCTCTGCCCTTGTCACCTGCCCTGCACCTGAGGCCAAGCTGACCAGTCCCATCCTGGACTGGGCCCCTGAGGACACACATTCTCCTTCTGTCAGGGAGGAGGAGGGAGAGGAAGGACGGGGAGGAAGGGGACTGGCCCAAAGAGAGCCAAGGAGAGGCGTAGGTTGGGCTGCCTTGCATAGAACTGGCACTCAATTCGTACCCTTCCGTTTCCTGGGGGAAAGCTGATAGGAAGGAAAGGGCGAGTGGCAAGGAAGGAAAAGGAGAAAGTGTGTATGTGAGGAAGGCAAGAAGGGCTTATCCTGTCCTTGGCACACAGCTAGTGCTCAATAAATGCACAAAAGTGAGGGTGGCAGAAATCCTGCATCAGTGGAGACTGGAGAACAAGAGGAGAATAGAACACCATTGCTGGGAATACCAGAAATGCTTGGAAGAGGGCAGACAGGACAATGAGAAAGAATAGGGACAAGGAGAGTGTGTAGTGAGGAGAAAAGGAGTATGAAGTGCCTGGTACATTGTAGGTGCTCAAAATGTGTCCATTCCCTCCCCAGGAGAGCAGAAAAGGGTACCTGGGAGGAAGAAGAGAGGGAGGAATGTGGGGGGAGAGAGAAGTTTGTGGATCCCCTGTACACAGCAGGTGCTCGGGAGATGACCATTTCCTTGTCAGGAGGGGCCAGGCAAACCCAAAAGGGGAGAAAGGACAAGGTGGACGAGACAGGAACCCTAGAAGGACTAAAAGTTCAGAGGCACAGTGTAGAAATGACTCTCAAACACCAGGACTGGAGCCAGAAGCGAGGGAAGTTAAGGACATTGTGGCCCAGGAATGGACCTGATGCAGGAGTGCACAGAAGGTCTTTCCCCAAAGGCGCTCCCATGCCCTGGCAGGACAGAAAGCCCTTGGCCCTGGGAAGGGAGGTGGGAGGAGGTGGCTGAGGGCAGCCCCTTCCCGCCAGCCCCCAGGCACCCTCAGCTGCCAGGAGAGGGGACAAGGGACCATTGTCCTGTGGCTGGCACAGCCTGGCCCATAGGGGGAGGAGAGCCAACCAGCCTGATCCCGCCTGGCCTCTGTGTCCCTGTGACCCACTGTGCCACAGCTGGTTGATCCCTTCCCTGCCTCTCCATCTCTAGTCCGCTTCAGTCCCCATCTCTGTCTTCCTTCCCTGGCTCTTGCTGTGTGGGGAAAAGAGGCTGTTCCCCACCCTGGATTTTTGCACTCCTCATTTTGGGATCCCAGATGGGCACCGGGCTGGGGCAGAGGAGTGAGGATGAAAAGAAGGAGACATAGAAGTGAGAGCCAGGACAGAGCAGCTTTATTCAGCAGAGAACACAGGGGACAGGGGCTGTCCCCAGCTGAGAGGGGTCAAAGAGGAAGGAGGGACAAGGAGAAAGGGGAGGAAGAGAGAGAGAGACAGAGACAGAGAAGAAAAGTCAGGTCAAGACAGACAGACAGATAGATGGACAGGAGACCAGATGGGAGACTAAAAGTCTGAGAGACAGAGTTAGAGAGAGGGAAAATCAAGCTGAGAGTCAGAACAGAGAGAAAGCTAGTGACAGAGAAAGAGACAAAGAGAGGGAAAGTCAGACTAAGAGAGATAGATAGATGATAGATACAGAGAGAGACAGAAAGGGAGGAGAGAGAGAGGAGGAGAGAGTGGGGAGGGGGAGTCAGGACGGACAGGCAGAGATGGGGAGACAGCTCACGGAGCTTGCAAAAAGTGAGAAAGACTGAAGGAGCCTGGAAAAGAGCAGACAGCCAGATTGCTTCAGTGGGCCCTGGGCAGGCAGGGCGACCCTCTCACCTGGTGTCGGAGGCAGCGCCCCCACCCTAGCCCAGCTCCACAATTTAAGGGGTGCCCTGGGGGCGGGTCCTCCCCCTCTCATTGCCTTATCTGGCCAGACCCAGGCCCTGCAGCTAAATTGGGCCTCAGCTGTCAGCACAGGCCAGTGACAGCTGCACACACACCCCTTTACCACCAGTGCCCTCCCCCACTGGCAGCCTGTGCCCAAGGCCCCTGGGGTCCATGTAGACGCCCCCAATCAGCAGCAGGGAACCCAGGGAAGCCCACCTGGCTGGGCCTACTGGGGAAAGGGGTGCTCTGCAGAGAAGTGGGGCATCAGTGGGTGGGGCAATTGGATGGACATTGTCAGGACAATAGGGTCAAACAGGAGGTACAGGCCTGGCCAGGCTGGAGGGCTGTCTCCCCTCCATGGACTGCTCACTCCAGCCTTATTTGGCCATAGCTGAGGAAGCACCTGAGAGGTCACAGGCTGTTGCCACCCAGCCAAGAATAGAAACATTCAGGGAGTCCCGCCAGCTGTCCTCCACCAGGGCTGGTACAGGCCACGGGCTGGGTAGAGACAGAAAGGAGGGGCTTAGGGAGCGACAAGGAGGGAGACGGAGACTCAGGGACAAGGTGAGAGGTCCCAGAGGGACCTAGGAGGTGAAGAGGGACAGAGAAGCCTGGGTGGTGGCTCACACCTGAAATCCCAGCAGTTGAGGGGCTGAGGCAGGAGGAGCACCATGAGTTTGAGGCCAATTTGGCCTACAGAGTGAGTTCTGGGCCAGTCTGGGATGCACAGTGAGACTCAGTCTGAAAGCAAACAAAAGCATTTGCTGCACACATGTGAGAACCTGAGCTTGGATCCCCAGCACCCACATAAACGACAGCTGGGGACAGTGGCCATGCTGTAGCTTGGGAGGTGGAGACTAGACAAACTGGTGAGCTGTGGGTTCAAGTGAGAGACTCTGCCTCAGCAAATAAAGTAGAAAGTAACTAAGTAGATGTCTAGTGTCAGCCTTTAGTCTCCACACACATGTAAACACACATGTGCACATGCCCAAGGAAGGCCAGAGGTGAGAGAGGCATTTAGCGAGACAGCAAAGAAGCAGAGGGGCTGGAAAGATTGTTGAATAGTTAAAGTCTGCCACTGTAAAGAGGGCAAAATATTGTTATTTCTCTACATCAAGCTTTTCTGACCAAAGGACGCAACAGACCCGGTCAAGCATCCTCCTGTGCAGCCCTCGCCTTTAGGCACACGTAATGGAGGCCACCCCCCGAAGTTGATCTTCCTGGCAGATAAAGGAGAAGTTCCAGGAATCGTTAACATAGGCCTTCTTGCAAAATGCAGGTGTTTACTGTTACCTAAGGAATGGGACAACCCCTCTGTGCAAATGTACCATGACCTGCCTGTATCTCTTTGTTTCTAAATATCTTTTTTTTTTTTTCTCTTTTGGTTTTTCGAGGTAGGGTCTCACTCTAGCTCAGGCTGACCTGGAATTCACTATGTAGTTTCAGGGTGGCCTTGAACACACGGCGATCCTCCTACCTCTACCTCCAAAGTGCTGGGATTAAAGGCGGGAGCCACCACGCCTGGTTTGTTTCTAAATATCTTTGTGATTACATAGCATAGAATGTTTCTTGCCTCCGTTCCGCCTATGTGATCTATGTAATGAATACCTTGTGACTTCTTGTAATAGCCTCCCCCGCCCCCGTTTACAGTAACTTTATGGTTTAACTCCCATCCTGGTTTTTCTATGAACATCATGTGATTATTTCCAATAAAAAGCTGACACGTTGAACAGTACAATGCTACATCTTGCGGACCCGAACTGTAGGTGTAGTCCTGGTGTGTGCTAGCTTTTATTTTATTTTTTTAAATTTTCTTTCTTTTTACCCAATAAAACTTGGCCTCACATTCCGTGAGTCAATGGTCTTACTTGTGCGACACCGAACCCCATAACACCACATAAAGACAGATGCACAAAGTGGTGCATGCATCTGGAGTTCATTTGCAGCCTTGAAGTGCCCATGACACACACACACTCTCTCTCTCTCTCACACACACACATACAAACATTTTTTTTAAAGGTCGCCAGGCATGGTGGCGCACGCCTTTAATCCCAGCACTCAGGAGGCAGAGGTAGGAGGATTGCTGTTGAGTTCAAGGCCACCCTGAGACTACATAGTGAATTCCAGGTCAGCCTGTGCAGAGCGTGACTCTACCTCGAGGAAAAAAAAAAAAAAAAAAAAAAAAAAAAGATAGTTGTGGAGATACAAAGATGGGAGGGAGCCGGGTGTGGTGGCGCACGCCTTTAATCCCAGCACTCGGGAGGCAGAGGTAGAAGGATTGCCTTGAGTTCAAGGCCACCCTGAGACTACATAGTTAATTCCAGGTCAGCCTGGACCAGAGTGAAACCCTACCTCGAAAAACCAAAAAAAAAAAAAAAACAAAGATGGGAGGGATGGAGTCTGAGAGAACCATCCTGACAGACAAAGGGACACTCAGGGACACAGGGAGAGCTAAGGAGCTGGGACACCCAGGAAGCGCTTGGAATTTTGGAGGGGCAGAAGGAGGAAGGCAGGGCCTGCAGTGCTGGGGTACTGGGCGCCTGGGGTGAGAAGCTTTTCATTTACAACTTGCCCTTTGACCTCCGGAATCTTGGGAATGAGGCTGCAGCCTGAGCTCAGGCTTTCTAAGGCTTTTACTAGCGTCCTGCCAGGTGTCTGCCGGATCCCTGTGGTGCCAGGGTGTGGCCTGCGGTCCTAGGATGAGTTTATTGCTGGGGTGGAGCCCAGCACCCCAAGCTAGACTGTCTCCTGTGTCCCCCCACCTGTGATCCCTGAACCCATCTCCTGGGTCCCCACCTCCAGAATGTTTCAGGTCTGTCCCACCTGTGCAGATCTCCCCCAAACCCACTGCCCCCACAAGCTCTGGGGCCCAGGGCCAGATCCTTGGCCATCTTCTTTCCCTCTCCGTGGCCCCCTAACTCCACCAGCCTAGCCCCTTTCTCAGGGCACTCCCATGGGGCCTTCTTCTGGCTCCAGCCCTCTCCACTCTGTCCCAGACCCACAGCCCATCTGTCATCGCCTCCCCAAATAACTGCCAAGATAGCGGCAGGTCAGCAGTGTTCCACTCAGCTGATTCTAATTCGAGGGCCCATTAACGTCCACAGCCACTCTTGTCTCGGCTGTGACGGGTGATCTGCTACCTTCTCCAGGTCCCCTAACTCTCCTGCCCCAACCATTCCCAACAGCTCTGTGAGACCCTTTTAATGCCTACACCCTTGTCTGGGATCTGGGAGCCTCGGTGTCTTCTGTCCTCTGGTACTGCCCTCCAGCTTGTGGCCAGAAGTGTGGACGGCTGACTGCTCCAGCCCAGGTGTCCATCAGCACAGACTGGGATCAGAGAGTGGCCCCCATGGGACAAGAGTGCTGTGGTGAGGGGAGAACCCGAGAGTCTCTTCCTGCATGTTCATGGTCCACACCTCACCTCCTTCATGTCTGAGCCCAGCTGGCCGTTCTGGGGGAAGCACCCTGAGAATGCAATAGCCATACTAGCTTCCTGGGGCTGCCGTGAGATGTCTCCATTTCCTTGTGGCTTTTGACCTTATGTCGATTCCCTCATCTCTGGAGGTTCCACTGAACTGGCTCTCCTCTGCCTTTTTAATATTTTTATTTTTTGCAAACAGAGACACAGAGAGGAAATGGACACGTGAGGACCTCCAGCCACCACAGATGAGCTCTAGATGCATGTGCCACTTTGTGCACCTGGTTTTGTGTGGGTATTGGGGAATAGAACCCAGGCCATTAGGCTTTGCAGGCAAGCGCCTTAACTGCTGCGCCATCTCTCCAGCCCATGGTTCTTCCCTTTTAACTTGCTTGTGACCTTACCCACAAAGTCCAGGGTCATTTCTATAAAGCAGCTGGCTGATTACAACTGGGTCTACCTGACCTACCATTACCCCTGTGCCCAGGAAGTCACAGCCATCTTTGGGAACCACTGTTTTGTCTGCCTCCTCATCTGTACACTAGAACCGCGACCTCACTGAACACACAAAATGACACCAGTTTGTCGCTGGCCTCTCTGATCACAACAGCCCCTGAAGCCGGGACAGTCAGACACAGATGGCAAATAGGCATATTTATTGAGGCAGCAGTGGCACTGGGGAAAAGGGATCTTGGGGCAAGGCATGGGCTTCCTGGGGACCCGGAAGTGCAGGCCCTTCTCAGGCACTCAGAACAGGTAGCAGGGACAACTGGTCATTGGCAGTGGGTCAGCTTGTTTGTAGCCAGCAGCCAGTCTCCTCCACCTCCTTGGTCACCACCAGTAGCACCTCACATAAGCCTTGGGACAGGGCAGCTTCCAGGAAGGCCCTGGCGGGAGAAGTGGGAGACTGAGGTCCAGCTAACCTCAGCCACATGTCCTTGCAGGGCGGATCCTCACTTTAGCTGTGACTCACCTGACACCAGCCTCATCTCCAAGGGCCTCAGGCGCCCGCAGTTTGGAGTCCAGGTTATAGTAGACGCCATCTACCTGGCGCAGGGCCACCCAGTGCCTACGGCGCAGTGGCAGGGACAGAAGCCCCAGCGACACAGGGGAGGGCAGGTTCAGGATCAGGCCTAGCACCTGGGGCAAGGCTAGCTGGGACAGAGGCCTGAGGGCCAGGAGAGGAACACAGCATGAAGACCCAAAGTTCCAGGGGTTCAGGTCCCCTGAATCCACTTCCCACCCCCAATGCATGCACCCATCCACTCAGTTGCTACCCACTACCTGCCAACTTTCAGCTTTGTAAAAACATTGTTTTGTGGCAGGATCTCATGTAGCCCAGTCTGACTTTATGTATCTAAGGATGACCTTGAACTCCTGATCCTCTTGTCTCTATTTATGTGATGCTGGGAGGAAACCCAGGGCTTCTTGCATGCTAGGCAAACACTCTGCCAACTGAGCTGCATCCCCAGCCCTGGCTTTTGTTGTTAATTTTGTTTTTTGAGCCAGAGTCTCTCTATTCAGCCCAGGCTGATTTAGATCCCATAATCCTCCTGCCTCAGTCTTGTGAATGCTGGAATGACAGGGGTGTGCCACCATTCCTAGCCCAACTTCCATCTCCTCCCCATCAATCATCCATCCATTTGGGCCTTCTGCCTGGCACCTGCCCATCAACCCACCCCACAGTCCATTCCGCTCCTTCCCCATATGTCACTATGGTTGCAAATCTCTTCCATCTATCTTCAAGCCCCTCCCCCGACTCCACAAGCCCAAGGGCAGCATAGCTTAAAATTGTGTCCTACCTTCTCCTGTCCCACCACACAGCGGCCAGACCCAGGCCCTGCAGGGCAGCCATGATCACATTCACATCATAGTTGCCAGTGCCTAGAAGGCTGCGATGGGGGTTCAGCCGGGAGTCTGGGGCCAACCTAGTGTGAGGGCAGTGGTCAGAGCTAGGGTGCGGACTCTGATGAGGCTTCCCACACAGCATAAGGGCCTACAGCCCAGTCTTTGGCTCTTTCCTTCTCTTTAATGCATGCAACTCACTGAGCCTGAAGACCAGTCCCTGCCTCAGCCCTGTCCCCAGAGCCTGCCCCAGGCTTTTGTCTTCTTCACCTGGACCTCCTTCTAGCCTCTGGCCTACCCTACAAAGCAGAGCATCAAGCTGGCCTGCCCCCACGCACTCATGCCTCTCCCGTGGCTCCCCAGTGTGCGGTCTTCGTGATTTGTCTTTATACAGCTACTTCCTCTGAGGGGCCTCCTGACCCCCAGGCTTAGCTTGGGATCCCCTGGACTTGTCAAGCGACTGAGTCACACGGGTGAAACTAACACCCACATCACTGTGTTGGAACACTCAAGGCTGCCCTGCTGTCCACTGCTCACAGCCCCCCCCCTTATGTCTCATCTCCCCAGAACAGAGCCCAAGTCCTTCAGTGTCACTCAGACCCCACATAACCTCAGTGCTAACCCTTCCTAGCTATCTGTCCCCAGCCATTCCATGTCCAGCCTTCCCTGCAATGCTCCCCACTGTGGGGAGTGCTGTAGCTCTGCTCCTTGCAGTGCTGGACCCTTGGATGGCAGGATGGGGGAGAGGACCACTCATGTATGTTCTCTGTGTGTTTCCTTACCCTCCTCCCTGCATCTATCTTAGCTTTGCCCACCCCCCAACGTGGCCCTGGCACAAAAGAGCCAATGAATAACAGGGCCGACATAGCAAGTTCTACAATCATCAGTCTGAAGACGCTGGATGAGCGGAGGGAGGGAGACAGGGATGTGTCTGGCTGTAGTCACTGACAGGAGACCAGGAGAGGAGGCTGGGTAGAAGGACGGTGGGGCCTAAAGGAGGCAGTGAGAAAGACAGTCTATGGAAGAGAGGCCAGAAATCTTGAGGCCGGGTGGCAAGAGGAGGAAGGCATGCTGTGCAGCAGAAACAGCTGTGCAAAGGCCCAGAGGCAGCACAGTGAGGCTCATTCAGGGTCTGGCTGGAGGGGAGCAGCAAGAGGGGAGGCAGCAGAGGCACGCAGGAATCAGCACCCAAGGCCTTCACGACAGGCTGAGGCACCACGGAGGGATATGAGCATGGGAGGGGACAGGATCAATTGTGAGGCTGTAAGATGGATTGGGGGAGAAAGACTGGCAGCTGGGAGGCTCTGACAAGGGACAGATAAGACAGGATAGGGCCTGAGTTGGGGCTGAGGCCATGGGGACCAACAAGGAGGCAAGTCCAGCCCCAGGATCTGGAGGTCCCTCAGGGGGTTGCTCTCTCTCTTGGAGCCCTGCTTGTCAGGGGCCAATGTGGAGGACAGTCACCTCTTGCAGATCTCATCGGCAGCCTCCTGGCTAAAGAGCTGCTGTTGCAGGACGTTGTTGAGAGCATGGACTGCACATAACTCCAGGCGCTGTCTCTCATGGTACACGGAGGACGGGCTCGGTCGTGCTTCCTGGGCTTGAGACATGCCCTTCTCAGCTTCTGCTGGGGGTGGGGGTTGGAAGGGTAAGAAGGTGCTAGGGACCCAGAATCTTGAGCCCCAGGTCTGACATGCAGCAACTGCCATTGACATGGGACTGGAGCCAGCCTGGGAGGGCATTGAGCCCTGATCCCACTCTCTGTGCTGTCTTCTGTCAACAGAAGCAGCGCCATCTCCTAAAAAAAACCAAAAGTCTCTTTTCTGTTCACCTGGCAACAGAGAACCACTTCCCACTGCATGCCTCTAAGCAAAACAGTCCTGACCATCATCACCTAGCAACGGAAGATTCCCCTCCTGTTCCTAGGTAACAGGATCCCTTTTTGGTTACCAAGCAACAGAGAAACACCTTCCCCCTCCCCCAACTAGGTAACCATGACCCTCTACTGATCACCTACCTATAGAGGGCTCCTTCCCTGTCTCTAGGTAACAGGATCTTTTCTGGTCGCCTAGCAACTAAAGACTCCCTTTGTCATTAACCTAGAATCTCTCATCTTGTCACCTGGCAACAAGCCCCCTACCCAGTCACTAAGCAACAGGATCCCCTCCACCCCGCTTTCCTGTCACCTGGCAACCAGGCCCTCTCCCGGGATACTTAGTACCAGAGCCTTTTCCCGACCCGCATCCGTCTGCGGCGCTCGCCCTTCCCCTCACCCCGCCTTCCTCTCCGCTCCCCGGAGCCAGGGGTTCCCGCATCCCCCTGGGCGGCGGCTCTGGGCTCCAAGGGCCAGGCTGGCAGCACCGCACTGACTGGGCAGGCGGGACGGACTACAGCTCCCGGTGACGCGCGCGCGCGGGCTGGACTACGCTTCCCGGAAGCCTCCGCGGGGCGCTTGTGCTCCCTTCCAGGTCGCGTGGACCGGAAGTCCGCCGTGGCCCGCAAACACTCAGGACTACAACTCCCGTGGGGCCACTCGGCAAATCCTGGAAATGTGCCTCAGAGGCCCGACCCATTGCTGTAAGTCCAACGCCCACTGCTGCCTACAGGATTCTGGGAAATGTAGTGTTCAGGATTTCGGAGCGCTCCTAGCAGGTTGAGCACGCACTTGCTGCTAGGGTGTCATGTACGGCCTGTAGACGAAGCACTAATGTCATAGAGGGGAAACGAGGAGCCAGAGACGCCACTTGGGAGTTAAGGGGAAAATTCTGATCTTTACTGAGACTCGAGGGCTGCTAGGGGTAGAGTGGAGCCTTGGAGGAGTTCATCAGGAGAAGGCTTCTTAGCGGAGCTGGATTCCAGGCCTGGAGGGCAGCTGGCAGCAGCCTGGGGGAAGAAACGGGAGAAGAAAGACTGAGATGGAGAGCTGAGGAGCGACACATAGAGGGGTCCACGAAAGTGGTGGGAGGAAGGTGGTCCTTGCACTTGGGTTGTTAGGGCTATCCAAATAGATGTACACATGCAAGTAGACATAGACCTAGAGAGAGGAAGAGAGATGGAGGGAGGGGACACACATGAGGACGTACAAAAATTCAGGTTGGGGAGCTTGAAGGTTAAGGAGATGTCAGAACTGGGGATCAACAGATTCAGATCTACAAGCCTGGAGCTCTGTGGAGTACAAGAACTTAGATCCTGAGGGAGGGTCCTGGCCTACCCAGGAGGCTGAGCCAGAAGGCTGAAAAAGTGGCAGAGCCTGTGACAGCACCAGGCTGGGCTGGGTTCTCTCTGTGGGTGTGTACAGCAAAGCTCTGGCCTGTGGGCCCTGGGGGGCCTCTCAGTTCCACGTCCACCACATGCATGTCTGTGAGGCTAAAGCAAAAAGAGTGGTCAGTCCTATTGGCTGAGACCCAGCTGGACGCCGTTGCTATCCACACCCCGCTCACCTATGATCTGCCACAAGCACCCCAATGACTCCGTCAAAGCCCAGGCTGGGGGCTGCCAGGGCTGCAGCTGCCATGGTGTTGGAGTTTCGGGGGGCCAAGGGGCAGAGCCCACGCACAGGGCCTTCATAGAGCACTGTGCGGGGCCCAGTGCTGCTGGCAGCAGCCAGGGATCCCTCAAGGCGGAAGCCATCTGGGTGTGTGGCCATGGTGACACGCAGGCTCTGGAAGCAAGGGCAAGGGTCAGGGCACTGGGATTTTGGCAGGTTACACCTCCTCCCACCCCCTGCAGCCTGGCCAGCCCTCACCTGAAGGCCCCCTGCTGCGTCCAGTCTGCTGATGTCCTCAGTCCCCCACAGGGCCCCTCGGGCCACAAACACGGAGTGGCCCCATTGGTTTGAGGCCTCCAGTAGCTGCTGCTCTGTGGTCTGTTCAGCCAAGGCTGAAGGGGACCCCACCTGGGGGGAGGGAAATGGAAGGAAAAGAGGAAACCAGCGCCCTGAGCACAGCTGTGGGGTGGAGTGAAGCCAGTGCAGAGGGGGGACCAGACCGTGGGTTAAGGGGGGCTCACCAGGAGGTCGGCATAGCGCAGAATTTGTGCCCCAGATTCATGGATTATTTTGGGATGGGCCACTTCTACCACAAGGTCAGGGTGCCTGAAGGATGGAGATATGGGGGAGGGCCTTGGAGAGGAATTGGGTCTCCCGTCCCCCAGGTCCCTCCGAGTCTGCAGAGGGCTACCACTCCTCACCCTGGCCTGCTAGAGGAAAGGGATGGTGGGTTTGTCCTATTTCATGTTTTGGGTAAACCATGGCCCAGAGGAGGGAAGCAGCTGTCGTGATATCAATCAGCAGCTGAGGCAGTCCAGACAGGTGCTTTAGGAAGCCTCTCTCTCACCATAAGCCACTGACCTTTCCCCAAGGCATCAAGGCTCTGGAGCTGCAGGGCCGGGGGCACGCTGCCTGCCATTCGTCCTGGGTCGCGGTTCCAAACAAAAACAAGTTCTAGGCCCAGTTCCAATCCCTGAGCCAGAAGGCGGGAGACAAGGAACTGCCCTGTGGAAAAGGAGAGGGCTAGAGATCCAGAGAGAGGGACAGAGACTCAGAGACAAGGGGACACACAGAGAGAACTAACCGAACAAGGACCAAGAGAGAGTGGGGATAGTGAAACCCAGAGTGAGAGAGGGAGGCAGGGGACCTAGACAGAGAGGGACAAGGATCCAGAGAGACACAGAGAGAGTGCAGATACAGACCCAGAAAGGGAGACTGGCTGATTCAAAGAGAGGGACACAGACCCAGAGAGGGTGAGAGACCCAGGGTCTGGGCAGAGCTGAGTGGGCTGGCAGACATGGGGTGGACAGACAGGGATCAAAGGTGTGTGTGTGTGTTCACAGGAACTTCTTGCGCTTTGGAACAGGGCCTGAGGACTGATGAGGCTTAAGCTGGTGGGGACTCACCCAGGCGGCCGTAGCCCACCACGCCTACTTTCCGCAGGACCTTTTTGGGTGCCATGCCTTGGAGCGTAGTTCTCTGAAGAAGGACAAACTCCCGGAGGCTTGCTGCCCTCTGAACAGGCCAGGAAAGTTGCTTCTGTTTGGACATTTGACCCTTGGCCCTCTGGAACCTCTCTACTGTGGCTAGAGGTGGGAGTGGGTTGGCAGGACTGGGGCACGTGAGGGCTCCAGTCCCGTGAGCCTTGTACTCCAGCAGGCTGTGTGGAGATGGTGACTTTGAGCAGAGCCCTGGGTGGCCCCCTGCCTTCCTGTGGCTCCTTTATCTCTCTGCAATCCAGCCCAGCCTCCCTGTCCTGTGGAAAATTTCCTCTGCAGTCCCCGCCCCTTGCTGGCCAGCAGGTTGTCATGGAAACTGC